>JAUOZQ010000006.1:0-1200000 GCA_030710315.1 Anomotaenia brevis | reverse complement strand
TGCAATTTGAGGGGTTTCACTACCTCTTCAAAATGATAGTTATTCAGTGACCGAAACGATCTTTACATATGTCAACCAAAAATGAAGAAGCTAGTAAAACTAAAAATCCGCGCTTTCTCAACCATGTAATTTACACCCCGCGTAGATTTAGCAACCAAAAATAATCTAATTGAAAAGACTTCGCAATTTACTTTCTCCTGAAAGCGTGCAAAGTAATAACTTACACAGGTGGATAATAAGAAACCAAATCCACCTTTCACATTTGATTGAAATGCACCACGCTATGGCTTTTTAAACATAAAGCATGCTTTATTTTATTAGCTTGACGAAATTTCAACTTTTTAAGACGCAGTTGGCTGTAAACCAGAGTACACAAAAGTACAACGAAAAAATATCCATAATTCAAACGAAAAAGTGCTAATATACGCAGACAAATACTCAAAGCAGCATTAATTTATTATCGTCATTTCACTTTATTGCTCCTAATCCCTTAAATGGTAAAAGCAATACAGCAATAATAATTATGCCTTTCGAATTTGTAAAATCAAATTTGATTGAGTGTGCATATGTCGTTATTATGGCAATAAATTTGTTTTGTACTTAGTCCAGAGAAAAATAATAAAATTACTAACTGTGCCCTTGGTACAGTTCCGTGGGGGCTTTTTCCCTTGTCCGAGTGTTAAATCGATTGAAAATGGGGAACCCTAGAGCCCAGGGGTGGGAGCGCGACGTCTTTATTCTCAGGATAGTGGGGAGGCTTCATCCTATTCAAACAATGCTTTTATTGCTACCGAAGGATCGAGAATTCATGGGTGCGTTTTACGAGATAGAGAGATGAAATTCCTACTCAAAATTAGGACAACTTCACTTTGTAAGAAAGGAGGCATTTATTGAGTGTAAATACGGACAGGCTCAAAAGTCGAGGATAGGTGTTTGGTAACAGAGGAAGAAAGTCTAAAGTCATTTTTCACTCTGATTAAATGGCAATGTAAGATACAGAGATTGTCAAACTAACCTCCATGAAGTGGAAGAACACCAAAGACCTGCCATATGTCTTCCATAGAAACTGCATTTTGAAGTTTTACAAATCGAGCTGGACTGAAGGCTCAGAAGAATAAATGAATGATGTTGATTGCTACGTTCTCGCAACCGACATCTTTGAGAGTGAAACAAAAGTAATAATAGTGGTTCTGACCAACGGTAGGTGAAAACTCAAAAATGGTCCTCTTTGAACCGAAAGTGTTTCCCGAGTAAGTTACATAAATACGACCCGAAACAGAACCGTCACGTTCACATGCTGAATTTTGACCATTTTCGTGATCGATAATGCAGGTTAGTGGAATATACTACTTAAGAAGGGGTTAGAAGCTTTCTGACATTGAGAGTAACTCTAAATTACAATAAACCGGATTTAATAAATCAGCAAAGGCAATTCTTTTTGCAAACATGGTGAGGAAGGCCTGAGTCTTATTCAGGAAGACACGCACTAGTGCTAGGCCTGCAAATAAAACTGTAGACCCAGCCCTTCGGAGATCCACGATTGCGTCACCGCTTGCGGTTTTCACTTCCGTTCTTGATTGGTGAGTACCGAAGCAACTTTCTAAGTTGCAACACTTTGTGACTGGCTTCTCATTTTTGCGGACCCAAATGGGAAATAAAGGTAATTTTGAGTTTTTTCTACTTCGGTGGGATAAACGCGATTCCAGAGGACGTTGCGTTTTGAATTCACAGTTTTTTTAACCCATCCACTGCCATTTTTCCTCACGCTTTATAGAGTCCAACATGGTACTAGGGCGACACGAAACTTTGCACATCCCGTGATCAGACCGCACCTACAAATCCTCACCATATCCTGTCTGACTCTCTTGGCCATTGATCGAAGGAATATTTAACATTTCGCATTCCCACGCTGAAAGAACAATGCGATTGAGTCCTTCAGCGAAGAAGCTGCTCTGAAACCTGTGCCCTTTGTTATTCCATGAAAACAATAATGGATTAGATTCTGCATGCTCATTCATCACACTGAGCTTTCAAAATAACACAAAAAGGTGGATCTGCCTCAGGCCAATTTGTGCTTTTCCTATCTCTCAAAGAATATGACCAATATGTGAGCAATCAATTATAGATGATTCTTTAAATAACGACCAGAAGGTAGAGCTGCATTCACTAAGCAAAGACACTTTAATATTGACCCCTATCGAAAACACTAGAGCAGAAATTAATCCTATAAACAAAGAATGGGACCTTATCAACAGTGGCATACTGTAACTCCCAGAAAACAGTCAGGACCGGGCTCTAGAAGTACAATATATTGCTCGAATAAATTTCAGTTTGAGCAGGCCCTATTATAACAGTTCCTGTCGAAATCTGATGAATTTAACAAGCAAAAACAAAAAGCCTGGACTGGATTGATTCAGTTGAAGAGCAGCAACGAAATAGAGGAGCCTTAAATTCAGCCAAAAAGATCGCTCACCAGTTCTCTTCCTTGCTCAGTCACCTGTGGAGTTATTCGAGTTAGCAAGCCCTCTTTCGAGGCCTCCACAACCAAATGAGCGTCAGCCAGATGGCAGAAATCTCCCGCGAGTCCAAAAATCAGGCTTTCACCTCGTCCCACGCCTTGTAGGGCCCTTCTTACCCTTTCTTGCGACGATTTCTTTAACTACAAAAATAATGGTACTTATATCATTTCAGTAGTTGGTATTTCCCGTATATCGTTGGCTGGCTGACCTGAAGTTGAAGACGCAGTTCAGGCACTCTGGAATTCCTTCCGGAGAGGAGTACGTGCATCCCAGAGGCGCAAACAAAACTCACGCCTTTGCTGACTCCGTTGCCACAACAAAGGGAGAGGACTGATATGCTCGCGCCGCAATCGAAAGCAGGAGGGCGGCATCGGTCGAAGATGAGCGGGTTGGCCTGACTATTCTTTAGGGCCAATAGCAGCCTGAAAGGGTGTCTGTTGGCCCAAGCGGCTTCATTGAGGCTCCGAAGAGCGATTGAGGCGAGAAATGGCGGTCTAGGCAGTCGGACTTCGCGAGGAAGGCTCGACAAGTCATCCGGTGTGAGGTGTTTGAAGAGGAATCCACAGCAGGTGCCCCCGAACCAAGTGAGACAGTCCTCTGGTTGGTTTTCGGCCTGGAAAGCCGGATTTCGAGGGAGAAGACACGCGCCATCTTCGATTGGTGAGGCGCACTTTGCCGTGCTGGAGCGAGTTTGAGCTGGACAAATGGAATCGTGGATTTGATAACAGACCACCAAAGTACCACGTCATCCCACAGGCTTTGCCTTACTTTTGACTTCATAATCTGAACAAAATTCGTAGAGCATTTTATTGGCCAAGCTGAACACTATTTTTAATGATTAAATTTTGCTTTACATAGCAATACTATTGAAATTCGTTTGATTAATAAACTACTAACACGGAAGTACCCAGGAATCAACTGTTTTATGGGATCTGCAATGGAAGGGAACTTAGCAACCGGCGAAGCGGCTAGAAACGTCCACTTAGTCTGTAGTCTGTAGGTTGTAGAAGATAATTTGTAAAATCCAGAAGTAGAGATTTAACCCTCCACGAAAATGAAGACCAAAACGTACGTCCGATTGAGTTTGACGATAAGCTGCTTATTGAAGCAACAGCCCTTGAAGAAGTTTGTCCTGCTTTATCAGTTGAGTTGGAGTCGGCAATTAAGCTGAGTTGAAATCAACCAACTGCTCATCGTCTTCATCTCCAAAAATATGGAAAAGTCCTTCAACTTGGAAAATAGGTGCCCCCTCATGAATGGTCTGAAAACGATTGCTGTCGAATCTCGAGTTGATAACATCTGTTCTTCGCTCCTCCCTTCTCGCAACTGACTTGTCTCAACTTTTTTGGTGGACAGACTTGAGTCTGGCGAAAAGTGGAGATTTTATCAAAATCTTAAGCGTCGTAGATAGTGGATTCGTAAGTCGTAGCCATAGTCGAGAAGGGAACCTGCAGCGGGACATGGTTTTATTTCCTATCAGGTGGGATAGTCAAGGAATACTGCACCTTGCATTGCTACTACCTAATTGACCAGCAGTTGATGCTCGAACCTACTGTCAGCAATGAGGGCATTTGAACCAATCCTTGAGGAGGAAAAATAATCTGCTCTATTGTGTCGAAAGGGGCTGGCGTTTCATCAGAACAATACAGCGCGACCGCACACAGCACGAATCACGTGGCAAAAGATCAAAGAAGAACTTGGCTGGGGGAGGATTCCTCATCCGACTACCATTTGTGCCAGAGGCCCTGCAAAAGCACTTGGAAGAAACAACTTTGCAACGCCACAAGAAGTGGTTGAAACTGACATTGGTGAGTTGGCCGGAAAACTAAAACCCAAATACCTTTAGTTGTGGAATGAATTCGAAGAGAATCAGCGAAAGTTGTATATTGATGATTAGATTTTCAATTAAATGTAACATTTACTCAATGTTATTGCTTATTCGAAATTCTGATTGATCATAGAAATGATCAATTTAAATTTGATGCAAATTCTTACTTCCACTTCCAGAAACGTAGGGACTCCGTCTGCCAGCGAAGGCGATGTCGTAGAGCACGTAAAAGAACCAAAGGGCATCCAGCGGTGGATGGGTTTCTTGCGGGTCCAGTCGACGGACGAGAAGGAGAATCTCCTCTTGCCCCACCGTCGCCAGTCCTCTGGAAGCGAAGCTCCAGACGACGGACTCGTAATCAGCGGTGGAGTGGCAGGAGACGCAGACGTGGACGTTGCGAGTGACGGCGAAGGTGGCGGTGGGGCTGGACTCGGAAGTTGACGAGAATAAACTTTCGACGCGGTTGTTGGAGGGATGATACTCGAGAACGAGCTCTGAAAGTGCAAGCCAACTTGATAGCTTTATACAAACCGGCTGTGGTATTCCCCTGTGTCTCGCACAATCCCGCACTAGAAAAAGCCTTTAGGCAGCATCAAAGCACATGAACAATCTGAAAATAGACCCCTTAAATATGGGCAACTTTGCGATAAGTTTCCATTTCAGAAAATGTATTATTGTAATTGAAGTCGTGGTAGCCTCATGTTACGTTATTGATCTGATGAAGGACTATAAGAAAGGCACCTCATTTCTTCGTGACCTATTGAGCTATTAAATATTATCACTGTTCACGGTGTTTTAATAAATTCCCCACCTGGATGAGCATTCAGAACTATTGAAAATCGTAAGCGAATAGGCTAACCGTTGTTTTCTTCACAATAAAAGTTTTGACAGGCCCATCAAATGGGTTCCCTTCTGGTTGACGCTATTTGCCCAGCCTGAGATACCCCACGGGCATCATCCTCCTTGAGGAAATGTCCCTCCCCTCTATAAGTCCCAGGACATCAAGCCCTAGTACTGCTCTTATTTTCACCTACTTCTCGGAGCTCACTGATTTGAACTAGTCATTTTAGCACTACTTTTGCAAACCTTGTCGGACCAAATGCCATATATCGTTCATGACAAAGAATAGGACACAGTGACGACGCCACCAGTCACTAGCGTGGTCAGCCAAAACCCTGCAAACCAGGCAGGCCTAGCCGCTTCGATATTCAACCCACAAAAACCTGCAGGCGGACCGAATAGCGGTAAGCTACGCTTCTGATCACATCATTCCACCCTCGTAGCTTCACTTGCCGCTTTGAAACCTATCGTCCCTTTTTGCACAAACAAAATTGGAACGACTGGGTTTTGCCATAGCTGGACTGATAGACTGCTTCAGAGGTCAGACTATCGAGTTGAAGCAACACAAGACGAATTTTCTCCCTGCTTTTTGAAGCGCCTAAACACGAGTGGCAGCAGATATAACCGTTCAGGTGTTCAACTTTCGTCGTTCCCCTTAAATTGGACTGAGTAAACAATTGTATATTCAACGTAATTGTACTATCGAACACAACAGAGGTCATTTTTCGGCATGCTTAACTGCGCGGTTTGGTTTAGGGTCATTTCCAATCATCACACCGGAATCATAACAAATCGAAAGTTTCAACGACATCTTTGAGATTTGCGTTCAAGTTCCTGCATCACACATTGAGAAACCTGAATGAAAAGCATCTTTTTCCTTCTCCCGGCGTACCGCGGTTCGATCTCGCGAAGATACACGGGACTAAGGTGCAACCGTAACTTTTAATATTTGGCGACTTGCTTAAAAAGTGAAAAGACACTATAGGTTTGCATTAAAGTTATTTCACATTCTGGCTGAGTAGTTTAGCATCTAAAGCAGGGTCATTTCCATCGCAGAAATTACAGGGAGTCGAGACTGAAACTAAGAAGATCTGAATTCAAGACCTGAAACGTAAAGAAACACATCAACTTGATAGGTTCGCCACTCAAATGACCGATATGCCATACTTCATACCCATTGGTTGTTTCAAGAAATAGACACCCAGTAAAGTCTACAGCACTGCACGACTGTGCAGACAGCCACTATACCACCAGGGAACCAAAAGGAACACTCAGAACGCCCAAAATGAAAATGAGAGATAACACGAGATTTGGTTCCCAAGGTTGAAAGTCTTAATGGAAAGGTGAGACGATGAAAAGTGAACCAGTGTTAAAAGTCAACTGAATGAAAACTAGAAGAGATCATCCAGAATACTGGTTGACGCGGTCAACATTCAAAAAGACATGAAATGTGTCTAAGAAATACCATTTAGTTGATCTGTGCCCTGGTCGATCGACCGATGAACTGCTATGCACTACCGTAGTTGGCTTCAAGGTATGGATACCCTTTTAATCCCACCAGTACGTAAAAATGGTTGGTGCTCAATAATTTGGAATAGCCACAACGCCCACAGGCAGACAACAACGACGCTTAGAACACTTCAAAAAAAGACAGAGAAAGGAAAAGGGTGTAGGAGATAGAAACCGTTATCTCCACTGATTGAAGGTCCATATGAGAGGGTGAGAATGTGACAGATGAATTATTGTTACAAGTCAGTATGGTGGGATCATTGAGCTAGAAACGAAGAGGATTAAGTGGAGGGTAATCACAAAACATTAAATACCATTTTAAAGCCCTAAATGATAAAACTTGCTCGTTCGCTAAAGAATACTGATCATGTACCATTCTACCAATGCGAAATGACACAAATCAATGCAGAAGAATCCAAGTTTTAAGGATGGAATGTGCGACTAATAAAGAACGTTTAGATAGCGGCACAAAAAATTAGGGCAACCCAAATGCTGAGCCACAAAAAATATAATCCAACACTGTCAAAGGGTTGGCTGCGTTGAAGGCTGAACTAACAACCAACGAACCACGGGTAAAAACATCCGGGACTTGCTATCTACACATACTCAAATGATAATAAATCGAAAACAATACTTCATACCTTAAAATAGTCTATAGGCAGTTATCAGAAAACAATCAGTTGCCCTATAGATGCATATAAAAAGCAGTGTGGTAAATTTGCTTGAAAAAAAACAGAAAGAAATTTTCCAAAAACGAAATGATGTACGCCAAAAGGTGTTCTAGGGACAGATACTCCTATCTGAGTGCATTGAAATTCTACAAGGCCAGGTTGGAACAGATTAAATGAGTCCACATTTCACATCATTCTTTTAGAGGCCAGGTGCTGTTTAATGGAAATAGGGATGCTGATGCCGAAATAACCAATGGCGATCTTATTTTCAATTTCTGATTTGGCGCACAATAGAGAGCTCTTAGTAAGTTAGAAGAGGAAACAGCATTATTTTTACCACTAAGAAATTTCAACATTTGCATTATCTTAGAAATGGGACTTTTCCGTAAGCCTAGCCTGAGCACACATCATTATTGACAGTGCAATAGCCAAACCTGTAACGTAATCCCAATCAACAGTTGTGTAGAGAAGACCCTTCAAGGCCAGATTACAACCTGTCGCACTAATGATGAGCGACTCAACTTATTTTTATTTTCCAGTAAATGGAAGGCAGACAAAAAGAGTCGCAACTTAGAAAGTTGCCTCGGTACTCACCATACAATGTATCATTGAAAAACCGTGAAACGGTACCGCAGACGACACTAGCCAAAGACCTGGGCTCACAATTGCACTTGCTGGCGAAGGGATGAAGTGGTACTTCCTCTGTAAAACTTCCCTTTTCCTTTAAGCCGCTATATTACCCATACAGGAGGATAAGTTTTTAAGCTAACCTATTCAACTTTCAATTGGCACTTCGAAGGCCACAACATCTCAAACGCCAGTGAGTAGTGTATTCGACTTGCTAGTACTATCGAGTGCAGTAGAGGTCATTAATCGGCCGGTAGGCAAATTGGCTTTCCTGCATGTCAGATTCATCGATGATCCACCAACATGACCCTGATTACGTCATGTTCGTGGACAGATAAATAAGTCACGAAATAGTTTTACTTTTATATTTCAAGTTAAATCCATTCTGAATTTGCGATTCCATCGATTTGTAATTAGTTAATTTGGCACAGCGTTGTGTTGAACAACAGAAGTCACTATGAACCATAAATAGTTTAAGGGCCATAAATTTAGAACGGAAATTTCAACGAAAATAAGAACTGAAATTCCTCTTTAGTGTGTTATTTCCGGTTTGGGAACAAGGGAAGAATTTAGCTTCCAGACACCAGAAGCAGTAAATTACTTGCAAGGACACTTTTAAGAACAAAATACTCCACTACTACTACTACTACTAGTTACTGTACAAAAAGAGCCCAAGCCTAACGGATCTCACTCACGCGGGTCAAGTTACCGTCACGAAACTACGCGAAAAGGCATTAGCACTGCGACAGCGATGAATGACTGAAACAGACGCTTGAGAACGATCATTACTGGATACTCTGGGTGCCACAACAACCGGTAGCGAATTTGAGGGACTCATTGACTACTGCCCTTCAAACATTCACAATCGTGACAAGCAAAAGTCCCAGTTCCCGTCAGCGTAAATGGAAACGTACTAGTGGCATTGAAGTGAACTATCAGACAAAATCTTTAATCAAATATTTAAATCAGCAGGTTGTCAAACTTGCCCCTATTAAGAAGGCCTGGCTGAAAAGATATTCCAAAAAAGGTCATTCTACGAGTTGCTAGATGTCTTAGCAACGTTATTGTATCCTATGTAGCCATTAGTGGTTAAAAACACAGGAACCTAATTTACAACTACTGTACACTCGCAATCGAACAGATTGCCTGAATAACAACCCCCTCTGTTACCATTTAATTCCTTATTCGCGCTGAAATTCCTTTTTCTTATGTTTCCCTCGCTTAGTTGTTCACACCCAAAAACTGGCCCCAATGCTCCAACATTCCTCTAGTGGTTCATAAGTAGTATATTTGAGAACCTAGTTCTACCGAATGCGCAAAAGACCACATTTCAGCGAGCAAACACGATGACCCGTATAAGTCACACTCACCAATGAGTCATTAGCACGGACATTTTTATAACTAAACTGAGGGATTTTATTTCAGAATATGCAGCGAAAAATTGTTTTTCCGTGAACATGAATCCTACCTTTTCGATACTGGTGTGAAAGTAATTGTTGTCTTAACGCTAGACAACACTGGTTATATGGATACATAATAGACTAACCATATCCCGAAATTTGCCATCTTCCTGTGAGCAGTATACGAGGCTCTACCAAGTCAAAAATGGAACAAATGGAAATCAAGGCTTTTTACAAGTCCCAATTCTCCGAACATCTCTGCGATCTAACTGTCAAATTAAAGCCAAAGATATTCACCTTTCCAGAACGTAAGGTCTGGCACTTTCGAAGAGCCACACAAAAGTCATTTTCAAGGCGCCTCAACTCAAGCGGTTGCATAAGAGCTCAGAATTCCGAATGTGGAAGAAAGGCATGCTAGTTTGCGATCCTTACTTTGGTAATACTTTGCCTCACTCAACAGTTAATAGCTCAGGGGCAGACCGTTCTATCTGCTGCATCGCCCTTTCACGTTCACGAGCCTTGTTTCCAAAAAGCCGCATTTTCGACGAAGAGCAACAGGTAGGTGCACACTCGGGGAAACATCAACCTAGATTTGGAGCCCCTGATCGACAGGTAGTGCAATGTCGTTGAAAAACTATTTGGCAGGCGAAAATTCAACTCCAAAATGGTAGCCGTTGGAAAGCATAGATCACATACACGCTCGCTTCGCGCGGACCGAAACATAACGTGCCTCCGTGCCAGCAGTGGTGGCAAATTGACTAGCACTTCAGTTGTTATCAAACGCATTGCCCGCCTCTGTACAGGTGTGGATCCTATTTATTGAAGGCCCGTGGTAAATTAAAGCTACTCTTTAGACACTCACCAGGGCAGGTGGCGATGACTAGAGGCGGCCAAGAGGGCTCGTGGGGGGTTGGGATGAGGCACTCGTCCCTGAGACTGGCGGTGACTGCGGCCGGTGAAAACGGGTTCCGCGAAGCGACGGCGGGTGAAGGCTCACTGCGTTCGATCGTGGTTGGCTCGGGAGCTGAAGCTGCCACCACCAGCGGCGGTGATAGCGGTGCGACGCATGGCGGCTCTACCGGGGATGGAGGGGAAACAATAAGTGCCACTTAATTCTGAATACAAGTAGCGTGGATAGTTTCATAATAAATCCTACCGCCCAAAAAGGATGGAAGTAAACTCGTGGATGAAAATTAGCTTGGAAACGTCTGAAGGCAACTAAACTATACTCTGGGTGCACAAATTTTGCGCAGTTAAGGAGTCACATTTCAGGGCTTCGGGTGGCGCACACAGCTCTTTAGCCAAGAGGCAATCTACAAAGACGCCGTTGGCCCGAATTAATAGATAGATCAGCAATACCACGATTTGCCATCTGGGCATTAATAAGCTTGATACTAGATAGAAGGAAGTCAAAGGCAATCAGGAACAGTTGACGATTTAATCGTTAATTAAACCTAACATTTTGTCTTGTGTTCTATATATGCGAAATTCGGTTTGAACTTTTTAAACTATCTCATGGAAGACCTCTAGTAAAAATTGTGAAAAGGATGTTTTCTAAATTCAAAAACGGTCGACTTACTAGGCAGTAATCTACGGATTATAGTGATAAGTGCAGGCGAAAATCCTGACATTGGCATAATTTTGCGTTGTTGCTACGGATTAAAGAACAATCCTACTCACACGCCATATTTAGGTCTGTTGGAAAAAAGGTGCGCTCTTTCCCATTCCATCTGTCCCTTAGAGATTTCGATGGCCGTTTGACCATATTTAATCGTTTAACACCCACAGACAAACATCTTCAAAAGCCCCCTCTCCCCCCCCCCCAACTTCTCCCATTGCTTCTCTACGCTGCCCCGCCCAACTCACGAGATGGTCTAGCCGGCACTGTCTGCTGCAGCTGCGGTGATTCCGTTGACGCGTAGGACGAAGAGGTCTCCAGGTCCCTGCGTCCGCGTTCCTGCTGCTGCTGCTGGTAGGCCATCCTGGTGAAGCACTCGGCGCACACCCGTTGCGGCCTCGCCTCGGTCTCGAACAGCATCGCCGCCTCTCGGGGCGGACTGGATGAGGAGGGCACGGAGGTGGCGGCGGCGGCGGCGGCGAGGAGCGGCACGCGGTGCGGTGTACAGGCGCCGCAGAGAAGGCGGCCGCAAACCCGGCAGTGGTGGCGTCGCCGCAGCACCGTAAAACGCGCCCCGCACGCAACGCACACCGACGAGGAGTCGTCCGACGCCCACTCCTCCGGCGTGAGGGCCTGTGGCGGCGACGAGGCAACTGGCGGCGGTGGTGGAGGCGGAGGTAAAGGGGTAACCGCGGTGGCGGAGGAGAGAGGAGGAGCCAGACTCTCGTCGCCGTTTTCGCCTTAAAGATCGGGGAGAGATGCACTCAGTGGAAGGAGGCTCCAGAGCTAAGCAGAAGGAGTCTATCCTGTTCGAACACAACCCTACCCACAGTCCGTTTTCCGACCGTTCACAACCATCCGTATCAGATCATCCCATAAATTTTGTCCGAATTTCAACTTTTTTTAATTGAACGAAAATAAAAAAGTATTTTATAATGCTTAATAAAGCCGAACGGTAATTTAAGTTAAGATGTAGCTAAACTGATCAAATCTTATTTTACAGTACAATTAAATTGAAATTTTCCGGATTAAAACCCTGCGAACATGGAAGTACGCCCTTAAGAAGGTGTATCGATGCCATACACAAGGTTCACCGGAGCTTCTAGCAAGCAGATCTTCTGTGCTGACAGAACAGAGTTCGCATCTATTCAGCGAAGCACACCAACTAAATCTTACACAAGCTGACAGGTAATCCCATAAGACCTTTCTACATTTCTCCTTTGACATCTGCCAACTTGACATCTACAGTCTCGCCAACTCGTTTCACTTCATTTGGATAGGCTTGTGAATGGCGAAAACAGATCTCTAAGTAGTAGACAGTGGCGACTTCTTAAACGGAGGGAGAGACTCTGGCCACAGTCGCTGAGAGGGGAACTTCTTGCGAAAAAAGTTCTTCTTCAACCAGTCTAGTGGGATTGTCAAGGAACTTTGAATTGCTACCACCAAATGCGACAACCATTAATACTCAAATCTACTGTAGGCAGCAATTGCGGTGGCGTTGAACCAAGTATGGGGGGGGAGGAGGAGGAGGAGGAGGAGGAGGAGGAGGAGGAGGAAAAAAGACCTGCTCTAGTGAATCGAAAAGTGGCGACGTTTTGCCAGGAAAATGCACCCTTTGTAGTCAGATCAGGTGTTAGGCTAGCTGACAAGTCCCAAGTTGGCCGTAAATGACCTATAAGGTGGATATCAAACATTTAACCTTGCTATTAAAATCATTTTAACGGTGAGGGGAGAAAAGTGAATGTGATTAAGGCAGAAAAAGTTGACCCCTGTTGAGGTAATTGAGTTGGTGGGGGAGGGGCGATTCCTGCGCACCGCCAACCAATCAGGAAACATCTCTTCCATAATCTCCGATGGTTCGCAGAATGTTCGAATCCAATCAGTGACCTGAGAAGAGTTCAGCTCTACTATAAAAGTGTAAATACCGGACACTAGCGGGGACACAGCAATGCACACAGCAACTAACAATGGAAATGGAAAATGAGGCCCACATCCACCCAACACCGTCCACATTGTAATCGGGTATGGTACAATTAAACCTGGGCTCTCGCTTCTCCACCTGGTGTAAAAATGGTGGAAGACCGATCGTTTTTACAAACCTCAACAGACATGACCGACGTGAAGACAGCATTCAAGGTTACACTGCCACTACTGGCACAAGGCAGCTTTGCGTGCATTGCGATAAAATGAGGTGTTGCCACTAGCTGATGCGTGTTGGTTGAGTAGATGCGATGAGGCGCATGAGTGCCGACTGATTTATCGATTTATCCGATTTGGAACGGCGAGAGTGTAGTCAGTGCTATTGTCACCCCCAGAAATATCTACATTTTTACTTCCCGTCTTAGAGCTTACAAAAATTGTATCCCATTTGTATAGTTTTAAAACGCTTCCCGAAAGCCTTCCGAGAAATAATTGACCCACCTCTTAAAAATTCGGCAGGCGGTACAGAACACTCAATTTGATCAGTATCCATAACCATATAGTGCGTTTGTCTTTGCAATGTTCTCACATTAGCTCTAGGACTGGCAACACACTTTGGGATCAAGTTTTTGTGGTCTCAGGAGAGGCTCAAATCCTCATAAGCGGTGAAAGCTAATCAACTTTTCCCAATCATCGATCATCACGGTCGAAGGTAACTCAACTCGACCTATCAGCATCCAATCAGCGTCATTAGACGAGTTCAATCACATTCACTAAGTGATAAATACGGGCCCTATTACTCTGCTGCCGTAAACACCTGTACATAAAGCGCTAACATACTGCAACTGGGTCTTGGGAGATTAAACGGCAATCTGATCGTTACTTGATAAGTATAGTTAACAGGTTAACGTCGCTCGTTTAACTATTCAACAATGACGAAAAAGGCCACTAGGAGTATGAAAAAGACAGTACTTCACATTACCATAATTGTTCGAGTCTCTGGGGTTCATTCAATCCACTGCCATAATAAGCAAATACTGATTAGATAAGCGAATGCCCAAGTTAATCGCCCTTTAACTGCAGCAGGGTTTAAAAAACTTATCTAGGCGGTCCTATGAACGACAAAGTAATAGAGCGAGTGTCAGGTCTAACATGTGCCCATTAAATTGCAACTGCACTAGAATACCACTCTACCGTTGGGAGAATCAATGCTCTACATGTTACACCTTCGAAAGACCCATATTGGAAGATCTGTTCCAGTAATGAACTAAGTAGAAAAATCGGGAACGACGGTGCCCTCGATCGATAAACAATCGATCTGCCACCTAGGAGAGCATGTGTGCAAATCAGTTGCAGACAAAGCAAAGGTCCAAACATCAGGAATGACCACGAAGCCAGAACTATCAGCTCTGGCTTCTAGTCATTCGATGCCTTTGTCATTATCCCTACACCCTAAAACTTCCCAATTGTCGTATTCGTGGCAGCTCCGAAGTACCAATGGCTTGCCTCCCTAAAGTCGTCTTCTTAACATATATAGCGTCGCTTTATTACTATACAGGTGCGAGTGCGAAAACCCCCGACAAAAAATCGGAGCCCGATCCGACCAACTAAGGGTCCAGTAACTAACCGCAACTGAGGTAGTTCGCCCTTGCGAACAAGACAGTAGCTCCAGGTACTACAGGATTCACACAGTTCAATGAAATATTGCTCCGTCATGTTCACTCACTCGCTCTATTGGACATGGGCGTGATCTGAGCTGTTTCTTTCACGTGAGTGTTTCCCACTTTTTCCCGACAAATCGGCAAAAGTATCGACTTGCCGGTGAATAACGTACCCATGGTGACAGGTTTGTTGCGTTTACAACAAGTGAGAATTTAAGCGAAGTGCGTAGGCTAATGATGCATAAGTACTACAAGGAACTTTGCTAAATGAAAGGCCAGCAAGTACTTCCAATTTTAGAAGTACCAATGTTCTTCAGGTTTGCCCATAAGTTATGTTCTGACTTCATCTTTTTAACTTGAACGAAATTGAATGAGTAGTAAATAGTGTCTACTGCAGCTGAACATTATTTTAAAAATTTTGTTTAACGGAACGATAAAGTATAAATTTACTTGATAAGAACAGAAGAACGCAAAAATACCCAAGAGACATTGGAAGCACGTAATATTTTATGAGTTCAAGAAAGAAAACTCAGCAGCAGCCGACGAAGCGGCTAGACACATTCACTCTCAGTTTACGGGGAGGAACCTGTGAATGAAAGAAGATGGTTTGCGAAATTCAATGGAAGTGGAGATTTCACCCTCCACGAAGGTGAGGACGTCGTCCAGTTGAGTTTTGTGATGAGGTGTTTCTTTAAGCTTACAAAATTCCTTGGAGAAGCCTCACCTGTTGCTTTATCAGTTGAGTTAAAAGTGGCAATTAAGCTTAGTTCAAACCATACAACCGTTCATTGCTCTTATCCTCAAAAACTTGTAAAATGGGTGCATGCAATATGAATTGCCTGAAAACGACTTCAAGTCTCAAAATCTTGACATCCCCTCTTCTCCCCTCCATTCTCGCCGACTTGTTTCATCTTTTCGGATGAACGACTTGTGATTGGCGGCAAAAACAGATCTTTGATAGAGACAATGGCGGCTTCGTAAGCGCGATCGCCAAGGAATAATCCACCTGGATTTATCACCACATAATGCAGCAACAATTAATGCTCCAATCTACTGTTCGCAATTAGAGTGGCGTTTGAGCCAAACTTTCAAGAGAAAAGACTTCTTTAGAGAATGGAAAAGGGTTGAAGTTTCATGCTTACAATCACGACCCCCTTCCCTACATAGCATGAAAAACTCGGTTGGGAGAAAATTGCCTATCTACCTTGTTCTCTCGACTTTGCCCCTCCTGCAGACTACCACTTGTTTCAAAGCTTGCGAAATCCCCTGGAAGAAAGAGCTTCTGCGACGCTGAGGGAAGAGGTTGAGACAGACCTTCGGGAGGTCTTCCAATTAAAGCCAAAAGAATTTACAAGAATGAGGGCACTTATAAGGTAGTTAAGAGATAGAAGTCAGAGATTTGATGTAGTGATTGGCCACTTGTCCAATTTATCCGAAATTGGACAGAACCCATGGGATGACCTGAGAGTCTGCGTCGTCTTCTCCAAAGCTCTCCAAATGCAACTGACAGTATCAGCAGCCCAAACGACCGATTTAAATTGTGTACTTGTCAAACAATTTTACACTTGCGCGACGTGACTGTCAAATTTCTGTACTGCAAGGACGCCACAAAGCATGAAACCCTTAAGTCGACACAACATCCAACGAATCCCAAGCAACCTCTTCACGTGGAAGGACTTTTATGAAGTGCGGACTTTAAGTTGACACATGAGACCGTGTTAGATTGTTTGAAGCTGCGTATTTTACCTCTTCTATCGTTACTAGCTTACATGAACTTCTAAAACAGAACCTTTCTATATGACCGAAAAAGAGCACTTTTGGTTAATGTAAAAGGAGACATTGGGGAAGTAGACTGGATTGCTTACAGATGCCAAATCGACTACGAATGTGTCATTTGGGGCTTTACAAATTTTCGCCTCTTTTTATGACTCGCCGATAAGTTTCTGTCAGTCGAAAGCTCAATAGATGTATGATTTTAGAGAATAATCTATTTTTTCTTGATACTCCTCGTTGCAAATCTGCATATAGTGACCCGGGAGTTCATCTCACCGATTAGCAGACCCCACCCCCACTTGACCTATAAGCCACATCTCACCGTTTTGCTGGCTGCAACGCCGCACTTAGTCACCTGCGTGCATTCCCCTTGAAGCACCAACTATGAAGGCCACATATGAGGTGCTTGAGTTGACCCTAAACCTTACCTGTTCAGCTGATCAACCCAAACCTGCACACACGGTTTTGCTCTTTCCTGATAAATGCCGTGGTACACATGCCTTCTCTTCTCACTCTTGGAGCGAGACTCTTCAGCCTGCCTAGGACAGCTGATTTGTTTTGGAGGAAACCATGCTAATTTAACACACCTATGAAGTTAGCAGCAAGATTACAAACACTTATCGACTTTCACTTCGGACATAGTCTGTGGTAGAAAGGTCTTTTGAGAAGTAGCAGCAGTCTTTGGAATCATAGTATTTCTTTGGAGAATCCTTAGATGATTATCAAGCGTGCTATGAAGTTGTTGAGCCAGCCTCAATTCGCTCGTGTTGGTTTAGTAGGCGACAAAACAATCAACCAACCACTCAATATCAGACCTTTACGAATTGCTGACCCCGAAGTGGTTTTCTCTTCCACACCACAGATATCTCTGCCGGTGGAATAAATTTCGTTTCTTCATTAGGCACCCCTCTCTCCCAACCAGAGGAAATTTTGGTACCTGGTTACCTCGTAAGAAGACATCCAGTACCTTTCAGGGATTTCGAAATTGTCTAATCGATAACTTTTTTGGTAAGGGACTTTGGGAGAGAATTAGCCACCTCAACTCCGGCATCGACTTGTTGAAGATTCAAACATCGAATTCAGTCTACCTTCTTACGGAAACTTCCCACTCCTACCCTCAAGTTATTCTTCTCAGAAACTTAAAATTTTCAGAGCTCTCCGTTCTGGCACATTTGGGTGATAGAATCCGGATAATTTGGATCGTTTCATCACTTGAAGCTTAAATGGTTCAAGTATTAACATCTCTAGTTTGAGAGTTAGATAGTCTGCCATTTTAAGTTGGGAAAATTAAATTTGAGTTGATTTACCAGGGGTACCTGTTAGCTCACTAGTTGCGTGGAAGTCGCGGTTCAATCAGCACTCCTACCTGGATTTTCTTGGTCACCATAGCGGATTAAAAAAGTGAAAATTTTTCATGCTACGTGACAAAATCTGCACTCTGGACTCTGTTGAGTAAACCTTGGCTCTTTTTCCGCTTTCCCCTGTTTTTAATTTAAACATTTTAGTGGTTTAGGGGAAGACAGTAATAGAGGGGGTTAGGAGTAAATTTTATCACACAAAATTAGGTTGTTCTTCGTAGAAGAGTTAAAGCCATTCATGCACACCAAGCCTCCATTCCTGGCGATGAGCACGAGAATAGGTAACTAGAATCCGCTTCAGTCATCATGGAAGGGAACAACTTGCAAAAAGGTGGTTGCCCATGCCGGAAACAGAAATGGGGAGGCGATTATGGTGGCTACTTAATAAACAGCGACACTGAAGACTGGAAAAATCCGGCGGCCATGGAATGCAGATTGGAAGTGGAGACTACAAGCCTGCAGTGGCTAGAAAAAGTAAAATATTCGATAACCTGATTGCGCTGTTGAAAGTGACAATTGAGCTTAATTTCAACCAGACAACAGTTCATCGCCATCCTTGAAAACTCGGAAAGTGAATGAATACCCATGGCGGCCTCGTAAGCAAGGGAGCTTCATTGGAAAGTGGTTCTGGTGGGATCGCCAAGGGATAATGCGCCTTGAAATGTTATTACTTAATACTATAATTTATTGCTAGTGATGAACCAATCTTTGAGTAGAAAAAAATACCCGTTCTATTGCATCAAAAAAGATTGGCGTCTCATCAGGACAATTCGGCCTGCTCCCGCACAACAAAAATCACGTCACAAAAGATCGATGAACTTCGTTGAGAGGAAATTCCCTCATGTACCTTATTTTCCCGACTACCTTACTCCTCCTTCGGACTACCGGTTGTTTCGTGGCTCACAAAAGCACTTGGAAGAAACAGCTTTTGCAACGCCACAGGAAGAGGTTGAAACGGACATCTGAGAATTTTACATTAATGAAGGTATTTATAAGCTAGTTGGTAGTGGATGGAAATCAGAGATGATCAGGGAAAGTGCATTGATGATTAAATCTCTAATTTCACTTGTTTTATTTATTAAAATGCCGGGAAAGAACCTATGGAAGACCCTTTCCTTACCTCCGAAGAAAAGTGCAGCATCAGCTTGCTCTAGATTCCGAATCGAGGCTACAAGAGTCGCTAGTGGGGGCTATTTTGAGTACATGTTATCTCCAAAAGCCCGTAAATAGCTAAAAAGCCGATGAACCTAGAAATGCTGCAATTTTGTTCTCACGGCATCCTTTGAATGAGCTCTTTATCTACCAAAAGCTCAAACAAAATGCAGTACTGCCACTCAGCTACGTCCCTTCCAGGGCTCCTCCTCCAACTCACGTCTCGCTCAAGTCCCGTGTTTGCTTCTCACTAGAGAGCTGCTGGTGCCACCGAAGGATAATCGCGGTCAAGTAGGATCGACAGAACACATAACCTCTTTTTAAGGTTAAGAGATTCAGGCAAGCCAACAACTTTAACCGAGGGAGCGTCGATCTAACACCCAGGAAATCAACTGAAGTGGCTATTTTTTACCCAATTCCCCGTGTCTACCAATAAGTCAGGCGAACCTACTAGCACACAATATTATTTGCCTCTCAATAGAAACCATAAACCCGTTTCGAGGTAACGTTTTAATTGGTAGATAAAGTGCCTACTAGACACCTTCGTAGGCTATATAATAAATGCAGGTCTATAGAGCATTCGAAAAATTTTTTGCACCACGAAATCTAGATGTTTTATTTCCTCTCCTGGTATCATAGTAACGAATACTAAGGTGGCAATGGTCGCTGCGCAATGCCACTACTACCTAATCCGACGGCGTGAACTGGAAATTCAATGGGGGACACGGTGCTGATAGCGCTAGGAAATCTGTAGTAAAAACTGTTGGAGGAACCTGGGTTGTAGAAAGCAGATGCCATTATGGAGTTACTAACCACTATAGTTCAGCCCGCCAAACTTACAGTGACAACAGGGTTCGGTCTCCTTGTCACACCCCGAGGGAAGTCGAAAATGCCTGTCTGCCCCGACTGAAGCACTCTCCCCTAGTGTTTGGACTCCGCCGAACTCCCCAGATGAACAACTATGTTTGGTCAGGCACTGCCGACAGTGGACATCGTGCTGCTAGTACAACACTACCAACTCAGATAATCGACGACAAAATCAAAGCCATTTAGATGAACCCCCTTTTGGCTCATTACATACTGCACCTACCAATCACTTCTAATTATGCCTGGTGAGACCCTCAGATTTTATCCCAAGCACCGTGGGAACTAAAACCCTTGAAACGCAACCTGAAACACATCTGCAAAACGCCTGAACTTTTCTAGGAGCACAATTGCATCAGGAGTAGAGAGCAATCGCGTGACCTACGCAGCGAGAGATTGGGCAGATCGTCCGCAGCCGTGATGGTGGTGGTGGTGGTGGTGCTAGTAGTGGTTGTGATCGGACTAGTTGTCATGGCGACATTCGGAGGCAGGCTGGCGTCCGCATTCAGGGGAACTGGGACGCCATGGGCATCGACGACTGGCGAGAGCGTGAGGAGGCCTTCGTTCACCACGACGGGCCCGCTTTCAGGCGACAGCGGCGGCGGCGAGGATGGAAACAGGTGATCGGGAAAGTCTGGAATGTTAGAAGAGACCAAGTGGGTGCACTCCTACTGAAATACTGAGAGGTTCTAGCCCCTACTAGCTACAACACATGTCTATTGAATTCTACCTCAATCTACCAGGCTTTTGTTCATACAGGAATCGATCGAAAACACGAAACTAGGTATTGGAACGGGCCGAGAAATAGCACTCTCCCCTTTTTTAACATGACCCTGCTTTTGCGGCTTTTTACCAGAGTGCTCAACCACTCTCTCCTACTAAATCTACCTGCCAGAATACCATAATTTGTCTTCAGAAGATACGTCTCAACTCCCGTTGCATCAAGCAATCACCAAGGCAAACTAGCCATTTATAATTCATCACTCCCACCTTAGAAAGTTGCGCAAGGTGTGCTATGTTAAAATTTATTCGCCGTAAATTTCAGACACAACTGAATGCGCAACTGAAGGCAGTTTTATGATCAGGGGAGGGACACAAGAAACTATTGACAGCAGCAAGAGAGGGGATAGTCGTTTGATGTAAGGATGAGGTTTTTTAAACCAGTAATGGACTTGAGAAACGGATTCATGCTAATGTGGAAAAACGACTAGAATCAAAGGGTGTTCAGGATAAATTTTATGGAACACCATTTGGTTTTTCCTTTTTGGACATGTTAAAGACATTCAAACACACTACACTTCCATTCCCGGCGATGTCTACGAGGATAACGGATGGTTAGAAGCCATCTGTTTCTACCTAAAAGAGGACAGCTTGATTCACGATAATTACCCTTGCCGGAATTCAAAATAAGGAGGCGATTATGGTGGCTACTTAAAAACAGAAGCTGGTTCTCTCCCCGAAAATCTGCTGAAAAATAGTGCCGCTGGGGAAGCAAGAGATGAAATCGCATAATGACGTGGAACCACCGATAACGAGGATAAACCCTGATAAAAGTGTAGTGTCTTTTATGATTAAATCAGTCCCTAGATGTGACCGAACGATCTGAGATGCAAATGAAAAGTTCAAGAGGTCCCCATGCTCTTAATCGCAAATACTAACTGGCATTACTCAAACAGATGATGATTGGCAAGTAGAGTTTGAGGTCAACTTGAAGACTTAAAGGTCTTGTCTGCACGAGAGGGCATGGGAAGGCAGTTTCATGACCAACTGTACTGCTGAAACAATTAATGTCCAATAGTTGTGGACCTCTCAACGTTGCCTACCACAAGAGAAATGCTATACGTTGAAAAGGCACTTTTTTCTGACAGTTAGCTCTCAATTAACTCCGTGGTGCCACTGTGACAGTATTCGATAAAGTTGCCTTTGTTCTACTCCCTAATTTGAGTATGCACAAAACCGACTCTGTGCTATGTCTCCTTTGCATGACCTGTACTCTCTTCGATAGGCATTTCGACCAGATAAAATTCCACTTCTTACGCTAAACAGTGTTAGGGAAAGGGTATTTAGATTACCATTACCATTGTTGCTTTATTTTTTCCGTTTCTTCCAAGTGTCTAACAAAGGCGCAGCGTGAGAGGGGCAAGTAAGTGCGACGAAATTTCGAAGGAATGTTAACCTCAATGAAATCAGTAGACATGATCGAATCAGTGTGAAACAAAGACGAGTCCCCTGCATGGGTAAAATTACGCTCGTCAGCCATCTGAGCAGTACTAATCTGGCTCTATCAAGAGAATAAAAATTGCAACATCACATGACGCACGCACTCGTTTCTACACAAATGCGGGTAAAATTCACGGGTTCTTCTTCGCAAACTCCAAAATGAGCGTGTTTACGGACTCCAAAAAGTGAGTCCAAAGTTTACGATAGTTCTCTGGTCATCTAGCGAGTTGTTCTAAAAAACAACAAACGCCCACATCTAAAACACAAAATGACCTTAAACATTAAGAGGACGTCTTTTTCCGAGATGTTCGGACATTGAGGTCAAAGGACATTAGGCTGTGGGGGGTCCAGTTTCTTGAGGCAACATTTCAATTCAGTAGAAATGCATTTTAGAGAGGACCAATTTAATGATAATCACATTAATCTGCGAAAACTGCACGCTGGTTTGACGTTCGGGATACCATAATCAGATTTCAGACAGCGGTGCATAAATTAGGCCTGTCCTATTACAGAAAGGCTGCAAATTAACCAGGTCATGCACGCCGGGAAGGCATGGATTTATTTCTATACTAAAATGACATCTTTTTCCATGATCGAGGCTGTTTCAAGGGACGTACACAATCGCGTTCTCAAGAGTAAAATAGAGGAATACAATACAGTTTTATGCAATTAAGCAGCTCGAAATGTCATTACAAGCACAGCTATAGAAGTGTGCTTTCGGGTGTATGTCTAGCTCAAATCCTGCTTGCAAGCTCCAAAAACCGGTGTTCAAACAGTAAATTTGGCCCTTAATTTCTATCGAAAGAGATCTTCTGTAGCAATCTGAGAAGTATTCACAACTGCACGCTCTAACGCATGGAAGTTGGCTACAGGGACGGAATAATTCCACATATATGAATAAGAATATGACAAAATACTTTCGCCAGTAACACGAAATGATTTTCAATTTTAGTAAACTTATGTGAATACATTTTACAGGGCAAATACCTTCATTGACATCAATAACCTCAGGAGCAGGTGGGGAAAGCTGGCAGACAGTCTCGGACACCGTTCTAGTTACCATTTCCGTTTCACTCCCTGGAATGTGCACATTTTGATTCGGTGGAATATCTTGATTTGGGGGTATAGTTCCCACAGTTTTCAATGGAGGGGAACATGGCTGTAAATCCTCTTTGAAAGTGATGGTCTGGTGATATATATCCACAGATGTACTAGGTTCAGCGACTTCAGAATCATCGTCCTGAGGCGGTTTTGATTCAGTAGAGGATTCAGGAAAGACTTCGTTAGGTTTTTGAGGCGAAGGATTCGCTGACTTGGGTCTAGGTTCAGAAACAGAGCTGCTGTCCATGGATAAAACAGGGTAGAGCTTAGTGACTGGATTGAATTTGAGTAACTTCGAAGAATCGATGTCTTTGAATAGTTTTGGAAGTGTTAGACTTGATCCTAAAAGTAATGAGAGGTTTTCCTTCGCATTTTTCTTCCCCGAATCGGCAAAAGCCTTTTCAACCTCGGCTTTGTGGGTTTCTAAAATGATATAATACTTGTAAAAGTCACGAAAAATAATAACACATAATCAATTTATCAAATGCTAGTCACCATCTCATCATGGAAAGCCACAGTAAATAAGAGAGCACTGGAATATATTATTAATTTATTAAGAATTAATAAATAATACACTAATGATAGGTCATTGAAGAATAATTTCCATGAACAAAATAACCTGCTTCTAACTCTTGGAAATCATCGAGTAGCTTATCTAAATCAACGAGACGACTCATGCACCGGCCGTCGGAGGCGTAGCCGAATATTTACAAACCATGCCTAAATATTGAGCGTAGGTAAACGTAAGTTCTTTTAATCTTATTATTGGTTAAAAGTGCTATTTTATTTGTATTTAAAAATATTTTACTATCACATACAAATTGTAGGTTTGTGTTTTAACAAAATTGTTGTAATATTATTTATTTTTAACGTTTGTTGTTTTTTCTTATGTATAACATATTATTTTTATAGGTTTTTTAAATGATATTTGGTCATTAATTGACCTACACACAGCGCAACCTTAATTCTCGATTCACGTGTGCATTTCTTTTGTGTAGGTCTACCGTTGCAGAACTTTATTAAAGGGTCACTGAATTGGTCCTTAACACCTTTAAAGGACAGTTTTCGTCCGGAATATTTATCGATTGTGATCCGTTTGACACCTGGGTTTCAAGTTCTAATAGTTCTGCTTTTTACTAAAAATTTTAAACTGCCTCAACGATGAAGGCCGTCCCAAATCTTGCAAAGTATTTCCAAAAGACTGTGTCAGGGACGCAAAAGTACGTCGTGGCTCCTGGATTCCCGGAAAAAATGCGTCAGCTCAAGCATGAGGACGTACCTCATTCCCCCAACCCTTCAATTCCGTCCAGATCAGCTCTTCGTAAGCACCCGTACTACCTCCACCTCCCTCCCCTTACCATCCCCGATCAGCTTGACCACGCAGCAGCCGACTGCTTGCGTGAATACAACACCTTCTCAATGAAACACCTAAAACAGCTCTCTACTCGTCTCGTAAACTACCTGCACGAACGCGAACTCTTATCGGAAGCTGAAATCATTGAAAGGGTGAAGCGAGCACAACAGTCCGCTAAGGCTAAAGCAGAAGATGATGAGTCCTTTGAGGAAATCGACGGGGGTGTTGAATCTGCTCTTCAGTACCACGGCGAGACACCTTTCTCACATGCCACTCGAAGTAACCGTCAGGTCGAGAAGGCCTCTCTCTCCTCCTGGAAATCCCTAAGGTATGTCCCATCAATTTCACCATGGCCCCCGTTAGTTACAATGAAAAGAACAGCCTTCTCTACCTCGTTGGGAGGCTCGCGCCCAACTTCACGGTTGCCTGTCGGGTTCTCTATGAGATTCGAAAGAGATGCCCTCTGTTTGTGCCACACTCATTCTTCGACTTTGCTTCGGGTCTTGGAACTTACACGTGGTATGTTCAAGTGATTCTTTTTTCGAAAACAAAGCTTTAATCTCTTGATATTCAATTGGTTTTTTAAACTATGAACTTCCCTATTATAATAGGTTTTAGTTGTAGTCTAATCTACTAGCACTGCATTAGCTCCCGAAACACGAGGCTCTATTGAGCGCAAATAAGGTGATCAGTCTTGCAATCATCTCTTCTCATATTCGAAGTGATAACCAAGTAAGACTTAAGGTATTTAAAGTGGAGTAGAAGGATGCTGGCGTTATTATCAGTGTAAACCTTAACAGCTTTACCATATTCTGTGCTCTTGTCGTGATTTTTATGGCTACAACTTTTGAAGCTGTGATTTAGATTTCATGCGCCTAGCTAAACAGTTCAGCGTTTCTTAGTGGTTTCTGGAAATGAAATTAGAATGCCTTCTGGTTATCAGCTTGTTTAACTCGAACACAGGGCTACCAACACCATTTGGCCCGCAGGTTGTGTGCGGGAGCACCACCTGGTAGAACCATCGGCCCCAATGACTCTCCTCTCCGAGTTCATGTTGGCCAAGCGCGGCCAGGGGGTTCCGCCCAACACTTGGGTCTTTCCCGGGGTTCGCCATCGCAGGTTCATGCCCTCTGTTGAAGTTGGTTACCTTTTTCATGATTAATGCTGCTGAAAATTTATCAGTAGCAATTATTTATTCACCGTTGTGTGTTCAACAGGTGACGGCGGATCTGGTGATGTCGGGCTACGCGTTGCTGGAGATGGCGGGTGAAGGTGACCGCCGTCGCATGATTGAGAGCTTGTGGGCTCGGACCACCGGTTTCCTGGTGCTCATTGAAGAAGGCACAAAGGCGGGACATGCAGCGCTTCTCGAGGCCCGTGATTGGTTGGTGAGTTGAGACTTTTCGTGCTTGTCGGTCTTCACTGAACCTCCAGTGTAATCTTCCGAACCTTTAGAACTGCTGTAAATGCGTCTTTTTACTTAATGATATCTCCATAGATTCTAGAAGGTTTTGTAGAGTTGGTAGTAGGTTATGTAACCTTGTTCGCCTAATCAGATATCACCGGGTGATTTTGGGTTTTTTGTCGATCCTTATTACATAGCCACAACCAACTAGGAAACGGCTGAAGGTTGTGCAGTGGGGGCTGTCTAAAACGCCATTTGGACAAAATACAGCAAGACCGAATAGCTGTGAACGCGCACCATTCTATGTGAAGATGATAGATTTCGAGAATACTTGTGAAATGTCAATAAGAGAATGACACCATTACCGTCTGAGTTTTATTAAAATTAACTTTTCTTGGGTGGAAGGATCTCCTCAGCGACTACTTAATTTTACCATTGATTAACTGGGCACTGCGGATATCAGTGCCTTTCTTGAAGACAGCGCCCTGCCAGGTAAGAGTCCATTAATGTTAGAAACTGCAGTGGTAAAATTGACGAACGACCGCAACATTGACTAGCCTACCCTCGTACGTGTTGTAGCTTATTGATTGAGGTAGAGGCTAAAATATTCATTTCGAGCCACAAAACTCGATCTCCGACGCCGCGAGGGCCTTCCAACACTTTCTTGGGTAGATTTTAAATAAAATCCACTTTGTGAGCGCAATCGGGTTGTCTGTTAGGTTGCTAGCCACAGCCGCTCCGTAGGCTCTGCTGCGATTTTCCCGTTTGTGCTAGCTAGATTAGGAGGAGAGCATTGACCAACGACCATAGTCTCCTTATTATGGTGCTGGCCAGTGCGAACTGACGTATTTTAAATTTTTCCCTTCTGTGGTGAACCATGTGGGAGATCTCTTCCTGTTGTTGTCATCACCCGTATGAATGGCGAACATTGGCTTGAACTTATAAAGGAAGCATGGTATATGTGTAGGCACCTTTAACACATTTGGAAAAAACTAATTATTAAAAAAACCTTGTCTTAATCTGCCTTATACGTCCACGTTGGGGTGTTAGGTGCGTATACACTACGACCACCTTGGGACTTTTTGGTTGGTCACTGATAGTGGGACATAAATCGATCGACTGCCTTGTGCCCGTGTCTTCACACTTACCGGAGTTTTCGTTTACCGCTTCCACTGTTCAGCTTTTCTACCCTTTCTCGATTTCTTACTCTGCTAGGCCTTTTTCTTTACCGCAGCAATAGTTCTCAGTTTGCAGCTTTAAGCTCTCTTGTGCTACTCCAGGAAACGGCATTTTTGTCGAGTCACATGATAAAGTCACCGCAACATGTGATGGTGTGGGTTCTCTCAGGGTCTGTTTCATTTCACGCCTTCGTTTGCTCACTGACTACCACCTGCGTGCCTGTTTGTGGGTAAACATGCTTAACCCATTTCCCATTCCATGTCCTTGTTTTTTGGTAAAATGCCGCTAGGTGCGTGGGGTGCATGGAGGGTCGCGATGTTTTTATTTATGCAAGTAAGTCAATCACTTTTCCGAGCCTAGTTTCAGAGTTCGGAGGTGTCTATTAGTAAACAACATGAGTTGATTGATGATGTATGTCTCGAGAGGGGTAGAGGCTTGTCTTCTCAGGTGGCTTGTGAAGTAGATCCTCATCACATACACTCATCAAACTCAAGTGGAGAATCGGCTCAGTTTCCTCATTGGGGCATCTGGAATTGTGGTTAATCGTAGGTCATCTTCACGACATCAAGGGATGAAATACGGGCTGAGGTCGTCGGTGATGCCCGCATTTCCATGATTTTTACAGCTCTTAAATGTTTAAGTCTTTGGGTAGAATAGGTTCAACGTAGACGAGGGATATTTCCCCAAGAGAACTTCTTGAAGTCGATGTCAGAACAGTTGATAAGTTTCTGCCTTCTGACGAAGAGTTGAGACGGCTTGTGGTCTCCCGGGATCTTTTGTCTGGAATTTTGCCAAAACATGTCTGTTTGACAGCCATATATTTCGCAGAATCTCTGATTTGAGATTTCGCTATTAATTTCACCTGTCTGACCTCTGTGGGTGGTACCCTTCCTCCACAGATAACGATTCGAGGGTTGAGCCTGGAGACAAAGAATTGCTTCAGAGCCAAAGGCACTCACTAAGGCCCAGTACCGGGGCCCCTTCCAGACCACAGTAGAATGCAGTTAACGTTCAGGTACTGGTTTCGTTCATATGCTTTTCCCTTACTGGTATTTCACGTGTCAGTGGTTGACTATCCCCTCCCTAGTTGGTAATTTCTTCGGGCATGAAGAATGGCCAGAACACACGCATCTCTCTGGTTTACAAGCAGAGAACCTCGATTCCCGCACATATTTAAACTCATCTTTGACCATGCACTCTGCTTTCATCATCTCGGCATCTGGGGGCTATCTTTTGTGCTTCTGAAACATTGTGGATGAGACGTTGGGAGGGATTTGGTTGCATTGGTTCAAATCATGGGTTTTTTGCATGCCTCAAACCATATCACTGAACAAGCTAACATTTCCAGAGAGGAAAACAAATAAGGAGAAAGAAGGACAGTTGCATGATTCTAGACGGAATCTACTCAATCTGCAGAGGGATCCATTGCGTGGAAGAAAAGGTCACGCCGAGGGCCATTAATTTGTAGGAATCCCCATTCTTTTTTTTCGGTTGATACCCAATGTTTCGCCAAACTGCAAAGATGATCGAATCATCAACAAGATAGGGTAGGAAAGCGTACAAAGTTGCAAAGTGGTTCGTGTAAAATGCGAAATTTCCCGTTTTTGGGTACTACTGTTATCAAAAAAGTCGAACTCATTCGATTGTGGTGTTGATTGGTGACCCTGTGTGCGAGTCAGCCTGCTATGTGACTTGGCCCTTTCATGAAAGGTCCCCACCGAAGTTAAAAACTATCATGAGAAGTTGTGGCTTAACGCTTGCTGCGGTTAATAGCTGCCAAGCGTTGTGGGATTTAGGTGTTCGACGTCGACAGTTTGCCCTAATGTCCCGTGATGGACTTTTTCGTTTTTGTTGGATCGTGAGATAGGCCACAGCGAATTCGAGTCCTCAATTTTGCTGCATGCACGATAGTTCCCCGTCGGAGCTCACTTCTAAGCCCTCGTTTTGGGCTTCTGTCCAATCTAACTCGGTTCCTCTTTGTTGTAGATTCGCAACGGTGGCGACGACATGCACATCTTTGCTCCAGTGAGTCAAAATCTCACTTTTACCGTTTTCCACATTTATGTACTGGGTGTTCGCAATGAACTAAACAGTCTCGTTAGAAAATTAAAAATATTAAAGCTTAAGACACCTCAATAAGTTATGCAACCGTCCACAATGAGACTTGGTCAAAAAAGCGGGCAGTCCGGAGCAACCCAGAATGAGGCTGAAGCAAGCTCGTCGTATACTTTCCTTGAGAAATTAAGGTCAGGGAGTGGGGTTGGCGAAGACCAGACTTTGGGGGGGAGAGACTTGTGTAGTCATAAAAATTGGCTAAAAAAGTATTGTTGCCTTTCCCCCCAGCTGTCACCGTTTACGTGCTCTGGTATTGGCTGCCCTGGTTATCCAGTGATCAGCCCGAAATCCACGTAGGCTTCTGCATCCTCTAACCAAAGCCCTTCTAACTTCTTGCGCGCAGATTTTCGAGGAAATCGGGTGCTGTGCGAGCGCTATCGGATTGTCTGTTGGATCGTTGCCTTACTCTAGCCACCACAGCCTTGTAGGTCATTCCAAGCAGCTGGATTGTGGTGTTCACAGAGTTTGGGGGGGGGACATTGAGCATTGACTTTAATCTCCGCCCTATTTTGATGGCTGGCGCAAATCGTCATGGTACTACTTATTCTCCTCCAGGAACCAGGTGGGGGTTTCCGGTCATCCACATATTTGAAGGAAGAGGGATTTAAAATATTGAAGGGAGTGGTGTGCTTGAACACCTTTACCAATTTTGAAAATGCATTCTTCATATCCCTTATTTTTTATTTATTCTGTGTTTCATTGCTCCAGTGTGCACACAAAATGACTTGCGGCAGGACAGGACTCGGCTGCAGCTCTCTGGTGCGATACTACCAATTTGGGCTGACTGTGGTGAGTAAAGTCTTCTACAACGAGCTTACCTGGTCCTTTGTCCAGCTCAGTCAATTCAAGGGGTCGTGAGCTTTATTAGGCAATGGGCTCAATAACAGACTGGGTACTCTATCAGGAATTGTTTATGGTTTCTGCCAGGTCTGAGGGACTATCCTAGTACCAGGGATTGACGACATATTGTATCAAGAAAGTGACAGTAGAGATAAGCGCAGTCGGTAGATGGGTTTAAGCGTACTTTCCCCAAAAATTGAAGTCAAGGCAAAAGAGTGGAACCCTTGGTTGGGCCTTTTAAAGGCGAAGCGGAGTTGTGTTTTCGTATTTTGACCAGTTTTCCCTCATGTGCAAAAAAACGACTGGGTGCTATTCCCATCCCCAATCTTAGGGCCCATTTGTAGTCCTCTTCTTGTAGACTAGACCGTCTACCACTCAAGAGACGCGTATACCACACAAGTCATCCGGTTACGTCCCCAACAGGATTTCTGGGGGAATGACTATCTTCGTAAACTTCGCCCCTTAGACGTTTCGTAGCCTGTTTCTTTGTCTCGGTGTATTTTTGTGTCCCAACTCATGGTCATTTCCTATGTGAAACGCCCTGGGGGTGTAATACGTTCTGTGATAAGACGAACTCTCTGAACTTTGAGTGCTTGCAAGCACACATTGACGCTCTGGTTGGCTAAATTTTGGGGTCGATCCTTCGCAGACGCATTCTTCTAACTTTGAAACTAATAAAAGGCTTATCAAACAAAAACAATAAGCGCCATCATCAAAGTCCCACCCACGCAATAAGTGGTGCAAAGATTCAACGGGAATCTTCTGCTAAACTGCAAATACTTCTTAATTTACGAAGCGGTAAGTAATTTGAGTAATCAGTGATCGTCTCAGAGGGAAAGTTGGTAGAATAACGGCATTGAAGACCCGAATAAAGACAAGATATATTTAGAACCAAGACGGACGGGAGCCTGATTAGGAACGTAACCGAACAACTGTGCATTGTGTGTGCCCTTTGCGTCCCAACAAACAACAGCATTGTTTTCGCATCTAGCAACCCGAGTGAGATACACTGAATCAATGAGATGGGCATTCTGTTGGGAAGATGAGAATGTCATCGATTTGCCTTGCAGGATGCGACCTACCCCTCAGAGGAGACCTTCAGTTACCTAGTGGTGAGTCGAGGTGACTGGCGTCGTTTCACCAAGGAGTCAGACCAGGAGGAGGAGGCTGACCCGGCTTGTGTGCTCCTGCACCCACGAATAATCAATCCCGGGTGTGTGGGAAACACCGTAGCCCTCGATGTCGACCTCTGTCTCCCCAACGGGGACTGCGAGCGCGTCACCTTCTCCAAATCCGGCACTGAACGGTACGCCAATGCGCTACCTACTTACTCCTCTTCTGTTTATTTTTGCTCATGCATTTTTGTAGATCCCTGTTCTTCTTCCTGCGTCACGCCCAACCCGGTGACATCGCACCCTGCGAACGCCTAGAAGAGGAAGCAAGTGAACCCGAATCGGAGGAAGAATCTGCCCATTAGCCGCCCCCCACCCTGTACAAACTACGTATAGAAATGCAAAATAAGCACACACCGACTGTATCAGAAGACATCTTCAGTGAAAAAGAATGGTGTTCGGGGGGGGGGGGCTGAGTGTGGGGGAATAGTAATCAGCCCTGAATGAGCTGGAGGGCCTCGTTCAAATACCGGACGGCGGCAGCGCGGTCCTTGTACTGCAGAGAGCTGATAGCGAACTTGGCGGCCTTGATGGCTTTCTCGCAGACTTCGGAGGAGAGTCGGTCCTTATTGTTGACATCGGTAGAACTATTGGCCACGGCGTGGTGGTGGGAATCCGATTCATCGTGGTGCTGCTGTGGTGCAGGTCTAGACGGCTTCGGGCTGGGTTCCCCACTGGTCGTTGGTGGTGGTGGCAGTGGGTGGTCGTCGTGTAGGCCCGCGATATCTAGTATTGCAAGGCCACGATCAAAGGGGGGAAAGCGACTTACTTGGGGCTACTGAAGCGTCACCTTCAGTCAGAGGACCTGCCACGGGCTTCTTCCCCCTCTTCTTGCAGTCGATGAGGTAGAGAACCTTGTACTTTGCGTACTTCCTAGCGTTAGTTATCTTTAAAGCAAAGGATTAACCAAAAGGCCTGAGAACGCACTTCTTCGCTGGTTTCCTCACGAAGAGTTAGAACTTCGAGAATGGAAGCTGAATTAAGAAACCCTGCTATTGTGGCCCTTAAATAAAGAATAGTCATAGAGTAAAAGGTTCTTACGCTCCGAAATCCCCAGCCTCATCTTTTCTAAAGGCCTCAGTAAATAATTCAAGACCCTTGCGTTCAAGGTACTTTAAACCAAGCGCCTCTTCTGAGTAAAGAGGATCTCCAGCATTATTCTTTTTGGCTTCGTCAAGATAGTCTAGTAATTTTGTAACGTATTCGCGAGATTCCTTTGAATTAAATTCCGGGGTAAGACCCATTGAGGCAACGTACAATCGACCTAATCGTAAGATTTCGCGGGTAACTTACAATAATATGTGACGACCGGATCGGTTTCTTCGCTTTCTGACGCAAGCTTGCATATTCTGATGAATTTCTTCAGGACAGCTGGAGGAGTAGTTAGGTCCATCAGACTGTTCGGTTGGGCTAGTTGTGCGAGTGGGCTGCTGGTAAAGGCACAAAGATTTCTTTGGCTTAGATATGTGAATCTACTTTTACTCAATGTTCATAAATACATTAAGTGCGATATTTGAATACTCACTTCAAATATTTCTCATTCATATTCGTTTTTTTTAATATGATATATTTGTCCATTTTAATTTTCATCAGTCTCTATGACACACAAAAATTGATTATAGAACGTGAATAGTGCATACAATCTGTGATCAGGATCTCATTTTTCCATATTTCGAACTGTGCTTCATCTCAGTGGTTGATGGTAAGCAGAAGTGGTGTCATTGCAACGAGGTGAAGCATAACACTTAGCTGCTGGAGTAAACTGAGCTGACTGATGGATTAACCTGGGCTGGTATGTGTGAGAAGCCACATTTTTGCATCTGCTTTCTTCAGCCATTTTCCTCAGCCTTTGCATTTACTAACTAAATATAATTCACTGAAAATTTTCAAATTTGCCTATCCCTTGAAATTACGTAAAACTAGTAGTTGGTTTCCACTAAATAAGACTGCATAATATCTACCAGGCAATTATTACTAGAAAGTAAAAACATCCTCTGAGTGACTGTTCTCACCGAGATAAGCATGTGCTTCCCCTACAAGTCTATTTACACAAATGCATACTTGACACGTACTAAAAGGTCCACTCGGATGTTCAACCCGGGCTGCCTGAACCTCGATTTACTTCATTTTTTGATGTTCCGACTGAGTACTTTAAAACCTGGATCCCTACCTGCCTAGCACTTCCAGAAAGCCTGTAGGTCACCAGATTTCTACAGTACATTGGGAGTAACTACATGCCAGGCGACAAAATTGGTCATCTTCACTACTTCATCACCTGCCCTCCCCGTGAAATTGAAAAAAAAAACAGAACAAGCGAGCAATTAACGCAATGGGAATTTAAACAGCTAGCGCTAGTTTAAGATCCGTTATTACAGACACGAGGGGTTACACAAGTGTTGGGGTTTGGGACGCGGTGTAGTAAATGCAAGGCCAGCCCACTCCCTCCCTTCGACCCCCCTTTTCAATGGCTTTTCCGGGGCCGCGAAGTACCAAAAGCACTGAGCTAGGGAGAGAGCGTAACAGACCCAACGAAAGACGGGAACGGAAAGGATTTGCTTTGCGAACTAGGCGGGTGGAGCGGAAAGACACGTAGACATGATCGATTGGTAAATCGGTTAATACAGCACCGGCAGAAGCGGCGAGCACTGGCGAGCGATCGATTGAATTGAGGGGTTGGGCAGAGAACAGTGGGGGTGTGACTAGACAACGGGGGTTGGGTGGGAAGACCCTTGGATTGTCGGCGAAAGTGGCAAGAAGAGGTGCGTTTATGTATTTTTTCGTACTGCAGAGTGAAAGCGCGGACGTGTCATCATCATTAGCATCAATATCATCACTGTTGTTAACGTTGTAGTCATCGTCGACCACCACCACCACTCTCGATCTAGAGGAACTCCGTGGAGGCACCCTCGTAGAGAATCGAGTAGAGCAGATTGATATTCGGTGTGGGGGAAAGACAGAGGTACGTGTCGGCTTGCATCCAGTCCTGCAGTGCCAAACAAAAAGTATTTTAGAAACAAACGATCAGAGGCAATCCTCCACCCACACAAAAACCAATACCTACTACCTGATTGCAAGTAGTACTACAGAGATTTTATCAATAAATGAAAGCCCGTTACGACCATTTCCGAATGGGAAAGTTCCACTGATGTGTCAATCTTATCCATGATAGACACCTAGCACAAACGAGAGTTCCGGGGTTGCCAAAAGAGCTTCCGGTAAAAGCAAATTCAAGCAGACTTCCGTTTTCGCTTGAGTGGGGCCTTGACAGTGACCAAAAGCACTTCAAAAAGACTCACCGACGAGCGCTTTTCCATAACTCGAGGTATTAACCACTATTTACTAGTTAGGATAAAGTCTTTTCACATCGGCAGCGTTGCAAACTCAATTTTACAGGGAAAAACAAAACCTTATTTCAAACGCTACTCCCAACAATTCGGGTTCTATCTCACCCAGGTTTTCGATGAAACCCTACCAGACAATCGAGCATCATGCATCATTCAAACGCTTGAATCAATACCCATAAGAAGGTCCTAACCCCTTCCCTATCTTCGCACAGACCGAAGGAAACTCTTCCATTAATCACAAGAAACCTTAAATTAGCGTTAGCAAGTAGTGTAGAACAGTCACTTTTTAGTACTGACCTAATGAACACTCCCCCCCCCAAAAAAAAGTTTGAAGAGAACCTGGTCCTCTATCCATCATAATCACCTCAAAGCCAGCATAAAACTGGGGTAGGCAACTCACCTCTTCAGTGAACGCTTGGAAGAAGTCGGTGTTGGTGTAGTCCGCAGCCCCGCCACCACTGCCGCTGCTACCGCCAGTGGTCTCGTTGATTGCCATAGTGAGAGTCGGGCCACCACTAGTGGCCGCACTGGCGCCGACCGCAGCCGCCGCCGCCGTCGACGAGGGGGTGGCAGCGGTGGTGGCGGCGGCGACGTTAGTGACGGGCTGGAGGGGCCGGGAGGGCGCGTGGGTGGCGAGGTGCTTGCGGAAGCACGTCAGCGAGACGTAGAGTCGCTGGCAGTAGGGACAGGTGAACTGAGCCGACTTGCCTCCACCGATGTTCGACGACGACGAGGAGGTGGAGGATCCCGTGCTCTCCGTCGCCGTGGCAGATTTTGGCGCCTCGACGCCTGCACTCTCGCAGTTCTCATCGACGCCTGGGAAAAGGGGAGAGTGGCGTGTGACCAACCTAGGGACTCATTAACATCTCTCCGTCGCCCAATCAATAGAGAGATCAAACATCAATTGACGCGCTAGTTTGCCTGCCGAATCAGCCAAAAAAGTTGTTAATTACTGGAAAAGTCTCATTCTTTACTCTACGCAACAACTGGGCACTCTTGAGTAAATCATTGCCATTTCCCACTCCCTAGTACTAGTAAATCGATCACCGCCGTGGGCTAGGTTAGATATTTATAAGTAGTGAAGCGATCGATCGACCAAAGGATTATCGGGTCATCTCCACGTTCGCCTGACTCGTGTTGATGATGAATTACAAAGAATGCATGCTCTACATGCTCCGAGTGGTGGGAAATCGATGGAATGCGAGAAGAGACTATGTGTGAATAGTTTAAGCAGGTTATGAAACTTAATGTGGAATCAGGTGGATGGATAAGCCTTGTTTGGTGGCAAAGGAGTACTGGTAGTCACGTTCTAAAGTGGAACAAAGGTTACTGACCATTGATGCTGAGCGGGGATGTGGAATCAAGAGAGAGCTGGTTCATCGAACGAACATCAAATCCTCGGTGTGACTAGAGAAATCAAGCCTCTTGGATCAATTGATAAGTTGACAAATCCCGAAAAAATACTTTCTAACGCTCTCGAACGAGACCATATGACAAGAGCAGCCAGAAAGAACTTCATAAAAGAGCATCTACAGTAGTGCCCCTGAAAAACGAAATATGTCCAAGTTTTACACACGCTCGATGCATAGTTTACTTTAGTGAAGCTACAGGTATTATAGCAGGCTGCTGCTGGATGAAACACGTTCCATTAGTCGGCGGAAAACGAAATTTACACTAATAGAAATTACTAATAAATGATAGAGAGTTTGTTCAAACTACTAATGGATACTGAGAACAAGTTTCAAGGCCTTTAGGGGAAAGGGATTTTGCACAGAGAGCGAAAATCTACTGAATTAGAAATTCATGGACTTTGTTGGGTATTTCGTAGAATTATAGATGCATAAAGCTGACAGCTACAAACAAAGCCAGTAACACAATAGCAGAGCGAACAGCAGCATCTCGAAACTGCACTGTTCGCTAGGCATTCATTCATGGTTTCCAGTCGAAAATACCGACAAGCGGATAAATAATACAAGAAGACTCACCGTCATTGAAAGTCATATGGTTTCCACAAGCTCCACACATTGCAATGTTTGTCTTTGCCTCCCTAACGAGCCGAGAGCCACAAACTTTACAATCACAGCTCAAATGCTTCCGGATGTGAGTATTGAGGGAGCTATTCGAAGAGTACGTCCTGGAACAGAACTTGCAAGCATATCGCGGACCGCAGCCAGACACAATGCCACCGCCGCCACCTGAAGCCTGGGTGTCCTCAACAATTGAGTGTTTGCGCTTGATATGCCGATTCAGATAAGGCAAGATAGCAAAGGTTTGATGGCAGTAGGGACAAACGCAGGGACCCTTGCAGGAGGTAATATGAGCATCAATATCCTTGGGCGAGAAGCACTGCATGCACGTCTTACAGACAGCAAAAAACGACTCCCGATGTTCACAGCTCACATGATGCAGCAGTTGTGGCCGTGACTTCAACATGGCTGAACACAGTGGACAGTTGAATGAATCAGTGGAAAGAACTTGTGGTGGTGATGGTCGTGATTGCTCTGATGTCACAGCGGGTTTATTGCGCGTATTCGCCATAGGTGTTTGTTGAAAGACAGTAAGGTGAATAATCTGAAATACATTTCAGAAATTTTGATAATTCCATCAAGTTATTTGTGTTTTAAAAGCCAAAACAGGCTTTTGATAAACAAAGATGCTTTAAAAATAATAAAAGTGCTTGTACAGGTAACAGCATTGAATATGAATTGGAGAAAGATGCATGATTTCAACTATTAATAAAATCTTAAACGAAAAGTAAATGACTTACGTACTATGGATATACGCTCAAGATAAACACATTTCTGCCCTATAGAAATGCAAAACAAAGACAATACTGCGCTGATACAAATGATGGCGGGTATACAGTAACCAACTAAAACAAAAACAATATTTTTATAACTTTTTTGTTTTGTTTAACAATTTATGCATATAATTTAAATAATTTTATTTTCAAAGGTTAATATTTTTAGCTTGAGTGCTTGGATATGGTTTTACAACGACTTGTAATTTGATTGTCCATAATAAAAAACAACTCATCTAGGAGAAAAAATGCAAATGTTATTAGGCTGATCCTTGATTTCAAGTAGAGTCGCTCATATCTAAACCCGAATATTTTCATAAACACTTGATTCGGAACTGAAAAGATATGGAGGCTGAATATTTCACTCATTTTTTGTCCATAGGCCTTGGCACATAACTCTGGGCTGCTTTATCTTTCTCGTAATTTCTCATCAGCCACTTCAATAGCCAACAGTGCCCAAGAAATAAATTCGTATGATTCCTCTTCATCTGGGCTAAAACTAACATGGTTTGTTAATATACTTTTACTGTCTCTGCAATTTTTACTAACCACACCCGAAAAGTATCATTGTATCTTAGTTGCAAGATCATTCCCATTTGCAGTAAACCTTGTTGCAATTAGTATTTCTAGGAGTTTTCAATTTACTGCTTTTAGATTTATTCAATTTCTTACCATTTTCCTCCCACGATCCAGCAAGAAGCACATGCAGTATATTTACTCTTATTTCGTTTTCCCTTTTATTTTAAAAATAATTTTCCTGAAGATTTTTGTAATTCGTTAAGCTTATGCTTGCCGGTACTAGCCATTTCTCATCCTATCCTATTAGGAGGTTTCCGTTAAATTGAGATACGTATTGGTAATTATGAGGAGCAAACATTAGATCTCTGGACCATGGAATTTCGATAATCACTCTGAAAAGGCATATTCCATCGCCTAAGAGCCCGAATTTGAAGTTGAAGGAATTCCGTGATCACTTAGATGAAGATAATCCAGATTTGTCAAATATCTAGCTCCAGCAATGACGGGTGAAGCGTCGAGACGCAGGGCGAAGCAGAGCTCATCGTATCGTAGATACATCGATCGATCGTTGCCAAACGCTCTTTTATTCCTTACTCATTTGGTTTTTAATTGTACCTTTTTATGGAAGAGACCATCTACCATTTAGAAGCAGCACGGTAACACAAACAATGCAAGGGCCCAGATGTCTGGTTTTATCCCTACCAGGGCTCTCGCAATATCGTGGGTGCTACTTTGTCATGTCTTTAATAGGAGGGAGTCTTCAACGATATTATAGGCAGGCAAGATAGAGTATTTTACATTGCCAGCCTCATCAAGGAGATACTTGGCTAATCTATCAAACCTATGTGTGATCAGAGAGTACGGTAAGGGCTTTTCAAAGAATTTAACTCTACAGAATACGCGTTATTTAAAATCTTGACATCCAATTTTAGACTGTAATCACATCACCTTTGATATCTAATTAGCTGGAGTTGCATAATCCAGAAGGACAAACCACTTCGAATTTAGTTTCGTTATCTTCCTCAATGATATACAAAGTCGTGCTATTTGTGGACACTAAATGCTGAACTAATAATAATTCAACAATAATTCAACTGTCAGGATATTCAGCTAACTTGGCTTTAGGGATGCCAGGCACAATTGTCTAAATCGTCTAGTGTGGTAGTACAGAGGCCTCTAGCTACCAAATTCTTTGCAAGGAGTATTTTGCAACTATTTTTTGAGCTAAGGTTGAAAGAAACTTTACCAGAAAATGATCGACTGCCTTCGTGCATCACAGAGCTCGTGCACACCTGATGCCGATTCGATGCCTCAAAGTAGTACTTTGATTTGTTGTTATTCGGCCATCCTCCTCTTGGTCAAAATGTGATACACAGGAGCCTGATTGAGTTCCACAATTAATTAATTAATTTCCTCATCGACTGCATCTGTACAATAGAAATGTGCCCAATTTTGGTTTATGGAGTGCCTCAAGGCACCTACAAGGCAAGGTTTTGCCATACATTTATCTACATATGTTATACTTGTACAAACAGGTACATGCTCTTCATTTGTCTCATTCGTGACCATCCAACTAATAATGTCTTACACTTTCCAAATGCTCACTGACATTGTGCCTGCCTGATTAAAATCGATATTCTCTGTTACACTTGTTTTTTCAGACTCCACCAACCATAAGAGAATAACACGAGCAAAAACCCACCATACATTGATGATGGGTGGCATTCACTAAAAGTAGAGAAATAAAACAGTAGAGGGCTTCACGAATGTGATCTGCCCAAGGCCGAAGTGTAATCCATAGCGTGCTTACCGATGACTAGAGAGCAAACCGTTTGAGCAGCAGCATGAAGCTGTTATTTTGCGGCCAAAAAGGTCTCGCTCCATTTCAAACCATGCCTTCCTTTTCAGATGCAAACACGCAATATTGTTCCCTGTAACTAATCCTATTCGATTTTCTTACCCAGCTTATGACTAGGGATGTTAGGTGCCTACGAGAGATTGGCCAGCAGGTATGTTTCACATACTGGGACCTTACAACATCTCAAGAGAACACACTAAATGATTTCTCCCTACCGTCGCCAATCAGCAAGTAGATCGACCATGCTTATTGAAGATAAGCATGAAATAATTCTGTCCTACCGGCGCCCCTTCTAAACTGGTTCTTACCTACATAGACGAATACTCACCGTCAGTTAATCATATGAACGTCCAAATAATAGACCATAACATTATCCTTGAAAAACTGGCTGAAGAGCGTTCATCAAACAAAACGGTTCCAGTCTCCAATATGTAGCATTGGACGGTCTTATAGTAATGGAGCAAGTACAATCGAGAGCCATGCTAAAGCTAATAATGATTTGCAGTTGCAGCACCAGTATTCAGCTGCACCAAAAGATGTATTAACGTGACGAGATGTACACCCAACTTGGAGAGATACGTTAAGCCCAGAGGAATTCTCTCAATGCACTCCCGTATTTCTAGAGAAGAAACAGAAGGCCCCGAGTTTTCCATAAAGCCCCTAAAATCCCTCCCAGGAACCGAAGGAAGTAACAAGACCTAACACGTGATGTGAACATATAATCACACCTTCCATCAAGTTGCTTTTTGGAGTGAGCACCGATTTCCTTGGGGTGCGGGTGGGGCGGGAAGCACCGGTGTCGCGGTGGCTACATGAAGTCGTCCGAGTCGTAACCGCCATCCTGGTTGGAGCGCATCGCCTCGGGCGCGAACATACGCGCGTAGTCGCAGCGCTCTGCTTCGGCGGCCCGCGCCTCCGCCGCCGCCCGTTCGGCCCTTTCACGGGCCCGCTGGGCGTTCCGCTCGCGCGCGCGCACCCGTGCGTCACGAGCCTCCCGCTCCGCGCGCAGCCGCGCCTCCACCGAGAGCGCCGCTTCCTCCGCGTCCGCGTTGCTCCTCTCGCCGCTTCTCCCGCCGGTCGCCGACGCCCCCTCCGTCTTCAACAACAGAGTGAGTTACCTCACCAACTGGTGGTCGTCGTTGTAGATATTACCCCATTTATGCTAGCGACAAGAAGACACTTCCGACAAAAGGAAATCTAGAAGGACGGTGTTGGTGCGGACACCATCTATTTCTTGATAGATGGATCAATATACTCACTACTTGCTCCCTAGGCGAAGATTCTCCCTATTTATTTTCTAATAATGGGCTCGCCTTTGCAAAATCCAAGACTTTCTGACCATCTTGGAGCCTTAAGCAAGACCCAAGCGTCCACACCCGGAGGTTTCTAGCTACCGTCATCGAGCAAGAAGGCAATCGAACATGTTGGTTGAATATCACTCATTTTACCAATAGTTTCCATAATGTTAGCGTCTAATCAATGCCCTGAGTGGAGTTCACCTCTACTAGAATGAATAAATACTGAGCACTCACTTTGGACATGGGCGAGGCAATCAATAATTGGGTCTGGTTCACAAAATCTATGCTTTATCCTACCATCTTGTGTTTTCCACGGGCTCCTGTGGTTCTGCTCTCCTGTGCCTCGCTTAAGGCCCCAATACCAACTAAACTCTGCAATTTTATCTCAAAATTGTTAGTTTTTGCCAGGGGACACCATAACTATACCAATTCATGTTCTAGTAGTCCATTGTTGCCCTTCCCAGAAGGAAGCTTTAAAGGCGTGAAATGGAACCGTTTTCAGCTTAGCAGTCAACTAAGAGACCTCTCGTTGCATATTGAATTGCAGGAGCTAGAAAGGCTGAGGGGTTGGACTCACGGGGGTGTCGGAGGTGGAGAAGGGCGAGACGTGGGAGGCGGTCTTCTCGAGGCGCTTGAGGATCTCGGAACAGCGCTTGGCGACGACGGTTCGGCGCACGGCCTTGGAGTTGTGGAAGCCCACCTGCCCTACCTCCATGTCCGCCTCCTTGCGCAGATTCTCCCACATTGTGTACACCACTGAGACGTCATTCTGCTTGCAACCCTACACAGAACAGGCGCACCAGCGAATGCAAAGGCATGCTGTTTTAGTCAGTCCGTTAAGACTCTAGTATCTTATAAGGTGTACCTACGAGATACAGAGGCGAATAGACTAGAGCACCACTCATACAAGCAGCACTAATCAACAAAAGCACATCCTCGAGAGTTTTAGAACCTTGTAAGCAATGCAAACGAAACGGTCGCTGGACAGTCGAGAAGTTGACGAAGTTGGTGGCTAAAATGAAAGGAGCTTGAATCCCACAATAATACGGCGAACATTACTTTTACGCAAATACTAAGGGTTCATGAACAGAATGTCACGGATCACCAAAGAGACCTAAAGAAAACCACATTGCACTAACACTTCCGCTGTTAACGGCTCTACGCTAGGAACAGGTCGGGTCTATATTTTCAAATTCTCGTTTTGGTAACAGGTCTTATATGATTAGCTTGGATTTGATGAACATCACAAAAAATACATAAACAAGAGCCAGAAATTGTTTGTAGAGTTTAACGACAACTGCTACGCTGATTAAAAAATAATAAACAATCTCACTTGATATAGATAAGAATGGCATGTGGGTTTTGAGAATCAATAACGTGCGGTTCGTCTTCAAAGCGGTTTTGTATGCTTTTAACGTTGACGTAACCAGTCTGATTGGCGATCCACGAATAACAAACCAGACATAGAACATCCTCTTACCGAAAATTATTGAAAAGACGACAATTCTTATTATTCAAATTCTGTTGCATCCTCCCGGAAGTACTCCAGTGCCTTTGTAGCATAACTTTAAAGATAAATGATCTTGGTATTTTTTATATCTCTTAATTGTACTACTACTTTGTAATTTTCACTTACAGTGTACTTAGCAACAGTAGTAATTGCACAAACCGCTTACTAATTAATAAGATGTATTTAGGTGCGTTATTGTAAAATTTGACAAACTTTACCGGAAAATTATTAGTTGGAAATTGCATTTCACTTTCAAATGCCTGCATAAAATATAGTGCAGAACTCGAAAAATGAGACTGGAGACAAGAGAATTAAAGCAACATAAAAAACAGAAATTCCATTTAATTCACCTTGTTATCCAACCAAAGTAATTAATTTACCTGTATACTGTTCTCTTTGCAAAGTTGGGCGCAATCCTGAATGACAGCCTCGGGAACGTCGTCCAACGTCTCCCCTTCCCTTAACCTTAAATATACGTGGGCAGAAGACAGTTTATCGACGTGGAACCATACATCCTCTGGCCATCCCCAACGAATGAGCTTGTCATTTTCATACTTGTCCGCTCCAATATATATTATGTAAGGAGGGGAGACGAGTTCACACTTGTAGTACACAACCATCCTCAACGCGTAAACCCGCGGGCGGAAACCCGAACACACGCAAAACCAATTGGTGATTGGCCAATAGTAAAGTTCAAATCACCTTCTCATTAATTAAAATCCAATATGAAAATTAAATAATTTAAAATAATGTAGTAACAGATCAATTTGTTGTACAAAATAGAGATTTTTGTATCATTTAATTATTTATGCTACATAAAACATTTTGCATCCATTTTAGGGCACCAGTTTATTAGACCAGACCCAAATATATGGAGGGGCTCCTTGTATACCCACCCAAGATCCCGAACATTTGCCCATCATTACAGCATTCTGGTAGGTATTAACTCTACTCAGGACCTTGGATAGACCTGAACAGTCTTGAACCACGTGAGCGTAGCTTTGTTCAAACAGAACGTTCAATCAGCTAGTAATTCCCCAACACTTCTCTTCATGTTTTAATGCCTTCCTTTCTTTATCCCCTCTCAGTCCTCCTATTTTATTGGGTACGAATAAATACTCACGTCTTGAGTAATAATTATCGAGTTTTGAGCAATGGGATTGCGTCACTTTTCTTTTTCTTCAATCTCTTGTCACATCTCTCCATTGTGAATATGATGTCTTCATATGGGTCCGATGTTCGAGAATAATTTTTCTTAGGATGTTTTTATCCAGCCCCTGAACCCAGTTTCAATTTTGAGGCATCTAATTGTGCAAATAGCAAGAGTCGCAATTATAGCTCTAAGCAGTCACATGTGAAAGTTGCGCATTTCCGTGATGCCCATACGTTACACTTCGCAAGTCAACGCAACTGCCAAATAGGATTTGAATTATCTTTTTTTCCAAAAGCGAAGTAACTCATTGCTCTATATGCTACCCAGCTTTTAGAACACTATCTTTTCACGGATGGCATGGTCTATAGTCCGCTATAACTTGAGTGCGAAAACTAACTGCTTTTTATTGATTGACCACGATCGTTAGCGTTCACTAACCGTTTGAAAGACAATGCATCACAAAAAATGTCACTCTCTCTGTGTGCGCCCTACGACTGCATTCTGCCCCATCCCCCATTTATGCCCTAAATCTGTGCCACCTGATCAGCCCAATTTGTGCATTAACTCCACACCGCCTTGTGACCAACAGTTGTGCATGTTCCCCTAATAATCCTTGTTATTGTTTCTTTGTTCTAAGGAATCTCAGATACGTGCACAGCAGCTAATCGGTTATTGGTTGCCAGATGTTGAGTAGACTTGATCCCATTAATTTGGGAAAGCCAAAATCATACCAACGATCAGTTTTCTACTGCTATGTCTTCTACAAACGATATTTAATCCGGTTCGATGTGAGCGGCCTTATCGAAGTAATTTCTGTTGTACACAATCCCGAACATGCTGTACGCGACGACAAAAAACCCTTACCAAGTCAACAGACTCCGGACTTTTCATGCTTTCAGTCACATTACACGTCACTTCACCCAAAGACCCACCAATACTTTCGTCTCCGATCGAAGAGCACCACATACCACCATAAAACCTGTCTCCAGCTATTGTATTCGAGACAAGATAGTCTTCCTCTTTCCATTGATTGGCCGATTCCACAATTCTCGGTAAACTGAGTTCCACGTCAAGACAAACTTAGTCAAAGAGACCAAGTGTTTCAACAGAATATTGTATGAGGGCATGGATGAGGACGTCATTCGGTTGAGTACATGTGGTACAGGTGGAGTAATTACAAATGCAAAAGGCAGTAATGGGGGCAGTATCACAGATAATAAAACAGTTTTTTTCACAGTCTTTGGCACGGGATAGCCCGGTGGCATAATCATTGTAGAAAACACAAATATTTTGGCAGCAGTCACTGTTTAATCCCCTCTGAAGTTCATGAAAAAACGTAGCATGTTTAAGGGGGAGAAGTTGAGAAGGTTCCACAACTCAGAGCAGTGCCACAAATACAGCACTTAGATTATTAGAATTGCCTTTCGTCGAGTATTAAAAGTTGCATACTCCAGACGTAATCATTTGTAACTGCCCATTAAACAGAAATTAACTAAACACAAAATCAGGCACATTTCGATCTTGTTAAAGGCAAAAATGGGAATAGTGATTCAGCTCCACCCTCAATTAAATAATTAAAAAGATTCCTCGAAATAAGGCGTTAAAGTAGTCTAGTATTACGAATCTAGTACAGTCATTTTACCATTTAACCTCCCACCTTCAATAAAAGCCCTCAATACAAAGTTTCAGCAAGTAGAATCACTCCATGAAGCAGTTTTCACTCACTTTTAGTAAAACACAAGTAGCACACCCAAGACTACTCATCTACAAGTCAATGTGTACTTTTGTAAAAAGCTAGATTAGGTGGAGCCAGATGGCGGATTCGTGAATAAAGGGAGAGGGTTTAGCGATTCGGAGGCCTCTACCTGGTTAAGGCACGAAAACAATCAAGCAACGGAAGAGACCGTCAAAGACATGAGTACAAAAAATAACACGTCTATGGTTGTACCACATCCTCCGAAAGGGAATAGATACCTACAGCCTGAAAGCAGTAACAAAGGCCGTTATGTAATCTATCTATCAGCTCGAGTACTCTATAAACACCGAGGGATTGAGGGAGGAAACACACACCACTTCCACGCTTCACATACAAGAGAAACTGATAAGGAGTAGACACTTACCAGATGATATTCGGCTCTTGAACTGGCCGATGCGGTTCAACTCTTCGGGAAGACTGACTTCTAAAATTAAAAAACACATTTCTTTAAATTAAACCGAAACGGAGCTGTTTCTTTGTCAGTTTGACTCACCTCGTGGAATTTGTGGACTTATGACAAGTGTGAGCTGCAAATGACACTAAGGAAGCGAGACCAGCTAAGAGTACTATGTAGAAGCCGCCAGAAAAGGTTATGGAGAAAGCGTCCATGGTTTTTGTGGCATTTTTTATGAACGATCGAGTTTCTTCGATGGTGCTAAAATCGGGCTTTGGGAGTTGATGCTTCAAAAGTTCGAATTGGGATCGACTGATGGAAGAGGCCGCAATGTACATGAGCCCAAGGCACACGCAATCGATGAAGACTAGAGCGAATGGCTTCGTGTATTTACTAAAGACCTACCACAACAAATGTCCAGAGCTCCTCTCTGCTTGATTTTCCTCACGAATCTTACATTCAGGTTAAGGTTAGCGAAAAATTGCAAAATTGAGCACAAAAGGGAAAGAATTATGAGTGCAAAACAGCAGTAGAGTATTACGACTGAATCATCTGTTACACAATTCTTTATAATTCCTGTACGAAGCGTAAAATAAAAGTCGAACGACCTACTCGAAGATTTTTGCTTCTCTTTATTATCAGTTGTGGAATAAAATGAAGCAATATCTTGAAAACCGATTGTGCCTAATTTACAAGGGGCATCCTTCAATACAAAGGTCGATTTGAATATAGTTGCTACACAGAGGAGGAGGCAGGCGAGGAGATTAGAGAATATAGACAAGCCCCCAATGCGTCGTAAGAAATAGGGAGGTAAACGATATGACCATGGACCTATACATCAACTTTTAAAGATGAAACTCACTATCTGTTGTCGGCATCAGAAAAATACCTCGAATGGAGCAAGTGGGTAGATGGCTTGCGAAGGCTAAGTTATCATCAAAAGTATTTTACCATTAAGAATCTTATAGTTGAATGCTTAAAGTAGCATTCCTAATATGTGGAAATTGAAAATTGTGGATTCTTAAATGATCGATTTTGATATTAATCTAATCAAATATTCATATCAGTAAAGATGATAATCTAATTTAATTAAGACATTGTTATGTTTTTCTCGAATTTTTTACCTTATCACCCAAGGAAGAAATCTATGGAAATAATAATCATAAATTTTAAAGCTAGTATTTTCTGAAGGCGAAGGTTAAGAACCACAGCACTAGACGCGTAAATGGGGGGTGATATTAATAGGCAATATGTTACTTATAGGCTAGCACTTCCAAGAGATTAGCCTATAATCGAAGTAACGACAAACTTGTGGCAGTTTTGAAGAATTGCACATTGATACCGTGCACATTGTGCGGTGTTGTAAAATTCGAGTTATATTTTTTGTTTCCATTTTTTAGTTTGATCTTGTGTGTATTTGTTTTTTATGCATCTACGAGCTCAGCATTCTTCGATCCCAAATATATTGTATATATATATATATATATCGTATATTAACTTAGTTAAGTCTAAAGTCCAGATCGAATTTACGGGTTTTTTGTTTTTACGAAATATTGATTAGCCACTTATTCCACTTTCTTGTTGTTGAGTGGCTATTGTTTTAGTTATTCAATATATCCTAACCCGTATGACCTTACAATATATCTTTGAGTTAGTTTTCTTCAAATATTGATCCGTACGATAGGTTTTCTGAAAATTCTTGTCGTTTTCTTTTGTTTAAAAGTACTTTTGATTAATGCTCTGTGTAAGGAATTTGGTTGATATTTGCGTTTGTTAATCATTATATGACTTGTTTTATTTTCATTCCATTCAGGCCATGACTTCCCACAATGAGCTAGATGATATTGCCTTAAACAATTTTCGTACCTACCTCCGGTTTCCAACTGTTCACCCCGACCCCGATTATAGAAGTGCTCTTAACTGGCTTCGGGGAGAGGGAGAAAAAATAGGTTTGCAGTGTTTTGTCACTGAAATTATTCCACAAAACCCTATTCTCGTTATGCGATGGCAAGGGAGTAATCCCTCACTTCGTTCCATTATGCTCAATTCTCACATGGACGTAGTGCCTGTGGAGGCCGAAAAATGGACCCACGACCCTTTTGCCGCTGAAATGACTCCCGACGGAAATATTTATGCTCGAGGAGCGCAGGTTTTTCTTGGTCAGTTTTACTCTCACCCCTTAACTCTAGGACATGAAGTGCGTTGGCATCCAGCACATGGAGGCCGTTCGTCGTCTTAAAAAGTCAGGTTTCGTTCCCGTACGGACCATCTACCTCACTTATGTTCCCGATGAGGAGGTTGGTGGTGGAAGAGGCATGAAGCCGTTTGTGGAGGGCGTTAAGCCCACCTTCCCCGGAGCCCGCCACGAAATCACCTTTGAGGAGATGAACGTCGGCCTCTGTCTGGACGAGGGAATCGCCTGTCCTCAGCCCGACCAATACTATGCCTTCTACGAGGAGCGCTCGCCATGGTGGGTCAGCTTCCTCATTCCCGGCTCTGCTGGCCACGGCTCCCGCTTCATTGAGGATACGGCTCTGGAGAAACTCGAGCGTTTGCTGGCGCAGTAAGTCTGGCATTTCACCTGATTTCCGTGAAGGCTGCGGCGCTTCCGGGAGAGGGAGAAGAAACGGCTGGCAGATCAGGGCGCAGGGGACCTCGGGCTGGGCAGTGTGGTGACCACCAACGTCAACGTCATCCGAGGCGGCTCGAAGACCAACGTGGTGCCGGGGGAGATCGAGGTGCAGGTGGACTTCCGTCTCCCGCCGACGCTGGACTTCGCCGCTTTCGAGAAGCAGCTCAATGAATGGGTCACTGCGGCTGGTGAGGGAATTCAAGTGGGTTTTCTTTAATACTCGCTTTTTCACGTCAATATCCAGCTTTAGCGCTTCATCATTGGTCATCTAACTATTGATACAGACGGCTAGTTGAAGTTAGTATCTGTAAACCGAGGAATGACATTTGGCCAATTTCTGGGATCTAAGGATGCCTAGTTTTCACTCAAGTAGGCAGGTTCTAAGGTAATTTTTGGTTCTGTATTATTCAATGGAAAGGGCCTATCAACTGCATAGTATTTCCGTCGTTGTTAAATATGCACTAAAGTGACCGGCCGTTGACTTAGGAATGAAACTATTGATTTATCTCCACTACTTAAAAATTTCTGAGAAAAATTTTTAGCCCCTAGGCCTTTCAGGCAACTGTGGGACTTTTTCGTCACTTAAATCGCAGGACGGCGTTGGCGAAGAGTTTGATGTTTATAAAAAAGTTGCAGTCAAGTTCGCTATAAGTGGGGAACTAAAGCGTAGTCATACCACGTCTAGCCGATTTTTAATTATTGTTTGCCACAGCTTGAGAACGGGGTAAGTGTAAAACTGATTTTTGTTATTTATTAACTACAAGTTGGCTACTCTGAGTCTCTGAGCAGGACTACGTGCGGAGTAATTCCAGTTCCCTTACCACCTCAGAACGCCTAGCTCTTGGAAGTGATCTTGCTTTTTCCACATTTGGGACGGTGAAGATGTGTATTACTTCTTTGGGCTCTAACATTGACCCTAAACAAGCAAGTGGTTGAGACGCACTCTCCAGCCTCAATGCTCAATTCGTGGATGCTACCCTCCTACTCCAGATTTCGTGCCTCCTCTGCGGATTCTCTACATCTATTACGTTAACTCTCATGACAGTTTTGTTCACTAAAGTCCAATTCTAACCTCTATTCTATAGATACCTAACATGGTTGTTGCGTCAGATCATCTTCTCTTTGCTGTGTGGGAACTGAGGTGTTTTAGCAAAGTTCATGTTTAATGAAGAAAGGAACAATATGTTTAACTCAATTGATGGAGATTCTTAAATAGTCAAACACTGAAAGTTCCCGAACTCTTCAAAGGTCCAGATCAGTTTTTAGCTATTAAACGGCTGGATACTCATCATCATCACTTCTACATCAATCCCTAAACCAGGTTTCTGCGATGCAACTGAAGAGTCATTCCCCGTGCCCTGCATTAGTACGGTCATGTTCGAACTCAGGCTCCTGGGGACCGATCTTGACTTTTCCTACAATTTTGGTGGTGTAAATCCCGTCATAAGGCTCTGGATTATAACATGGACGACGGTCAAGCAGGTATTGGAGGTGATTTCTGTAGGTTCCTTGTTTTAATAGGAAAGGCCCCTCTCCGACTGAAGCTTTCATGCTCTCCCTGTAGATTCGCTGCATTGAGAAGGACGGGTTCCTGGGTGATTTCGCCTTTTCCCACACTTGTGGTGGTGTGGGAGATTAACTAATGAGTCGCTGGGCTATAACATAGACCCCAAAGAAGCAGGTAGTGAAGACAATGTCTTTCAAATGGGTTGGACAAAATAATGGAAACACCCTAGAAAATCAACAAAATATTTTAATCTGGCGTAGGTCCATCTTTTGCAGCAATTACAGTCTCAATTCTCCGAGGTGTTGATTCGTACGATTTGAGAACTGTTGGTTCCAAAGGAATTCCAGCCCATTCAGTTAAAACACTCTCACTCGGTTATTTTAGAGACGATGGCGGCGACGGTGGAAATAGACTCCTTACTTGAATCTCTAAAATCCGCCACCAAGTTCCACGGTTGGGAGAAGGCAGCAGTCTGGATTAAATAGTTATTTCGGCTGTCTCGGCGATCGCAGGTAGGAAATAAGGTGGTAAAAGACGCTGATTCGTCAGAGAAAATCACAATTTTTCCACTTCTTGAGAGGTTTCTTCTCTACCACCAAAGGCTCTGAAGCATTTGTCTTTGAGAGCAGTGGTTTTCTAGTCGCAGTTCTTCCGTGGAATCCATATTTGCTCAACTCCCAACCAAGAACAGTTTTTGTGGGAACTGGGCTGGTCTGTAGGTGTTCAATGAGGAGCTCTGCAACGATTTTGGGAGCTGCGGTCTTGCCGTCCCCTCAAACAATCCCATTTGGAGTCCGACAGTCTCTCTCAGCCAGACCTGTGCTCTGCTGAGGACGAGTTTCCTCATTCTCATTCAAAGGCGGTAGTCATTGAATTTGAGATATTACCTCTTGAAACGCCACCAACATACGTGGAGTAGTTTCCATTACACTAGCGCCTGTCATACAAGCGCCAAAACTTTGGCCTCTTTGAAAATACGAGAGGTCTGTTGTTCTTGTATGGTTACATCCATCCTATATCTGCAATAATTTTTAATAAAATTTCATGTAACGAAAATAGTAAGCAGGAAGCATTACAATTTGTACAGTTTTGAGTGTTTATAACATGTTCAAAGATTATGGTGCCAAAATTACTATAAGTGTTTCCACTATTTTGTCCATCCCCTGTATAACCAGAAAGGTTCCTCTCCTGCTCAAAATCCCATCCTGTTCCTGCAGATCCACTACATCCAGAAGGACATGGGTACCAACGGGGAGGGTGGAATGAAGGACCTGGCAGAGATGGAGGCTGACCCGTTGCTAGAGGTGCTGCGGAAGGCGACGTGCGCGGCCACGGAGGCGCACCTGGCGACGGGCGTCTTCTACGGCAGCACCGACGCCCGCTTCGTGCGCCGCTGGCACCGCGCTCGCCCCGGCCGGCGCCCCATCCGCGCCCTGGGCCTCTCGCCCATGAGTGACACACCGGTGCTGCTCCATGACCACGACGAGTGCCTCCACCGCCACACTTTCCTCGCCGGCGTCCGCTTCTTCAAGCACATTCTCGCCGAACTCGCCAAGATGGACGACGAGGCGGTATTCTGAGCGTGACAATAAAGGCCTGTGGAGGAGGGAGATAAGGCGTCTTGGTGTCTATAATAATCTGGTGGGTGGTAGTACAGGGGCTCCCGGATTGGTCAAGTTTTTGACCATGCACATTCGGTCTTCGAGGTGGAATTACCATAGACCCATCTATAGTAGTCTTGACATGCATTATTTCCCTTAACCCATTTTTCAAATCATTTTCAGGACTGCAAACTAATTTTATGGAGATTTTCGATGTTATTTGCCTAGGGTTCTTGTTCGGTCTAATGTGATTAATGGCTCTAGTTTATATTTTATCAGATAGATTGAAACTGCATCGCATATAGGCTAATCGACGTGAAACAAGCTATGGAATTTTCTGAACCAACTACTATGGTGGCTCACCGTTACAATCGACCTGTTTACGCTTAACAGAATAAACATTTGACCCCATTGTTTGCCTGTGTCAAGTGTTTATTAGTTTGCGGAAATCGTCCTGGTTAGCTGTCAGGAAGTGATAGGAACCCGCAAACATGATTTGGCATTTATATATTCAGTACAGGTAATTTAAGATCATTTTATTCAATGCTATGAGACTGTGCTCTATCTCTCAGATTGATGGGTGGTAGTTAAAGGGCTTCATTAATTGGACTTAATGACGAGTTCTCAGAGGTCAGTGCTTTGTGATAGGCTTCCACTCCACTTTTTCGTGCACGCTTCCTATCTTCCTTCTTGTTGATCTCATGACTCATGCGTCTGAATAACTTCGATATCTGGGAAAAAAGGGAGTAGGTAAAACAAGGTAACGCAAAGCAAAATGAGAGAGAGAACTCGATTTGATACCCTTTTCATACAAAAACGTTGTATTCAAGGGAATTGTTTGCTTGACTGACATTGTGCTATGCGCTCCTTAGATAGTCAAAATCACGATTCATTTAGGCCTTTGCTTAGAGGCTATCCAATTACGTTAAAATTGCTGATAACTAATGACGTATCCACCCTTCGCCAAACTGGAACTTATCGACATTTAATAACCGGCTTGAAACTTGGGGATACCCCTCCTTACTATTCCTTATCTCCTTTTCATCAATTATTGGTTTGTTTGATGTAAAAACAGTTTCATGAATTAGTACGCAAAGACGCTTTCCTGAGTATTGGATTGTGAAGAAGAATAGCCATCGCTTAAGAGCACCAACGTCTATTTATGTCCAGCCGCATGTGTTAAAAATCCAAGAAATTTATTTTCAAGAAAGTTGGGTGGATTACTGGAATTGAAATGAGTGATTTTTATGAATAACAGGCTTCGGTAATAGTTCTAGTGTTGCATAAACTTCATTCTCGAGTCAGTGAAATGCATGTGTTGACGTTAGAAAAACACAGGCCCAATACAATACCCTTCTGCTTAGATCTGTTTACTCAAGGCATCATATTTTCGGTCTAGTTAAGGAATGAACAAAGGATTTCCCGAAATAGTTTAAACGGGGCCATTATGGTTTCTGACTGCTGTGCGTCATTGGAAAGCGAAGGCTACTCCATGGTTCCTGTATATTTTGTATGAATACTAACATCAATTTCTGTCGCAAAATTTCAACAGTGGGATCCTATTGAGAAAATGTTACTCAGCCTCTAGTGTTAGATATCAGACTTGAGTTTTTCCTTATAGTGCTTCATTCGTACAAACCCACTGAAAGCCACTACCTGAATTTCTAAATTTGCGGAAGTCCTCACAATTCAGCTATCACTTCAACGACATCATTGTGATTTTAACGTCTATCTGTTGTTTATTGTCTATTAGGCAAAAAGTCCACTATGCTAGAATACCCCAGCTAACAAAGACGTCTAGGAGACATAAACTGGTCGAAAACAAGTAGAATATATGCGTATTTTGGTGAGATATAACAAACTTAAAATGTAGGACATGCTAGTGTCAAAGAAGTTCGAAAAAGGTTATCCGTAGAATCGACATTGAGATTACTTCGGTTCAACTAAATATTTACGTGTCCCAACAAATGTTGCTAGAGAGGGAATTAAATTTGTTAAAAAGAACTGTATCTCTCTAAAATTCTTATTCCAGGTGTCCCGCTGATAAAAATAAAACTCAGATATCTTGGGAATGTTGCCATACATAACCTTGATATATATCCATTTTGTTTAATTTTTGAATATAAGTAGTTAACTTTTAATCAAATCGCATAGAATTCGTCTTATAAATTTTCAATGACAAAATATCTCTGGATGGTTAGCTTGGCTTTTACTGGCATACGCGCCCTTGTTAACTGCAAGGTCTAAACCGTAGACGAGATTACAAGATGTCATCAGGTGTACCTCGTTTTATATCCGAAAAGGAAATCGCGGAAAGGAAACTGCGAAATGCCGCCGAGGGCAAACAAGAGGAACCTTATGATCCCAGATCACTTTACGATCGTCTTCAGGTAATTTCTCTAATTGCGTGTTTTTGAATTTTAGGCTGAGCGTGCGCGAAAGCAAGAAGAGTATGAGGCTTCGACTGCTTTTAAAAACCAAATCCATCGGATAGACCCAGAAGAGGCTGATTTTCTTGCCAAAGTCGATGAGGATAGAAACCGCATGCAGGAGAGTGCTGAGAAGGAGGCCATGCAGCTTATCATGGAGGCTAAAATATCCTCTTCTAATGAATTTATGTACACTTACTTATTTTTAGAAAAGTTTTACGTCGTGCTTTTTATATCCTTAACCAAAATATACGCTGCGAATAGATCCGTGTTGCTTAACGCCGCCAATGCGCTAACTCATTCCGAAGTCCGCGTTAAGCGTCCACCCGTTGCACCAAGTTCCTCGACGTTGAACCAAAGGTCTTTACTCGCTGGAATCAAGCGAAAAGGGTATGAATTGGATTGGTTTTGTTTTTCTTGTTCTGGATATAATATTACAACGTTTTTCAGTGCTCCAATTGACCGACCAGTCAAGAAGCCAAACTCTGAAGAGCCTAGTGGTAAAAAAACTATTTGTTGAAATTTTTGCTTACTATGTCCGTTACATTCCTATCTTCACTCAATTGTCAACTGGTCTAAGTGTGTAAGGATTATCGTACCGTTGTGATCTGATTTTTCATCTACGCAGGTGACAATGACGGTCAGTCTAAACCCTCCAATGAGCCTCAAAGTGATACCGTGGCTACGAACACTTCAGGTGATATCTGGTTTTTAATCAACATTAGCAGATTCGTTGGTTGCCCGTTTTTCACACGTTACTAGTTGAAACTTAGAACCGCTCACCATAATTTCAAGCAGATTGTTTCTATAGTTAAATTTTAATTTACAGTTTGATTGATGTTTAGCTTGGCGTTAAACATTTCCTAATCAATGTTAATTTAAGCTTCGCCCCCTCGGGCAATAAATCACTTTTATGCCACTTAAGGAAATTAGCTTTCAGTACATGACCCTTACACTTTCAGTTCGCTTTATTTCATTACTCCTCTAATCGGTTCCGCAAAACACGAATATGGATTGAAGAACTTTGAAGCAGGTTTGAGGATTATTTAAATTATGCTTCTACTTATCACTATTCAATCATACTGGAAGTATGGCATCACATCGTAAAAGCAAAATCCCGTCCATAGTGTCTGTCTATTCGCCTGCTTTGGCACGATGATTCGCCACGGATCCGTTTTGTTGTAAAATGCATCCTCACGTCGTCAAATGATAAAAGTATTTCCGCTTCTCATTACTTGTAGATCACTTTCACTTCGCTCTAAGTCACCTTGTATCTAGTCAGTCCTGCAGATCACCCATGGATTTGAAGTGTTTGAGGTTTATTTAGCTTATGCTTTTGCATACCACTTTTCAGACTTACTTAATGTGCTCGACGTCTCATCCGTCCACAGTTTCGTTTTCTTGTAGAAACTCCTGCATTCTCACATCTTCAAATGCCTAAGAGTGACGGACGTATTTTCACTCCTCATTACTTGTAGATCAGACTGCACCCCCTGCACCGCCACCACCCTCTGTGGATTCTAATAAGACGGCAGATTCTCAAGGTGAGCCCCCTAGCAATCGCCATAAAGTGCTGCTTTTTTACGCCTTTAACCCGTCAATCCGGTAGGCTTAAGTCGGCCTATTTGCCGCTGTGCAATTAATGGCTCGTAAATGCGGTTGCAACCCACTTCAACATCGTCTGTTCAGGTGCTGTTGGCAGTAATGAACACGTAGTCGGCGTTTTGGCAGAAAGCACCAAATGGAATGCCTGGAATCACCAATCCGATTCGGCCACTTTTTGCCCTGCCAGGTCCTCATGGCTATGGGAATAAGACATGTCCCATCATCCCTGTAGAACGCCTAATTAAATCACTGCTTGCATAGACAACTCCGTAACAAAGGAGGGCAGTGCGTTTGGTAGCTCGCCTCAATATGTCGGCCTCTGCTTGTAAATGAGGTTGTAACCCACTTCGATGCCCCCCCCCCCTCATTCAGGTGCCGCTGTTGGCGGTGATGCTGCTGCTGCTTTCGGTAGTGGCGATGGCATCGTAGGGCTGGAGGTGACTACGCCGTCTGCGTGCGTGCTGGCAGGCTACCTGCCGGGCCTGGCGGCCTACGACTCGGCGTCCAGCGACGAGGGCTCCGACTGTTCCTCCACCGCTTCCGAGGCCGTCAAGACCATGTCCCACTTCTACCAGCAGCGCGGCAGCGAGTAGGCACACCCTCATTCGCGTGCGTTTGCCGTGTACAAACCCCCTCTCCTCCACATTGTTTTGTATGCGCCCGAGCCCCTTGGCTAATTGACATATTTCACTCGGGATTGGTAATTCCTTCATGGTTCTTTTTCATTCTTTCGACGAAAGTTAACTGGCAGTACTCCTCGGTTTCTCGTAATTAATCGCATTCAAAAGGACCCTTCGTAGAGTAAGAAACAGCTTTAAACGATCCAGGGAGTTGCAAGAACCACGTGAATCCATCTCTCCGATGTATAAATTGTAGGTTTGATGATTTGTTGCCCTGCCCAGTCCCCATGGCCCACCAATACGACTTGCTAATTGGGTTTTGGGGAGATTAATAATGTCTCATCATCCCTATAGAGCGCCAAATTGAGTCACTTCTTGGTTAGTAAAGACTTTATTTTGTATGTACCTGGGCATTTTGCATATATATTGCTTATTCGAGTCTGGGTTGGAAATTCCTTGCTGGCTTTTCCGTTTTCCAACGAGGGAGGGAACTCCTACCTGATATAGAATTCTTGTTGACATGAAAGGGGTTTAGGAATGTATGCGTGTGTTAGAATCGGGATTGGTGTTTTTTAAGTTCTCGACGAAAGATGACTGGGAGTTCTCGATTTCTCAGAAACCTTGGACCCTTCATAGAGGAAGAAAATACTCCACCCAAGTATGTAAACCATTCGCCTTGATCGGTCAAAAGAAATGCTACTACCACGTGAACTCACCCCTGCGATGCGACAATTACAGGTTTGACGACTTGTTACCCTGCCAAATCCCCATGGACCACACTTATGTCTCGTTAAATAGACTTCGGGAAAGAAAATTGTCCCATCATCCCTGTAGTGCGCCAAATTCAGTCAACACTTGGGTAGACAACTGGAACATCTTAGGTAAATCATGTATTCGATTCGAACTTGTCGATTCCTTGGTGGCTTTTCATTTTGTCAACAGGGGAGAGCATCCGTTGCCTGTAATTCTTTTATGGTGGCATAAAACGGGTTCAAGGATGTAAAAGCCTTAATTCGCTCTACGTTTTAATTAACCGAAATTGCGACATTTTAATTTTCTAAAGACGTCCAGTCCAGTGGGTCTTTCACAAAGAACCTTATCTATGTTGGCCTCCGAATACTTCCTGATAGGAAACCCAGCAAGCACGAAATCGGATGTCTGGAATCACGAATCTGATCCCGTGACTTGTTACCCTGCCAAACCCCCATGTCTCGTCCTAATGATTTGTTAATTAAACTATGGGAATGGGACGTGGCCCATCATCCCCACAGTGAGTCTGATTAAGTCACTACAAGGATAGACAACTCTGTCAATGCCGGTGATCCTAGAGAAGCGCAATGTAATCGGTAGCTCGCCCCGCACCCCTTAATGTCTATACGTCACCCGTTGCCACGAAATCCACCGGTGGGGATGGAAGGAAATCCACTCCTCTAACGAGCTCACAAAGAATTAAGCGTGGCATTTACCTAGGTACTCAGTCAAATGAACCTAAAGTAGTTTGGATTCGCAGAATTCGCGATAGACTTCAAATAAATTTATCGACAATAAACACCAAATGGTGGCAATGGGTGGTCAAAATAAGCCATAAGAGTTTTTCATCTCCATTCACGTTCTTTGACGGAACACGCGATTCTGATACTCATCAGAACTCTTCCCCAAAACAACTTTTGAGCCTAACTAGAGTATGAACAAACAAAAAAACAATGCGGTAAACACGGCGACTTTGGTAATGCTGCTGAATGTACACTAAATTAAACTAGCGAAGCGCCGAAGCCATCAAATAGATAGGTTTGAATCGGACTATACTAAGAGAGTAATCATTCGTGCGTCTAACCCAACACGAGTGCACCATAAGGCAATTTAGTGCATCGAGTACAGATGGTTGGTGCCTAAGAAAAATTATGGGTGTCCAACTAAGCACGACGGCAAGAGTCACAAATATCCCAAAATAAATAACCAGCAATGAGGAACGTGCAAACGAATTCAGGAGACAATTTTGCGCCTTTCCGCAATCAAAAACTGGTATACCTGTGATTCACTGGAATTCTGCAGTTAGTAGCAGCTAAGACCACCCTTTCCATGGTGCTATTAGCAACAAATCCGCAACCGGAAAAACGAGGGTGAAAAACCCCTATTCATACTTTCAGATGCGTGTATGAAAAATACCTTAAAGATCTCGCAAATATGCTGAGTAATGTTAAATTACGATGTGGTGACAGTATACATCATGCGCATAAGTCATAAAGTGACAGGAATTATGATACAAACCGATTATTTGGCAGGAACTAAATCATGTATAATGCCAAGAATACCGAAAAAAAAACATAACTGACGAATGTGAAAATAATGCGAATTAACTGGTAATTTACCAAAAAGAGATACAATTTTAAAAACATTATTATTTCGATATAGTAATGGAAGAAAGTGTATTCTCAAGGAAGAAAGATGTGGGAATAAGTTCCCTAGGGGCGATATGATATGCTTTAGACACGAAGATTGTGGAAGCAAAGCTATGAACTTTTGAAAGAGCTTAAATCATAAGGCATCAGAGACAAACAATGCAACAGTTGATTACCAGTTTATAGCGTAAACTTAAAGAACAGCACAGGCAATTTTCTTCTCACGGAAGGGATTGTCCTTGGGAGGAAATAGAAGTGGGTCGTTGCGTTCACGCTGAGAAATATATTCCACCAATTCAAAAAGAGTCTTCGATAAATTCATTGGTTTTACTCGAGCATGCGTTTTCAGAGCATGGATTTCTTTCCTTAGCTCAACATCCTGACGCCGCCCCATACTGAATTCGTACTTATTCAGCGGGCAACCATTAACACCATTAAGGTAGAAATCATTGACATCATTAACTAAAAAGAGCATATTGCATGTTCCCGCATGCAATAAACCCTTAAATTAAATATTTATCAATCGGGCATAGTTGATTTTTTTAACCAAAGCATTAACGCATAGATCCCATACATTAAGTAAAACCAAAGATTCAGATCAGGAGAAAAGTTTGGTGAGACACCGAATTGATATGCGGAATTTTCGGGAATTTCCGAGCATCCTCATTAGATTTGAAAACTTTGCAGATTATAAGCAGCATTAATGGCCGTCACAAATATGTTGCTGCAAATATGATCACCAAAAAGCAATTAAAAATGGCAATGAAAGTATCAATGCATTGAGGCTACTGTAGCTCGTGCTAACATGTTGCATATCTCTCATTACAAGTCCATATCCTCGTGTCTAATGTGTCTCCTATACCGATGACATAATATACTATAATCCTCCAATTCTCACAAATGCGTAGTCTTATTTTAAATCCAAATTGGATTCTGAAATTATCGAAATGCCGTTCCTACCCATCAAGTGTTCACACGACTTCCTCACTGGCAGCTATCTCAACTTGAACTAAAAATTGATAACAGTAAATTTAAAAAGGAAGATTTTGGAAGCGTGCCGCACAATCTTTGTTCAAAATTTTAAACGTTGTTAGAGAAAACACTGGAAAAGCCCATAAAATGACTTAAATCATGAGTAGCCCGTCGCCCAGGGAAAAGCCCGTAAAGCTCTTAATTGACGCTAAAAACATTATAATGCCTATTGAGCTTGTTAGGAACGAAAAATATCAAAACAACTTAAAATGCAGCGTAAAAATAAATAAAATTGATTGATAATTATAATTTAAATTGTAGTTTTATGAAATTATAGCGTTTATGTCCTCTTTTTTGTGCTTAGCCAGATTTTGAGTTGTTTTCAAATTATTGTTTATATGCATCTGGTAATCGTCATCATTTATTGATAACCGCTTGGGACCCGCTCACTTCAACTTTCGTACGTTTTCGGGGCAATGCGAGAGATCGTTCACATCCAGGCAGGTCAGTGCGGTAACCAAATTGGTGCTAAGGTGAGGCTAAGGTGTAGATTATCATGGGATTTAGTTCTGGGAGGTAATTTCCGATGAACATGGAATCGACCCAACTGGGGCCTATCACGGGGATTCTGATCTCCAGCTAGAACGCATCAATGTTTACTACAATGAGGCCTCTGGTGGAAAGTACGTCCCGAGGGCTATCCTAGTTGATCTTGAGCCAGGGACCATGGATAGCGTTCGTGCGGGACCTTTTGGTCAGATTTTCCGCCCTGACAACTTCGTGTTTGGTCAAAGCGGTGCCGGCAACAATTGGGCTAAAGGGCACTACACTGAGGGGGCCGAGCTTGTTGATTCCGTCCTTGACGTTATTCGCAAGGAGGCTGAGTCATGCGATTGTCTCCAGGGCTTCCAGCTTACTCACTCTCTTGGTGGTGGTACCGGCTCTGGAATGGGTACCCTCTTGATTTCTAAGATCCGTGAAGAATACCCGGACCGTATGATGGTCACTTACTCCGTTGTCCCATCTCCCAAGGTAATCCAGATTCGGTGATTGTTTTTAGGCTTAGGTCTCTGATACCGTTGTGGAACCCTACAACGCCACTCTCTCTGTGCACCAACTAGTCGAAAACACCGACGAAACTTACTGCATCGACAACGAGGCTCTTTACGACATTTGCTTCCGAACTCTGAAATTGTCGAACCCGACATACGGCGACTTAAACCATCTCGTTAGCGCAACCATGTCCGGCGTCACGACTTGCCTTCGTTTCCCTGGTCAGCTCAATGCTGATCTCCGTAAACTGGCCGTCAACATGGTGCCATTCCCACGCCTGCACTTCTTCATGCCTGGTTTCGCTCCTCTTACCAGCCGTGGCAGCCAGCAGTACCGCGCCCTCTCAGTTCCAGAGCTCACTCAACAAATGTTTGATGCCAAGAACATGATGGCTGCCTGCGACCCTCGTCACGGACGCTACCTCACAGTCGCTGCTATCTTCCGTGGGAGAATGTCCATGAAGGAAGTCGACGAACAGATGCTTAATGTCCAAAACAAGAATTCAAGCTACTTCGTTGAGTGGATCCCCAACAACGTTAAAACTGCCGTTTGTGACATCCCTCCTCGCGGTCTGAAGATGTCTGCTACCTTCGTTGGAAACAGCACTGCCATTCAGGAGCTATTCAGACGTGTGAGCGAACAATTCACCGCCATGTTCCGACGCAAGGCTTTCTTGCATTGGTACACCGGTGAGGGTATGGATGAAATGGAGTTCACTGAGGCTGAGTCCAACATGAACGATCTGGTTAGCGAGTACCAGCAATACCAAGATGCTACTGCCGACGATGAAGGTGAATTCGAAGAAGATGAAGAGGCCGAGGAGGCGTAGATGTTGAATCTCGCTTGTTAAAATCGTGTTGTTTCGAGTAAACTGCTTAGAGCTTACCGGTACTCAGTTGTAATCGTTGGGGTTGGGGTGGAACTACTACTTTGGCATATTCTGATATGGGGGTAGTAGTTGTAATGCTGGGTTGAAGTCGGTCTAACGGGATTAGCTGCTGATACTGCTTTTAGCATTATTCGGTATAAACAGCTCATGTTCTGGTGTTCTGTCACTTACCCGCAGTGGACCCCCATGTACATAATGCATGTCCGAGTTGTGGTGGTCGCGTTTTCCATTTTTGGAGCATAAGTTGGCTCCTGCTGCTGATGGTTGATGCGCATTTGGTAATTTGGGCTGTTAGAAAATCGCCGATACCTCTCGTTAGGAGTAGACCCCTACCTCATACCCGGGGTCCCGATCCGGAGTTGCTCGATGACTGTGATCTGGGAATCGGGCGTCTGTTCTGGCCACGTCAAATTGCGCCGATTATTCAATTTAAGATCTTTAGTCCACAACACTGACCTCAGAACGTCTCCCGAGCTCATGGAAATCTAGATTTGTATTGCTATCTCAATGTGTAACCTAAATGGTACTACCCCAGCAAAACTAAGTGCCACTGGCAAACTGCCTCACAGCTTACTTGCCCGTACTCATTTTTAGTGTTGAATGCTTGGGTGGAAGTCGCTATTTCTGAACGGAGAGCTGACCCTGTTTCGGGTTGCGAGGTGATTATCCGTGGTAGCTTGCATATGTGAGGTTCAGTGCTTATATTTTGTGTTGTCGTGTTTCGCTTAGGTTACTTTGCTAATGTTGTTGACTTTCATTTCATATAAGCCTATTCTTAAAAATTCTAGATGAACTTTTTGTACTTTCTCGCTTTTTAACGCGAAGGGCTCCTGTACAGGTCCTCTTCATCGTAAGGGTATTTGCGGCCTGTCACTGGTAGTTGTTCATGCGAATTTCACAACACGGACTAGTAAGCAAATTGTCAATCTCTCATGGAATCATTTAGACGTCTATCTTGTTATCTAGCTTAGGTGATGTCCCTGAATTTTGGGTGTTAGTCAAACGCCAGGCATAGGCATGTTTCAGGAATAAGTTAGAAATACGTTAATCTGTATTCACCATTCCATCATTACTTCCCTGCTCTCAGATTCAAGATGTTTTATTGATTTCCTTACACAATCAAGCTGAAAAAGGATTCTAAACCTTAAAGCTTCAGTAAGGTAGTCGTTAATGGGAAGTAGAAAACATGTTTTATTAAGCTACAGAATTTTTCCCAAGACCACGTACTTATGGAGAAAACCTAGTTTCGGACTTATTTTAACCAGATTTTAGATACAAAATTCCACTCAGGAAAATACCCAATGTCAAAGACACTCCCACTCAATAAGACAAACTGTTTGGGGGACTTTGTAGTGAAATTAATGATTATTCCAAATTTTTGTAAGCAAACGTTAATCCCTCAGATGGAAATAACTGATCAATTAATTAATAAACGTCTGTGATGAGGTCTTCCTTTCCCCTCTGTTGTCAAACATACTCGATGATCATCAGCACACCCATAATAGCCTCTGGAGTGCGATCTTATTTAATAAATGGGTTAAAAAATGAATTTACGTTTGACTTACTTTTAGGACTCTGACACCGTTGACCTTCGGTGCTTGTGTGAAATTCACGCAGCTGAATTTAAGCAGCTTTGCCAAATTCCCCTCGAATTCTCCTTAAATGTATCCTCCATTGAGGGCAAACAAATTCCCGCTAGATTTCTTTGTTTCTTTTTCGGGGAGTATTCTGCGTGTGCTTGCAAGGGAGAAGAAAATCTCCATCCTCTTTGTGTGATTTCTCATTGCTGCTGCTTCAAGCATTTTCTCACGGAAAAATTAGGTTAATATTGGACAAGTTCTCAAGAATTTTTTGTCTGAAATTAAAATCGCTTAGTACCAGTTGCTATTCTCAGCTTCTCATAATTAGCGATTTATTTTCAAGGCTTTGCTCCTTTGACTTGGTTAAGCAATTTATTTCCCTGTGTTAGGAATGAACCGATGAAGGAAACGTTAATATCAAAGGGCAGAAATTCATTAAGTCACTCCCTCCATAGTAGAGATTCAATAATCAATAAAGCCGTCGCTGCAGAAGTACAACTCGGGATGTGGTTGTTTCCAACGCTATCTCTCGAAGATACCGCTAAATTAAACTGAGACGGTGATCGATTATGATTTCCGCCGTCAAAGAAAATAGGTTTTCGCACTCAAACGAACCCACAGATTAGCCGTTAAGCAAGCTATCATAACCATGTCAACAGGAAATCCACCTTATCGACACTTTTCCTGGAAAGTAGTCAGTTTAAGGTTGAACTCCAAATCGCCTTTTTATTAACTGTTTTGCACACCCAAGCTCCCAGATCATCAGTCATAACGTACATGTTTCTGCACACACGTAGCAGTTGCAGCACACACAGAGGGCAGAGGCAATCTCTCCGTTTAACCCTGCTGGGAGTTGAAGTTGGTTCAAAGAGACTCTTCAGGATCCACTCATCTCCAACCCCCTTGAAGCAGAGGGGAATTTCGACTAAACTCAAGAACATAATCATCGGAGTGTCAGCGATCGATTTGACATTCTCATCAGGAAAAAGAACAGACAGACATACTGTAAATACCGCCATCAGCAGAGTTAAATAGAACTTCAAATCTTCAGTACCCAATCATTAGCAGTTTAGGATCTACTGGACGACAGAGGCCAAAAATTCCGGGGAATGGTGCAGTAATCGTAAAAATTAGCTGACGACAGGCACTGACGTTTCCGAAGGTGTGGCCGATGGGAGCTGCTGCTAAATTTATGGTCCATTATTGACTCCTTTATACTCACCGCTTAACTGCAGTGGTAGCCGATCAACCACAGGAGGCACCGACATCCTAGCTAAACCCTTCCAACATTTCCTACAGATTTTCGAGGAGGGAGTCTGCTGTTTTGATGCCAACGTCTTTATAGTCAGCATGGCAATTCGCCAGTTCTTTTGGCCGTATTTTTGTGCTAAAAGTGCTGCAGATAGCATTGAACAGACACCCACCATAGTATCATTTTGATGGCCGTCGCGAATTCGCTTCGATGATTCAGATGGGAGTTCAGTCATCATGTCTTCTCCTGTTATTATTACTTACCTGAATGAAGTCGAATTGTTTAAAATTCTAAAGCAAGCGCACCCTCAGCACATTTGGAAAAGCTAACCAAATAATATTCTTTAAAAAATATTCTGCCCTTCCATATAACTGTGACCATAATTTGAGTGCTTATGAAAGTAATGTGAAAAGTCGATCATTGATCGATGAGTGCAACTGATCAGATTGTTGGAGAGTGGGGAAATCCAGACGGCCTATCGATTACCCCCCCCCCCCCCGCCTCTGGATGTGGTGGTCCCTAATTGGCCCAGTTGGCTGGTCGAGAATTAGCCAAAAGCTGGGCGGCTGACCCCAATCTAGCCAGGTCAGGTTGTCCGTCTGTCTGTCTGGAAATATTTTATGGGCCTATGGTCAGCCAAATAGGAAAATGTCACAAATGCTAACTTTACCTCGATAAAGCAATGGCCTCACAGGCCTCTAGATAGAGAACTTTGTCGTGAGTAAAGTAGCTGCTCCCACATAGGCGCTTAGTCTGGGTATAGACCGAACATATTTGTTACGGACGAGTTCAATTAGGGTAACTAGGAGCTTCTTCAAACATTTTTTTGTTCCCATCTTCCATGAATACGAAAATTCGGGATTTCTTTCAATTTCCATAATTGAAAGGACCGTTTAGTAGAAAGTTGTCGTTTACTCAATGTGATGCATCCCCTTTCGCTTGGCCTCTTAGACGTTATTTCGGTCATTAGGGGACAAATCAATCATACCAATGCCCTGCCATTGAACAAGCGAAGAGTTGGTTCCCAACCCGCCCCTTGCCATGTCCCAAGTCTAGTCACGCAAGCCGGCCAAATAATTCTTTCTCCCTTCGAGTGCTCGGGATACTAGAAACCAAAGTGCTGCGGCTCTCTCTCCCGGCTGATTCATCAACACCTGTGTTCTGTTGGCGTTGGTGACGCATCACCTGTCACGGGGGTGATGTTAGCATAAAAATAGTATTCCTCTTCTATAGTGAACATCACAATAAATTGGCATTAGTAGTGGAAGGATATGCGTGGAGTTAGGGGTGTATTGTTTTTTCTCGATGAGTTAAAGGTGGTCAGGCAGGCCTCTTTTAACAATTTAAACCCTTCTTCTATAGTTGACGACAACGAGAAGAATCGATGACTGGAACCCCCAAATGAATCAAGGACGATGAGAAAAACTCGTTTTACGACGACTAGCAGTGAGCCCATGAAAATATTGAGTGGATTATGGTCGGTGCATGCTCAATGCTCTCCCCTAGGCACCATGAACTCTAGAATTGAAATGGAGACTACGTGGCGACTTTGGCTAGAAGCGGTTGGTAACACAACAGACGATATAATGCGCTCGCGGCACAGTAGATTTTCGCCCAGAAATCTGGAACCGAAATAATGTTGTATGTGTTGAAATGCAATTCAGATACCAGCGTGGACTTACTTACTACTGTAGTTTAGCTCTGAATAAGGACAATCAATGGTAAGGAGTCGTAGGTTTAACAACAGGATTCAGAGGCCCCAACCACACCTTTTGCTAAATTGGCAATATTTTAACTCTCCTAAGGCCCGCATGTTTGGCTTCAGCCGTGCTGCCAGTTCTATTTGAGACAGAATTAGACAGTTTCTCGAAGAGATCCTTCCCTCAGGGACAGTGTCAAATAAGCATTCTCCAGGTGTCAGAAGGGGGAGCGCATTCAGACTCTTACATACTCCAAACGTTACCGGTTATTTGGAATAAAACTCTGAAAATAGTGCATTTTCTATGTAGTTTGACTTTCTTTCCAATCAACAAACCACTTTTTCTTTTCTCTCAGGTGACTGTCACACCTCTCCCAAACGCAGTACTTATTGGACCGTAGTCATATTACCGTCGTTTTCACAAACCAACCAATGTCTCCACTGCTTGCCTTCATTCAGTCATTGTGACTGTCAAATTTACCCAGTGTCCAAGTCCTTCTACTGTGATATTATCAACCCACGCATGATTCACAAAGCAGCTGACGTGGGCATAGCATCTAGTCACAAAGGGGGAATTTGAGATTTCTCACGCACTACCGGCAGCAAACCGTGCTACAACTACCTTAGCTCTTATGAAGATGGTTTGACCTATACTCAAGTTTCCATAGTTATTTCGAGGATTGTCTCAAGCTTAAGTGGACCTTCTTACCTGCTTTTATCTCTGTTTCTGCTTTCTTTATTGCACTTCACAACTAAAAAAGTGATATCTATTGGGTTTGTAATTGGTACAGCACAAAAGTGCAAATGAACAAATAATAAAGGTAGTGACTACCAATCGAACGCTAGAACATGAATGGTTTTACTTTAGTCTACAATTTGCACCTCTCTGGTAGCTACTAGCTACCTCTATTCATTTAGAAGTTGTTCTGACATGTGGAATTGATAATGGTGGTTACCTTTTTGCTGTCAAATGTCCTATAGGAGAGAGAGAGAGGAGATACCAGGTAGCCACAATCCGAAATCCCAAAATAAAACATGCACTCCATGATCAATTTTGCAGAGGACGGAAATCAGGTTCACCTGGTTTTTAGATTATTTAGTAGTACCAAGTGATACTAAGAAATTAACGAAAACTTATCTGTCTACTGAAGGTACAAATTTCAAAATTGTTACAAATTTCACTATCTGATTTCTCCATTGTCTTCTTAGGACATTTTATTATTATTTAATTCTTTTCTCTACATAGCTCACAATTTTGATCTGAACTAGATAAGGAAAGTTTGTTATATCTCCATGTTTTTCATGGTGACTTAAGAAACCAGGTAAAGTTTTGGGCGAAATTTTATTGATTAAGTGCACTTCTGCTAGACTCATTGACAGCTTAGAAACTGTTATAGTCATTCAATCTCACTTGAAATTGTGTACGCCCAGTAAAAACTGTTCCACAAGCGACCTTCTGGAATAAGGACGAAGCCCATTAGAGTGTTAAACGGTTCCAGACATCGAATTCTCTCAAAATACCCACAAATCAGCAGTGAGCTTCACTATAGCAACGTAATTTTTGGAGGGTCAGTATGCACTTAGACGATCAGGTCATAGTGACATGGTAACAGGGTCAATTCTTATAGCATCCTAAAACATGGCACAGTAAAAATAAATACATATTGACTAATACTGTTTTAAAATTAATTACCAAAGCAGAAATTTAACAAAAGCGATACACGAAGAAGGAAATAATTCACTTGGTTGATTTTCAGTTAGCTAAATAAAAATTGGAAACTCAAGTCAAACTTTGTGCACAAATGACAACGAACTTATTCATTTTGACTCTCACTGTAGAATAAGTCTTAACAGGTCAACATTTTTTCCATTGGTACTGCAATATTCTGAAAGTCCATTTAAGAAATACCTTTTCAGTAAGTGGGTATTGTCCTTGTTGAAATTTTTATAGATGGAAATACCATGGTAACTGTTTGTGTGGTCGTGGTAGCTACTGGTTACGGTATCCGGTTACTGGGTCTGTGGCTATCCTATTGTTCGCTTTTTGTATGAAAAGATTATTAGTTTGTTCTTAGAAGTTGGGAAATATCTTTGACTTTCAGATTTTGTGTTTGAACTAAGTATAAATTGCAGAAAATTTGAAAATCCCTTCTAGCAAATTACATTGAACTGCTTCTCAACTGAAACGTGTGAGCATCTTGTTTCACTGTCAACCATGAAGGCAAAAAATATGTGGGATGACTTGCATAGCATGTGATCGGATGATTCAAACAACAGCAACAACAACAACAACAACAGTAACAGCCAATCAGACAATAGAATCTAACTGCGTCATTTCCTAGGTGCATATTAAAAAAATCCTCCATCTGAGATGCACCTGGGTCTATGTGACCCAAGTATGTAGATAGGATCAGTCTTCGCTTCCCAAAAATTTTAGATGCATTGAATAGATAACTATTTAAAATGTTACCATGGAAAAAGGTTGAACTTCCATTCTGGGTCTTAAATAACACCAGTTATTTCCCTATGTTGTCTAAAAATTGCCGCAGGTGAAAATGAGTGGTGATGGAGAATGTTGTGTGGAAATGAGACACCATAATGGCCAATTAAGGCAGTTTGGGTGAATAACCCCGGTCAGGGAGGGAGAGGGTGGACCAATCATAGTGGATGAGTCATCCCCCGCTGCATTCGCCAGATAACCAGCTGCTTCCCTTCAGCACACTCCCACTTCAAATGCCAGCTTCAAGGAAAATAGGATGCGACTCCACCCCCGGGCTTTTTCAGCGTGGGAATCCCTCCGCATGCGAGGATTCCTGTCTCCCTGCCACCCAAGTGTGGGTTTATCGTCGGAATTGATCGATAATAGTGCAGGGCGGTTTAGACTAATACGTTTTTGCAGAAATCAAAAAGCATTAAACAGTTTCATTTATGATTAAGATCGCAAGTTTTGAAGCACGTCATCTGATCTACATTTTGGAGAATATCTTAATGAAGCGTTAGGTCACTAGGTCACTTTTCTGTTGCATTCTAAAAAGAAGAAATTTAGCCTAATAAACAAAGATTTTGTCATTTTTCCTAGGAAAATGTTTTCAAGTTATTCTCACGGTAGAGATTCTCGATTTCGATGCATCCTAAGACAAACCCAGTCATTACAAAAATCGGAATACGTGTTAAAAAGAAGATTTTGTGAGGATAATCGTCTCAAATACTTATACCAAGCTTCGATAAAGAATGGCGGTGACCTCGTAGAATAAACTGCGGTTTTTCTGTCAAGAATAAAAAAACGCCCTCCTTTATGGCAAGAGTTCGCAATTCCAACAGCGCGAAAACACAGAACGCACACTAGCTGACCCCACCACCTCATGTTGACCTTAGTTAGCCATCTGGAAATGAAATCGAGATTTCATTGACTAACACAAGAGATCTGGAGCACCAAATGGTGAAACCGCTGGGTTCCAATTTAGAAAAAACCGAACACTCAAAAGGAGCGCGGAGAAGAAGTCGCATTCGTGAAATATCATGACTGACTACACTCAGAACACCCAATCTGGAGTGATAATCGCGCCACAACAACACCCACGTAAAATCCGAGCAAAGTGCATGGTGCACTTTTCCAGCTAGTTAAGGATTACTGCCCCCATAGTTTATCGCTTAAAGGCTAACAAGAAACAATTGCTTCTGCTTAAAAAGGGGTAGAGCGCCAAGAACGCGGAATCACATTAGCATGCTGAGTCATGAACACGACGAAGCGAGAGAACGAGCGAGCGCGAGAGGCCAGTATCGTGCCAAATTTCGCTGGGCGCGAGAGCAATCGATCAGCCCAGGCGCTAATCGCGACGCGGATTGGCGGGCGCGCGTGCGTCTCTGCTGCACATGCGCACACACACATCTCACTACTGTCCTCCATATCTGACCGTGCATCGCCCGCTCCCCATTGGCTGGCACGTCTTGCCCGCTGCTGCATCATCACATTGCAACTTTTCGTTTGCTGAGTAATGGCTGCCTGTGGACATACTGACACACTATCCAATCACATTATGGACTTCCAAGCTGGCATGCTCCTATTGGCTGACGCCATTTTGGGGGCTTTTATGGTTTACAATAAAATGGCATAGATACAAATTACTTTGTTTTCCTCAAGCATTTTCGCAGTATCTCACAATTTGACTTAGGTGGCCTCAGTTTTCATAAGACAATTAATCAACTGCCATAACACTAAACGTATTTTAAATTTGGCCTGTGGAAGAGCCTATTTTACTGGCGCTAACGTGGACCCATGTGGTGGGTGTTGTGTTAATAAATGATAGTACAAAGCGATTTTCTTCAACTCAAGAAGCTTTTACAACTCCCGCCGTTCTAGAGGTAACAGGTAGGCACATTGATAGTGTATATCACTAAGAGACTGGATCTGCCGCGATGAGCCTTACCTTGATTTTCGGCTGGGAGCGTGCTTTTGGTGAATGAAAGAGATGCACAATATGAGGGTTTGATATATTTGCCTGAAGGGACGGCATTTTCCCACGGTGATCTACGGAGTTAGCAAGGAGCTTGAAATGGGGCTTTGGCTTATTCTACTTTTAAGTTGTAAGTAACACGACGTTTGAAGTAGCTTCAACGGGTGGATTTACTAAGACATGGTCAAGGAAACATTTAACTGAATATGGGAGAAATCACAACATGAGGAGAACAAAAAGGAAAGGTCAGAAATAAAGTAAAAGTGTGCTAAGTTGTTATATATCCGAGTTAGTGCTTGGACAGGGACAGTGGCTTGTGATTTTGTCCAGTTGAATTTTATGAAAAAACTGTTTCTATTCCTATTGACTCTTTTGTAATCACTATCCATCCTGCACCCAGAATCTCTGAAATCATCAGTGTAACTCTTAACAAATTCGGGTCCCCTTTCCGCTCACGTGACACTGAAGGCATGAATAAAAAGGTTGAATTGTTTCAAAAAGGAGTTTCAATCTCCATAAGGCCTAGTCTTATGTGTCAGCTCAAATTTGATCTGTTATTTAAAGGTGAGATTTCAAGGTCGCATTCGAGGGCGTCGGGGTAGGAGCACTCCATTTAAACATTAATAAACAAACTCGAAAAGCTTCCTTTTAGAGGAGGCGAGATTAATTAAATGGTGCTCCTTCAAGCGATTGGAGAAAGAGAAGAAATCCTGCAAATAACAAGGCCACTCTGATTCGGCATGGAGCATAGCTTTTCCAATATTTTGGTAGCGAAAAGTGATTGCAGCTGGCGTAATCTAAAACCTGGGACTAGTGACTGAAACAGACTTGTTTCGAGTGTTCAACTCCGTCATCATAAAAAAGTAGCAGCACTTGCTCCTCACAAGCTCCCGAATAGACTGAGAACTGTCTTACGGACAGATTGATACCAACTGTTCACCATGAATTCGAAAGTCTCATACAAAAACGACAGAGTTAGGAAAAGATTTAATTACTATTAACTAAAGCGAAAGTACATTGGAAAATATATTATACCGTTGCGGTTAAAGAGCTTTATTCAAAGTAACCATCATCAGCGTTTATTACAATCTCGGTGGGGACTGAGACTGGAGCAAGCCTATGTCACACTCAAGGAAGGGAGGGACGAACAGTGACAAGTGTCTTTTTCGACGACAGCACTCAAACTTACATCGTAGTGGTCAGTTTGTCAGTTACGATGTTGCTAGTTAAGGGAGCTTGGCTTAGTCGCCGTGAGAGTGGGCTGATAACCATGAATACTTTTCCCTGAGGTGGGTATCCTAGAAGATTAAGAGCTCAACTATAGTGGTTAGTTATTCAAAGAGTGACCTGACTTCAACACAAACTTCCCTACACCGTTTTCTGTAGCAGATTTTCGATGGAGAAATTTGATATTCTGCCAGTGCATTCAGAGAGTCATCTGCTGTATGGGTTCTTTGCAGATTCTAGCATTCTTCAGTTCGTGCAGCTGGATTATTATCATAGAGTTCAATTTCGTTGTTTATTGAGCATTTTCCAGAATCTCCTCCTTATTGTTGATAATAATAATAGTCATCATCATCAGCACCGCCATCATCATCACCATCGTCGTCGTCGTGATACAAGTTATTCTCTTTAACGATAAATCATTCAGGGGGCTCCAGTCATCAACCTTTATCCTCGATGTAATCACGTACTTGAACGACAAAGAGTTGCTTAATTTCCTAAAGGAGGAAGCGTAGTTTTGCGTGAACACCTTTTGACAAAACCTGGAAAAATCAATATCATTCAGTAACGTCATTTAGAACAACCACGGTTTTAATCTGACGCAACCAGATGGCAATTAAAAGCTACCGAAGCCTTGTAGTGAAGCAAAAGAGCTGTGCAGGGTCATGGCTAGTGTGAAATTATATCGAAATCTCAATCCATCTGGGGGTAATTACTGTCTCTATTCAAGAGCTCACTAGTGCCTGGATCCACGTCAGTATTAGTGACGTTTGACGATTGCACTATCGATATATCGCACGAAATATAAAGCCTTTTGTTTTTGGGAAATCAGTAATTCTTGTTTATAAATCTGTCGCGGATAAAAAACCCCAGAATGACTTTCTTCGACGCACTGCAGTAAACATCCGCTGACATGGCTAAAAGGGCTTCATCCGTTTACTTATGAGTATAGAGTGGGTGCAAAGATCTTCATATTCGCGTCAACGTTATCACATTCTGTTTACCCGCTTTCTAAATAAAACTGGAAACCCTCATGGAGAAATTTATTAGTTTATGGTAATACCTGTACCATTGGTAAGGACCCTCACATTCCTTTGGCAATGCAACGCTGAAAAGAGTTGAAACTGATTCAGCAGGTCAGTTGTACTATGCTCAGAAAAAAAATTGTAAGAGACTATTGCAATGACCTAGAACCATAGTCACAGCAAGGTTACCTAAAAATAATAATTGGCGCAGTGTCAGAGTTTTATCTGAACGAATTTGAAGATAAAGGGATAAATGACCATTCCTTGAATGATACACACCCAGTGGATTAGCTAAAGTAGGTTGCATTTCCTAATGAACAATAAACTGTCCTGGGAGCTAAGTGTTGCTTCCCTTCAGTTGAGGTGAAATGAAACTACTAAAGGTTCAAAAATCCCCCGCGATCAAACTTAGTTACGGGTTTTCAACCAATCACAATAAGGCGATTGAAGGACTTCTATCGACTATCATCCAGAAGTTGAAACCTAAAAAACCTTGGGAACCATCAGCAATTATCTGCGTGGGAACGTAGAAACAATTCCTCGTGTCATCATTTAAATTTCAAGAATTTACAGACAGCATTTGGCACAACTATTCTGCATCGTTTTTATCCACAAAATCTCGTAATTGGTGCAACCCTCGTCATTGTTGCATTGTAGGCTATGCGTTGCGATAATTTTCTCCGAAACGGATGTGCTTTTTGAGCCAGCCTTCAAGATATTACTTCTAGTACGACCAGTCTGAAATTCCATATCTAATCCCCTTTCCAAACCTTAATTGACAGCATTAAAGTGGTTTCCGGCCAGTGATGTGGCAACAGACGCCATCACATAGATTTGAGGAAGTAATTTTTAAGGATTCATGTTTAAATGTTGCTCCATGTCTAAGAGACCAATCAGGTAAAAGACAACACTAATTTGTGGTTTTTACGCGTTGCGCTGATGTAAAGACAAGGACACGAACGAACCAATCACAGATCACTTAGTCACTATTTGTGTCCAATCACGATAATCAGTGCACACAACTTCGCACAACGGCGTGCAAGCAAGACGTCCTTTGTGACGTGTTAGACATTTCTTCTAATACAAGTTAATACGTTCATTCTCGGTCTTCTTTTGGTAAGTATTTGGAAGTCTTTAAAGTGATAATCACATTAAATTCATCAGGAAGAGTCCTCATTGGTCCCTTAGGCGGGTACCTTTTACGCCATTGCAGTATAAAAGAGAAGGCAAGAAGTGGTGCCAGACGATTACGACGACAAAGACGGCAAAATGTACCTCTCCGAAGTGCTCGGCAAGAAGGCAAAAGATGGAAGTCTCAGTAAGGATGAGATCGACTATTTCATCCAGGAACTGGTGTCTAACAAGGTCGATACCGCTCAAATCGGTGAGTCTCTATCGCACCGCTTTGATTCACTTTAATCACTTCACATTCCCTATGCATTTGAAAGCACATTCAACTCTTAAGGCGGTGGTGTCGCTAAATCCTAGAGAGAAAACAAACGAGAGAATTGGGCTCTTTTCCGGTACGAATCAACCAATAAAGACTTCTTGCAAAAGTGCAATCATGAGGAAAGATGCATCTTGTTATGAATATTACGAAATCTAGACTCTTGTGAAAGGCTCACTGCCTACTGAAATAAGTAAGTTTTGTGTTAAGCCTGAAAGAGGTAGTCGAAATAAGTTAGGATTAGTTAGTAACTCACTAACATATTTAAAACTTCTTTCGCAAATGCAACTCCGCATGAGGGCATTAGGCATGTCGACACACCTATTAAATGATTAGTGCTTTCGTTGCCACCCCGTCTTTATTGGAGTCAGGCACACTCATTCATCACTTCTTCTGTCTCATTGTCGAAGTGTGGGGTGGGTTCACTTGGCGAGAGCTGCAATGAACCGATAGGTATGATAAAATAACCGAGGGAACCTGTATTGTTCAGTGGGGTTTTGTGGAGACGACAGAGAAGGGTAGAGGGCGTCACTCTGTTTAACGCCAACTACTTCCGTTCAGTTGACATGCACAAAAATTGCAATTTAAACGAGGGGCCTATTGATCCAGCAGTCAGCTGCTTTTGGGAGGCCTTGAAAGGAGGCGCATAAAGCGTATCGGACACGATGTACGTCTCAGAAATGCTCACGATGAAGGCTCGAGGTCAAGAGTTGAGTAAGAAGGACTACGATGACCTCGTTACGCACCTGTGCAAGAAGACCATATCTGCTGTTCAACTGGGTGAGTGGAAGATGATACGCTACTTGGGCCACAGTGATAGAAGGAAAAGAAAGACGTGACTGTGTTTACGAAATTGGTACTATTCATGGCAGTGAGCAAAGCATAAATCCACTTCATTGACTGGGTGTTACGTTAGGGCAAGGTTAGACGACTGTGTGCACTGACAATTAACTGTAACCGCCTTTACGATGGAGATGAGACTCTTCAGAAAAGGAAGCAGATGTTCAGCTCAATCGTTGGAAGTAGCAAAAATGCACAACAACCATTTGTGAATTTCCTCCGAGGTTTTGCATCAGGGGGCCGAATCCTACTTTTGCCAAATTTACGGTCTTAATTGCCAATAGTTCTAAGTCCACATCTGAATTTAACTTAGGCCCCACAGTAACTTTTTCTGCAGATCTTTGAGGAAATCTGCTATGTGATCTGTTATGTTGCCATCGGCAGCCTCCTAGTCTCCATTTCATCAAGCCGGTTGTCTAATCACAGGATTCGGGGGAACATCGAGCAACTACCATAATCGCATCCTCGTGCCACTAGTTATTCTCGTTCTCTTCCATTCTTCATTTTGGGGTTCCTGCCGTCACCTCTATTCACGAAGAAGGGCCCAAACGCTTACATTATTCTGTAAAACCTTTTTGCGAACTCGCCTTGTACGCATGCGAGATCAGACGGCTTTCTGGTGGAAACACTAAAAGCAGTGAGCACTTAAGCGCCAGGTGTAGCACTGGGTGTGGAGTAGAGAAGACAGTCTCTAAAACAGATTTAACTCGATCATTTTAGTGCTGGCACGGTGGATATTAGGGACTTTCGAGTTTGGAAAGGGAGAGCGGCTGACGTAGTTTCAAAAATGTCCGAAAATCATTTGTGAATTGGAATCGGAGTCCAAACCCTGCTGTCACTAATTCCAGGCTGGTATCTGAATTCATCCTGGGCCCATCAGTGACTTCTGCGGAGTTGCGGGGAAATCCGCCATGTGAGCAAAAGCCAGATGGTCTGTTATGTTGCTCAATTCTTCAGGCTACAGCCGCTTCGTCTTCTCCACTTAGTCACCTTGGATTATTCAGTCACAGGGTTCAGGGGGACATGGAGTAGCCACTACTAATTTTATCCTGAATGAAGAAAGTTTCAACATTTATAGGAAAAGAACACCCAAATATTAGCCTCTAACACTTATTGCTAGATCAGACTCCTATCTGGCGGCAAAATTAAAAGTAGTGAGCACCTGGATGGCATGGTGTAGCACTGGGTTTAGAGTAGAGAAGATAGTCGAGGGTGACGTTTATTGTGTGGACTGCAGGCGCCTTCCTGATGGCGGTGTACACGCGCGGGATGACGCCAGAGGAGACGGCGAACCTGACCGCCGCCATGGTGAGCCACAGCGACAAGATGCGCTGGAACGACCAGCAGTGGGCTAAGTCCGTCGTCGACAAGCACAGCACCGGCGGCGTCGGTGACAAGACCAGCCACCTCCTCGGACCCATGATCGCCGCCTGTGGCGGGAAGGTACGCCTCTCCACAAAGGGCTTTGTAGGGATTGGGGAACCTCCTCTTCCCCCCTAACCCACACGAGGATCAGTTAAATACCCGGGGCGATAGGAGAGGTAGCCCTGCTTTAATTAACCGATTTCAACGTGATTTGTATTGGGTCCTAGCAGCTTGTTGACGAGTGTCCCTCACGTTTGTCGGTGTGTGCGTTCCCCTAATTAGAATGCTGATAGGAATGAAGCTGAGCCGATGAGTCCCTTGGCTTAGTAAAACACGTTTGTGGAGCACTTAAGACTTGTGTGCGAGCACGGCAAGATGTCCAGTGTGCGTCAGCCGATGATGATGAAGCCTGGGACTTTAATCAGACCTATTTTCTGAGTCACTTGAGTTGCAGTTGATTAACAGAGAGAAATCATGGGCAACATATCAGCGCCTGCCTGTTTGGTCTGCAACGGACTGGAATGCCAATTAGCAGCCACGCTGAAGAAATCCGCCAACGACGATGAGATGTCCTGTTGAAATCTCTTATATCTGGACCAAAGACCAAGTGATAATAGGAAAGAGACAGATTATTGCTAGAAAAGTCCGTTTAAGACTAGGTCAAGAAGAGGAAAATGGCTGGCTATAACCGAAGTTGATAAACCGGTCGTGATAATTGGGCTGATTTTACAAGGTCCCAATGATCAGTGGTCGAGGTCTGGGCACAACTGGAGGAACGCTAGACAAACTGGAGTCCATCAAGGGCTACTCGGTCAGTTTAAGTGAAGAAAAAATGAAGTCTCTGATCAATGAGAATGGCCTCTTCATTGTCGGCCAAACGGATAGGCTGGTCCCGGCAGATCGCACGCTGTACAAATACCGAGATGTCACAGGAACTGTGGCGTCTGTACCTCTCATCACTGGTAGGTATTCATTATATAAGACTACTTTTTATTTTTCTAATTAGTCTTCTCACTTATTGGGAGTCTAGTTGAGTGGATTATAAACAAGGTGTAGATAGAGCTACTTACCTTAACCTAACGTTACTGAGCCAATTAGGCGGATTATTAATTGAGCTATTAAATGAATTGAAGCATCTTAAAGAGGCTACCTGGCAAGATAACAAAAAGTAATGGGTGAATACCTTATTGCATAAATTTTTAAGATATAATTCCAAGAGAAGAAACAAATTTGCAAACACAAATTACTAACTTTCGATTCGTCAGTTACATGAGAATACGCAGGATTAACTAATGTGCAATGAGAATGTATGGCAAGTGAATCAGTACTTCGGGCATTACTCAGAGTAAAAACCGACACCGGAGACCGTAATAAATTTTAATTAAAATATTATTCAGGCTCCTCTTGTATTTTCCGAGGATGTAAAGTCTATTTAGATGCTATGCAGATAAAGAACGGAAATGATTAAAATGCAATGTTGCAAGTACTCAGATTTACGCTAATAGAGGATTCAAAAGTAGTTAATAGAAAAAGGTGGCTAGAATTGATAGTACCATTTTCCGTGCTTCAGCTTCGATTCTGTCGAAGAAGTTGTGCGAGGGACTGCGTGGACTTGTGATGGACATCAAGCTGGGCTCTGGAGCCCTCTACCAGAACCTCGAGGAAGTTAGAGAGCTTGCCAACAGCCTGGTGAGTTCCCATTTTCATAGCATTCAACACGTAGAAGAAATAACTTTCATTTTATTTATAGAAGTGGCAATTAGATAAAACTGTGTGATCAAGACGACCCTTTCTACGCGGAGACTCTTCAGAGACTAGGACTGAAATGTTACGTTCTTCACATACGTGGTCAAAGCAGTAGATTCATGCAGACAGCGTCCAGTGACTCTGCCTGATTGAAAAATAGGGACCATCCTCAAATCTAACTTTTTACTAAAACCATTAAATCCTACAATTATTTAACTCAAAACTTCAATCTAGCCGCCTCTAAATAAACTCCAACACTTTTTGGCATTTTAATAAACCATGGAAATTAGCACAATGTTCTTCTTTCAAAAAGTAAATTAATATACTTGAATGTCTTTTGTTAATCTGGGAGCACTTTAAGAACTCATAGCACCAGCCGATAATTGCAACAACCGAAAAAGAGATAATTAACGGAGGCCTTCGCTCTCAGGTAGTCCCTACTCCTTTCCCTAACTTATCGATCGGTACCGTCGTTCCAATGCTAATAACAACCTCCCCAATTTTCATAGATCAAGTTGCTCTTTCATTTGTTCAGGTAACGGTGGGTCGTAAATTGGACCTCAAGGTGGTGGCCGTGATCTCGTGGATGGACCAACCACTCGGCAGATGTGCCGGTAACGCTCTCGAAATGGCCGAAGTCTTCTCCATTCTGTCAGGAGCTCCACTAGAGGGTCGCTTGGGGGACCTGGTTCTTACACTCGGTATAAACCAACTCAATTTCCTTTAATTTAAAATACCCAAAAGCCCCTAGAAGGCCTGGAATTACTCGGAAGACAAATTGGAATCAAAATTCAGTATTTTGGCATTTGGCATGGATCCCTGCTCTCGTCTGCTGATAAATCAAGCTAACAATTAGCACTAGAGATCAATGTAAATGGCGACACTAATATCCTTACTGTCATATCCTTACCAACATTCAAAAAATTACGCTAAAGTTCAAACTGATTATGCGAAGGAATTAACGGTACAGACAATATGCGCGAGAGCCTATCAACTGTTTCGATAGTGGAGTCTTACGTCTGCAAAAATCCGTAGTAAAGTCAAAGCTAATGACCTGACTAATTGGAATAAACAAATTAAATTTGTATATTTTAATTAGAAGTAGGAATTATTTTAATGAAACCACAAATACTCCCTTGTATTATAATAACACGAATGGTAATATCCGCAGGTGAACACATGATGTTGGCAGCAGAGATAGCTCCTGATAGTGCAAAGAGTCGTGAGATGCTGCTGGAGAGTCTGAAAAGTGGTAGAGCACGTGAGTCGATGCGCCGAATGCTGATTGGACAGGGAGCAGCTCCTGAACTGGCCACTGCTCTTTGCTCACCACCACCAGCAGAATGCCCGGATGTGATCGATTACTATTTGGAGGTAATGGGGCAAATGTCCCGAGGAAGAACTCCCGTCAAAGCACCACGGTCCGGTGAGTTTCCTTGGTCAGCATGGAAATCTTGCACACTTTGAAGTAGCTGACTACTGATCACCCTTATTCGACAGGCTACATAAGCGACATCGACGCAGGAACAATCGCACTAGTTGTTTGGCGCCTTGGTGCCGGCCGTGATAAACCGGAAGACAAGATCGATCACACAGTTGGTATACGCTTGTTCAAACAGGTTGGGGATCATGTTGAGGAAGGCTAGTCATGGTTAATTTTTATACTGATTTGTTTTATATGTGCATATCTATAAATTTCCACTCTATACTTTAGGAGAAGTATGGTGCATGATCTACCACAAGGAAGCAGAAGTGGACTCCAAACTCGCCATAATGACGCACTCAGCATTAACAGTGCTCGAAGAATCTACCGAAACACAGAATGTTGTTGTGGAAATCATCGAGTAGTTCCACGACTGCTACCCCTTCGACCCCGTGAAATTTATGGACTTCTACCAGAACTGAACTCCCCCATGAGCACCCCCGAATAATAAATACGGAATATACGATTACTCATTAAACTACTTACCTCAAAAGTAATTATAAACTATTTATGAACAGACGGTAGTTTACGAATAAGGGCTCATAATGTTTACTTTAATGAAACTATCTATATGAACCGAATTTGAATAAAAAAGGTATGAAATCTGTCAAATTTATTAAATTGTGCATTTGTCTACTTTTAAATAGGGGAGAAGAGTTTATTGAGGGAAAGTAATGTAAAGAAAGTAATGAAGATCAGTGGCAGGAAAGGGTAGATGGCAAGTGAAGTTGTGGGATCATGTAAACGAAAATAGTTTAAGGATTTTTGGCAGTTACTTTGTAATTTAAATTGGCCAGCTGGAGTGAACAGATGTCAAAAGCCAGTAGCTTTTGGATTTTCGTCAGTATGTAGAGGGTTACTTACGCTCTCTCTAGTTTGCACGAAAATAAGGTGCTTAGGCAGATATCTACAATTTTAAAACGCATATCAAGTTTTATAATAGAAGCGAGTTATAACTTCATTTTGCTCCAGTATTTATGCGATTATTCATGCATTAGGGATAATTAAACAGATTGACAGCCCTCGGAGAAATGGGAAGCTAGATGTATTGAGTGAATTTGGGGCTTACAACCTACAAAAAACAACCTACCACTCCTTAAAGCACAAGTTAAAAGTTACAAGAGTCAGTTTTCACTGCTAAAATATCAAACAGTATAGTTTCCGTTGCATGGCCAATAATATTTGATGCAATTTCTGAACTTGCAGGCCCTTGTCTAGCTTCATTAAAAGAAGCTAGTTGGCCATCACAGTCAAAAACTGCGTGAAAAGACAAAGATAGATAATGTATTAACGAGATTCACCTTTAAAAGGATCCTTCTTTTATGGTGTGAGATCAACTATTTGATCAGAACTCTATGTGGATTTTTAATTGCTGCATATTGGTTTATAATGATTTTATAAAAAAAGCATTTTTAATTATTTGTAACTCTTAATGAAAAATTCTTTAATATACTACACACATTTGAATAACAAAATATCGGTCGTTTAACTCTACATTTACATAAGCGCATTGTCCAACTTTGTTCTTTGTGAAATCCTGGGATGGTAATTGCTGTTACAAATTTGACGTGTCCTTTCTAGTTGCCGATCAGTCTATTAAAAGCTTCTGTGAACATGCCCATGGTAAGTTTTATTTGCTTGCTCCCGCAAAGTTCAGTTGGTGGAGCTAAAAAGTGGTGAGACCTATAACGGGCACTTAATAGCCTGCGATGACTGGATGAACATTCATCTGAACGAGGTCATTTGTACATCAAGAGTATGTCAAGCTATATAATTAGTTTCTTCACTCAGGACGGCGACAGATTTTGGAAAATGTCCGAGTGTTTTATTCGGGGTAGTATTATAAAATATCTACGAATTCCTGATGATGTTATTGACAACGTAAAGGAGGAAATGCAGTCCTCTCGCATGCGAAATCGTGATTTTGGTGGGCGAGGTGGTGGTGGTGGCAATCGTAACAAATTTCGAGGTATGGCTAGTTTTACACAGTTTTTGCTATTTTTATAATTTCAAAATATATAAGGCCAGAGTAGGTAGACACTGTTATTTGATCAAAGCTTTCCCACAGCCTTTTCACGATGTCTTTGTAAATCCATAGGGCAATTAAATCAAGAGCTGCAGTTGTTTCAAGCTACTTTTCTGAGTTAACACTTTTTTGCTAATTGTTGCCGTGTCTCTCAGGTGGGAATCGAGGTGGAGGTCGTGGAGGAGGCAAATTTACTGGAAACCGTGGGAACCAATAGTAATATACCACTTTATTTTGTAAATAAATTCCTACTTTTTCATCCTAAGTACTTTTTACGTTGCTTTCCGTTCGTTTGCCGTTATTAATAATTCTATAGGCGGGGTTTTGGTCCTCCAGTTTACATTTCAAAGAAAGTAAATAGTTGATATCTCTAGGGCCTAAGAGGTATGGTTAAGTATTTCGCTGAAAGTTTGGGGGCCTTTTTGTAATTGGTTTGATGAAGTAGCCAATTGAACGTCGGTTTGCTAATTAATGTACTAAACTACGAATGATGTGACGAACAGCTGTTTGCTTACTATTGGAGAGTGATTTTATTGATTTTTACCGAATTCGTCGCACGCGCACAGTACGACTGCACTAATATTGACGAGGCAAACGCTCGATTTGCGTTTTCTCTATATTAAATCAACCTGTTAGAAAAGAAATAAAGATGAGCTGTGGTAACGACGACTGCGAATATGAGTATGTTTACGAGAGTGACTGTAGACCAGCGCCCATACATCAGCCTGATAACCTTGCGATCCCCGATGGAGAATTTTGCAACAGTACCCTCTATAGAGCCGACTACCGCGGTCAAGACTGCTGCAGGCCTGAGGCCGTAAAACAACCTGACAATCTCGCTATTCCAGACGGGCAGTTTTGCAACAACACCCTCTATCGTGCAGATTATAGAGGTCAGGACTGCTGCAGACCCGAGGCCATTAAACAACCGGACAACTTGGCTATTCCCGACGGTCAGTTCTGCAACAATACCCTCTACAGAGCCGACTACAGAGGCCAAGACTGCTGCAGACCAGAAGCTATCAAGCAGCCTGACAACCTAGCCATACCTGATGGTCAATTCTGCAATAGCACTCTTTATCGAGCCGATTACAGGGGTCAGGACTGCTGCAGGCCTGAGGCTATAAAACAACCCGATAATCTGGCCATTCCGGACGGTCAGTTCTGCAACAACACTCTCTACAGAGCCGACTACAGAGGACAGGATTGTTGCAGACCGGAGGCGATTAAGCAACCTGATAATTTGGCTATTCCCGATGGCCAGTTTTGCAACAGCACACTCTACAGGGCCGACTATCGTGGTCAGGATTGCTGCAGACCCGAAGCCATAAAACAACCCGATAACTTGGCAATACCTGACGGCCAGTTCTGCAACAATACTCTTTACAGAGCCGACTACAGGGGACAGGATTGCTGCAGACCCGAGGCCATCAAGCAGCCGGACAACTTGGCCATTCCGGACGGGCAGTTCTGCAACAGCACGCTTTACCGAGCGGATTACAGAGGCCAGGACTGCTGCAGGCCTGATGCGATTAAACAGCCGGATAACTTGGCCATTCCTGATGGCCAGTTCTGCAAAAATACCCTCTACAGGTCGGATTATCGTGGCCAAGACTGCTGCAGACCCGCGCCCATCAAGCAACCGGACAACTTGACGATTCCCGATGGACCGTTTTGCAATTCCACCATCTACCGCGCCGACTATAGGGGCAATGCCTGTGCCATGCGCCTGGTGAAGAGACCCAAGAATCCCGGCTCGTGTCGTCCCAGGACTTGTGGAGGTGTTCCCAGGTCACCAGCGGTCACAGGCTGTTGCAATTCGAACTCATCCAACGCCTCGAATAAGGACGATGCATGCCCGCAAACGAAGAATTAGAGAGACTAATTAAAGGATATTCTACTCCCATATTAAGTTGATTCCTCTTCTCCCTTTTGTTTGACTCATCGTTTGAGTGATAAATAAGATGCCTAGCGGTGATGCCGACGATAATGAAAATTGAGGCTGGAGAGGAATCCAGGAAAAGCTAGTAAACTCTTCAGATGAGGGTGTAAAATGTACCTAAAATAATTTTATGTATAGTTCTCTTTTTCAAAAGACTCTCAGGAGCTTGAAATGAATCAGATGCCCCTAAGGACTGCTCTGAGGTCAAGAAGGATCCTTCTCCATTACGAGGTGCCACCGTAAAAACCGCATTAATTTCGTTCATCAGGGTTGAAGCTAGCTATATAATTTTCACTGTGGTGCATCTGGAAATCAGTGAAATTAGTGTCCCGAGCTCCTTTTGATTGGTAATAAACTGAATCTACCCTGCATAACATACCAGAACCTTTTAGGTGTAAATAAAGGAGTACAATATCAAAAGCTATGTAAGCACTAAAGTAATCAATCGGTAATTATAGTTGCCTATAAAGTAAATCAGTGAAGAATGCTTGCATGATAGACTATTTTATGGAGAAACCAATCAAAAATTTCACACTAATGCTTCAAAAATCATCTTAGGCTTTCCCGAAGCAGGATCTTAATGCATATTCACCCTAGAATGCTCTGTCGAAATAAGTTATTTTCTCTAATTACACCTATATGGAAGTGGAATATCCAGCTAAGTTGGCGTTCACACTTGGCCTTAACTGCAGGAATGCTTTCTGGCTCTTTTTTAAGCTGTTTCGAAATCCAGGGAAGGTACTTATAAAGTATAAGTAGCCAATCTTGAAAATCATTACTGAGAAGGGGGGAGAGACTTCTGTCAATTTAGTGCTAGAATATTTTGGTTAAATGAAGCCTTCTCTATTTGACTCTAGATGGAACCTTATAAACCCACTTATTATGGAATCAAAGGTTTCTTTCTTTTGAAAGGTATGAGGTTCCCTTCATGTCACTCTACCCCTCCTTTTGATCAGCATAAATTATGGGGGAGCGACATTTCAGTGAAATTCGTTCACCAATGCCTTTATGGCTTTAGAGTAGACTGAGGACGATCTCATTTCCACACTCAGACTCCATAGTGGCATTTTTAAACTAATCTCGAATACAAAGTTGCGTACTTAATTAAGGAAGTCAACCGATTATAAACATGACTGGGCAGAAACTAATTCCATTAATGATTTGCCAATCAAAGGTCAGTATCCTTCCGTAATTCTGGGAAAATGTAAAGGTTTTTTTAATGGAGTCCTTTAAACCTAATTTCGGATATCAAATCCCAAGCTATGACGGCCTTTTCCCCATTGATAAGAGCCCACTCTGGTAGTGGACATCTGGCGAGATTAAAAGAACGATTTTCTGCATAAAAATTATCCTGAGCTTTTTCTTCTGAAATTCGCCTGGCCAACGTTGATGAATGCATTTCAGATACAATTTAACAACATGAAGGTTAGTACTAAATTATTCCAAAGTGAACTTTAAGCTTTGTCTAAGAAAAATAAAGAATGTAGTTTTGGCATTCCAGAGGAACCCACGGAACAGACTGCAGCACAGGACAACATCACCAAAGATTCACCTGATATGGAGGTAACTGAGGTTATTCGAAATGATGGCATAAATACTTAGTTTGTTCTAATTTGTCCCTCCGAGTGATAGGTGAATAATGTATTTACAACTTATGCAAGATAATCTATTTATTTGAAAACTAATGTCTTCGAACTCCTATCTAGGATGTGCGTCTTTATTGGCCATTCCGAGTGATTAAAAAGATACATGTGAACACCGCTCACTTAATTGGATTGAAACAATCCAAGTCTGTTGATGCAAATTCGAGCTTGAAGTCCGAATGAATTGGTCACTGGTCCCTGCAGGCCTGTCCATGTCTCAAAATAAGTTCGCGCAGGTTCCAGACAGCAAAAATTTATTACCTGCGTACCACTAAAGACAAGTACCCAGGGCTTCATCGAAAGACGAGGTCTGTATCCAGCGCACTCACTGTCGAAAAATACTAACAGAATGAACACAATGCCAGATAACCGATTTTCGTAAAAACTGACCAACTGAAAGACAACATTTGCTTATTTTAGTCTAAAAACCTGACCAGTTATCCTACTCCCGATATTCACTCAGAGTGATGTTCAGGCACCACTGAGATTCATTCATGGTTAAAAAATGTCCACTGATCGGCTGTTTATCAGCAACTACGAGGTTACCAGGTGCATCAACATTGGCACACACGCCGCCGTCTTCGAGGCGAACGACGGCGGTCCTCTCCGACCCGCGTCACGAAGCTTCGCCATCAAACGCCACTACTTGGAAAACTCCACAGCAGTTTGGCGGGCCAGAAGAGAACGTGACATCCTCGTTCGATTGGCCAATGAAAAGCAACAGTCGCCTTTCGTCGTCCGTCTGGTGCACAGCTTCCTCTTCGAAGACATGCCCATGCTCGTTCTCACCAAGGCCAGCGACTTCGATCTCCTCCACCTGATCAAGACCGTCGGTCCTCTGCGCGACAGGCGAATGCTCCAGTTTTACCTCGGGGAAGTGGTCTGTGCTTTGGACTACCTGCACGAATGCCAAATCGTCCATCGCAACCTCTGCCTTGATAACATCCTCCTTACTCAATCTGGTCACGTTATGTTGGTTGACTTTGACCACGCCGTGGATCTGGGCAGGCGTCCGCTCTACTTCACCCCTTTCGACTATCAGGAGACCACTTTCTTCTCAGCTCCTGAAGTGATTGGCAAGAATGTCTTCTCGTGTAAAGCTGATGTCTGGAGCTACGGAGTCGTCGCATTCTGCCTGCTCTTTCCAGATGAGAAATACCTCGGCAAATACATGAGTCAAGATGGCAGGTTTCTGAGGGTTGTGGACTGCATGTCCGAGCAACCAAACTTCGAGGCTCAGCAAGATCTCGCTTCGCTCATCCGCGACTGCTGTCGAATGTCACCCCGTGAGAGGCCGGACATGAGAGCACTCAAGGCCGCTGAGCTCTTCGCTGGCGTGGATTGGGGTACTGTGACGCGGCTCGCCCTCCCGCCGCCCTTCACTGCGCGGCAGTTGGCCCGCATGAGTGCCAGGGTTGATTGGGGTGTGCAGACCCTCAAGAATGCCCTCGTCAGGACCGCGCTGTCTCAAACCAAACCAAATATTGTGCAGGTAGCAGCCAATCAGGCCAGTGTGCTCTTTGCCAGCACCAACACTGAGGACCTGGAGTTGGCGGGATTTTCTCCAAAAATCATAAGCAAATTCCTGCTTGACTTTTACTACCTCGACAAGCTGTACAAGTAATTTTGAGCAATAAACAAATTCCTTTTGCAACTTTGTCCCGTTTTATTTTATTAAGGCATTAAACTGCTTACCGTAGCTCTGCTATTCCACTAGTTCATACACAGCAAGGAGAGAGGGTGTAATCATAAGAATTGGCTGAAGACAATATTGCGTACTCTTCTCGTGGTTTGGCCAGGAGAAGCCGAAGGCTGTGTGAGTTATCGCGAAGGTCTCCAATGATGACTAGCTACCTGATAAAGGCTGAAACATTCACTTCGCGCTTCAGCAAAGCCCAATTTTCGATGCTAGGCCCATCTTTCCAGTTTTTATAGTTTGCAATAAATCCCTAGCCTTGGTGAAACCAGATAGTCTATTATGGTGCTTTGGAATGCTGTTTCCTTAAAAAAAGAATATCACCAAATCTCTGGTTTTTCGTTAGTTAAAAGCAGCAGCTCATTTTATCTGTATTTAAAATATACTTTGATCGAAGGACACCATCTCTTTTTGACTCATAGATTGAGAATAATGTAATATTTACTAGCCATTTTTAACAAAAAAATTTCCCTGGAAATTATTTCAGGCCTCATTTTAATGGGTATTGAATTGGTTACCAGCTGAATTGATGGAAACGAACTAGTTGGGTAAAACCATCTTTTGATCTCTCTTCTATTCTGCATACCATCTCTACCTAATCAATCTTAGTCAAGTAGTTCGAACTTGCCCTAAAGTACTGGGTTACAAGATGGAGGGTATCCGGGATAAATAAGCACTTTAATGTTCAATTTGAACAAGATTAAAATTCAGCAACAACCCACTTGGTATGAGCCAACTACAGCTTTTATCCACCCACAGTACTATGGGACCATAAACAATTTGCATCGGTTCCTTGTCTACCAACTAACTTTTTGCAATATTGGCAGCACGGCCGATTCCTTCTTAATGGGCCATACTGTCCCACCATCCATAGCAGTCTATCAGCAGGTTAAAGTATGGGAATACCGTCTGGGGCCAAAAATTGGCCGTCAAAACTAATTTTGACTACTTTCTGAGGTGCACCCCCTTGCAAAACTGTCTACGAGGGTCTTCATTCAGTGCAACATTCATGGCAGAGGCTGAACATCCAATTCAGGCTGCAAAAACTCCCAGTTATCGATACCGAATTTCTTCGACACTACTGTCTGGTAGGAAATCTACTGTGAGATTGTTTTTATTTTATCATTTTATTTTTTATTTTTTATTTATTTTATTTTTATTTTTATAACTTCGTTAAGTAGGACTGTGAAGAGCCTCTATAACCACATCCTAATCAGAATGCAATTTATTCTCATCTCTTTGACATCAACCAAATGAGTGGAAAGACATCTAGAAAAAGGAAATAAGTTTCGAATTCAACAATTCACGTGTTATATTACCAGATAACTTAGTACAGACTTGTAGGTTGATAGGCCAAAGGGAATATCACAGTCTACTATCATGGTTTATTTTTATTTGCCCGCTCTAACACCGAGAAAAGATGAAATAGATCGTCTTTTTAACCATATACCGACTTCACTCTCTGTTCAAACCAAAGGACTAAAATGAAACAGCAGCAGCTAAAATAGGGGCAAATACAATGGTTGAATCATAGAGTCACACTTGACTCAAGTCTGAGTTAACTAAAACAATCCTGCCATTTGACCCCTCCCCCAGTGAATTAATGAGTCGGAAGTAAACTCATTGCTGATGTACCTCATTTGATAATGAGTCCTTGGAAACAGCCAATGTTACAGATCGGTTTATTCCTGTATTGAAATCTACTTGCTTAAATAAGCGCAGACATTTTGTTAGATTGACATTGAGACTTAGCCATACTTCCTGAACTGCTCCTCAAATATCTGGGATTGAAAGTGAACACTTTAGTAAACAGTGGATCAGTGCAGTCATTTTTTCCTTCTTACCACTACATTCTTGAAAAATGAAGATTTATTTCTCATCGAATTGTCGTCTCCTATTTGACGCGGTGTTCCTCATTAACTGTAAAAGTTGAAAATTAACGGAGGGGTAACCTTCTAAGAAATGGAAAAGTAAGTGATAATGAAGGTATCACTTAAGTGTTTGAAGTTGTCACAAGCTGTTGGACCGCATATTCTCGTTAGCTTTGTACAAAATACTCATCTCAACAATGCTAAGATCTATCAGCATTTGATTACCAATCAATTTTGAGGTTTTAATGGGTATTTAGAATATTTCTATTTGAATCAGACATCAATTCAAACAAATGCAACGGTTCCCTCTTCAAGACTGCTGAACGAACTAGTTGATTTTAAGTCATAGTAACCCAAAAATCGATGACTATGACCTTTGCCACTGTCTTCACGATCCTGTGACATCGACCACTTTCAGCTCTTCTTTGACTCACTCGAGCATCATAAACTATTTTTTAATACAATTTTCGAAATGCAGATCTCTTTTCCAGGGACATACGAGAAAACCACGATAAAACAGGAATTTATCATAGTAAGTAGAAGAAAAGTTATCAGAGTTGGTACATTTTTCATCACCCTATAGATTGGGGCTTTGTCGGGTAAACTGAATGCTTCAGCCTCTACCGGCATTATTACATTCAAACAAGAGCCGTTGCCTTTTAAAGTGACATTAAATAAAAGTCGGGAGTGGTTGTCATTTGCCAATTTTTATAGTGACTACACTTTTGCACAAAATCTTACAAAAAATGGCTAACTGTGCGTGGCTGAGCTCTGTGGTTAAGAACGGCTCAAACCGCTAGCTGGCTGAAATTTCGAAGTTACCAAAAATCACTACCTTTTACAATATTTGAGAGCCCAGTATATACTGATCACACTTCATCTTACAAGAATTTAATGTGGTGATGGTTGATAGAAGAACAGACAACTTACGAAATAGTTCTACTCCCCAATATTGTGACTTCGTCGATTCGGCTATAAATCTTTACAGTTGCCATGAATCAGGATCTCATTACAACGCTTGTGAAACGTCATTCATTTTATGGAACATATTCCTAAGAGCATAATTTATCGATTGGCGGTGGAATTTTTATGATAATGGGACTATCATACCCAGATTCATCATAAATTTCAAATGCTTTTGTAACGGGAAAGTCGTTTGCATGTATGTTCCTGGTGGAGATTCAGCACTGAGTCGACCACCTTCCTTCGGGTGCAATTCAAGAGTAGGTCGACCTCGAGGTAATTGGCAGCGAGCATCAGGTTGCAGTAGTAGTGACTGTATTTTTTTAAGTATTTTTTTCTGCCACTCAAGGACACCCTGCTCCTCCATTTTCGTCAGCGGTCGAACCAGTTGGCCATGGTATTCAGCCCACTCCCTCACTAATTCGAACAACGCAGCATCAATGTGGACGAAATCAAATGGCTCTCCATCATCAGGCTTATCACCATTTATATCAAGATTAGAAGGCACTCAATTTATCAGCACTTATATTAATTAATTTTACCTTCATTGAGCTTTTGCAGAGAGCCACATTGGGACACAAAAGCATCACTGATATCGAAAATGCTTCCACCGTGAGTTCGCACGTTTAGAGACATCTCAACTCGAAGTCGGGGATCAGTGAAATGATCAGTGGCTGATCGTTGCTCGATTTTAATGGTCCAATTAGGTCATTTATATCGACCATTATTCAACGTAACTTATAACACTGGGTTTAGTAATACGTTTTAATCATATAAGAGTTTTTATTGGCATTTCTTAATTTATTAGAAAATAAAACATGATGAAATAACTTAGTACATTGCAGGGTTGGTTAGAATGTGCCTAATAACAAGAAAAAATGGCAAAATATAGTTTTTAATTTTCTTTTCTAGGAAAAATTATTAAACAAATGCTGATATTGTACGTATAACCATTATTTATAACAATCGAATTCTACAACTGAATTTATTATTTGCTGAATTCAAGTGGTTTTGAGGAACTTCAGTACACTAATTTATTCATATTTTTAGGAGGTGGTGTGGAAAATTTGATAGCTGAAATGACTCGCCTAAATCTACTAAGATTCTGGTAGCTAATTGACTAGTAAGATTTCAAAGAGAGCTTTATGTTAAACAGTCAATCAAAACTAATTTTCTGCAGCCGATATAACTGTCCTATTTCAACCAAATACTCTGCGACCTCTTAACGAACTAAATGCCAGTGCTTTGTTGACCTTCTCCATATTCTGTATCCGTAAAAGTTTCCCAGGTGTCCTGTATCAATTCACTGAGTGGTACATTTCGTTTTATCCCGGTGTTCACGGTGCGAATTGTGAGGCTTCGTGTCTGCAGAATGGGTTCTTGCAGGTGATTGACTAGTCCATCAATAATTACTGAATCATTAAGTAGAAAGACACTTTAACAACCTGCGTTGTAACATCTAAGCTAATTAACGATGTGTTGGAAATAAGTTTTAAGAGCAGTTATTTTGATTGTTTTACCTATAAATGATGTGTTCTCCATGCCTAAAGACAGGGCATCAGGGATGGATCAGGGGAACCAACCCGATTCATCATGGAAAGTAAGAGTAACTTGTTTTCTATCTTCAAGAAAATAAGTTTATAGTTTTCTCACTATCGAGCATTGTAATTCATTTACCTTCCACGAAAATTGCCATAATAATCACTATTCTTGTTTAAGTCATCAATATAACCTTAGTACTTCTTTAAACAGACGATTCCGACTTACGATATGCTCATTTGCTCTCTGACTTCGAGGCCGCAATAGCCGTCTCCTTACCAAATTTTGCTCTTTGAAGAGGCGATTATGAACGCTGTTCAATGCTGCTCTTAACAATTTCAGCAATTGGACACCACGAGGCTTTGATGGTAGTTGATGTCATCAAGTATGGGTGTTTTTATTATGGAGGGATCGGCATTTTTGGAAGTCATATATGGTACTAGCAAAATGCACTGCTACGTTGTAGAATCCTTACTCACAACTAAGGCGCTACCAAGGGGAGCTACCTTAGATCGATGAGCTCCCGCAAAATACTGTCAGATATTGGTAAATTTAAGATTCCAATAAATACGCCTTTCATGATTAGTGATTAACCACTCCCATAACTACACTAAACGTTTTTACTGTTTAATTTGCTCTCTTACTACGAATCAGAAACTAAAATTGCCATTTCCAAGGTCATTTTTTACGTTTGATTTCATAATTTCAATATCGTATTTACTACCAATTAGTTATACTCCATAACAAAATTTGTTAAACAGTCAACCTGTAAAGATAAATATCACTCATAAGTTTAATGTGTTCCTGAGTAGTTGAAACTAAGATTTCACATTTTCGGCTAAATCTACTGATACCAATTACCGTATATCGAGATTCAGGTTAATGTCCTGGTGAAAAGCGGCCAAAGCAACTAACAAAACCAACCCGACTCTCCAGTCAGCAACTCTGGCTGTATGAAGATCACTTTTAAAAATGCAAATCTGAATGAAGTAATTGCTTTCGTGTAGTTCAATCGTTTGCATCAACTTATTACCTCTTATCAATGAAGACGTCATCAATCGAGGATTTTTTGCGAAAGTGGCACATTCGACCCTTTTTTCAAGATATTCGTCAAATTTAAACCCGATTTTCGAGACCGGGTTCCGTAAAAGCAAATTAAAATGCCAGCTTCCTCCGCGAAAATATGCTGCTAAATTGCAAAAGGTCTACATTTTTGTACAAGCGAATAATGATTATTAAAGATAATCCATTTGCTTTATAAATGATCCAACTGTTTAGCATGTAGATTGCTGGTTTACTGAAGAGATTGTACACAAAATTAGGGCCGTATATTATTGTGGAAAAAAAACTTATACATCTACTGAATTAAGCGATTCGTTAAGTGCCTCATAAATGGATTGAATGACACAAATGAACACTGTTAGCGTAGTTTGATTAGGATTGTTAGAACACAGATTTTTCATCATCCTGTGGATTATGGCTTTGTCGTGTGAACTGGATGCTTCAGCCTCTACTAGGAAGGATGCGCTCAGTGACGACCTCGCTCCTCTTTATCCAGAACTCAGGGAAAAGTCAAAAGTGGTCTCCGTGTGCCATTTTTATGACCATATCAAGCAAAATCTTAGCTAGTCGTGCATGATTGAGCACAGTTGTCGAATTTAGGTAGTTACCAGAAACATCTAATTTTGCTTGATTTGAACTCCAAATTCATCCCGACCACCTTCATCTCGTTCACCTTGTATTTTGGACTTGGTTAAAGTTCTCCAATAGGGGTATGATGGGCTGGTAGTCCGTAGGAGAACAGACAACTCATAAGGTAGTTCTACTTTCCCACTATTGAGATGTCGTCAGTCCAGCTACAAAGCTCCACAACTGTCGTGAATCACGATCTTAATAACTACAGAGCTTGTGAAAAAGTCGTGAATTTTATGGAAAAATACTCATTTTGGTAGAATAGACCGACTCGTTTTACAATTTTTTACAGGAATACATTTTAGAATCAAGAAAAGTGGCGAGAACGGGAGCGTGGTTTGGGTTCCATTGGAGCTATGAGTCTTTTTTAATAGCATTCGAAGTGGAGGTCAACCCCGAGGAAATTAACAGCAAGCAACAGGATGCAGCAGAAGTCAAGGTATTTCTCTGGCTATTTTCCTGCAATCAAGGACACTCTTCCTCCTTTTCCGCCGTCGGTCGAACCAGTGAGCCATGGAAGTCAGCCCAATCCTTCACAAATTCGAACACCTCAGCGTCAATGTGAACGATGTTACGAAGCTATCCACCATCAAATTTTTATTTCCAAACTAACTACGGGTTCGATCCCGCCGTGGTGCAGGACGGCAGGCAGTACCGTTTTGAGGACAGATGAGAGGTAGTCCAGGGTCTGTGTGCTAAAGTTGCAGCAAATTCTAATGGAGGCGTCCTTGTGCTCCCCTGTCGTGTACTAGGTCTCTTCAATTGGAGATTCTCATGCAGCGCTTTTTGCTGCCCGTGTATTTAGTTGGTGGAGTCTGAGCTGGAACAGCTAGTTTTGTATGTATAGGATCCTTTTGTGATGACAGCGTGTGACTTGGTTTTGTGACTCGTTGGAGGTTTAACTAGCTCCATTCAAGCACACGAGGCCTAATTGCACGCTAGATGCGCCTTTACCCCTACGCCCTATCTAGCCGGTGTAGCTTGTAAAGTTAAAAATTCCTCACCACTTGGTTCATATATATGAAACACGTTATCAACTACAGAAATAAATTTAATGCTAACTGATTTCGGTACGTGCTGATAGTGAAGTGATCGTGACCAAATGAAGCTGCTGAACATTCCGCGCTCTGGCGGCGGAAGCAAACTTGCGAGGCAAACTGTGTTTGCGCACTAAAGCTCGTCTTGGTGAGCTTAGCCGGGGCTGCTAATAACCAACCCTGCGTGGGGTCTCTCGTGTTTGATTTAGGACGTCCAGCTTCACGAGTCCTGAAGTCAGATGACCATTCAGATCAGATAGATGCGTTATTTGTGGAGCCCGAAGGAGGATATATCGGAATTTGTGCCTCTAATGCACCAACAGAGTAGTCCCCGTCAGAGAGTGCCAAAGAATCCTTTAACACCTAGCTCACCACGGCGTATAAGACTTTGTCGCTGTTCTGATTTTGAATGACTTTAACTGTAGTTTTGGCATCGTGCTCCTGAGGTTGTCAGGACACGATTCGACTCTGTAGAGACTAAGGATATGCATTAAGGGACCTAGAATTCCGTAAAGTCAATTGCCTAAGGGTCTGAAACATATGTATCAAACGCAGATAGATATGAATAATCACCTGGTATATGATAAGATAATTAAAAACATCCTTCCAAAGCAGCATAACAGACGATCTGCTCGAGATTTCTCTGAAAAACTGCAAAAATGTGTAGGAGAAGCCTAACAACAAAAGTCGGGCTTTGCTTTGAAGTGGTTGTTTTCACCACTACCAAAAAGCTTTCCCCAATAAATACCTTTAATATTACTCACACAGGCGCCGGTATTCCTTGGCTAAACCACGGTGAAGAGCACCAGTCGTTGTCTTCAGCCGACTCCTATGACTGTACCATGCTTCCCTCTGAGTATGAGCTAAGAGAATAGCCTTGCTCAGGTAGGTGGCCTAATACCCAACAAATGAGGCCGTGAAAAAAGTGTTAGAACAATGTTTGAATAAAAATTACTACACAGCGGGCGCTCTCTCTATCGGAAATCAGACTTCTATCTGTGAAAGCCTTCCTCATGCGGTTTGTATTGCCTATCGATGTAGTAAAAGTCGAGGAAGACATTGAGCATGGTTTGTGGGGAAAATCCTTCCAAATCCATGTTCTCGGTGTCAGCGCGGCCTAAGCGCACACAGGTGCTGTAGTCAGCGTTCTGCGAACTAGTCGGTTTGTAGCGACACACAGCAATTTCGGAGATAGAACTCCCAAGGGCCTGCACTCGCCAAGGGGTCGCGGCACTCATGCGGGCCAACTGCCGCGCAGTGAAGGGCGGCGGGAGGGCGAGCCGCGTCACAATACTCCAATCCACGCCACCGAAGAGCTCAGCGGCCTTGAGTGCTCTCATGTCCGGCCTCTCACGGGGAGACATTCGACAGCAGTCGCGGATGAGCGAGGCGAGATCTTGCTGAGCCTCGAAGTTTGGTTGCTCGGACATGCAGTCCACAACCCTCAGAAACTTGCCATCTTGACTCATGTATTTGCCGAGATAATTCTCATCTGGAAAGAGCAGGCAGAATGCGACGACTCCGTAGCTCCAGACATCAGCTTTACACGAGAAGTCATTCTTTCCAATTACTTCGGGAGCCGAAAAGAAAGTGGTCTCCTGATAGTCGAAAGGGGTGAAGTAGAGCGGACGCCTGCCCAGATCCACGGCGTGGTCAAAGTCAACCAACATAACGTGACCAGATTGAGTAAGGAGGATGTTATCAAGGCAGAGGTTGCGATGGACGATTTGGCATTCGTGCAGGTAGTCCAAAGCACAGACCACTTCCCCGAGGTAAAACTGGAGCATTCGCCTGTCGCGCAGAGGGCCGACGGTTTTGATCAGGTGGAGGAGATCGAAGTCGCTGGCCTTGGTGAGAACGAGCATGGGCATGTCTTCGAAGAGGAAGCTGTGCACCAGACGGACGACGAAAGGCGACTGTTGCTTTTCATTGGCCAATCGAACGAGGATGTCACGTTCTCTTCTGACTCGCCAGACTGCTGTGGAGTTTTCCAAGTAATGGCGTTTGATGGCGAAGCTTCGTGACGCGGGTCGGAGAGGACCGCCGTCGTTCGCCTCGAAGACGGCGGCGTGTGTGCCAATGTTGATGCACCTGGTAAACTCGTAGAAGTTCTTTGAAAGGCCGCCTATCAACATTTTTTACCGTAAATGAATCGTAATAATGCTCGATCGACACTCGGATTAAATGTCGGCAGTAGAGTTACCGCTCGCATTTTTAACTTCAGCAGACAAATGTAGGTCACTCTTTACGAAAAATGGTTTTGAGTACCGGTTATCTGGAATTGTGTTCATTCTGTGAGTGTGTTTGGTGCAGACTTCGTTCTAGGTCCAGGGTGCATCATTTGGATGGAGCCCTGAATATTCGCCTTTAGTGGTTCGGAGGAGGTGTGTCCCATTGCCTGTCAACTGGACACAGTAGTCCACTGATTAAGAGTTCAAGCTCAAAGAAGCAATAACATCAGCTTAAATAGTTTTAAATTATTCAGAAAATAGTTTTACTCAAGTTTTGCTAGTCGTGTTCATTTTCGCCACCTGAATTGTCCAAAATGGCTACTAACGATGCATATATTGATAACATGAAATAAGTTTTTGATTCTTTTCTCAGTTATCAGTGAAATGGATTTAAACTTAAATGCCTAGTTCTTACTAAATGACGGTATCTGACTGTGGAATTAATAAGCTGTTTCAGACGCCTACTGGCTATTTAGACCGGTGAATGCAGTTACTGAAAAATTTTTAAGTTAGGAACACCTGTATCACAATCGGCCTATTTTATGAAATAGTATCAAAGCTTTATCATACCTGATATAAGGCAGTCACAGGATACCACTACTTTCACCATCGATTTCCACAATGAAACCGTGAACCTTCGTCCGAAGTGTTTGGGATATCAGATTAACACGATAAAACAATGTAACTAATACAGTGGATGTGGATAAGTAACAATGATATTAAGGAATGGTCCTGGATGAGACTTGTATAGTATTCAATCTCGCAAGTAGGCAATTTTGACAAAACATATGGAGTTTTACTTTTTTTCCATATAAATATATTCAAAGTGAATCCAAAGAGACCCTAATTGCAAAGTTGTACATTGCCTCTATTTCGTCCGAATTATTCTCTATTAGCTACGAGTAAAGAAGTCACAATGGTACTTTAAATCTGCCGTTACTAAGCTGTCTCTTGCTTTTGCGACCATTACTAAAGAAATTTGAGTAGAACGATAGTTCTAAAATAGGTGCAAGACCCTGGCGTAGTTTCAATCGGAGTAAGCCTAATCAAATCTTCACCCGGTAGCCCCTAATGCCTCCTTAATGGTCGAATCCATGTTGTCACCTCGCTTTCGAGGACTGTTCCTTGCGTTCCTCTAGACTGGCGAGTACCTGGAGTCTTGCTTAACAAAGGTTTAGTACTCTCCTTGATTTTACGTTATAAAAGTGGGAACTGATTTCTCCTAAAATTATTAGATCCAATCTATAATAAATCAGAAAAGCACTTTGAGATTCTAGAAAAGAAATTCCTTCTACCTCTGCCAGATGTTCCGTCAGTGGACCCCGAAGCGCTCTTATCAACCCAGTGTAGATAAATCTAGTTTCCTATGTGATATCCGAAATCCGGTTGAAATTACTCCATAAAATGCACATTTAAATTTTTAGGAAAAGCAGGTAAATTATGAAGGACCTTGGTGTTTTATTTTCTACTTCAAAAAAAAATCTCCCATCGAAGTACTTAATATATTAAGCGATTGCGTGTTTGAGAATCCTGGCAAGAAAAAGAGCCAGCGCTGCATAGGGAGAAATACACTGTGGATACTACCAGATGCTCGCTGAGGACTGGTCACATAAGGCTCAAACCTCTCATTTTCCCAACGAGTCCTATGTGATAGAGGGACTATTGTTTAAACGTCCCCGATGCAAGAGGACCTCTGTTCTTACTCAGCATTTTCTTTATCAGAAACCTCTTTTAGTTTAATTTTTGATAGACTTATTCGTTTTGTAGGTAATGTCTGCCCTTTTCCTGGCCGCACTCTGCATTGTGAATAGCAGTTCGGGTTAAATCCGATTCACATGAAATGGTGACGACTGCAGCAGAAGTATGCTAATTTTTAAGCAAATCGCCTTCGTTCGGGAGCACAAAGCGGGTGAAGGAGCTGATTCATTATGCCATTTAACTTAGAAAGGCAGTTTTTCTTCCACATGTCAATTCGATGAAGGCCGACTGCTTTCGAGCCTGCAATAGCTCATTTGACTGAACCCAAAACTACCAACAGACATACTTGGACTTCCTCTTCTTTTTCTTGTATTAGGATCGGAGAAGATATGCTGAGACTAGTTTCTTGTAGATGCTAGCTCTCTCCATAGGAAAGCCATATTATCAAAATGGTATAGATTAGAGCTTATACAATCACTTTAGGATAAATTATCATGTCACCGATAACTGTTAAAGTAACTAAATTTGGAGGGGATTCAGTGTACAAGGAAAGGACAGCATTATGAATCAGTTTCGCTTAAAAACCACACCTCCACTAGCGTCTAGTATAGCCCGAATCCAGCCCCAGAACTTGTGTCAAGCTGGTTTAACGCTTTCCCCCAGAGAAAGGTTTCCCCAAATGCTGTCATCGATTAAGTGGGGTTTTTAAACTACTGGCAGCATGGCGATTAGTGTCTACCTCGACCACAGCGCCCAAACATTCCTTCTAGCTCTTGTGTAGTGGTTGGCTGAAAACAATGTTCAACTTTCCACAGACTCGCTGTCGCATATTTGGGCTCTTATTTCTATAAATGGCTTGGATGTAGTTGTCAGCGATTTCAACCACAGCTGACCAGTGTTCTGCATCATCATCATCATCATCATCATCATCATCATCATCATCATCATTACCCAGTTCATGCCTCCGGATTGTTTTCACAGTGTTTAGCGCCGCTGTTTATTAATCAGCAACAGTGATACCCGTCTTATTTTGATAACCAAAGCGACTTCGTGTGTCATAATCCCTTATTGTCCATCGTGAGCTAAAGTGGGCTCCACTCTCCCATTAATCTCAATGTCAACACCTACATAAATGAAGGAAGATTTATATAAAGTAGCTTGCTGTTTGAATAACTAAAAAATCCTTACTTATTACAAAACTATAAATATTTTGCTGGAATCCTCAAACTGGGTATTCTTGGGCTATGAATGTGCATACTAAATAGCAAAATGGCTTCAAATACGGGCCAATTAGTGTATTTTGGTTTATCAAAGTGTATATCAACACCATTAGTTTAAAGCTGTCAAGTCGTTTATGTGGTTTCTACACCCTTCAACGGACCCTAAATTTACAGCAGTTAGACTATGGCTAATATTTTATTGGAACACCCAATTCTCCTTTTAACAAAAAGTAGTTAATCAGCAAAATCACTAAACAGACAGGGTACCTTTGAGGACAAGTGCTTTCAAAAGTCCGATTTGCACTTTCAAGGCATCAGAGTCAGACAAACTATATGAAAAAGGGCCTAGTTGATGGTTTTTCACACTTATAAACTACTTTAATAGGTGCATTTGAGTAACACTCGCTTAACAGTTACTGCACGCGACCTGGTACCATGGTCTTACCCTTTAAGGTGATTGATCAGAGCTAACGAATCAAATGGAGTTATTTGGAATATCCACATCGAATAAAACTACAAAAATAATACTCAGTTATATTTACGAAGATGGCTCAATAAATTATTGAAGGATTATTGCTAGTGAATGATAAAATAGTGTTTGAATATTTTTTGATTGATCAAATTTTGGTCAGCATTTTTCAAATTTTCAGTATAAATAATTTATATTTGAAATAAGTTAAGGTTCCTTAAGGTACAATTTCTCTCAAATACAGGTATTCGCCTCTTTTAGAAAAAGCATGAACTTTTGGAAGATAGTTAGGACCCCAGAATTATGGATTAAGGTTCAGATTGCACAATCTCGGGACTAAAATAGCAAAATAATCCGGGGCCTTACCAGAATTCACCTGAACATTAACTTGTTCCCCCCCCCCGAATCTACACTATATGTCTCCTGTAGGCAGTCCATTTGTATTAACAGGATTTAGCTCCACAGTACACCCATTTTACCACCTAGGGCTCATTTAAGTCCATTTGCATAATTGAGACAAATGCGGAAATCACACACTACAAGCAAGAGATTTTATAGAAGTCAGTCGGGGAGCTATTCTCGCATTCGTTCACCTCAACACGCCAAATAGAAGCAGTTGCGTGCAATGAGTTTAGCCCACCAGGCAGCCAGCCAATAGGAGAGCTCTAGGGGGTTGTTCGCGTGTGGTGCCTTATATGAGGAGAGCACTAATTTAGTGTGCTTAAGTTATTGACTCAGAGAAGCAACCCTCACTGCATCAACTGCATCTGTGCCAGACTCAACTATGACGGTTCAGTACAACCCGGATGTACTGACCGGTGGACCTGTGGTTTTTCTGCGTCTCCTGCTTAGGTATTCTTCCATTTTTATCGATCGCTTCTATTTAATAATCAAGTATCCAAGGCTAATTAGATCCACTTAATTCGCAGTCTTGCATACCAACAAGGGGGCATCGATGCAAGTTAATTTGATTCAGGCACCTAATAAGCACTCAAAGCCCAAGTCTCATTAACACTCTATGATTATTTTCTATTTAGACAAAGACACTCAAACATTCATAAAGAAGGCCTACACTTACTACAAGGGTTTCTATGATTCATAAGTTAATGTAATGAACATTAATCACTAACTTATATATATATGGGCATGTCGATTTATTCTTTAGACCTTACTGTTTCTAAGTTTAGTCCGTTTTCTTTGTGGCTTGAAGGATTGGACGTACTATTAACAATGAAAGTCCGTAATTTCGCAATTACAAATCAAATTATGGCTGAATCTTTCGACACTGGTCTTTTGGGGGTTCCCTTCTTATCCGCTAGTTAGTCAATAATAAACGGGGACGCATGTAACCTCTGGGCTTGACTTATCACGAAATTAGTTGATGTGTAAAGTTGGCACGTTCTTAGGAACGGCTGATTCCCAATACATTCACACAATTTTAGCTGATGAAGAGTAATCTACAAGACTTAATCAGCGTCTGCTCATGCATCCATTAGACGAATACTTGCATTAGAGATTCATTTTAGCATGCTACGTAACACTTTTTTGCAGAAGGATGCTCTATACTTCTAAGAGACTCACATTTTCCTAAAGTTCGACTTGAAAAGACGGTCTCAAAGAAGGTAATAAGATTGGGTGGATTTTCGGCTGCGTCTTTCGATTACACTCTTGGATGGGGTTTTCCCCTTCGTTTGTGATTCATACCCGTGTGAGCCCCCTTAAACTCTGTTCTAAGCTCGAAGGATTAGTTTTATTTCCTTGGCTTGCATTTTTATGGCTATTTAAAACTTTAATCTCCCTTTATCTGCTTTCAGATGGAAGGGCTGTGTGATCAAGCTGATTTATATCGACTTCCTGGTCTTCATCGCCGCCTACACCATCGTGAGTTGCATCTACCGATTCGCGCTGAACGTGGAGCAACAGGAACAGTTCGCGAGCGTGGTGCTGTACGTCTTCAACTTCCAGAAGATGATTCCCATCTCCTTCATCCTCGGCTTCTACGTCCAGCTGGTCTTCTCGCGTTTCTGGCAGCAGTTCAACTGCATCCCCTGGGTCTTCACCCCCACCCTCGCCGTCGTCGGCGCCATCACTGTCGATGGCCGAGGGAGAGCCATCAGGCGCACCTGTGTTCGCTATCTCAACGCCAGTCTCATTATTGCGTCTTCTAGACTGCATGTCGCGGTCAAGAAACGATTCCCGTCCACACAGCACCTCGTTCAAGCTGGTAGGCCATTTGACGAAGTAGTTTGGGGTTCATTTATTCTACAGAGAGAGGAAAGTCATCTATGAGGTGCTTACTAGTGCAGTAGGCAGACAGAAGTATTTTTATGCAGCTTAACGAATGTTCGACTAGAGACATTATTACCTGAGATGGATTGAATAAATAAAGGTCTACCTCACAAATAAAGCCTCGGATGTAGTGAGGTTTTCATGGAGGATCCCGAAAAAATATCCTGACCTAACTTATGCTCTGGAACGATTTATTGTTTTATTCGAAACTTTTCGACTTCGATTCCTTCAACATTGCTTTTATTGAAGACAATTCTATTAGGTTTGTAGCCTCTACAAAGTGCATTCCATGCCATTTGATCGGCAGAACAAAGTGTCTGCCACAGGTGACTCGGATTAATCATAAGCATTCTACCATGAGTGATGAAAGTTTATGAAATCACATGAGTCAGCAACAATTTTGTGCGAATCTAAAACATCCGTAACTTAGTTGGGCACAGTTTTAAAGACCATTGGATCCTTAAACTGCTCTCCCCAAGGACTGGAGAATTGTTTTATTGTTGACATTACCCTTTGCAGGAAGACCTTAAATTGGGCTTCCAATATTTCCTAAAGCACTTCCATATGAAGTGCAAACAGCTCTGCACTATGAATGATAACGAAATATACACAAAACAAGATATTACTTTATGTTCCCCACCGTTTTTTATACTACAAAAATAAATAAATATCTATGGAAGTGGGGCTGGCTAAATTGCTTTTTTCGATGCATTAGCAAGTCACTAAGCTCAAAAGATCAGAAGCATCAAGTGAACTTTTCGCCGATGAAGTATTTGACAGTGTTCAAGCCAAACACTAATTAGCCTGATACTTGGACGCAGCAGAATCTTGGAGATCAACACTGGTGGAGCAAGGATTCATTTCGGTGTTCAACGGCGATCGCATAAACCGGTTAAGTACTTTGATATTTTCCGACAAAATCTTTTTATCAAATTGATCAATTGCAGAGATAAAAATGCTAAAATTATATCAAATTCGTTGGGCGGAGTCAACCACGGATTTGTAGGAATTTACATGTATCAAAGTCTATGAGGCACGAAGAATCAAGAGGAGTTTTACCGCAGCCAAACTGAGAAGAAGAGCCTTTCGATAATCTATAAAATGTTTTCAACTAGGAACCATACTCCACTGTCTACAGAATCTCACATTAACCAATGTCATTTAGCCGAATCAATATTTTCACATTTTTTAATAATTACCACTCAAAATTCGCTTCCATATGAATTTACCATATCTATTAATGGAATAATTCATCAAAGTCACCAGCCAGTTATATCCACTTGATTTGCAGACAACCTACTTTTGAGACAAATAAATTTTGGTTCACGTTCTCGCCACGTCTGTGCCTTTAAGTTTTAACTACCAACATCGCAAAGTACTGGCTTCCTCTAGTAGGGGTATCGCTTGCACTTTGGCAACGGCAAAGCAGTCGAGACACTCGTAAATTCCCGTGCGGATCGACATGTGACAAAAGTGGAGCCATTTGCATACTGCTTCAAGGTCCATTGGAAAACGCTAACCGGGCAAGCCTGAATCCTCGTGTTCACTTGGACCACGAGTGACACGTTTGTGTTTGGAAGAACAGAGAGAATCATTAGGGGATCTTAGACAATTCAATAAGCTTCCTATTTGCTGGAATCGATTTCTTTATGAGGATTAAATCTCATGATGTTTTATGCTTGCAGCGGCAATTCCTCCAATGATTAGTGGAAGGGAATAGACCCTCTATTATGTACAGTCACGCGAGATTAAATAACTGGTATTTTCTTTACAGTCCAAGGGCTCTATGTCACTTTTATCCACCCCAACTGGTCACATGCCCTGCAAGATTTCGTGATTTAATGAGGTATTTTTTAAACCAGAAGGAACGCTGAACTTTACTTTTTCATTCACCTTAATCAGTTTCAATTAAGCTCACTTCTGGTACAAATGGAAGGTACAGTTTCTTTGCTTATTCGAAAAGGGATAGAATAAATCATTTTTTGGAATTTAACCCAGACGATCGGGTTACCTAGACATTCGATGTCAAACTTGAAATGGGTATGCATGACAATGCTGGGAATAGTGCTTGCCAAAAAGAAAACGACTTCCTTCTAGACTTTCCGGTAGATAGTTTACAAAGGTCCACTTAAATACTGAGCTTTTGGGAGCGAAAGATGGCATGTTCACTGAAAACTACGTATTAGAGAAGGGAAGGCACCACCGGAAGGACAGAAAACGTTGGGGAGAAATGTGGTCCGATCTCAGGAGTCCTAATAGAGGAGCGAGCTGCATTGACAATCGAAGAATCAGTCTGGGAACATGACGGATACAAAGCTGAGAGATAAAGCGATAGGCGTCCTTTTGCGTACTACTTATTACTTACGACTTTGGGCAGATACGGGGACAGAGGGCAAGTAGTTGTTGGTTTTGTCTCAAGCTGAAAACCTGGTCCAGTGGTAATCTTCACACAGATTCCCTTTCATATTGAAATGCAGGCATTTATTTAGAAGTTTGTGCGATCTTCTATTTATAAGGATTTGCACAAGGACACACTGTAAACACTGAGACAGGAGAAAGAAGTGATTTATTAGTCAAGGCCCAAAACCGGCGTGCACATAAGCGGTGTGGTCCCACTTCCAGAGGGGGAGGAAGAGACGTGTACTCCCAACTGTTTATTGGGAGCCTGTGATGATGTGTGGAACAGGGGGCAGTACCCAGACTCAGATTGGAGAAGGAGGAGTTGATTGACTTGGTAGACCGGGCTGGGTGGGCGGAAGCTGTCCAGTGTCTAGTTGGTCGCGTCTGGGTGGCTGACCACACGCTGAGCAGGCGATGAGAGAATGGGGGCTTTAGTCAGGCCGCTACAGCGTGGTTTGATGTGTGGCTACCCGTGCTTATGCGCCAGAGTGTCCCGTTTTTCTGCGTCAAGAGATTGAATTAAAACGCTGACTGGATTTACCCAATTTTTGTACGATAAAGTAGCAGGGATAACCCGACCACCAAGCCTGGTTAAACCTATCAGCTCAGATGACGATGCGTGGGCGTCCGCTAGTCCTAGGCTTGGTCCTTTTCTGAAGCCCGACAGTTCTGCCTACATTTATGGAGGATGTAACAACACAGATTTATACAGCGCATAAACCTCTGGTTGCACTCGCTGCGTGAACCTAACAATGATGATGGGTCTTCCTATTGTCTTTGTGGGTTGTAATTCATTGTCAGCAACCACTCGTTAAATCATCTCACTAATAGAAGAATCTGAAATTAATCTCATCGATAGTAAGCTAAGAGGTGGATGAAACTGGATAAGATCTGCCAAAGTTCGACACAAAGTAAAGGTACGACCTAAGGCTCTCCACTCCATGTACAGTAGGAGTATCAGGTCATCCGATAGGTTGTGTCAGAATTTTGAATAAGTAAAACAAGCTCCCAGATGTTGCAACCGCCAGTGTAATTTCTCTGATTGTCTATGACTTCGTTCCACCCATTAAAACGTTTAATAGTGCTATTAAAATAGATCTGAAATTCTTCTGGTTTCGGTTATTCGAGGAGCTTATGAATGTCACTTCCAGGGACCTCTTCCTTCGGCGTAGCAAGAGCTCTTTCGTCTTCGGGATGATTTTGTAGGCTACGAAACAAATAGGGACAGTTAGAAGGAACAAGGTGGGGAGAAAAACGTGGATAAGGCATTTTCTTCCAACCATCTGCGGTGACGTGCCTCCTGTTGTGTCCTGATGAAACATCACGCCTTTTCAAAGTTTCCCCCATCCCTGAACTCGTAAAACCTTATTTGGATACTTACATGTTAGCAGGGTTTAAATTACGTAAAATTATATCTTTTTTCTGTCAAAGAAAACTGGAGCCGTTTAAGTACACCTTAACTTATAATGATAACCAAATTCATTTCTTTCAATTTAGAAAGGTAAAATTCGGAGATAATTTATGCGATGAATTAATAGTTTGCATTTAGAAACGCACCTCTCACTGAGGCGTGTTCAAATTTAGTAGGTGATTGGATTTTCTGGTAATAGTGGAGAAAAACACCTACCGAAATATGACTATTGAGTATTTTACTTTGTTGTTTTGTCTAATGCACGCCTATTAAAGACGGAAATATAAAAATACTGCAGGAAAATTCGGCAAACGAAGTGCAAAAAAGCTCGAAATAACATTTATACAAATACTTATGAAATTTGATGTCATTTTTAACTTCGCTCTGGTAATGCATTTGTCACAGATCGGGCTAAAAACGGATTAAAATTTCTTCATTCTACGTGTTAATTAGGCGATAAATGGACTTTGAGTTTCTGTGTTCACTGTGTAGTTGACGGGCTTGTTTAACATCAGTAGCAAGTTGCCATACAGAATCCCATCTGTGGACGCTACGATGAATATCGCTTTTTAGTTGGTTTTGCAGATACATGAAACATTTAATCGTTTCTGAGAGATCGCTAAATTTTGCTCTTTAAACCATCAGTATGGACAACTCAGGTTTGTTGTGCTAAAAGCTATCTTATTTATTTCACGCTCGAGTTTTATATCAGGTTCTAAGACGCAAAGTCTTTCTTCGTGACAAGCCTCTGGCCATTAGTCTTCAGAATCACCAATGTTTTTCATCTCTGCATGGCAGAAAAAGGCAACGTTTTGCTTCACAACTGCTGAAAGCCGTTGAAATACTGCCGAAACTACCAAAAAAGTAATCGCAAAATAGAAACAGGCCTGCTCAGTCGGCGTGAAGGCACGCATTCTTTAATGGGCCATGAACAGTTAATCAATGACAGCTTTAGAAGGCAATTCATATCTAATCTCTTTCGACCCTTGAAAATGCATGCATATTTCTCTTAGAACATATGGTTTTTCAGCAGACATCATCTACTGTAATAATGAATGTCAAGACAGGGTCTTTCTAAATGATTCTCCTTGGCCAGCCATCGGGACAGTGCTGTCCCTGTGTAACAGATTTAATTAGCAACACGCCTTTCTCACTAACTTATAGTTATGCAACACAGTGAGGACTCTGGATGTTTTTCGGGGTTGACAGTTTCTTAGGGAGCCTGCATGTGAGCCCTACATCCATTAACTTTCTATTATCTGCTGGCCCTTCGGACACCGCGATGTCCAAGATGTTATCAGCCAGAAAGCAACGAAAATTGCTCAATGTCAAAACGGCCAACCCGTTACCACGGTAGCATATGCGTTCACCATCAGTACCCTTTTGGGAACATACATTTTTGAATGGAATCAACGGTTGGTTTGGCAGCTTAATCGTTGGTTTACCGATTGGGGCCTTTAGTCTACTCAAAATAGAACTGGGGCGGAGTTACTCAATTTAGCGCATGCAAACATGTTTGATTAGCAAATGACCGAAGGAGCTTCTCTGCCAGGAAGTGCAAAGTGGAATAAATGGGAGATCACATGGATTCAGTCCACAATCTGTTACACTGTTCCATACGTTGCACTTTAGGAATGTTAGCACTCGCCAAGCTGTCCAAATTGTCAGGAAGTTCTAAATTCAACAAGTCCGAGCTTATGAAATTTGCTCGGGATTGTGAAACTGACGCCGAATTTAGACAATGCAAGACTTTTACGAACCGTGAAGTAATTAAAAGAATCGAAGTGACACAAATTTGCGAGCCTAGTACACTCTATGTTGTTTCCCGCCGTAGCGGAGTGCTATTACAAACCAGGTAATGACTTCATTCTGTGGCCTTTCAGTGTCCATTGTAGGGATTTAATGCAGTTTATTATTTTTATCGAAGAATACCTGCGAATGATTGCCATTCAATCTCACATATAGAGAAAAAGACCTCCGTTAGTTTTGAAATATTTATTTAAGTGTGATGGGAACGGCACTGAACTTCCGAGTTTTAACAGCTTTTGTGTCTCCAGCCTCAATATTAAGCAGCAGAAGTATTTCAGTAAGCATTTTTAACATCTATTCCGCGGGTGGTTTAGCTTTCGAAATTTTTCAAATGTCTTCATTGATAGCCATGAAGTAGGAACAATGATGACCCACTACAACAGTGGTGCAAACGTCGATTTTTTAAACATGGTAAATATTTTCATAATTGTCTTATTTACCTAATACCCACAACTTTGAGCCTAAGCAAATCAACGGAAAGGTATTTTGCACACATTATTTCAACTTTTTTAAGTCCGATTTGGCAACCTATGTGGCACTATATTTAGCCTCAATGGTCAACTTACTAGTGAGTTAGTCCAAAAAGATAACCTAGAAGCTAACTTATGATTAAGAAGTTAGCTTAAACAGTTGCAAAGAGGAACTTATGACAGGGCACTGATAAACGTCCTCGCAGCCGAGATGCGAATGCACGAATTCACCCCTTTCAAGCTCTCAAGCCATGCTTGAGGCTGACTTCGGTTTAATCATTTAAGTAAAGGCAAAATTTGCTTTACTCTTTCTCATTTGTGCATTTTTCCAAAGATAGCATGTTCTGCACTTAACCCCTTGACCCATTTGAGCCCACAAAGATAACCTCTTCGTCTTTGTCTATTTCGCCTCGCCTTAATTTTCCCAGCCTTTTAAGAAAGTGCTAATATTTAGCCACCACAATACAATTCTTTACATCAAAGCCATGCAAATCTTCCTGATACTCTGGGGGGGGGGGGGGGTGGAGGTGGTTCAGGCGCAGGACGTTGAAACGGTGAAGAGGAAATTATTAGGCTACGTTGTAGTTTCTCACAAAAGCACAACCTCTCATAATCCCACTGTTACGCATTTGCTTGGAAAAAAAATTTGGGTTATTAATTACCGGAAGAGCTCACCTGCTAAGGTGAGGTTGCAATTCCCAGGAGTTTAGCTGCTTGTCCTTTTCCTTGCGATTCATTACTGAAGATGAAAAAGACAGAAACTTGTGCTGCTGTCTTAAGGAATCTTGACGCAGCGCGAGGGCGATCTGATCGATACGACTGACCCCGTGTCGGCGCAGCCCTTCCTGCCGATCGTCTGGGCCACGGCCATCGCCATGCGAGCCGAGAAGGACGGCTTCATCAAGAACCCCCACGCCCTGGTCAATCTCATTCAGGTACCCCTAAAGAGACGGCAGCTTGAATACCTGGAAACGAAATAAGAACCCTTTTAGTTAATATCGATCTAGTCATACTAAAGATATGGACGAGATCCATCCCAATACAGAAATACATAAAATTTCCTGAAAAATAGTTTTCATGAGGAAATTATGAGGATTTATATATACGGGCTTGCAAAGTTAATTTCTAAAAAACAAAATGCTTTTGAATTTGGTCTCAGTTTAAAGGCGCATAACCCGTATTATATCGGTTGGAAGGCATTACTATCACCCAAACAGACATATGACGTAATGACTGATAGACAATAAACCAAGTGTGACACAAGAAGGTAGCCCTTGTTGGGGTTTCCTGCTAAAAAGCAATAAATTATTCTTCGAACTCGGAAGCCTCCTTCTTAATTAATAATACTGCAATTTACCAGAGTAATATACTTTCAAACTTAAAAGGCATTATAACCTGAAAAAGTAGGGTACTTAGAATTCTGTTTTTGGTGAACATCCAGAAACTAAGCAAGATTTACTATCACCGATGCATAAACAGATGGGAGAGGTAGTTCTTTGTAAATTATACCTCTGAAATACGTCCGTGAAACAGGCTAAAGCAACAAAAGACTTTTATAGTCGAGTTGGTGTTTGGAACCTTCCTAACTGAAAATGTAAGACAGTCAAATTACACCTCTGCTCTCTTTTGTGAATTTTGTAGCTAGTTTGGAGCTGAATAAAGAACGAAACAGAGAGGAATAAGGCCCCAAGTATACGAAAATCTCTACAACTATCAATACTGACTGATCTATGAAACTGCCTAAAATGGTAAATCGCCTTCAAAAGGATAGTAGGTTAGCAGATGTCAGGGACGAATCATGAAATTGTCTGGCCTTGTGAGATAAAGAAGGTGTTGAAAATCCGTTGTGCTGAACTTTAAGCTTTTAAGAAGTAGATTAACGGATTGAGTGAAATTTAAAATGCAATCAAACCAGCATTTTTGATCAAATTTCCCTTCAAGCAGTTTGCCTATCACCCAAAGGCTCTACAAATCCTAAGTTTAACAAATGGATTTGATTTTTATCACCATTTCGAATGCTCTAGCTACTAGGGTTTCTCACTGTTCTTGATTTAGCGAATGGTTGTTTTAACAAAACGGACTTATTGTCTGCATTGCCTCTAGGTGATAAACAACTTCAGAGAATCCCTCCTTCGGCTCTTCCTCATGGATAAGATCTCGATTCCTTTGGTTTATACGCAGGTAGGATTCACGTGTCACTTTTGATTTATGAAACGATGAGAGCACTTATTGTTTATTTATTAAAGGTCGTTACCCTCGCGGTATACTCATACTTTGTCTCTTCAATCATCGGTCGACAGTTCATTTTGAACTCATCAAAATATTCCGAAAACGATCGCAAGGATTACTATGTCCCTATTTACACTATTCTGGAATTCATCGTCTATATGGGCTGGCTCAAGGTAAGGTTTTTCGAGTGGTACTTTTCGCCTAGAGTAGTCGTTTGGACTGTTAGCTAAATATGAAATAGGCTAGCAACTCAGTGCAGCTCTAAAAGAAACTAAGAACCTTGCAAAATTGTCTTTTCCTAGTCTCATCAATTTTCTCAACTCCACAAATGGAATGTTTTGCAGTAAGTAAAAGTATGAAACAATAAACCAACTGTTCATGATCAAACGCTAAATATACATGTATCGGAGAGAAAACAGCCATTTCATTGAGCTAAAGATGCAATAAACATTGTAGCTACCAATATTCCCTTTAGATAAGCTGTACCAGTTACTTAACCAGTTTTTAATAAATCACTATCTGAAATTGAATAGAATTTCAAGCTCGAATAGAATTTTAGAAGCCCGATTGCTAAAAGTGCCCAGCTTTTCGCTTTTTAGGTGGCCGAGACATTAGTGAACCCCATGGGAGAGGACGATGAGGACTTCGACGTCAACGCCATCATTGACCTCAACTGGAGCGTGAGTTGATGAAGTTTTCGACCTACATTTATCGATGGGGTTTCAAAAAACAAAAAAGCTGATCAGACGCTTTCTACGGAAAAAAATGAACAGTTATCTATTACAAATAGGCCAATTGGTCGATCTTATCATTATTTAAGATGGCGCACAGTGGGAAAAAAATTAGTCAAAAAGCACTACATAACCTAATTTTTTATAAACAGTTTTATTTTTTATTAAATGTCATCAAAGCCGTTTAGCATTTGTTCGTTTTTAGCCAAGTGTCCAATTCTGCATGACAAAAGTGCTTTTTGCTGAACAGCTAATTATGTTCTAAGTTCACATTATTTCATTCATATAATGTCTACAGTCAATTTGCTGTTCCTGTCAATGAATTAAAAGCAAAAATAATATAGTTCACTGTTACTGTATGCAGAATATGTTTAGAATTTGTTTCATCTGGAGTTTCTGTGAATAAACAAAGCCAATTACAGATATTGCATTTTATTGATAATTTAAGCAGCCATAATGGAAATTTTGCTTTTCCCAGTGTAAACGAGTAGAACGAGACTATTTTTGACTTTGAACCAAAACTATGGTAAAGGTCTTTGTTTCACATTTATTGGAAGAAAAGTGTTCGAGGCCGCAATTTTGGAATGTAGTGTGAAAAGTTAAAGTTTTTCCCTAAGCCCTCCCACACAGTTCGACAGATGCATTCATTTTTAGATTAATTACCTAACACCGAAATGAAGATCTAATAAATGATAAGTTTGAGGTTCAGAGGTTACATTAACAAAAACATTTCATGGATGTAACCTAGTACTAATAATTAAAAGTTGCAATTTAAAATGGTACTTTCATTCAGCTCTAAATAAATCACCAATTGAAATAGATAATTCCTTCAATTAGTAAACTATTAGGTACTTATTATATAAAAGAGGTGGATAGATACTTTGAAGAGAACCAATATGGTAGTGTAACATGTTCCATCACATAGATCTTGACATATATATACTGAAAATTGCTAGCTAAAGCAAATAGGCAGTTTGCAGGACAAAAGTGCAACACTTTTCACCAAGGCTTCAGGAATGCGAGTGCATTAAAGTGTGATGAGCATATTAACCACTTAAACTACCGAGCCTTTTAAATTCACTGGCATCAAATGTACAGCTAAACTGAAGAGCTTATCAAGCAAGGTTTCATTGAATGTTAAATAAAACAAAATGATTTTTCGTCATCACCACAATGACCCATGGAGAAACTGAGGAAAGCTTACGACAGAGCACTGCTTCAAAGCGCTGAGACTCTTTCAGCAGCTCTTCAGGTTCATTTGTTTTTTATTGTCTTTGTTTTGTCTACTATTTTTAGGTGAGTTTGTGAAAATAGGAAAAAAAAATTGATGCATTAAATAGTCTTAGCAGAAATTAGCTTCTATTTTCCGTCAGTAAAAAATGAATTTACTTTATTTAAGCAGATAGTAGGAATTATGATACAAAGTGAAGAAAAAATTTTCTCTGAAGGTAAAAATGTTACAGAAGCATTGAATATCCATAGGTGTAAAGATTTTATACACTTTAAATAGGGCTATATACTCCCCCTTTTAATCCGCTTTATATCAAATTTATCTTATAGAGGTCATCTTGATATGTAAAAGAATAAAGTTCAAAAGTTTCTAAAAAATCTTTTAGTATGGCATGCATATGGTGGATAAGAAGCACAACCCACCGGAACTAGTAAAGGACAAATTCTGGGACGCCCCCAGCGTCAGTCTGCCCCACACCGCGGACTCCAAGAAACTTCAGTCCTCCCAGATGATTGGTTCCATGTTCACTCTCGAGTAGGTCAACCGAATTCCAGCCGCATAAGTGTTAAACATATTTTATAATGGATCTGATATTTAAATGAAGTTTAATTGCAATTAGACTGATCAAACTGCTTTACTGAGCACTAAAATAATTTGAATAATTTGAAGCTCGTAATTATCATGAGTTCAGCAGCCGAAGCGGCTAGAAACATTCACTAAGTTTTTGGAGGAGAATGTGTGACGAAAAGAACTTGCAGAAGAGGTCTCACCCCCAACGAAAATGGAGTTCGAACCAGAAGTCAGGTTGAGTTCGACTATAAGCAGCTTCTTGAAGCAATAGCCCTTGAAGAAGATTATCCTGCTGCGTCAGTTGAGTTGGAAATGGCAATTAAGCTTAGGTCAAACCGCATAACCGTTCAACGACATCTGCATTAACTTAGAAAATGAATGTCTAACCATGAATCTTCTGGAAATAATCTCAAATCTCGATTTTGCATCTTTTTCTCCATCCTCACCAACGTGTCTCACATTTTTGGATAGACGACTTGCGACTGGAGACGAATAATGCAGCGTTTATCAAAATTTAAAATTATGTTGGCTTCTTAAGGGGAGGGGGGCAGGGAAGAACCATCCAAGCTACAATTGAGATAGCAACTTCATGAGAACAGTCTTCTCTTGTCAACCTGGTGGGATTGCCAAGGAATAATCCGTTTTGGGTTGCTGACGCCTAATGCTGCAACAACATATACTCCGACCTTCTTTTGGTAATTAGGGCGTTTGAATCAAGCATTGAGAATGCAAAATAGTCAGGTTCTAGTTGTCTGAAAAAAGTGCTTTTATTAGGGCGATTCACGTCCCCAAAACAGTAAAGAGTGATCACGTCAAAAAGATCGAAGAAAAAATTGGTTGGAAGAAAATTCCTCATCCAGCTTACTTTCCCGACTGCACTGCCCCTCCAGACCACTTCCACTTGCTTCATATCTTACAAAATCGTTTGGAAGAAAGTGGTTTAGGATTTTACAACAATGAAGTTATTAACAAGCTGGAATATGGAAGAGTATTGTAGGTAAGAAGGGAAGTTACATGAATGTTTTAGTCTTTGAAATTAAACTTTTAACTTACTCCCTGTATGCAAAATTCGGACATAGCTTTTGGAATGACTTGATATGACTCCATTTCATTTGACCTTGATACATTTAAGGCCTCATTGCCCCTGGTTAAACAAATGGAGCTCAGACTATTTACTTCAAGTATTGGAGACCGTATAGATAGGTGTTGTTTAATATAGGAACTGCAAGATGCGGTGATGCAAGATGATTGGAGCTATACCGGTAAGATTTGGACTAAAAGGCTGAAACGAACCTTAAATACTTATGTAAATACGTCTCTCCTGCCCGCGGAGGAAGACGGTTATTTTTCGTGCGCCAGGACGTCAGCGGGGTGCGTCGCCCACTGAGTCGCTGTCTCAGTCTTCGCTGGCAAAGGGGGGGGAAGGGAAAAAATCCGCGGTATTCAGCGCACATGAAGATGATCGATAACCGCAACCGAAACTTGGTACCAAAGGGCTGATGTAAGGGTTTTCATTTTTGCAAAATAATTTTATTTTTTTTTGTGGAAACATTTTAGCGTCGCAGGTCTGGAAACCCAGGATCGAACCATGAGTACTGCGAAAATTAGGGCGGTAAGAATAAAACTATCCAAGCACTGGCTTTTTGTCTAAATATCCGAATTGTACGATAACACTTTATGGTATAAAATCAAATTCTAGTGATTAAAATGCTGAAAAGCTAATACAATTTCACAACTTAGAATACCGAACATAGGTCCATCGATTGTATTGCTAGCAAACTAACACACTATTTAAAAAGAAGAAATACTTAGCACCACTAGAGTGCAAATCTAGACACACGTGATGCAGTTTGAAGAGGATTCGATGGTATCACCAGGATTTAATGAATTAGTTGTATCTTTCCGCGGGCAGTTAATTACTTTTGAGTTATTTCTAGGTGTCGTTAAATCCATCCAATTGCTAGCCTCCAATTCCAAAGAAAATCTGTCCCATTCTTCATAGCCTTTTTACAGACGTTATAAACTTCAGCATTCCAAAGTTTATTTGTTAAAATTACAACGCATAAATCTGCAGCTCTTTCGCTTTGCCTTTTTATGATGAATAGAATAGACGCATTAAAGATTTGAATTTTCATTCTTAATGCATTACACTTAGTATTACATATCCTCTTGGTGAGATGCGATTAATTCTCAAATTCTTAACTGCCATTATGTAGGGGAAGAGACGATTGGAAGTGGCATCTACGCAGAAGCATGACGACACAATCACGGAGATCAGCCCATAATTAATTAGGCAACACAATGCACCAGTCTGTAGTTCCTCTTGAGTTCCATTTTCAGTTGCCCCATTTGATGACACCCCTTGTTGAGGAGTCTCCTTAAGACTAACAAAAGGGTGTCCTCTCTACTTGCATTAATAAATCTTCCCACTGCACACTGACACTCAGGGCTGCAGCACACATCAGCGTCTTTTGCTCTCAAAATACCATGTTTCTTTGGCTAATAAAGTCGCTCTGGCGTGGTTGCATAATTACATAAATTAGATCAGCACATAAACATTAATCTTACATCATCTCTCCAATAAAGCAATGAAAGTAGGATTAGGTGGGGTCCAAATGCATCCTTTGAGTACTGCGGCTAATCCTTCTATCGATTTTGAGTAACTCTATAATGTCTTAGCCTCTATAGCCAACATCATGTTGATAATCTTTACATTTCAGGCCATGGAAGCGGAAGACCGCAATGCCAGTCACATAGAGCTGCCGGAGCTCCCAGAGCGACGTGATAGGCATGATTCTCACACCAGCCAGTCCGAAGGACTGCCTCTCCCGTCTCTGATTGTCCAGCCACCCGGAGGCATGGGAGAAGCAATCCTTCCAGCCTTGGAAGAGGAGGACGAGGACATGGATACGGAAAACAGGCAGGACAACGAGAACACACAGGAGAAGGAAGATGAAGAACAGACGGAGAGCGGGAACTCGCCCAAACCGACGACTTCACGAGGCGAAAATTAATGGCACTTATGTAGCTCACTCCCCACGAATGTGACACGACTAACAATATTTAACCATCGATTCTATGCTTTCGACTCACTCCTAGTTTGCACTGATTATGAATCTTGAGCCCTTTCAAAACTAAGATTGTATTATGCGAAGTATTTGTAAAATGTATCATGATATTCTCTTAAGAAAGGATTCAACAAGTAAGTTCATTTCAGCTAGTAGGTTTGTGAACCACTTTGATTCGTAATCAAAAATTATGAGTCTTGCCTTCATACCATATCAGTTGGTTGTTCCATTCACCATTTATAAATACCTATGCGAAAACAAGAAAGAGCTAGGATGAGCACAGGTTTATTTCACAAGACTCTGCTGTAGCGTGTGTGCACCAACATGTGTATTATCGGACCACTTGTCCTTTATTAAAACGCTTTAAGGAAGGTAGCCAATGAGCCATCGGGTTTGTCACATCCTCTTAACGAGCTTGACTCTTGCGTCAGACCCCAACAATACAATCGAACAGATATTTTGGTCTTTAGAGGAAATTATTTTTCCTCAAGCAATTTACATACCCTAAACTCCACAAATTGCCAGAGAGAATTAGAAGATTGAAAGTAATTTGTAACGCTCTTTTCCTTCTTTGCATATGCACAAAACCCTCACACTCCTTGAAGCAGAGATACTGTGGTGACTTTAATGTGCCAAGTGACAATAAAAAGGAAACTACTTTGGTATTCAAACTAGTAATGGTCCTGGAGAAAAGTGCGAATTGTTACAATGGAAGGGATTTTATTGTGTAGGATCCAGGAAACAGCTGTTGGTTATTTTTGTTCTGATGCACAACCGAGCATGATATCAACTCGAACAACCACGCAGTAGTAATAAAACCGCTGCAGCTGATGGTGGCGTGGATGAATCTGTTCGAGGCGCAGCCCATGAGTGAGGACCTTTTAAACTCTCCAACGGCAGTCACACCCATCCATCAACAGGGGAAAGACCAGGAACAGTTTTCTAATAATTTTTGATATTTCTTAGTAAGTGAATTTCAGTTTGTTTACGTGCTGAATAGAAGGAGACTTAGAAATGGGAAAAATTCAAAGAAAATAATTTTTGAACGCGGATGGGATTATTAAGTTAAAAAGGTTGATAAAGACTAGTCACTTAGTTTTAATGCCAAAACTTAAGGGAGTGATGAAAAAACGGATGAGAACCGAATAGCAATGTTAAGTTTATCTGATAATAGGGCATGAGGTGGTGTGATAAGAGAATTTAGACATAAAGAAATATTACACGACGGATAGAGACGGGTTGGTGCAGACGCAGGGTGTCTAGCTACAATGTAGTGCCTTGCATTATATGGGCAAAGTATGATTCCAAAAATTACGCTGGTAAGGCAATAACAGAGTTCATAAAGGTACACTTCCTGCAGCTATTTTGAGAATAGTGACCACAGACTGTCCAATCGCAACCAGGGGAAAAAATTGGGCACACACAAAGGAAACAACACATTCAGGAAAAGGCAAATGTTGCCACACGTGCTACAATGAGTTCCCTTGTCGGTTGGGATTGCAAGCAATTGTTGTTTTGTAGACACACCCGACACCTCAGTTGAGTTAAATTAGGATTTATTTTGCCAATAGGAATAAACAGGTTGCCATGGAGAATTTCGACAGTCTCAAAAGGAAACATTAAATAATCCTTGCTTTCTCTTTCAGCATATTTGGAAGAAATTCTATAGACAAGAAAATTCAAATATTGTCGTCATGGAGTAATAATAATCAAATTAAAAGCCAATAATCTCTTTTACAGCTTCAATCCGCTCCAACGGAATGAGGCTGGAGCCATCCAATTTCGTAGTCCTCGTCATCTATATAATATTTCCAGGAGTAGAAAGAATGAGTTTTACTTCATCTGTAGTTTCAATATTATGTTGAGTACAAAAATAGATTTACTTGACCGCAAACTATACGAGTGTAATGAGAATGCATTAACAATCTATGATAAGCATTTACTATTGGATACGGCAAAGACAAGATTCATGGCCTCAAGGTAAAACACGAAGTTTTAAATCTTTCTAACAATTTTCGCTTTTGTCTTGTATGCATATGCATTACTCACAAAGCAGAAAACCACTAGGATTAGTGACAGAAAAGCTGTAAATGCAATTAATTTTACCATGCATTAACAATATATCAACTGAAATTCGTGAGGTCTTACGATTCAAGCAAGTAAAAGTAGAATCTCGAGGAAAAGTTGTCTTGCTGCATTCGCAACTTTCTAATAAGCAGAAGTGATCGATCCAAGAGGAAGAAACAATTTGAGGGAGACCAGACACTAAATATGCACTCTTAAATTCCTACTATGTGAGGGCTCTAGATCCAAGCAGTGAAGCCCTATGGCATTCCAACAAATTATGTGATTATGCAAATTTGTGGGCACTGGAATGAGTTGCGATCTTTGATTAATCGTAAACTTCTTCCACAATCGCCTAATGATATTGAACGCCTAGTAACTTTGCAAAAGCCAGGAAGGGAAAGCAAGTTAAAACCCTCGGTAATGAGTACCCATCCGCTACTTTGGCTACGCCTTTGTCCTATTCTTATATCAGCCTTGGCAATCCCCTGATGGGCTGCGTCACATGACAGAGCTGTTTCCTCAGTTTTCGACCTTGTCAACACTTTCTGGTCGATTTCTATTAGGCTCCCTCCAAAATAAGTGTTATCGTCTTTCTCTCCTACCTTTTTTCTCACACTCAGGTTGATTAAGATGTCCACAAGTGTGATATTTCAAGCTTATCGGCAGTGGAAGTTTGGAGAACGAATGTCTGATCTCGCCTCAGGCAAGAAATTTGAATAGCGATCATTCGAATTCCACACCCGCCGTGGTTACTCATTAACATGAGGCTCGGTTTTTCGTCATTGAGTTTTTTCCATCCACCATCTCATTACATTGCCTTTACGTCTACGAATAAAATGGGTTTAACTTGGGACTAGGTCAAACTAAGCAGGAATGCTTTTCATAGCAGTAACGCTATAGAAACAGAAAGTAATCTTTAACCCCATAATTTAACAGTTAGAGGAATTTACCACTATTGCGAAAAAGTGAACCCAAAAATGCCCTCTATTTGCGTCTGTCGAACTTTAAATCCACTTTTGTCAGAATTAGAAGCGTGCCGATTTGCATTTCCTTTGGGGAACTAATGTAAAGTACGGAGTTGCTATGATACCTAAAGTGGTCTGATTAGTACGTGTTACGTTCGATAACGGCCACAAGAGACGGGACGCGTCGTAACTCCAAAGTTTATTCAACAAAGCGCAAGGCGTCATAGTAACGACTTAAACAACTGTATATATTATACAGACAATAACGAAAGATAAATAAATTACAGTTCAAGATAATCAGAAAATTTTCTTAAGATACAACAGGAAGGGTCCCCTTCTGCTACTTCCACAGATAATTACACTTCTGATTTCTCGGATACCAAGACTTTTAGTATTTATCTCCCCCATCAATAACTGCTTATGTTTATGGCTAGTTGAGTCCTATAAGGCCTTGAGTACTTCGTTGAATAAACGTTCTTAGTCATAACGCGTTTCGCTACCAGACGTCTTGTAGTAGAATTATCGATTGTGATAACACGTAATATTTAATTTATATATCATTTCAGGTAGCATATCTCGAGTTATATAACTTTCAACACTGGATTTATTATCCCGTCGATCAACTGGGCCTTCTCAACAACAGAGGAGGAGATCAAACATAAACTGGTGATAGCTACAATTGAATTTGTCAGAGGTGATGCAGGAATTTCAAACTCAGCGCCACTGGTATAAGGGCTGGTTAGCATTTTCATCGAGTGCAAGCCCTTGCCATGTTTTAGGGTCTTCCAATACCTTTTGGCAGATTTTGGGATGGGAATCGGCTTTATATGCTGCAATGTTGCGGCCACGTTACCTAAATAAATATTCACTTTTCCAAAAACCTTTACAACTCGGCTAATTCGGCTTTGAAAGTAGAGCACAAAAGAACACGTCGTAAATAGGAACATGTATTAAACTAAGTGCTCAAAGACATTTCGATGATTTGACGACGTTACACAATATTGAGGTAATTATTGGGGAAGAGAAATAAAGTACAGTTTTGGAATGGCTCAAAAATTATAGATTTGTTTTCTAAAGACGCAAAACGAGAACAGCCGCATCTTTAGTTACAATGACTTCATCTAGCCACCAGCTCTTTTCAAGTTCGTCCCATTTCACTGACCACCGACCATAGTCTGGCTATTTTGCTGGCCAGCTCAGGTTATCATGTTAGAAGATCTGGTGATTCGGGTGAATTCTAGTTTGTTCATAGCAGTTCTATGAACGAAGGAGGGTCAAAAATTGGAAGGAAGCTTTGGCGCATTTGGAAAAATCAAATAATGTTTTGTACCCTTTATTCCAAACACCCGGTGTATTCAACTTAGGTCCCTAATTTCCATCCTTTTTCCAAGTAATTTCAATGAGGAAGAGATTTATTTTGTACCCCTTTTTGCAAGTTATCTGTTGTTGCCAGAGAATTTTTATTGAATCATGCCCATTAAGCTAGCTGGAAATGCACTTTACTAGCCTGTATCATTTACTCTGAATTTTGTAATGCGAGTATTCTAATCTTCTAAGCTCCCGAACACAGCAACTAAATGCTATTTTAAAGTTATCTCGCTTTATATAATAATGTAGAGGTACATCCAATACCATTACGGTACACATAGGTTATAAAATCCTAACAAATCCCTTGTGAATTAGCTTAAAGGAGGATTCGAAACTTCTATAAGGCCTTTAGTGAGAATTCACGCTTATGGTTGATCAGACTCTACTTCGAAATCCTGTGGACTGGTCTTTGATAAGGACCCAGTAGGTGATGGGTTATATTCATTGCTTAGTATAGAACAAGGTCTTACTATATGCACAATGAAACCAAAAGTCCTTGATAAGAAGTTATGAAAAAATCTGGGCTCAATGAGGACGCTTCAAATTAGTACTTCAGACGATTTTTCGAAATTTCTGGAAGGTCCAATTATTCACACTCAAACACAAATCTCCCGCCAAGAGGGATTTTGAAAGTTTGATTAATCAGTGGTTTATAGTTTCATTCAAGCTCGTGCTTCGGAAATTTTCAACAGTGATTTATTCGGTAGAGATTAAAAAACTCTTTTGTAGGTTAGATCTTGAGACAGGTTTGTATTTTGTCAGTTAAATCTTTTTGTGTGGAAAAGGATTTGATTATTAGTTAAGTTATAAAACGGCTGCAATTATGTGAATTTGTGGAAGCAATGTTTAATACAGTTTTATAAATTTGGATAATAATGTTTTTATAATATTGCCGAATTAATAAATCAAAAATCGTCAAAAAACTCTTGTATTTTTCATTTGAAGTAAAGTTTACTTAGGATAGAAGTGATTGTGCCAGTTTGATGGGGTTATTACAATTTTATGTTGATTGCATTTGAAGCTTCATTTAAACAGAAATACTAATTACGTAGTTATTTGAATACAAGCGCATTATTTGGACAAATAAATATCAGAGTTTGCTCCTGCTATTTTGTCATGAAGTCTCGAAAATTACACAACATAGTCCCATAGATTTTATCAACATAACACCAGCACAATTACCAAAACTGTGAGTTTTTTCATAAAAGTACATCTACATTACTATAGCCAAATAAAAATTGCAATGTAACCATTCATTGTAAAATCCTTTCGGTACTAGAGTGAGAAAGATGAAAGTGGAAATCTATCTAGGCGTGAATCAATGTTCACGTACATATATCGTCAGTTATTTACTAGAGCTGACTTTTAAAAACATAATCTAATAAATAGGCTTTTTCGAAATGGTTCATGAAATTTGAAATTTGTTTAGCTAATCGTGTGAGTAAGTTAAAAAAATTGACAACTGAAATGCTGTGCTCTATTTAAGCCAAACCAACTATTCTTCCCATCAGTGTTCTTAGCCAATTAACAAAAAGAGGAACAGGATTTAAATTACACAAAGAAGAATTGAAAGGTAAAAAAAAGTGATGAAGACGACAAAACTACTTACGACTACTTTCACAAATCGGGGTCACTTAACGAGTCTTATAAAAAATTAATTGGAATTAAAAAATAATGGAACTCCGTAAAATTAAGATGAAATTGGAATGAACGCAATTACCTTTGATCTCTTTTTATTATTTTCCCAACCAGGAGGAATTGCCATTGTGCATACTTGCTACGGAAAGATATTCATTCAAGTTGTACTCTGGGCAGCAGTCCAAATGTAACTTAAAAAAACCGAATTTATTTTTTTTAAAAACCTGGTTTATAATGCGAATGAAATCTATAAAAGCATATTCGGGTTCATTTATATTTATTCTATTTAATATATTCATGGGGCACATTTCAGGCTTTTATTATGCGAAGACGACAAAGTTCAACTTATTCACCATGAAAGTTGAAGTTTGATACTTCACATTTGACAAAAATCTCTTTGAATAGTCAAGAAATCGAATCTGGAAATAGAAATAGAAACCAAATATCTTACTGAGTGCCTATTTATTGACAGTAGCGGAAATCCCATGTCTGTTTTGGTTAAAGGCTTGGTGAAGGGTAAAGAATGCCATGAAACGAAATGTAATTAAGTGTAAAAAGCGTTGATTGGTGTTCCACCTCGTGCGACTTTTGACTAGTTTTTCTTGCTTTAACATTTCGAAAATCCTCTCGATGATTCGACTTTTATTGTGTACAATAAGTATATAATGTATCAAATCGAAATCATAATAATCAGTTAAAGTATAATTATTGAGGGAAGTTAGTTGAGATACTTAAATATTAAATCGATGAAAAGGGAATCCCGGTTTTTTACTATTTCTAAGCTGTCACTCTTATCTCAAAAAGTAATGCTATATTTCAAAAGGAAATATAAATATAAATAGTTCTCTTTAGAAAGTCTTGCGAAATTGAGCAAAAGCACTAATATACCATTTTGTCATAGTATATGCGAATACTTAGCTGATTACGAATTGCAAACATAGACTCAGCTTAAAACGTTCGTGCTCTCGTGATCTTTAATTAAGCTGCCAACATATAATCTAATATTTATTTATTGCACATTTGATAAATGGGATATGAAGTCAATCTTCCCAGTTTTGTCAGCTCACCAACATTTTTGAAGAATAACGAGGAAGTATTCGATTAACTTTTCGAAAATATTAAACATTCAACACCTCATTTATCATTTTCCCCTCAAAAGGAAAAACCAACTGCCTGGAGATAAAAATAGGCAAATTTAAGTCAACTTGAAACACGAGGTTGCCCTAGGGGAAAATAATTTTTTTACAGAAATAAATTATGGCTTTAACCGAAGAATTAGTGAAAAACTAGTCATTTTTTGCCACCCAACTTGAATTCAACAGCTTAGTTTTTAACTCAAGTCAAATACTGGCGGTTAATTTGGCGAAACAGTAAACTAAGGCGTTTGTCTCAATTAAGTTGTAGTTATGCTCACTGCAGCAGGGCAAATTTAGTAGGAGACTTGAAAAGAGCCTTTTGTTCAATGTTAATAAGTTCTCACTGAGTGGACGTTATTTCTAATACTTTGTAATTAAATCGCTGGAAAATTTTCGGTTGGAAGATAAGCTCTATTGACTTACATCCACAAGTTGTTTGCCTCAAAAACCTGGAAATAGCAGTACAATGCACTCCAGGCTTTGATGAATGAAGTGTAGGGAACGTGATTGCTTTGAGTAACTATAAACAAGTTTCTGACGATAGTTTGTAGGCATGATGAAGTGAAATTTGAAATTGCAAGGAAAACAGTGCACGAAACTTTTGAACGTGGATAAGAGTTAAAAGTAGCAGAAGGTGGATTCGTTGATTGCTTTTGATATTGCAACTTACGGGTATGTTGAAAGATAGTTAATTGGCTTAAATTACTACCAGCACAAGGTGATACTCAAGACGCGAAATCATAATTAACTGAGGGAATTCAGAAAACGCGACTGGAAGAGCGTGACGGATATGGCGGTTGGTAAAATTGCAGGCTGCACAGCTACAGTATCGTGTCTTACTCTGGGCATTATTCTATTCACAAACTAACCCAGTTTTATCAATGGATGAGTTTATAAAGGTGCGTTTCCTGCTGTGGTTCTGAGAATGACTACTGAGAGTAAATTTTGACACACACACCGGCAAAAACAAGTTTAAGAAAAGTGAAATTTATCTAATTCGATTAGAGTGTAGAGAAGTAAAAATTTTAGCGTGAGATGGGTGAAGACGTCTGCCGGATTGGCAGAGTCCCGTTGGGGTTATTTCGCTGCTAGGAACAAACAGGGTTTTAGGGAGCAAATGGACAATCTCAAAAGAAGAATGTGTGTGACTTCTCTTGGCCGATACACGAGAAATGCTATGAAATCAGAAAGTACTCCATTACCGTCGTATAGTTTCACTGGCATGAACTCCCATTGGCGTCTATTGCAGCTTCAGTCTGCCCAACAGACCAAAGCTCGACTCCGCAAGCGTTAAAATCTGCAGATTAACAGGGCTTTGTAGAGATGGCAGCCCAACGATTGGTATCTTTCTCAACAGCGTTCTGCGATAAAGAGGAGGCCAAGCGATGTAGGACTGGTATTATAGTAAAATCGGCTAACAGCATCTGCTGTCAAATTGGACTTCCGTGGCCCTAAAATGAGTAGAATCCGAAGTCTTCATTGAGTCTGAGATGCGAGTTGTGCTTAAAACATCCCATTTTCGAGATGAAGCCCAATTTCCGATTTCGCTTCCGAACACATTACAAATCGACTTTTTGGAAAAAAATTAGTGTGCAAGTGATAGAAAATTGTCTAAGCCTTTAATGATCTGCAATTCCCATTGCCTAGTGGCTTTCATTGAAGTCCTAAACCTTAAGTCGTCGAGTGATTGTTTACTTAGTGTTCAGTGTCACTGTTTGTTGAGCATCCACCAGAATCACCTCCTCATTTCATGGATGGCATGAATCATCATCAGTGACTAATCACGTGGGTCCCAATTATCCACTCAAATTTTCAGCGTTGTTGGAAAATTAGCCAAATGAATTCACCGGAAAAATTACAAGTTTAACCAAAATACCAACAAGTTTTATTGCTATATTTAAAGCACCATTTTCATTGATGAGAAACAATTTGGATTATTTCGCTTAAGGGATGATATTTTCGAGCATTAAATTTGATAAATATAATCCACTAAGTCTTGAGAGGTCTTTTTTATTCACATCTGCGTTCTCCGAGCCTATAAGATATTCACCAAAAAATAAACTTAGTGATTGCAAACAAATTCTGAAAAAAAGAACTTATGCTTGATTTTCATTTTGCAACATTTTGGCGGTAAATAGGAAAGAAACCAATTTTTTGACCAAGCGGAATATTAAAATAGCAAAAACTGATAGCAAAAACGATTAAATCTGTCCGTACAACAGATGCATTTTGTAAGAATTATGGTTAAGTATGAGGTTGATGCCATCTTCGCTCAACTTATAACATACAATACACAGTTATTGAGTTTAAAATAACTTATTTTAGCTTTCTAAAATAAGCCTGCAAAGAGTTCGTTTTCTGGTTAAAGCGCGAGGGGGTTAGGAAAAAATACTTAAGCCCTGATAGGACCCTAACCAAAATAATATTCTAAGAGCAGTTATAAGAAAATTTACTGGAACACCAAATACCGAAGAAAGATGGCATTATACAGGAAGAGATTAGCACTAAATATTTAATTTTTACAAACATCAACCAGGTTTTTTCTAAATCGAATCACGTTTGCGGTTAATAAATCGCTATATTGTAAATAGACCGCAAAATGAGATATAGATAAATATGTTAAAATATTTAAGCCACATTAGCAAATTGCTTCTACAATCGTGAGGTAAAGAAATTTTGGACACTAAATGTGATAGAGCTAATATACAAATTAACTTCATTTCATTTGCCTTTGTATTAAACTTTCTTCGAGGAGAGGCCGGTAAAATGAACAAAAGCATGAAATCATGTGCTGTAAGCCTGAACAACCATTCCATCATAATTAAATCACGAAAAATGCGCTTATGAGATATATAAGATGGATAAGAAAGATTTTTTATTAGACAGACATATTTAAAAAACATTAAATCGTTTTACAATATACTAATTGGGAATTACTTACTCCTCAATTGAAATTTATGTTAAATTAAGGTTCATTCAAAATCAATTTGAATCTATATGAACTAATTGACTTTGGAAAATCGAACCTATTTGAAAACTTCTACTGTCAATATTTTTCAGTTTTTCAAGCCCTACAATTTCTAATTTTGTTTAAGCCTTTTCAACTACTAAAAGTATAATTTTTTAGCATAAATACAAGCTAATGACCAATTTTTAAAACAATTCTTATACATAAAGTTAAAAATGGAGCCCTTTAACCCCAGAGCGATCTTTTCATGTTTATTTCAAATTCATTGCAAAACAGCCTCTATCCTGCCTCGTTTTATGACAATAAAAAGTGTATCAAATCCACGTAAATTTTGAAAGAAACTTTTACACTATGTTCTTTTAAATAAGCATACATTTTCAGTCAAAACATTGCAAGCTCACATGCAAACAAGCTTTCACTTTTGTATGACGAAATTAAAATGGCACCTATAATGCAGAAAATAAATGAAAGATTGCAAGAAATTTATAAATATCATTTCAATAATATTTTTTTTTCATTTTTTAACTCAATAGTTTGAAGGTCGTTGCAGGAAACAGTTTGCGTGATGCTTGATTTGTCTAGAGAGAAGAAAGTGATAATTTGTAAACAGGCGCACATTTTTCCACCGTTCTAATTGCAAGACCCCTAAAACTGTTCTTATCTAAAATTTATCACCCTTTGCAATGTTGCAGTTTCTATAATCATTTGAAAATATGTGATTAAAACATTTTTTGTAAAATAAGCAGAGATTAAGGAAACATCCTTTACCAATTAGTTGGCAATTTAATGTGACTGCATTCACTCCTAAAATTAGTCTACATTAATTACATATGTTGCAAATATCATAGATTATACTTTTGCTTCTTTGGTCTGTTCTGGCAGCGTTATTTTAATTTTTGAGCAAATGAATAGCATAACTAGTTACGTACGAGTTTACATAGTCAAACTTCGATTGTTTTAACATGTGTTTTCAATTATGGAAATTAAACATAGGGTTTTCAACTTTAAGAGGCTCAGGATTAATTAGATAAATTAAAAAAACATTTAATAAACTATTCGATTGTGAGCTCTCAAAACATGTTCCAAATAAAGTGATATTTTAATCATTGCGCCAATCCTCGACGTAGTTTGACACCTTGGTGAAAATATATCAAGTCTTGGATTTTAAGTGCTTTTCATCAAACTTTACCATGAGCACGTCAATTCTTTAGCCAAATCGACATAGTTTACTTTACTCGTGTGTAATCCTAATTCCTCGAATCAAAACAATCTCCAACAGTTCTTATGACTTTACATTTTTTAAGAAAAACATTTTACTGAATCGCCACACACCCGATTCAAAATATCAACATTGTTTCCGAATATTAACGGACTTAAAAATTCCGTGCTTCTATGTTAGCCAAGATCTGAACAGCTTAGAGCAATCAAGATTACCCAGAAGTTGTCAGACAACAGTTGCTGACCAAGCTACTTATTTGTGGAATTAAAGCGGAAACAGCTATCATAGTCATTTTCGTGGGAGAGTGCACTTGGGTAGGTCGCTTTAACGAGGCCCTTACACGCACAGTGTCAAAATGTTCGTTAATAAAATACATTAATAGGGAAGAAACTGCGCAGAAGGAGTGGCGGTATGAATTTATTGTTAAAACAAGCAAGACCAGTCTCAGTGCATGAATTTTATCTGGCTGAAGTTTCACGAAGGCAATCTACTCCAAGAGCCTGCATTGTTGCTAGGACTTTTTATTTGTTTCTTGAGTGTGTTATTTAAGGGTCAAAGCCAAATAGCGGCCCCCCCAATGGAATTTATTCCGTTTCATCAATCATGCAAGGTACTAAATGTTTAGAAAGTTTTTCGAAATTTACCCAATCTTGATCTTTTGCTTCGAGAGCGAATAATAGAGGCTGATCTTTACTAATAAATACTGATTACTTACTAATTGGTTTGGAAGCTATTTACATTGACATGAAAAGAGCGATATACACATCGATCAGTTTACCATCTAATTTTAAATGCCAATATTAAAAAATGGAATTCCACAGAACCTTGTACTAATTAATTCAAAATTTCTTTATTGCGTTGAGTTTAAGTCACTGAGATTTTTCTAATAGTAAATCACAAATGAAACATTAAATAACGTTATCTTAAGGAAACGAACTACTAACAAACCAAATATAATTATGCTCGGAATATACCTTTTTAAAGATGTAATATTACGTCCTTCAATACTGTTTATAGTGCATTAAACAGTTTGTCCTTAAAACCCAATCGAATTAGGCTAAAATTGCAAATTTTCCCATAACTGTCCCCGTTGTTAAATCTTGCGCTTCTGGATGAGTCGACAAAGCGCATGATCATACCTCTCTCTTTAAAGTAATTAATGAAGAATTAAAGGTTTAAGTGGAGATGAATAAATAATTGCTTAAGTAAACTAAGTAAAGCAAATATGGGATGCGCACATTATAAAATGAAGTAGTTTTTCCATGGGGAATTTCGCTGGTTAGAAGTCATTTGGAGAACTAGTAAAATGTAGCAAATTATTGTCGAGAAAAACAGGAAGTCGAATAAAATTAACTTAATAGGTGAATATGACTACGCTACCGATTTGCGGGTGTTCGCAAACTTTCCCACCTGAAGCACATGTAAGGTTGGGTTATAGAGGTAAACCGTTGCGGAGGGATTTTAAACTCTATGGGGTTTCAAAATCAACTGAGAAAACGCAAGACTGCTTGCTTTCTAAGACCAAGCTCTTCTCCTAGTTATGAGGAAATAAAAGAACAAGTAGAATATAAGTTTAGCGAATTAACTGCATGTCCATTAACTTTGTAACGTGCTTTAATAACTTGATAAATTACTGGTTCTAGAGAACTCCAAGATTCCTTACAATACAATTTTGGCATCATTATAATGTACAATGCTACTAAGGAATCCATATCAAAAAGCAGTGAACGGAATAACACAAAAGGAGAACGAGGTTGCACTTATGAGTTTTGAGGTCAAATGACTACCTAACACAGCCAACTCTTAATGTTGCAGTGAGTAAAGAATAACCAGAAATGTTAACTGAATTTGTATTAGTTTAGGCCCAAATTTAATGGCTTCTAAGAGTTAAGTTGCTTGGTTCTAGTTAGAAATGTGTGAACAATCCGGAACAGGCATGTGTACCGGCATTCGGAATACCTTGGTAATTTCTTTTGTAATAAATTTGGTGTGCTTATCGAGCACTCTATTAAATTACATGATATTACAGGTAATGTTATTTTAATGAGAAAAGGGCAATTTTATACCAGATATATGTTAAAACTTAGCAGTTATTGCTATATCCTCCTCTGTCTTGAGAATCTATCGCAAAACTTTCCCAATTGTGTGTACCCGCCTGAGTTACTTCACGGTCGACAACGAAGTACGCATACGAAGAAACGTATTACCTGAGTTAGCTTAAACAATGACTTGGATTTAATAAACAATTACCTGAAAGAACAAATTATTATATTATGAATTCGTTTGCACTTACTGTTCGTATACTTTGATCTTGGAAAGACCACCTAATCAAACAGACTTATGTAACTCAAAACGCTTTTTCCATTCAGCCCGTCTTCGAGAATAAGAAGCAGAAACTAGGATTGCTTGTGGAATTTACAATAGTTCAAAAATCACAAACGCGACTTAAGATCTTGAAAATAATTCCCCTAAAAGATGCGGATACAAAACTCGAAAAGAACGTTTTTTTGGTAAATAGTACCTATGAGAGGAAGATGTTCCATTCAACTGCAAAATACAATTGGTTCAGTTTAAAAATCTCATATGGTGTGAAGTTCTTATCTGATCCAGGATCAGTTGACAGGAGGAACAGAGTATGAAAAATTGCCAAAATCGTAAGAAACCCCTCCCGACAAAGCCCACTTTTTTATTTTCCTATGTAACACGCATTCAGTGACTCAAATTAAATCGAGTCTACTATCTATTAGTTGGTATACAGACTGCATATATAAAAACACAACAATACTTTTATTAACGTTATTTGTAATAGCAAATGCCACAACTGTCAACTCCACATTTTTATACATCTTCAATGTTCCAATAACATCTTCAATTGCTAGCAATAGATCATACAATAAACTACTTCTAAAAGCGAAAGCTTTCTTTATTGTGAACAGAAGTTTGGAGCCCACCTGTTGAATTTAAAGTGAAATTAACTTTTAAAGTTATGATTATTAGTGATTACCATCAAAAGAAGTAATATTGGTTTCTTAACTGCGCTCCCTGAACAATTCTAACAACAGTCTGGTGGCCTAAGTTCGGACTTTGTCACATAAATTTTCATATTAAGCCCTTAGTAACAAGGCTTTCACTAAATGACGACTGAGTTACTGCTCCTAAAAGCGTCGCATTGTTCGAATTCCTTTTGCCAATGTTTTGCCTCCATCGAAGTCTCTGGACCTCAGCAGTACTGAAGCCAAGCTAATCATTAGCGCATGGTTAGAGCGAGTCTATATAGGGGACAATAGTTAGCGATAATAGTTTAATCACCTGTTACTTGTAAATGTACCAAAGTTTCCTAATAAGACAACAAAAAATGTTGGCACTTTCATTCTCCAAATCGATACACTTGTCTTAATGGAATCATGGATCATTGTCGCCTTTCCAGCCGAGATTCGTTTTGGCTTTAAAAATACTCCCTCCTCATCAACGTATACTTCAGCATCAGGTGCGGTGAGGAGTTATGCATTACCATGAATACCCTGCCCTTTATCACAGCCACTTATCTCACAAGTGCGGGAAAAGGCACTTTAGCAAATTCAGTTAATGGCTATATGCATAAAACAAATCGTGTTCCCTTTCCATCCGTATCTAGCAAAATGCATCTCATTTAGTAAAAATGTTGTAAAAAAGAAAAATAACGTGCATTATGCGCTCGTTTAGGCAAATTTTGTTCTATAATAGAGGTTCTCAGAATTTGAAGACTTGATGCTTCGTGCAATCTGCATTACGGCTTCAGGGAATTGGCATAGCTGTTGTATTTCACAATGCTGCTCTACCAATTAGCTTAATCTACTTTATGGCATAGGGGATTGACTGAAATGCGCAACTGATCGTTATGGCACCCGCTTGCTTCACCTTCTTTTTGGGGGGAAAGGCTTTTATCAAAGTGTTAAGTGCCGATGGTTGTCTTCGTTAGCGGGTAGAAATACCCCAGCCACAGCCAAAAAAGGAAACTTCGTGGAAGAAGGTTGTTCTTCGCTGGGTTCGGTGGAATCGTCAAGTAATAATCCACTTTGAATTATACCACAGTGCAACAGCAATCAAGGTTAAAATATACTCTAAGCAATTCGGCTTTTGAAGCACTTTTTCTTGGGGGGGGGGGAAGACCTTCCCTAGTAGGTCAAAGAGGGTCGACGTTACATCAGAACAATGTAGCACGATCCCTCAAAGCAGGAAACACGTCACAAAAGATCCAGAAAGAAATTGGTTGCGAGATAACCCCTCATGTGCTTTGTTCTACGATCTTGCTCGTTCCTTGTTACTACCATTTGTTTTGTAGCTTACAAAATCATTTGGAAAAAGGCATAAGTGAGTTCTTCGAATCAAAACCAGATAATTTTAAGCCATAAATAAATAATGGTATTAATAAGCTTATTAATGTGTGGTAGTAAGTCAGGGATTGACTCTAATTAATTGCAACATTTGGTCACTGCTACAGGATTCGGACAGGTAAATTAACCACAACAATTCATTTGTTACCGCTGGCGTATTCCAGTAGTCTATAAATCACTGTTAACGACCATGTCATCCTACCATTGTCCGAAACCCCTCATCGTGAATCATCAGGTATTGTTAATTTATTATCAAACATTTTACCTTCATTGTCAAAAATCAAATTCTTATCATATGCTTGTTCGGGTCGGAAAATTTTAGGTTTTGCTCCTTATTGAGCCAATCGCGAACCTCATTAATCAACTCCCATACAAAAACTCCTCTTATGTTTTTTATCTGCCACCCCATGGACGAAAAAATAAACTGTTCCAGCGGGTCCATTTTTAAAGAGCTATTCGGGAACTTAGGGCTTAAGTCATTGGTAAGTATGAATTGAAATATTTAGAAACTGAATACATTATCGATCATGGATTCACTGGTTACTTCTTTCAAATGGCACCTAACCGATAGTGCCAAATGAAAATTTTCCAGGTTACAATGTAATGAAGCATCCAGCTTCACGGAATTATGCTTCAAAAGACAATTTAACCACTCTTTCTTCAATTTGCGTCAATTTCCTCACTCCTTTTAACTTGTTCACTCAATGGTAGGAAAAAAACAATTTAAGAAGCATGAATACTTAGGGTCCAAGATATATTTTGAGCGACAAAATGTTGCAAACCTAAATAAACAGTTCGTTTTTGGAGTTTTTGGCTTTTAATTTGGTTTGTACAGGCGGTTAATTGTGACATAAGAGTCATTTCATTCGTGCGGAGATTTGGAGTAGAACAAACTCTCAAAAGTTCCAACTAAACGATTTCGCATATCCCGAATTCCGCGCTCTTAAGAAGTCTAATGTCACACTTTTTTACCATTTTCTGTTAAGACTAAATGCTAACTGAAAATGATTTTTCCTTCTCCGATAGATGAAATATGCATTATTCAAATCTAGATTGAACTGCATTTGCACTTATAATTTCAATAAAGGCAAGCAATTATAGTGAATTAATTGGCGGGTTATTTATGAATTATATCAACGTGTACATCCCATTGCCGACAATAAATTAGCTTTCTACAGTGCTTTTAAACGATTTTTTGGATAATGTGCTAGCAAATTTGCCACCCGTATGCCCTGGGCTTTTTCAATTTCATGAGCACAAGTCAAAAGGGGATAATTTCCAAGGGCGGAAGCCTTGTTTTCAAACTAAGGGGAAAATCGAGATTGATGTTATCACATAAACAACCCATTTTAGGGAGATTTATTCCATCTTGATCTCTCGTGTTAGTAATTAAACACCTTTTCTGATAAAAGAAACTGGTTATCGTTGCCTTGAACATGTGATAAAAACCCCTCCATGTTGGATTAAAGTAGCTAGAGCAGGACAGCAGCTATTGGACATTACTATCAATATAGGGAGTCTTGTGGCATCTTCAGTTATTTCAAACTGCTGATTTATGAGTTTTGTTTGTCACAAATTGGGCTAGTCTTTCGTTTGATAATACGTTGTAATCAACATCCAAGCATATCCTGGTGAGCGGTTAACTTCATTTGATATCATCAAATTTAGTTGGATGTTTAAGGATTTTACATACACTAAGCCTCATTTAAAGTTACAACTCCTTTTACTCTTTTATATGAGTGTTGAAGTGAAAATGAATTGCCGCAAACAACTTCCATTTCTGAAGAAAGATGTGCTTGAGGATTTCATCATCCATTGTCTTCTGAAGTGAATGAATAAAGCTTAAACTCTTTGAAGACCTGTTTACTACACGAAACAGTAAATTTTTTTCTACAAGATAAGAAAACGGTGAGATAAATGAATGCCACCTTATTTTATACCTGTTTCAACTATTTTCCAAACTCCCCAAATTGTAGAAAACGAGAGGACTATTATGTTGTGTGAGGCGCTGTTGAAAAGGCACTAATCGCTGTGCTGTCAGAAATATGAAAACCCTGTTAATTGACGGAAAAGTAGAAGTTATTTTATGGATGACCTTTCCCTTGGGTGAAAGGTGTAAAACCAGTTTGCTCCAGATTCTGAGTATCGTCAGAGGGAGGCTGTAATAAACTCTGCTAATGGTGACTGCTTTCGGCAAAATTATTTACAAATTGAAGTCCTCCTTATTCATTTAATCGCTCTTAACCGCTTTAAGTTCTTTTTCTTTCTCCTTTCTTTGGATGATACTGTGAAGTTCATATCACAAACACAATAATCCAAAGATAAAATTTTGGCAGCTGATTGTAAAGCACAGCAGGAGTCCTATTTCATTTAATTATATTTTTCTAATATTAAATTTAATGAATGCCTTTTTTTGATTCGCAAATATAACTTGACTATCAAGGGAACTCATACACTGCTCATCGCCACGTAGTTAGTGATCAACTTAGGTCGGTAACGAAGCTAGCGAAATGTCTTTTCCAGTTTCACTTACACATCAACTCTTGCAAAACATGTGTATTTCTAAGAAATAAGAGGCTTTGAGGGCCTTTGCAGTCGGGCATTTGCATAAAAAAGGATATCCATAATGGATATTCGAATACGAGTGGTTAAACAAATGTAGATGGATGTGACATTCGATGGTGGAGATCTGAACTGAGACAAAGAATGAAAATTAATAACTCTATCAAGGAAAAATACTAATCGCTCTGGTTAAATGCTAGAATTGAATTGATGCTTTCCAACAGGAAATTTATCTCTTCCAAATTGACAAAGTTACTTTATAAAGGAGGGCGCCAGATGCAAGGGTGCAAATAAGGGGTTCATTACAATTCTATCGGTTTCCTAGAAAGCAGTAGATTCGAGATGACATGGTAAGTAGCTGGGCGATTGCTCTACGCCTTTTTAAATTAAAATACGCATAAATTTTAAAGTTTAACTATGGCGGATTTCCAAACAACAAAAAGCTCTTCTCTCAATCAAAGGGGAGAAGGATGTTGAGGGTTTGCATAAGCCTTATTAAAATACATTTTTCTTGATGGTCATGGTACTTATGTTATTGCAGCCAGATTATCTGTGATATTGTCAGATAACACTCTACTAAGAAGGTAATTTTTACATTTGCTTGTAGAAATGAGGTTATGGAATCATTTCACTTAGATGATTCCGAGGGAACTGTAAGAGCTAAAGTATTAATTGATTTGCTGAAGTTAGAAACGTGAATTATGCTAGCATAATGTGGTTGAAGAGCTAAATTTTATGCAGTCCTTCGAGCCAAATTTCTTGTAACACCGTCTTCCGCAATACTTATGGATTGAGACATGGATTGAGTAATAGGGTGTAAATTTAAATTTATGGGTTAGGAAATTTTTAGGTGAAAGCAATAGGAGAGTATTTTCCTGTTAAAACGAGTCGCATATTAAAGCAGCCATAAAGGCATGCAAAAGTTGGGCTGAATGCTTTTTTGTATAAGTTAATATGCAAATAGGTTTAAATGGCTAATTTATTTCCAAAATAACGCAATTAAGTTCATTCGGGCAAAAGTTAACAATTGTAGCCAAAAGACTCCCCAGGGTCAGTGTAAACATATCGGTAAACATCATTGTTGGCTATTATTGCTTCGTCTATCTTCGAATTCCTTGAGATTTTCAAAGGCACAATCGTTCGATGAACCAGTAAGTTTCCCAACTACCTCATTGACTGCGACCTTTAGAATGAAATCAATAATCGGTTTTCACTTCTGTTTCAAAGTAGATTAATTTATTGGCTTGAAGTTATTAGATACCCCACAAAAGGGAATCTTTACTGGAGGCATTAATGTTATTTTTGCTTTGGTGTAGTCATCGGATTCTCTTAAATAAGGAGCAGTTTTAAGTTAGCAGCGCGACATGGCATGGACCATCATAGTAACTGACAGAGTCTCATTGATGTTATCTCTGAAATTATTATTTTCAGCAATCCAAAAGTGCTTGTAAACCTGTGCTACGTTGCTCTTTTGGGAAATGTATTTATTTGTGTAATTTGCAAAATCTTCATCTTTTGGGCACTGTGATTGATAAGGCAAAAAATTGTGAGGAAATTTAACAATTTTGCAGAAGTAACAGGCATACACGGGATTCTTTCTCGAACAAGTCCCCATTTAAGTTGTCGTACTTCTCGAACCCATGTTTCCAGACCCAAAGAAAGTCTCCAGGGAATTCTGGAGGAATTTTTCAGAGCCGAAAAGTGGTCATTTGAATGGGTTTTTGTGAAGCTTGACTTTAGTTTTGTATAAAAACAAAAGAAGTATTGTGGAGTGAAAAAGGGACTATCTGGTGAGTGACGACCCTTGTGGAATGCACTGCTACGTCTCATTTAGGATGTCATAACAATGCGAAATCTCGCTAGGAGCTGACAGTAAGTGAAGAAATATATCTTAAATGTCCAGTGATGTCGTTTGATATATTTTGACTTGTCCGAATGTGAAATCATAACTTATTTTTTAATATTGTAAACATCTTGACCAGCCATAAATCTAATTTCAGCTATAGAGAAAATAGAAAAAAGCATTTAATAAACTGTAGCATATGGCCAACTCACTTGGTTGCCTTGCTAATGCAATCCATCATTCTTGCAGGAGCAATCTGTGGCATAATCGCGAACTCCTTATTGGTACGTTCTTCTGTTTCACCTTGCTCACGCTCCGCTTGACAGTAGAGGTGGAAAAGCCGAAAAGTTGCTGCCTCAAATGCAAGATCACCTATTGTCACAAATCGCACTAATGGCTAGTCCCTGGACTAATGTTTTAGATTACCAGAAATTCCTTAAGAACATCGGTGCCCATGCCGCTCATAAGTCGTAAAACCGTGGCATTCTCTTCAAATAAACCGTGGATTTCATAAACATTCCCAATAAGTTGTATTCACGACCATAACCCACCACGGCCGATTAGCCCACAGTAAAGTAGGTCAGGCCTCCAAAGATAGCTGAGAGATGCAAATCAATCAGTGCGCTGACATTATCAAACGGAATCGGGGTTGGGTATAATTTGGGCCTTAATTCCTCCTTTCCCCTCAAGTCTTACTTCCAAAGATACATGCACTTTAGCAGTGATACAAGCTGGATTGCTGCCAGTTTGGTATTTCCAACGAGGAGAACAACCGTTTGGAGTTGTCGCAAAAAATCCCATTGGGTGATTTGTTTATGAAAATGGACCATCCTGATTTAAAATTCACACAACTTTGTTTAAATCACTTTTCATCCTTCAATTCTCGTTATTTTAACTTTGACTATGTCTGAATCACGCAGAAGCATATCACAGTGACAGTTGCATAGGCTTCTATTTTTAATCGATGATGGCGATTTAGAAGAGAATTATTATATGTTTAAGACTTGTCGATCAATCAGATTAACGTCGGTATCTGTTTGAAGCTCGAAAGCAGAAACTCGACTGAGTATCAACTAAATTTTTATTGTTAGAAGTTATTCCTTCTGAAATTGGTTTTTGAACATCAGAGGAGGAGTACACGTCTTCAACAATTCCTAAAATCAACAAGTAGCCCTATAGTACACAGTTCACATAGAGAGAAATCAGGCCTTCAACTGTGCCCTGAAAAAAATAAGAATGATTTAAATAATTAATAACGCTAAATAAATAATGTAACCGAAATTAATCGTGGTCAGAAGGAAGCAGTGTTGCACAAGGCAGCTGGGACCACGTGGTAGCCAATTCGAGTCCAATCTTGATGCATGGGTTGGAGCAGCGTATCTAGCACCTGAGTTGTGAGCAGCAACTGTTCTTAACATCGCAATAAATCAGGAATATTTCAGATCATCCAGAAAGTTTGTCCGAATTTTGAATAAATGAAACAAGTGACTAGACGTTAAGTTATCTTAGTGAATCATCAAGCTACTTTCCCTCATAATCTATGACTACATTCAATCTATTATCGTGTCCATTAATATCTCTAACTGTAATTGTTTGCTTCTGATTATTCAAAGAACTCATAAATATCAGTTTCAAGCACTTTCTGTGGCTTTACAAATGCCTTTATTCCAAATGATTTTACAAGTTGGGAGAACGAGCTCGATGAAGAGTTTCCTTTCAAACATGCTCTTCGATCTTTCGTGGGGTCGATTCACTAGAGCAGGTTTTTCTCCTCATGGCTTGCTTCAAACGCCCTAATTACTGACAATAGATTTGATGATTAATTGTTGCTGCATTAGCTGGCAACAATTAAAAGTGGTTTTTTCATTAGCTTTTGCATCAGAGTGACAGAAGAACAACCTTTTTTCCATCAAGTTTCCTTCACGACTGTGGCTGCGTATTTCACCTTTACAACGACACTGGATTCGGTAATCAATAATGTAGTGGAAGATCCGTATCTCGTCGCCGGTTACAAGTGTAATTATTTAGCTTGAATAGAATGAAGATCGGATTTGGTTAAATGGAGATTTGAAACTGCTTTCTGGCAATTAATAGGGCACCCACTTTCCGTGTTTTTGAAGACGATGGCGATGCAGAGTAGTATGGCTTGAATTAAGTATAACTGACAATTGCATCTCCACAAATAAAGCAGGATAGGCTTCTTCCGGGGGCCACTTCAAGAAACGCCGCTTCACCAAACTCAACTGGACGTCCAGCTCAATCGTCATCTTCGTTTAATGTGAAATCTCTTATTCTGGATTTTGAAAACCATCTTCTGCAACCATTTCTTTTCCTTCGCATATTTTGCTCCTAAAATTGACTGCTGGATGTTTTTGCCGCTTAGTCGGCTACTTAGTTTCCTTTCTTGGACTCTTAATAATGGCGTGCCTTAAATGATCCTTGAGTACTACTATTTTTTGGTTTTAAAACTTGAATGGGTCAGTCTGAGGGCACCCTAAATTAAAAGCATTGACCTGCTTCATTATACATTACAAAATAAGATTTATATTAAATCAAATTTGAAACAGGTAAAATTCAGACAGAAATTATGGACTGACTTGATAACAACGAATGTGAGCCGATTTGGCCTCTTAAACCCAACCTTTATCGAGAGATGGGTGCCGTATTTTTTAAAGTATAACATGTACTAGGTTTCGATTTCTTTGGGTCTTTTACAGGACTAAGTTTTCGTTTTCCTTAATTGTGAAGAAATTAGGTACCTACTACAGTAGCTGTTCCCTAGGAAAACTGCCCATCTGTAATCGGTAGTTCTCGCTTTCAGGAGGTCTGCTAGTGCAGTGTTATAAATCATTATTGTCTGCTTAAGCAAACAGGTAAGCAACTCCTAGAATTACGCTAAAGAATACCTGGCTTAGGAGTTACTTCGTATTTACTACTATGGCAAATTAAGAGGAATGATGAAAAGTGAAACGGTGCATCCTGATTATCTTTTGCAACTCAACTATCCTTTACCATTTTTATTTTTTTTTCATTTTCTCCTTGAAATACTTATTCAGATTTTTTCCAAACAACGTCACCCTTTTACAAGTCTATGTACATATGTCGGCTAAACTATTCCCTACCGTTAGTAACAATGGCTGTAGAAATGCTATAGAAACAAAGTGGCGAGTGTAACTGTTTGTCTAGGGAGGAGAAATTGCATTCCTCATTGGATGGCTACAGCTTTGAGTGACAAGGTACTTAATCGTCTGTGAAAATACAGCTTAGCCGAGAAGCTAAGTTGCATTTTATCTCTGTTTTCATACATAAACAAATGTGATGAACTGATTATTAGAGCCTTTGCTTTCCCCTGAGCATAAATCCTTTTGGTGATATCTTTTAAAAAACATACCACTTTTCATTCCACACACACTCCACTAGGATCTGCAAGAATTAGTGACAATTTAACAAAGGGCTAAGCACTTATCAGGTTGGTACTTGTCAAAGTAGCATTCAATTTCCATTTAATTGTAGCTTTTTATTAAATTGGATTTCACAAATTAAGTGATCTGTTTTAATATCTTAGGTTTGGCATGAAGGAAGAGCGATTTTCATATTCTGTTCAGATTTGCAGTGTAATAAACCAGTGGTTTTTGATTTCCATTATGAGCTAGACTTGAGCAATTTGCGAACGCAATGACCAAAAATACATTTGAAAAATGGAAAATAGCAGGTTTTGAGTGTTCAAATAAAATTTACAGTGGTCGAAAGTTTGAACTCAAACTTAAGGAAATCGCAGATTTTTCAGACCGAACTCAAGTCTTAATGATAATATTTTGAATGCAGTCACGAAAACCGCTCAAAAAGTTCTTCAGTCCTTCTGTTTATTTTTTTCCATTCTCACATGGTTGAGCATGGCACACTACTTTCGGTTTTTCAGATGTTTTGCAGAGTTAATTTTAATCATAGCGTTCATCTGTTGACTTTAATCTGTCTCATCTCAATTACAGATTCATGAGTGGTTTATATTACATAAATCAAAGTATAAGTTGTTGATCTTTTGTCCTCCGATTTAAAAAGATATATCATAACCATTAATAAAGATTGCTTACTTCCTTAATCATCTTCTTATCGCTCTTAACAACTCTGGGCTGAATATGCTGAATGGGGAAAATCATATGTTGTCAGTCTACGATTTTTTGCTACACGTCAAAAGAAAGATTTTTTTATTTTACTCGAAAACTTTTCTATAGCAATAAGGTCTTAGGATATGGATGGTTGCTATTCTTCGGTTTGTACCTCTATAACTTGTAGAAGCATTTGAAATAAACACAGCCCATAATTTCACCTAGTGGGTGCTTTTGGGTTGAGATTTAATTGTTCGCTGAGTAGTCATTCGATGCTGATTTTGTCTAGACATTTCGCTAAGAGGCAAAATCGTTCGTCGAAAAGATTTAGGGATCAAAATTTAATGAGGCGATACTTTTGGGACAGTTAAGAACCGTTTCTTGTAGTGACTAAGAGTCTTTTTCGTCCAGCTTTACAATTATAAAGTTTAAATTAACACATGCATTGAACACAATCAATTATTTTTATTCATCATAATACAATCAAATCGAGAGTCAAGTTTTATCAGGTAAACACAAACTGCGCATTTCCATTAGAAGCAGTCTTCAATGCTGCATATAAACTAATTTCAAATATTTCGCAAAATATTTGTTGTACAGAGAAAATGATTAGTAAATAATTAAAAATAGTCCCTACTTCAAGTATATTGTTCAATTTGACAGGAGGCTTTCATAGAAGAGACAGAGCAAATTACGAATGGACTTGCTCCCGCAAATATACCGTAATCTCAGGCTTTTTACAAAGCATCGATTTCGTTTTTCCAATGACATCAAGACATTTTTGCCGCTTGTGGGTTATAAAAAGCCGAAAACGAGGCTGACGAAGTTGTTGAGGCTGTGGAGAAAAAATCACACGATGCGAGCAGGCAAACCAAGAGTTTTTATGCTTTCGATCTGTTTTACTTGTAAATAGATAAAAATCTTCGAAAAATTGATGATTGGTTAAATGTACATCCCCAAAGGCCGTTGAAATCGGAGATTTTACTTGCGAACGGTCGATTTTCAACTATCCGAGTTTTTCTTCATAATTTCAGTTTATTTAACTGAATATGAATGAATCGAATTAGGGGCAAAACAAATAAACTATGAAGTGTTCCGTTTTTGACTTAAATAAATTTAATTAAAATAACTTTTTACCATTCAACGAGAGAAAATATATTTTTATTTCTCGAGGGGAATAAATATTTGGTGCCTAATAAAATGTCAAACTTAGATGGAGTATTCAATAATAAATTTAAAAGGCCATTTTTCAAAACCCAGAAATACAACTCACAAGAAATGTATTAACTGCATTATAAATATGTGGTTCGCTCGAATAAGTACAAGACACGATCAGGAACTCTTCTTCTCTGTGGACGATGCTCAACCAAAAATATACATTTGTGATGGCGCTCTGAGGCAGCGCTTCGTGGGAGCTGAGTGGGTGCCTTTAGGCGGTCGAGTAGGCGTACATACAACTCACTAGTTTGCCACCGCTACTACGGGTCTCGGGTGTCGTTATGGGGCAGGACAACGAACGGACAACAGCAAAGGTTAGTGAAAAAAGGCATGGATGCTGGTTGCGGTAGACAACAAGGGCACGACTCCTCTCTCGCTGCTTCCTTTAACTGGCTATTTACACATCGGTTTTTGGCTCCGGCGACTCGTCATTCTTGGAGGTTAATTCCACCTCGACGGCTACGGTGGAGCGTGGCTCATTTTGGGGACCATCGTCGCGATAACTCCGCGCTGGCATCGCTCGTCGTAGACGGCTTCGAAGCGACGGCATGGTTATGATGAGAAGGAAGAAGTTTGCGATCGAGTCTATTTGCAGGAGGGTGTTAGCAATTGTGTCCCAAATTTCCAAGGCCTCATGCGGATTACTGGCGATGTAATACATTGAAAGCGCAAACGTTGGAAACTCAAATATTGTGCAGAATACTGCAATCACAGTAACAGCAATAGATGCGCGTATATTATTGTCCCGACCACCATATTTAGTTGTTGGTCGATGAATGAAGTTCTCTGAGTGCCGTTTACACGGGTTCAGCTGGCAGATGATCAGGGTTGTGAAAATGAGTATAAGCATCCAAGGAAGCAGTGTTTGGAACGAGAAATATACGGCGGAAAAGGATCTGAAATCCACCTGCATGTAGGGTTCCGAGAAGACGCAGTGGGAATTAAGGCGCTCGCTGTAGCAAACGCTGATTTGTTGGTCGAAACGTCGCAAAGTGGAGATGGTGAGTCCCATCAACGCGAACAGAGCGAAGACAGGAAGGAAGATGCGCTTCTGTCGCAGGCATCGTTGATACACCGTTGAACCCAGTGGCCAGAGCACTACCTCAGCTCTGGCGATAGTTATTAGAGTGATGGCCCAGTTGCGCCCACATATCCCGGTGTCACGAATGCAGTGAAAGAAGCTCATCAGTGGCGGAAGAATGGAGTAGATGTACGTGAGAGTTCCATTCACTGGTTCTGAGAGTGCTCCATTTGCAATCTGTTTGTAGGCAAAGAGCTGAATGCTCTCTCCGCTGGAAGAAGCACCGTGGTAGAGGAATTCAAACAGGCAAAAGGTAATCAAACCAACTTGCATAGTCGTGCGTCGAGAGCTTGTGAGCTTACTGGCGTGGTTCACCCCACCTGGTTTCGCCAGATTTGTATTTTTTGGATGGGAAGATTTCGTGGGGGGACCGTGGTAATCCAGAATGAGAAGAATTAGCGCCCAGAGGTTGAAAAATGCTCCGAGAATCGAGAGGGAAATGGAGACATAGAGGCGGGCAAAGTGAGGGTAGTCGACTTGATCTAACTGGTTGACTTGACATGAATTCTGGTAAGTAACTTTAATATAGCTATCGAAGAAGACAGAGCAGTTTGGGAGCAAAGCACTGGCGTCATCCACCTCAGTCATCGTGTGCTCTGTGCCTCAACAGATATGAGAGCGAGATGGGCGCGGTATGAAGGAAAAGCATCACTGTCCGTTCATGCGGTGCTTTGCTCTGATTGGCTGTCGGACTTGTCCAATCAGACGGGGGCTGAGGTACACTCGTGCAGCCTGATACACACTTTGGCGAGGCACACGCGGTGGGCAATTAAGCCAACAAAAAATATGAACTTGAAGGAGGGGCTGATTCACATTCAATATGCTAAACGAGAACGCTTTCAGTAAGTAGAAGAAAAACAAAGTTAATGAGAACTAAAACCTGAAGTTTGTGCAATGTTTACTTAGTCCTTAAATTTCGAAATTCTAATTAATCTAAAAACTACCCAGTACAGGGATGTTACTGCTATTGCGTTAAAAATGAATTTAATTCTCATGCTAAATATTTGGATTTCCATCTGTGTACTTATGTCTAACAAGTCCAAATAAATTTTCATGGTTATGCATGAATACAGCTTCGTCAATAATGAAAGTCAAGCATTTGAGATACGAAAAATTCATATTATCTAGGAGCGATTACATTCGACAACCTTTTTTTAGAAAAAAGCCCTTTGCGACTAATCATGGGATTTTTATTGTTTATTTAAAACTCAAAAACATTAAACTTGTAAAGAGTGTGGTAGCAATTTTATTGCATGAATTTTATTTGTACTGCGTTTTAAATGTCTCTAAGACAACATAGTGATTTTTTTCAAATCATCTGGGTCGAACCAATATCTGTCGTATAAATGAATAACCCTCTTGCTTTTTAGAAAAATATTGCTCATATTTTTCAACCAAAAATCGCGATATCAATAAAAAATAAAAGTATTATCATTGGATATATCGCTTTTGTAGTTGGGCAATTAATTCTTTATTTCAACCATAATGCATTCTGAAATACCATATTATACAATCACATGCTTGTGCCAGTATCTACTCAAAACAAAATGATTCCTCAATTTTCATGCAATATCAGTTCTAGTAAACATCTTCATCTAGAATAGCGAGAGAATCGCTTAGAATGCCTTAGCTTTTCTGTTTACGAGAAAAAAGTGTAATGTATATGTGATCATCGTTAAAAATAATATTTTGCGATTGCTTGTGCATTCATTAAGAAAATACTCTTTCCTCGAAATTCCCTTTTTTAAGCCAGGCCTCATAACTGTATCTAATTCTGCTGCGTGCAGCACATCAGCGCTAATTAATACAGACATGCATTTTTAGGATACAAGTCTCATTATTTCTTTTCTTGCGTGACTTTTTCAACTAAACGGGTCCAAAGTATGTCGCGTTAAGTAAAATTAGTGGCAAGCAAACCGGTCGGTTCCTGCCAAGTGAGTCAAACCTCTGCTTCTCCCGTCAAGTCAAATATTCACAGTCCTGTAATACATTATCATCCTGAGAAGTCGTCTTGATTTAGGGTCTTATCTCATTCTAGTAAATGAACAGAGACAGATCTTTTGGAGAAAAAAACAAAATTCCAAGAAGAAAAAGTGGTAATTTTAGATAATAATTTGCTCCTACTCAGTTTAAAATGAATTCGGCAATTATTCAATTGCCGCATTTAACGAATACAAAACCCAGAGTGCAACTTAGCATTTCTTTAGAGAGAGCGTGTTTTAAGAAAACGTTTGTACCACTAACTCCACTTTTGTGAGAGTGTAGCGATTAGAAAATCACAGCACAACCACTTCTTTGGACACTGGACACCCTATTAGCTGTCAAGTACTGAATTTGGAGTCTTATTTTGCCAAAGATTCATTCACATATTTCTTTCTTATTTGCATTAAATGGGTTGCTTGCTTGAGCTTATCTATTACCTTAGAGCCTTCAATTTTCTACTGATTACTATATTAGGTTATCATTTTGATAATACTAGTGGAAGCCGTTTATAAAGGCTCTGATTTAGTTGGCCAATAGCAAACATTCAGATTCTGTCCACAAATTCTAACATCCAAGCAAGCAATGGGTTTACCGAATACCTCTCATAGCCACGTAACCAAGCCCAGCTTTGAGACTCATTCAACCGCCACCTTTGTTTCACCATGCGGCACTTCTTGTACCTTAGGGCTCTCCTGAATGTTAAGCAGGGACCGAAAAATACCCGAAAATGAAAGACTGGTCTTATCCAAGCAATCTTTAGATAGGAATGATTGCCGGTGTTCGTCCAAAAGCAAACTTAAAGTTAAAGTACATTTCATTAAAACACTACCCGACAATTAATTAAACACATTTTTTTGAGATTTTAAAATCTATTTGATGTTTTTTCATAGTTTCTTAAAATTTATAATCGACAAAAATGTCTAAAATAGTATCTCTAAACAAGAGTGATGTCACAAGTTTATTTTCTAAAATTTTAGTGTCTGAGGTATCTAAATAGTTCCATCTAATTCTAAGTTTAAATATTTTTTTAGAAGTAAAGGCCATAAGTCTTCTTTAAATTGTATATAAATTTTGGTAGAATGAAATGAGTTGGTATTGGCTTCCATAGGAGGCAGGAGACGTTAAAGACTGGAATTGCTAGGAAACACCAAGTTAATTGTGACCTGACTTTTACTCGTTAAATTATAGTGCATGCATAAAACCATTAAGAGTGCAGCTATCAAACTAAAGCATCACGCACAGTCGTTAGAGAACTTCTCCCTCGCAAAATATGAGGTGGCAGTTCGGATATCTACGAAAATTATGAAACGGATTTTAATTAAAATCGAATTTTGAGGTCAAGCTTAGACTGCAGCCAAGGTCGTGGTTTAATAATTTATAACGGAGGAATTTGCAGCACTATTAGATGAATTTGCCAAAATATTAAAAATTTGTCATATTTCTCTTATTTTTAAAAGCGATTTTTTTATTATCTGATTTGCTAAGGATTTGTTTGTACAAAATGCCTTAACACAATCGGACAAACAAACTGTTGCCATGGATTCCGACATTCTTTGCGTAACAAGGTTGTGAAGTTGGGGAAAAAACATTCTAAGGCAATTTGGTGGTTTCGAACGGAAGTTGACATAGCAAAGCAGTATCTTTACTAAAAAATACTTTTGCTGACTCAAGGTGAACTACTGGAAAAGAAGCAGCTTTAAGCCTCAGCTAATGCATTCAGAAGCGGTATTAGCGAGTACCAAAATGAAACTTTAGGTGCACTCTAAAGTTCGTAGAATTTTTTGTTATACAAGTACACTCTCGAATCCTCGAAACAGATAGAACAACATTATTTACTGCCGGTACCTACAATTAGTCTACGGACTAAGATTAAGAAAAATAGCCGTATTTACTAGGATGGAGTTATTAGGGGAGAGACCTTGTCGCAGAAGCGTAAGGCAGTTGTGAAATTAGCGTTACGAGATCAAATAGAAAAACTCGCAGATTTTACTAGCAGTAGAATTAGCAAGTTTAACATAGAAAACGAAACATTTCATAGCGCTTTCCTGCCTGTACATCTCGCTTTTAGTTTCCTGCAATCTCTATAGCTCAGACTCTAAAGGAGAGAATACATTTATGAACTTACTACAGACAAATTGAGTTATGAAAAAACGTCATTATTCCGTGAAATTTAGTTAGAAAAATAAACAGATCATTGAGGTTTTTGAAAAATTTTAGGGAACTAGTGCTTCGAAATAGACTACCACTTAAAAAAGCATTAATTATTCATTGAAATGGACCACTTCGAAGACATCCCTCTCTTGGGGGTACCACAAACCCCAGATATACGGAAAATCCGCGCTGCTTCTCTGAATTCAACTAAAAAAAGAATTTAATAGGACAGCTACGTCCCTAAACATTTCCTCTGGTGGGTGAGTTAATGAGTTACTTCTCTAGGACCGGAATTCGGGACATATCAATTTTTTGCCCGATTGATCCGTAAGTGGTGGCGACATAATCAGCTTAATATTTAAAAAGATCTACTATTAATGTAACCAAATAAAATTTACTCCTGTTAAGAGCGACCTGGAGCAGCAACTCCCAGAGGAGATGAACCTCAGATCCACATGAATATTCCCTAATGGGGAAGCAGCCATCTGCAGCACCCAGGTCGAAGTTTGAATCTCACGTTCCGGGATAAAACGCGATCACTGCAGCTTTCTGGAAGTGTCTAGATTCATTTCCTTTAACCACGAGGCAAAATGACGGAAAGGAAGCAACCTTCATTATATTTTCCTGTTTTATCAACAACGGTTATCCAAGGTGTCCTTTGAGATGTACCTCGATGGTAGATGCGTTCTCAGACTGATGTCGTAGTTAAGTCACATTAACCAGCTTTCTCGTTTCGATGCAAAGTAATCCTTATCGTTCCTTTACCTGAAAGGCAATTATTTTGGAAACGGGCTAATTTACACACATAAAATCATTTATCTTGTAAAAAGATCCGTTTAATGTTTTTTGATCCACCCCGTAAAAATGAGCCGTGCGTAGTCTTGTCACAAACTCACAGTGACTGCCTTCTGGTTTTTAGAAGTGAAACCTAACTTGATTCTCTGTTCGCTCCCATGAGGCACCTATCTGGCATGACTGAACAAACCGTGGCGTTTTCCCTTTAAGTCTTCCCCCATCGCTCATTTTAGAGGACCAATTTTTATAGACAGGACGATCTGATATTGTACGGCGACTTAACAGACGCACGCAGCCTGCCGTTGTCTGATCGCATCCCTCCACGGGATCCTGGAGAATGACAGTCAGTGCAACTAGGTTTGAAGTAGGAGCCGTAGTAGGCATCCATTTAAGGGACTCTTCTTACCCCGATTAGACCTATACATCAATCACTCTATTACATCTCAATTTATCTTATCAAGAACGCGATAATTTCCACAATATTTTAAAGTTGAACTCTAGGAGCCTGCACTGGAGCAGTGAAATCAAATTTTAAAAACCATCTTTAACCGGTAAGAAATATCAGTTCACCAGTCACAGGCCGGCCATCAGAAAAAAGTGGTTAATAACATAACTACTAAATTTTACTTATTCAGAATGCTCTTCTGAAGTGGCGTTCTGCTTAGACGCATTGAACATGTAAACCAAGAGTACTGAAATCACCTAGTATCTAGATACTGGTGTTAAGGAGAAATTTGACAGCCCCATCCAAAGAAAAACGGAGTTATAAGTGTATAAGGTGGGCACTGGATAGTAAGCATAATCTACTTAGTTTGGAAACCGGCTCGAAATAACATGAGAAAAAAAAATTTTTTCAGGTGCTGATTACAGTAATCAGCTCTAGTTACTTGACTGACGGAGGCGCGTTTGGTCACTTAAAGGAGAAATAGCACTGTGCCTGAACACCTTTAACACTAATGGCTTATTGAAACATTTATTCTGATCACCCAAAAAGTTTCAGAGAACAAATCTCCAGCTTTCGGCTCAAAAATATTGTGACAGTGCATTAAATGTTCAGCCTGCATAATCTTTTGACAGTTGTGCCGTGCATTTCACAGATACTCATACCGGAAAAAGGGATTTTGATAGTTAATATGAGGCCCTCAACTTATGGTCGTTCTATCTACTTTCATGCTGCATTTTCTGATATTTAATTGATAAACGAGCTCCGCTAATGTAATTAAACAAATAAAATTCGTGTTTAACTTTTTTATCGATTTGTGCGCCCATAGAAATGACTGTTTTTTAGCCAAAAGCAATTTATTCAGTTAAAGATGAAAATTCCTGCCGAACAAGCACTTGAGTCGGCAGTGAGGCCCTTTTTTCCGTAAACATTAATGTTTACTCTTCGTCGGCTCTGACTTGGAAAATCCAGTGACCTGCGTGACATCATACTTGGATCAAAAATAACGAAAAATGGTCTATTTTACCTTCTCCTGATCAAGTTGATGTCATTCCTCCTGCAAAGCAGATAATAAAACCATTTTTGAAATGCACTGCACACGAGTATTTATCATTGATCATGAAAAACTATGATAAAAGTCAAGGCTCCAAACAGATTCTTATTACGTCCTTAAAATTGATTATCGAGAGGGAAGAACACGGTTAAATCTTGCATCCAGGAAAAATAGTTTCTTCCTCCTGCATAGCAAGCGGGTGTTAATAAATTTACAACTTAAGATGGCAGTTGAAGTGCTTGGCCAGGCATATCAGCCATGCTCTAGAAACCCTTTCTATCACGTTCTTTTCAGCGTAGTCGTGTGTCAATTATATCACCTTTGTTTCGATGAAAATGTGCACTTCTACAACTAGCCGCCATATTCACAGCATTTGCTAGATGTCTCAATTAAATTTCTCAAATAATCAATATTTTCACCTTCTCAAGTACTTCTACTTGAAATATTTTGTGTCATACTGATGAAGTCTTCAAAATGGTGTCTATAAATTATTTGGTGGTTGCTTCATTACATGGATTTAGTTCAAAAGCTCTATCACCTCATTCGTTGATAGGTAAAAAATAGTCCTGTTTAATCTAAATGAAATTAATCATGTTTATTTACAATCGTGGAAAAACTTTTTGTTACTCTGGAAGAATTTTTGCTTTTGGTATTTGCACTCGATTAGAACGAACCTCACTCGTATTTAGCCCTAATGATTGCCCCACTACTTTCGTTACGAAGTGTGCAAGCCTTACTAAGAAAAAACAAGTCACTGATCCCCTGTTTATCGCACTGTGACATTAGCCCCAATTTATTGCCACCAGACAAACGTTGTATTTTACCGATAGTGAATTTCTGCTTTTCCAGAAAAATACCCCCTCAAAGTTGGATGCGATGCCAATTTTTTTAAAAATCTTTTAACATTTTTTCCAGAGAAGGGTACATGGCAATCAATATAAATCGTTCGAAAACCGTTAGTGAGCCTGAAAAATGGAACAGGAGATAAATACCGCAGTCAGATTTTTTCCATGCGTGAGCTACCCGTGTTCCTAAATGGGTTTTTGAACATCTGTTGACTGATAGACGTTTCTAGCAAAGCCGATTTACTTACGTGGACTGGAGCTGATAGGATTATTTTTAGTGTGTTCGCTGAGGTATTGACACGTTCAAGTGAGGGTTTCTGGATAAATGCTAGCCGATTGTTCTTTGGAGATTTTAAAAATCAGTGAATACTATCTTTCCCTCAGTTGTCTGAATCCTTCTACATCGCCCTTAAAGCTTATGGAAAAAGAGAATAAGTGACCGTATCTATAATGCAAGACAGCAAAGTGTATAATGGTAATTCGTCCTAAAGGTCAGTAAAAGTGGAGACCATATGTGCTGCTTAGTGCTCTAGTCTGAACTTTGTGGCAGCAATTCGTGTGAGTGAGTTGTATATTACGACCCCGTGATGGAGAGGAGTTAGCGAAAGCAAGAGATAGTGACCAGATTGCTCTTTAAGTGTAGCAGACTTCAACGAAAATCTGCTGCAGAAAATGTTTGGAAGAGTTTTGCTGACCGCTGTACTTAATCCAGAGACAGCAAGGGCAGCCAGAATAAAGACCCAAGCGGTGCACCATTCCCTATGGTTGGCATCCTAACTCGTAACCTGGCGATGGACAATTGTGTTTTTGATTAATCTTAACTTTCATCGGAGAAGAAACTGTTCAACAAGCTTCCATGACTGCAAAAGTCAGATTAATCGTGAGGCTCTTCAAAGAAACAGCAGAAGAATCAGCATGCTCCATTCTCCGACCTGAGTAGGACAAAACGATGTTATAAAAAATAATGGGAGTCAAATTCTGAAAATATTATTTTGAAATTATTACATTTGAAGTAACCCATGATTTCTTCTTTGATATGACTGTTAAATTCATCTAGAGAACAGTAAATCTTTCAGGTCTCCCAATATATCCCGCTTAAAATTTAAGTTTTTTTTCAAATTTGAATTATAAAGTATTTCATAATGTTTTAAGAAACCGAACATTATTTTATAAGTTAAAATGCAATTTATCTTATCAAATTTGGTTTTTTAGGAGATTGGAATTGAAATTTACTAGATTTAAACACTGGTAACATATTACCACTTAAGAATCATATAAGACAATGTTGTATGAGTTCAAGGATTGAAATGTCGTATAGCAATCTCATATCTCGAGATGACGACAACTGCTCTTCACTCCTCCATTCTCACCAACTTGTTTCACCATTTCGGTGGATAGACTTGCGACTGGCAACTCTTATAGAAAATGTTAAGCGTAGTAGACATTGATTTCGTAAGCTGGGGAAAGTCCTAGCCACAGTCTCCAAAAACGGAACTTCATGTGGAACATTTTTGCGATTAATCTGGTGGTGGGATCGCCAAGGAATAATCCAATTTAAATAGTTACCACCTGACTGAGCAGCAATTAATACTCAATTCTACTCTCAGCAATTATGGCGTTTAAACGAGACTTTGACGAGATAAAAGGCCTGCTCCAGTGAATCGAAAAGGGGTGAAGTTTCATCAGGAGAACGCATTACTACCCCTCCCCCACCGAGCGAGAACCACGTTACAAAAAACGGGAGAACTTATTCTGCTTGCTCCTTTAGACTACTACCAGTTGTTTCGTAACTAACAAAATCACCTGAAAGGGGCGAATTGTTCGAAATTACACTTGTGAGTTCTTGGATTCAAAACCGAAATAGGACTGTGTTCAACAAAAACCACCAGATTACAGCGAGTACAGTAGTCCAAGGTGAATCACCAGCGATTTTTGGGAACGGAGATTTGACACTTGAAATTATCAACTAACTGCTCTCTCAGGCATCTGTTACGGAAGTCGGGAAGAGATGAGCTAGCAAACCCTTCGCTACTGAATTTCCATTTATCTATTTAATGCCATTCAGAGAATTAATAAAACTTCGCCCCTCCGTTACTCTCTCATTTTAAACAAAAGTTTATCCGTTCCACCATAATACCTGTGCAAGTACTTCCAGTTGTGATGGGTTCTAACTTGGTGGTAGGTAAATTTGTATCGCTTCCTTCCATTTCTAAGATGTGAATAAAACAAAACATTTAAAGGGCCCTGAAATTACGTCAATAATTCAAATTTTTAAGTAATATTTGAGAGAATGATTAAACTAGTTCAAAAACAATTAAAATTATTGCGCCATAGTGCATAGGCTTCGAAATGGCAAATTATGCAAACTGCTGAAAGTACTTTACTAAACCCTATAACAGGTCATGAGATAATTTTGTGAGTGTATTTAATAGTTTTTGGGTTAATTTTAACGGCAACACTTAGCAAGGACTTGCTGATATGGCTGTCATGTATAAATGTTGAAAATAAAAGCAAAAAATTACGTACAGGTCTACTAAAGACAAAGCTTGCCTTTGCCTTAACAGAGAATTATGGCATAGATTTTTTGACGAATTTCTTATGAAGGAAACAGGCATTGATTTATATAAAGTTTCGGGTTTCAAATAGGATAAGAAGTTCAAAGCTCGCAGTATATTTCAAAAATGAGTATGGATGGAAAACTGAACCTTCAACTGTGCAAACTTATTCCCTGTGTCTGCATTTACAAGAAACTAAAAAACAGTTTAGTTTTTCGCTTTAACAGCGTTGGTATCACTAAATAGTAGATATCAAAAATGAAATTAACCTTTCCCTAACTTTAGTTAAACAAAGAGACAAAAGCAACGGCTCCTACCACGGCTCCTGAAATCACTGCAGAGACCCTCAATGAACACATACAGAACCTAGATTCAGCTGTTCGTCTGGAGCTGAACTAATCTGGATTCTATGGAAGAACCGTAATTAGAAAAACCTCTGCTCTCAAAGACAAATGTTCCAACAAGGCATTTAGAGTGGTGTAGTAAAAACATCCAGCATTTGTCCCTCCTTGAGCACTGAAAAATGTGATTTTCTCTGACCAACTTATTTCCGACCGCCGGCATCCGAGTGTACGCTTGGTGACAACCGAAGGAGGAAGCATTTAATCCAGACTGCTGCCTTCACCAAACCATAAAACATGACGGAGTTCTACCAAGATGATGATCTGGGGTGCTATTTCTTGGAAGTCCGACATCGACCCAATGATTTCCTTCCCTCCATGGTAGTAGAATAAGCAGCCGAGACTACTTAAGAGTTTTGGCCGATCAAGTCCATCCTGCGGTTTTTCAAGAACCATTTCCGGAGGGGAAGGCCGCCATCTTTCAAGGTGAAAGTGCACCAATCCAAACAGCAGCCAGAATTATTAAATAAATGCTGAACGAGGAACGTTCTAATAAAGTTTAGCATTTCATCTGGCCACCACCACTTTGAGTAGCATCTATGGTGAATTTCAGAGATTTAAGTAAGAAGTCGACTTCCGTCACCACCATCGTGTCTAAACGAACTGGAAGTTGTTTTAACTGACGAATGGGTTAAAGTGCCTTTGGAACCAACTATTGCCAATTTGTAGGAACCAATAACTTAGGCAATTAGGGCCGTAATTGCAGCAAAAGGTGGAGCCACATCGTATTAAAAGGTATTTTGTTGATTTTTCAAGGTGCTTCAACAATTTCGCCCATCCCCTGTGCTTATACTTGTATGTTTATTTAGTTTTTATCTTGTGTCTTTCCGAATCCATGTGAACTGGGTTGTTATATCGTTAAACATGTCACAATAAAGGAGAATATGATTTGTAAAAAAATTTGCCAATATTAGTTGAATCATAAAAGTGTGCTGACATTCAGGGAAGGAAATATGAAAAATTGACTTTATGAAGCTGATACGCATAGCGGGATAAGCAGGGTGGGAAGGTGGGTTCAGAAAGCTTTACCAAGTTTTGACTTCTCAGGAATTCCAGAAAGTATGCTGTTACCTTTATGTTGGCTCAAGCCTCGATTAGCCTATTAATTATATTCGTAGATACTCTGGATGTCAAGGCAAACGTATTAGGGACAAGCTGTTTCACCTTTCGCCACCTGCAATTTCCTTGTCTCTGTTGACATTGCAAAACGCCACACTTTGGGTTGTAGATCCCTGTCCTGTTGATCATATACTGAACTCTAAAAGGCTTATCTGCCTTGAAAAGTGTCCTCTGATGGCATTTCTAACACATTAAAATAAAAATTACGCTGACTTATAAAACTGGTTTATCAAGTGGTTATTATAGTGACACCAGGGAAAAAAAGCCTTCTATGCTTAATTTGAATCAATAAAAAAGGCTTTGATGGTTTAGATAGCAATATCTTCTTTTACTTATAGATTCGCCAAAGAAATATCCCGAAATCGGGGGCTACAGGTTTAAGCACTTTAGAAAAATATCGAGGCTTTTCAGTCCACTTTGAAGTTCAGCTTCAAGCCAACCGGAAATGATGCAAGCATTTCACTAAGCTCGTAAAATACGTAAACTCGCCTTTCAATCCACTGGAGGATTTGTATGATATTTAAAATAATTTGAAGTATCCAAGTAAATAGAGTTGCATCGATTTTATTTTTCATTTGCCACTTAATCGTTTTTGGAAAGAGTGGCAGATTTTTGGTCATCACAGTAGTGATCTAGCTCTTCTTGTATCAGTATGAAAACTAGTACAACATTATTGAACGATTCCTGTAAGATAAAACCCAATTGAGGGTGAAATCATAATTAACCTCATTAAATTAGAATTATCGATTTTTTCGAAACACTTTAGATGGCCTGCTGCTGTTTTGCACCTCACAAAGAGAAAACTTTACTATGCGATTGGATTTCCCAGCAGCAGTCGGATTTTTAGGCATTTTTTACATTCTTTTGACTCATGAAGAAGATCTGATTGAGTACTGTCAGAGCAAGGCCTCTTGGGGACCCTGGCGGTGTCCGGGAAGCTTCGGGAAGTGCTCGGAAAAATTGGCCAAGCGGTACAAGTGTCTGGAAGGCGACTGTGTTCAGGGAAGTCAGTGCACCTCTTTACCGGGATTTACTGTGAGTGGCAATTTAAATTATATAAATTAGTCAAATTGAAAACAAATTAAGTACACTTTTTAGCACTGATAAGTAAATCTTAAAAAATCCACATTTAAAAGGTAGCTGGTGAAGAGCTCTAGCTTTTTTAACCTTATATCAAGAAGGACTAATTTGAGTCTCTGAATGCTGGTAAATTTGATGTGTATTGTCCTATTCCTTCAAAATATGGATTTACAAATATAGATTTATTTTGAAAAAAAATTAATAGAATATCTCATTTCAAAACCAACAGGCCTTATTAGTTGCTTCGTTATAAAATTAGATAAGACCTGAAAATGGAACAATTTTTATATTAAATCGTATTTCACATATCAGGAGCATTTAACGCTGTCTGTACGTGATAAAGCTCAGTACTTGGTGCAACTCATTGCTCTTAAGAACACCCGATAGCAACTACCAAGGATTGACGCAAATCTCGTCATTGGTTAAGAAATCAACTAAATATATTATAACCGCTTGTTGTTTCCTACGTGAAATTATTAAAACCAACCATGGATAGCAATAAGGCCGAAAGTGTTAGAGCATCGAATTTATATGTTACGATACACTGGCTAGATTGAAAATTTAATAGTAAATGAGTTCTAAGGCAAAAGTGGAATTTTTATCTCACTGAATTATTAATAAGTTTAGACGCTATTGTTTAATGATCATTTTGAATACTTGATTAAGCTAAAGCTACTCAAAATGTATGAAGACTTCATCGTAAGAGCTATACAGTTTCGCCTTTATTACATTGCACCATTTTTCACATTTTTCAAGACGAAATTTTCTGCCTTTTTCCGTTTTGCGATAACGCTTTTAATTTTAGTAATCTTGGAAAGGCTTGATGGCTAATCATAAGATATTAACTTTGGTAATATCGTCAAATAGACAACGTGAAAAGTGGTGGTATTTCAACGAACGGCAGCTGAATAGAGAATATGAATGCTTCCTAAGGGTATAAATTTTATGTATCGTTTGTCCAAAAGCAGTTTTTAAATTGCATTTATTAATTTTCTACTACATTTTTCTGCGTTCTAAGTAACACTTGGGAAATAGCAAATAAAAGGCATTTCTTTTATTGTTTTTCTTGTATGCAACATTATGATGAAGGATTCTGACATTAACATAGCAGATTTTTGTGTAATCATGTCGTTGCTAATGAGTTGTGACAACTACAAGTCACTTTTTTTCTCCCTGAAGTTAAATAAACTTTAATTAACCAGGTCCTGTTTTCTTTGTTATATCTAGAAAATCTTTAAGAGTAGTCTAGATATATCATGCCTGGATCATGTAGAAACTAATGTGATATAATATTAAATACCATACTTTTGGCTTTTACAGCCAAAAAACTTCTCTCTTCATAGTCTGCTGTTTAATTTTGAAATCTTTGTTATTAAGTTACAAAGTTTTTTTTCCTGAAAGAATTCTAATTTCATTTATTGTTTCTGGACTATTTTATTCCCCTACAGAATTAATAAATTTCACTAGGTTGTTTCCAATCACAAAAATTAGCTTTCCCGTGAAAATTCTAATAAAACTTCTTAATGGTTCTTTTCTAAAAATTTTTCGATTTTCGAATAAATAACATGAAGTTAATGAACAATTTAGTGATTCACATAGGTTTGTTATTAGGTTCCTCGTGCGGTACCTAAAGTTAATTTGGAATTTATAGCCTTTTCCAGCCCGTTGGCGGGTCATGTTTTGCTGAAAGGGCAGTGCGTTACTATCTACATGATTTCTGGCTACGATACATGCAAGGAACCTTTTTGCATGGTTGAATATGGACTTTTGCAATGGATTGCCAATGATTGCCACACGTTATCTGGAATCCTCAACAGTTGTTGCCATAAGTCTAAATGTTATACCTTGTCGACTTTTATAATTTTTGGCCAACTAAATGTTTACTTGGATGTAGTGTATAGAGTGAAGAAGTATAATAGTCGCAAAGTACTGCTGTAAACGTTTCATGGATTGTAATAAAATTTAATCAATAAAGGTCGTAGTTGTGAATTTTGCAATATAAATTAGTTCTAAGAAATATTAACAAGAAAAAAGTTTTCTAAACAAAATAGCCGACATCACTCGATGAATTTGAATTCGAGTAGTCGTTTTATTTGTTTCCCCTTCAAAAAATAACAATCTGTCAGTATTTCAAAGTGGAAAAATTTTTTTAATTATAGTACATTTAGCATTATTCTATACACAACAGCAAAAATTAGTCTAAAAATCAGTAACTTATCTTCTTGTTAATTAGGAAATATGATTTGTGAACGATAGTAGCTTGCCATGCACAATGTCTATTCTAGTTAACCTCTTGCAGAATTTGGATTTAATTAATGGAACAACCGTCTGAGTCACTAAAACTTTCCTGGAAAGATTCGAATAACGGGCTTTGGAGGATATCGACTTTCCCGTTCAGTTTAATAAGGATTTGGAATAAACTGTGTCGAATTTGTTATGTACCGGATATTCAAGATGGACGTTAAGGTAATACAAGGAAAAAGAAAAAGTGGTTTCCAAAAGCAACATTTAATTGTTTTAAAACGAATTCAATATGAAAGGAAACACCACTATCTACAAGGAGTTTTTCTCGAAACAATTACCGTTATCAGTGTCTGTTACAGCTCAACCCCGAAACTCGGCCGTGCTGATTTGACACTCCCTTGGGGAAAGATCTCCCCAAAAGCTTCTTTGACTTTGCCGAAGATTAACTGGACAGTTATTTGTCTGGAAGAACCAACAAAATATCACCCCGTGAAATCCATTTTAATACTCTGTACACTGACTTGTATTCCACTTTGTCGTGGTTCTTCGCTCCGACATGTTGCACGCATTTCCAATACTTGTCTTCTCCGTATATTCTAGGGAATAGACTTTCGGTTATTTGGGTACAAATGTATCTGATTTACAACGAGAACTTAGTTCTTCGTCGCCGAAGACGTAATAATATTAACACGAGATTTCCTAGAAACCTCACCATTTTGGAGTACTACTTGATTTCCACTTCAAATCCTGTTACACTTGGCCATTTGTGCACACCGTATAGGCCAAAAGTTATTGACCGTCTCTAAGTTAATCATTTGAGACTACAGCACTTAATCAGATCAGTTAATACATTAAAGGGACTAAATAAACTACGGCTTCATCTATTAGCGAAAATTCGTTTTAATTTAACGCCTTCGCCATTGTAGTTACATGTTAAGCTGCAAGAAATCATTATCTTACATAATAACCTTGATTTTTGGCAGGCGAAAGATAAATCATCCTTGTTTCAGACGAGTTTTAGCTGGCTTCGATATTTTTAAGGTGATTAAATATTTTGTGTCTGTTTGTCGATGCTCTCAATGGGTGTTCTGAGTAGCAAACGGTGACCTTCTCATGTGGAGTCCTTTGCGTAGGAAAAACAGAGCGCTTTAGGAGAACTAGAATTCGGCTACTATTTAAACAAAAAAGCAATCTTTTACCAATTATTTTTTTACATTTGAAAATTGAATATGCTGAAAATTATTAAATTGGCTTTAATTTCGCTAGGTTTGTTCCCAAAATTGAAAATATAGGAATTGCATTTCTAATTTGAAACATGACGCTACTGAAATTATCTTCCAATAATTTCCACTTTTCCTGAATGAGCTATAATGCTTCAAATTTACCCCAGCATTTACTCACCGTATGTAAAAAAAAATAGTATCATAATTGTTAGTAATATTTATTGTAAAGCAGTCTTTGAGCTTTTGTAGGATGTTATAGAGAGCCCTGCCGATTATTTAGTCGAATCATAGTTCAAGAATTCGTCTTTTTAATCGATTGGCAGATTGGTACATTTGAGTGTCACTCAAGAATTTCCCTTATTTTCCCATTTTTTTGGAATGAATTTATGAATTTCTTCTCTGTTACTATCAATGAATCTCTGCAAGTTTCCATAAAACGTCAGATATATAACCAAAGAAAGCTTCGCCTTAAGACTGAATTTACAAACGTAGGAATCGAAGGACTGCAAGACTGTTCTCAAGTCCGGCGCTTGTCGTCCCTACTGGTCTTCGTGGACCTCGTGGTCGGCGTGCACCGCCACCTGCGGCGTGTCGGAGCGCAGCCGCTACCGGCCCTGCATCGGAGCCTACATCGTTCCCGAGGGCGAAGGGATTTCTGCGCTGAAGGGGAGCTGTGCGGACCCGGCGCGCGCCGCCGAGGGCATGGAGCGGCGCGACTGCCCACTCCTGCGCATCTGTCCGCGCATCGCCGGGGGGTGGGGAGAATGGGGCGCCTTTTCCACTTGCGATGCGGTGTGTGGAAAGGGGAACCAGCGCCGCATCCGTCTCTGCAATCGCCCTCCGCCTTCCGGTGGAGGGGTGCCGTGCCAGGGTATTGACACTCAAGTGGTAAGTGAGATGATACAATGGAATACAGCATAAATTTGGAGCCAGATTAATTCTACTACTGTGCGAATGCATTAGAACAATATTCCATGTGCATTCTAGGTTATGAATTCTCGGGGTAGGGGTATATTCTTACTAAACAGCTTTTTGCCCATTCTGAATTCGTACAGTTATATATTTATTCTATCATGTTTCGAAAGTTACAATTCATAGTTAATACTTAACATGAGTTTCTGTTCCTTTCTATTCCATCTAAGCAGTGAAAACGTCTCATTACCAAAATATTGCTTCTTTAGTCAACTTGAGGAATGGTAACAACAGCATCAGTAAACGTATCAAAATAGCCAAAATCTCCAATATAAAAAAATTTAACGACTTAAACACATATTTTTATTCTGTTCAAACGCATTGTGGAAGCAAAAAATGAGCATTTCGTCTATTCTAAGCAACGAATCCGAAATGCATTTTAAATTATGCTTCAGAATCTAACGCATCTTTGTCCTTTACTATACCTCTGAGCTGAATTTTAGTGTATTCGAACTAAAACTAATTTGTTGGTTTAAAGGGAGAATAATTCCTGATACAAAGAGATTCTAAATGCAAAAGTTAAACTTTTAAGCCCACTTAAATAACAATAGTGAGCACTAAATTAGACAATTATGGTGCATCACGTCTGATCTGTGAAACAAAAGCATAAAAGCAACAAGGTTGAACTAATTGATTATTTAAATGATTGAGACACTTGCTATCTCAACAATTAAACCACAAGCTGTGATGGTGGACCTCAATCATCTCTTACGTTTGAAATGATAGTCCCTATGGCAGCTAACTAAATTAATCAGTATTGCTTGGGACTGATATAGGATCGAGGAAGTAAAGTTTCAAAGGAAATGCACAATAGCAACCCGTTTTTGTATTCTGTTTGGTCCTCATTAACTGACTGATCTATTTTTCTTTAAGAGCCTACGTCTTCCATAAACCTCAATACTCTAACACTATATAGACTGAAATTTTCCCTTCCTATTTTCGTTCTTAGTTAATGCAAAATCTTAGCCAAACGCAACCCCAAAATTATATTCATTAACAATAGATTAGGCAATTGCTTTATTATTTTGCACCCCCATTCAGACTCTTTTGACATTGAAATCCAGAACAGACCGTGAAAACATGTGCGTCATACCACTTGGGCGAACGGCAACATATGGCTTATTTTATTTGATGCAATTCCGTGCCTATTTCTTTTACCTATACTGAAAATGATATTTAGAGTTCCACGAAAAGTCGACCTCTTCAAATAATCGTTTTATGAAATTCTGATATATTGCTTTTTGAAATTCATCAGCTCCAGCAGCGTTGCACTAGAGTTTGTCAAAACTTCGATGGAATATATTTTGAATTAAACTGATTAAAAAGCCAAAATAGATGCAATAATTTGCTTTCTGGCTCCAATTACTCTGAAAGAATAAGTGGTTTTGCTTACGCTTCGTTGGACAAATTTAACTTTTAGTGGATGAGATTTCTCAGAAATGTGTCAAATCGGCTCCACAAGTGGATACGTTGAAAAAATCCGATTTAAAGGAAATTAAATTATTTATGTTCTTTAGTTTTAGTCCCAAAATCTAGAAAATCTGCACTTATTAACCATCCTAATTACTTGACTATGGTGCCATTGCTTTTATAAAATTGCTGATGCATTGGTAAATGTGCTTTTGGGGCAAGTCATTCATTAACCGACATTTTTGGGGAGTTCGTGGTGCTCCTGCCGTTGGGTAAATTGACTTTCAGAACATGTTTGCTAGGGAATTGCACTTTTAATAAATAGCCATGACTTTATTCCTAAAAAAATGTGACAACTCGTGATAACTATAATTTAAATTTTGGCATTTTGCTGGAGAACTGCAAGATTGGAGCGAGCGGTTTCCTAGCTTGACATTTATCAATCCGGGTGGGCGGTTCCAGATTTACCCCGGGGGTCGTACTTCTTCATATACATCACCTCAGCCCGTAAAGTGCAAATATGCCTTCAGATGAGTAAAATTCGCTGTGGCTTCCTCGCCCTGACCCCGGAAGAAAATTTGATTCAGCCCGGACTGTGCGAAAGGAATTGGGGTCACGGGCAGAGAATATTAGCGCTGTATTCCCCTCCCCTTCCCAGGTCAATTTCAGGATATGCAGAAGGCGAGGGCAATAAACACCACCATTTAATTTTCACTAACCTCAAAATTAGAGGGAATAATTTCGTGAATTTTTCAATAAAAAAGACTCTTTGTTAAAACCGTTAATTCGTCATGTTCCACAGAATTGGTATATCATCGTGATCATTAGGTATAAAACAGGTAGTTCCAAGATAGAAAAAGTTAACATTGCCTATTTAGTTGAAAAAATGGAAATAGGAAAATTTGCTTAGAGCATAAGGAACAAACAATGATTATAAAAACATTTTTCTTTATAATTCATGGCATCAATTAAAGGTAATTTAAGAAACCAAGATGTAAATTCAAATATTTTTTATGCTTTTATAATGCGAAATTATTTTCAACAGACAAAATATTGATGTCTATTTTCATTTGCTTTTATCTATATCCCATTCTAACTTCAATCAGTTGGTGATTCAAGAGAGTCTATTTTGACTATATAGTCAATCAGCCTTAAATAAAAGACCATTTAAACATGTGGCGAGATCCCATTATAGAGAGCAACCACAACTCGTTGTCATGTCGCTCGATTCGATAAATCCCGCGAGTGCCCACATCAGTAAAATATTTTTCAATTCAATTATAATTTGAAGCCTAAGAGCATCTCAGTTTTTCTTCGTAAAGAATGTTTGACAGATAGATAACCCCCGATGCATGCTGATTCTGGACGTCTAAACCAGTATATGATGTCTGGTTGTACATTGCCGATAGAGAAATGTTATTATCATGTTAAATGAGGGTCAAAATTCCCTTGTATTTTATTCACAGACATGTGATAAGACGCCGAAAATATATCAGAAGGTTCTATTCGACTTTCACACGGAAGAATATCAATATACAAAATGAAAGTAGAACTTTTGGCATTAATTTGGTACATATGCTCTTATTCGATTAGATTTCGATTTTTTCATTTTTATTTAAATAAAACAGCAACATTAGGCATACATTGAGGGGAAACATTTCATAAAAATTTAAAACTGTTTTTGAACCTGGCGAATTTCTTTTGTAATTTGGGAACCTAACAAGACATTTTACCTTATCTTTTGTGCTAGCCTTTCGCTATCTGGTTCCAAGACTTTAATTGTAATAAACAGTGAGTAATTGAACAGATCCTTATAAGTGTAATTTGGATTTAATGAGAATGACACATTCTAATTTTGATTGAGGTGATATCGGCGAAGTTGAAAACTGACATTGACCATGAGGCAAAATCTTTCGGAAATTGTGGGATAAAACGTAGTTTTCCAGATCAAAAAATAATACTGCTTGACACGCGAGGGCGTTTTCAAACTTTCCTTTCGCGGAAATGCAAATGGCATCAGCAGCAACTCCGGCAAATTAAAATCAAACTTATTTTATACAATCAGGCATTTATTTGAAGCATTTTTGCCATTTCCTGAAAAATTATTCTGAATGCGGGCTTAAAACATTCATTGCACAACAATGAATTTGACAAACGTATCAACAATGTATAGTAAACTATTTGTTGGGAACACCTTTTCAGTGAATTACCTTTCTTATTTTGTACTTTATGAGCAGACAAAGTTGAAACTTTGAAACACAACTCAGAAAGTAACTTTTTCAATCCTTGAAATCAAAAGATATTTCGAAATACTAATTTATCTCCTAATACCATTAGTATCGATAATTTCGTCCCCACATTTAAAACCTTATTTTCTATTGAATAAAATAGGTATATCTAATTTTCGAGTAGTTGCTGGTCTATAGGATTTAAATCTGGATACATTGGTGTTTCTAGCACGAGCCCCTAGATTAATACGCTGCAACCCAATCATCGATTTTCCATGCTCCGTCTCCAGTGCTCAAATGTGTTGTTAGTTTCGACTTTGCCATTACTTGCTGCACTTACAGCTACAACTTGGTTTTCTTCTTTATCAGATGGACCTGTGAAAAGCGTGTTTGCACATGCACTTCCATTCAAATTCTTTTTCCCTCTTTGTAAATATAACCTCTTCTAAAAAATAGATCAAATATGGTATAGTTTCACTGATTTTTTGGGGGAAAGGCAGATCAGAAATGAGATTTATGATTAGAATTTCCTTCCTAAGAAGCTATTTATGCAATACTAAACGTCGCGGAAACCAGGTTACTACATCTAAATCATTCAATCAAAAAATAATATCAGTCTTCTAGGGCTGTTTCAAACAAAATTTTACAAAAACAGGACTTTAGATCGAAAGTAGCTCTCTTGAGATAGATGTACTAATTGTTCGTAAGTCAGATTTCCTCTGCTTTGGTGTTAATTCTGCTCCGAATAGTTAACATGTTGTTCTGCGATAACAACTGTTCCTCCAGTGGTATTTTCTCTTATTTTCAGTTGTTCATTAGAGTTAGACACGTGCGGTGAAGTTACGGGAGTCCTCTGCAAATTGCAAGACTAATCCTTCCCGATTACTGAAGTTGCTTCTGAGTTGCCAGCTAGGAATTTTCCCCTCACAAGGTCGCAGTCACTCTGGCATTTCCATTCTCGCAATTCATTTATTTCGAAAGCTGCGATTCTTGGGAAGAGAGAGAAAATCAGTGGAAGTGTCACTTTTCCTTTATTTTTCACCTCTTTTCCCCTAATCGAATTCAAATCTTTTTCGATTCTCTTTCTTAGGCAATTAAGTTGGGCGATCTGAGAATTCCTCACAGTGTCGGCAGCTTCAAAGCAGCTCCTCAAAATTAGCGTGGAAGTTTGCATTTTTGATCCGAGACTTCTTTGCTCCACTGAATTAAGATGGCATTAGTTGATTCAGAATTTGGGTTAATTGATTTTCAGATTTAACATTGCATTTCTAAGCCGTCTCATTAACAATAACTATACCATTTTCGCTTCTAATAGTCTTCTTGAAATAAATTGGCCTTTGGTTTTCTGGATCACATTTCTTCATAAATTTGCAATCACTGTCTACCGAACCTTAAATTATTAATATGCAGATTTTTTGTTGAGAAGATTTTTCTGCTTTTATTGTTTAGTCATTCTTCCTCCCAGTTGACTTAGCAAAATAACGAATTCGTTGCGGCATACATAGTAAGATCGCATCTACCTATGAATCAATGAATATCATTGCAGCCTGTGACATATTTTGGATTCGATTAGCTAAATTTAGAGTACTACCTCCCACAGAAATTAAAGTTGGCTAATCATCAGACTGTCTGTCGTCAGTGAATCGTAACTGCCTCTCCATGTAACAAGCTGACCCCGAAAAAATTAAGTAATCTTACTTGCTTTCTACTCAAATTTATTGAACCCTTGATTGATACCCGCATTCGCCGTTAAAATTTCGGGGAATTCCGGAATTCTTCCCCTTGTAACTCCTATCAACGTCACTGAACAATATGTTTGGACCATAAAATTGGCATAAGGTATGGTTGTGCGTTATGAGACAATGCTGGATGGAGCAACGCATTTACTTCGGAAGCTGATATCCATTTACAAAAATGCCAAAAAATACTTATTAATGCTAGAATAGTAAAGCAAAACTCTCTGATACACCACAAGGTTGTTTTGTCAAAATTTCAACATAATTGCAACAACAAATCGTGCTTGCAAAAGTAATGACAGTGTTTGCATTTCATGCATTCAAGCTTATTTATTACTTAGAAGAAACAACTAAAATTGATTTTTAAGTCAAAAATGTTACATGCTAGTCATGATATATCAGTTAACAGTTGAAAGCAAATTTTCGTAGTTGGTTTGCATGATTCCTTTTCCATGAAAAAGGACTCTCGGAAATGATATATTTTAAATCAAAGTAAGGCCTGCTTTTTTTCAGTTCACCCAATATTGCTGATTTTGAGCTTCGAATCCATCGAAAGTCATTAAACAACAGCAAAATCATTCAAGCTGTGAAGCAGTTTGTCTGGGCCCTTTATGGATTAGACAAGGTTATAAAAATTCTTGCGAGACACCGCAAACGGACTTTTCTGGTATTTACATTTGAAAATTTGTTGTTTTAAATGAATTTTATTAAAAAATTAATAAATGTAAACATGCGAAAACATGTGTTTTGATTCAATTGTGCTTAATTTTATTAATTTATCTTATCTGTCTTGATGACCGCAACGCTACTGATCCCTCTTTGAGGCTCCAAAAAGCCTTCTCATTCATTAAATTTAACCTCACTTTATCTCATCTTCTCATTTGGCCCAATTGTAATAAAATTTATTTGTATCAAGGTCTATATGGAGTTACAATCTTCCATCTCATACGAAAGCAATTTCTTTACCTTGGTGTTTCAGTGAAAAACGCCCTATTTAAATTCAAGTCCATTTTGGTAGGACACAGGACGCTGATAACTTAACTCATCGTGCATCATTATTTGTATCTGTCGTGTGCTTCAAAAAAACTGCTTAACCTGGAAATCCTCCCTGAAAAATGACTGTAGTACAACTTGCAACTGCAGATCGAATGCGACACTGGTGTCCCCTGTTCAGTAGATGGCGGCTGGTGTTCCTGGTCCACGACCGTCGTGAAGTGCTCTGCACCTTGCGGGGACAGCGGAATGGGTCTTCGCACCCGAACCTGCACCTGTCCACCTCCAGCTCAAGGAGGGAAGCAGTGTCCCGTCCCGCCGGGCAACAAGGAAGCCGCCAGATTGGCTCTGTCACGCCTCCAGGACGCTGCAAGCAGCGGTGGCGAAAATCAGGCCAACGATGTCCCTATGCCAAGCGCTGCCGACATTGCCGCCATTGCGGATGGCTCTGGAAAGTGAGTTTGTGGTAGAGGGAGAAGTGTGGCAGTACGTTTACGGGGGTGAAGGGTGAAGAACTAAATCTTGTTGCATTAAACAATTTCGGTTTATCGTTTGGATTACGTAGGAAGTTTTGTAGAAGCCTTAATCTCAAATTAGTTTTAAATAGAAACATCATTCTACCTTTGCAATTAAAGTTTTGATATTTTGATATTCACTAAAATTAAAAGGGTTTTGCAGGAAGACGACATCGTCATGTTCAATTTTCACCTTCATTAAATATTTCAGTTTGTCTGTTTATGATTTTCCTCTGTTTAAATAAATTCAATCAATGCAAGAAAAAATTTCAGTGCATCTTTAGACTTTCCATTGAAATACACCAGCTTAAAATTTGGTCAAGCAAGAGAAGGTATTTCATTTTGAATTGCAACCATATTTTAAGATAATGCTAAAGTTCCCTTGAATTCCTCGTAAATAATTTTGCTACTTAACTGAAATTGTATTACTTCAGCACTCGTGAAGGAAAATAGGTCAGACTTAATAATCACGTTCATAGATTTATAAAGAAAGTTTGAAATTTACCTCATATTTAACCAACTATGTAGAAACGAAGTTGATTTTTTGCTCTGCCTCTAATAACCAGCTTCGTTCATTCCTTTAAAGTGATAGAGCCTTAGCAAAAAGTTGTACAACTCGAAGTGGTTATTAAATTGCATTTTATTTCTCGAGCACCTTATGGTTCTAGGTACCCGATTTGATTAACTCTCAAATCGTTCAAAGTCAACCTTGAAACTCGAGTATAAAAAGAGATAGACTGCTGGTGGGTAAATGTTCCACTTTGGCTCTCAAAAAGGTTTTCTAAATTTGGTGAACGGAGCATGTTCAGCCCGTTTGACTTTTTCGGGCAATTCCCGATTGACTAACATAGCCTTTGAATTTTAATGCTCATGTCTTTCTGAAGACACTGTTCTTTGTTTTGCATAAAATTTCTTCATATTTTGCTTCTCACTATAGACTTCTGAGAGATAAAGCTGGTGTATTTTGCTTCTTCAGTTAGGCTATCTTAGGTATTGTGTTTTGAGAAATGCTCCTTTGTACTCTGAAAGTGGTAGTATAGCTTGGATTCTCATATTTATGACCAGTTGGAGCTGAAATCAAATTAAGTGCTTCCGAGTGAGCATATGGCCTCCGTCTTTTTCATATGTTTTTTGACCTAAGCATTTGGCTGCTTCCAATTATGAGATCGCATAATTCTTGACGTAGATTAATCGTGAAAATCATGATCGAAAAGGAATATTCCTTTTTGTCTTGTTTTATAATTTTGCGACAAACCTAAAGCGTTTTACGTTGAATTAAATGTAAAAAAATGAATACCGAACTCGATGATTGTGTCATTAAACGTATGTGTACTTACTTGTAAATATAGTATAACTTGACAACTTGTTTGAAGTAAATGAATTCATCAAAGTAAAACTGGAATTAAATTAGCTACTTTTTACACCATTCCTTTATGTTCCTGAGCTCAAATGACTGTAAAAATGGAATTTTTGGGACATTTACTGAATACACTAATCCTTCATATATTAAACCACGAAGAGGTTTATAAGCAAATGATTTGGAACGATTTTCCAGTCAAACAATAACTATCCACATGTATAATTTTATTGCTTTAAGAAATGTGGGAGTGATGAAAAATGCCGAACCGTCACTGCGGTTCAGGTCTCTTTGGCATTCAGAAATGAGCCTACAAAACTCATTAGACAGTTTTTACGCGAATAAATGCAGTAGGTAATACTGGTACCTACAGTGTAGCGGTGGTTTCACACAAGCGGGTAAAACCACCAAAGTTAGTGGCTCTTGGCCTTAACGTTCTGACATTTGGACCGAAAGTTCACTTCAAACGCAGTGTGTGTGGAAAGGCCTGTTGGTAATGTTGAAGCCACAAATTACTTTATGTCTGGAACGTGGAGATTCCCACTAGTCCAAATATTTCCACCTAAGACACTTGGTGAGCTGCAGAATAGCTGTGGAAATATTGATGACGTGAAGGAACTTCTAATAATGCTAAAGCACAGCGAAAAAATCGAGTTCTTCTTCGATTACACCCAGGCTGTTCAAACTGAACACTTTTTAAATATGGAGCTAGGTTACAACGATTGCTGCCAAGTGCTGACTTCCACTATTTGAGTGCATCTCATCGATATTCCCATCTACAAAGTGAGGATTGTCGTAGAAAAATTGAGAGTTACTTCAAAGCTTTCACTTTATTCTTGTCATATTTGGTGAATCTGGAAAACATAAACATTTCGGTATTCATCTAAGACTGTTTCAAAGGCCGTGTTTATCTTTAACCAGGACATCTGTTACTACAAGCTGTTAAAACGGCCTGATTATATAAACTCCAAATAGTCAAGTTAAACTAGCTGTCTCACTGTAAAAATTGTGGCTCTTTTTTCTTGGAATAAAATGCCCCGAAAATATTCCTATTATTTCCTTTATAATATATCAGGCTAGCAGACGATTTCAATAAAAACTTAAGAGTCCATTTAAAAGGTGAATGAAATATAATTTCATGGTTTTTATTGAGGCGTGAAAATTAAAATTATAATTCGGTTCTTTATGAGACGGTCTGTGAAACTCCAGGCCACAAGTGGCACTTAAAATAGTTAATAACTTACATAAGAGTACTGTTCGATTTCGTTCTTGTTTTGCAAGGCAAGTGAAGATATTTTGTTAGGATTATTTAACTAGAAATATATTTGTATAAACTACTCTTAAGTACAACTGCTCAAGTCTAAACTTCGTTAATGAAATCTAGAGGTCTCCACCATCAACCACTTCCATTTCAAATTATTCGTGGCGTCGTGATTAATTTACTACTACGCGATTCTCACTGTATCGGTTCCCTTTCAAACTTACCAGTCAAAGTTACGCCACTTTTGACCAGTCGACTTCATATCGCGGCTCTCTTTAATTTCTCCCATTCCTCCTTTATTCGAATGGAAAAGTTAACTTTGTCCAACCGCAAGTTTTATGGCATCCTGATGTTAAAGTATGTGATCTCTTCTTTTTCCTGCATTCAACGTTATTCCTCTAAACTTCAGTGCTCGTTTGAGCAATGTTTGCTTCGATTAAAACTGAGCTGGAATTTTTTGCTGAACTTATAAGTGCTAGGAAAGTAGACCATTCAAAACCAATCCCTTGTCTTCATAGCCGTTTATTCACAAATAAACACTCTTTAATGAATGCTCAAATTCCGAATTTACTGATTTCTGTAAACATCATTATTTTTGTTAATCGTGTAGTCGTAATTATTGGCTTTTCACTAATGAATAAACATTATGTAGTTATGTATAGTTACTTAATAATTTAGAACGCCAAATGATACCTGCTCATGGTAGGCCTCAGATGCTGACTAAGTCACTTGAAGATAAAAAAACAACTTTACAAATTATTCCAAGTATAAAAGTAAACGTAGCTACTCTTAGTATGCACGCCTTAAATCTTTAAAACGACTTGTAGTAATACTGTTAGGGATAATCAATTTTAAAATATTAAATGTGGAAATGTAACTGCAAATGAATACTACATTTCGATATGCCTGCCTCCTTGCAAAAATATTAAAAAGACTTATCAACAATTAACATTAAACTTTGAGTGGTGCTGGTCTTTTCTTGCTAAAATGGATTTTGGCTCAAAAAGCAAATCACCATTTGGTTGACTATAAACAGCAAATACTTCTTCAAAAAGAGACTACCCTAGGTTAATTACTAAAATTCCTCTGCCTTAGGCGATTACACTGAATTCATTTACATTAATGGCGAAGTTCCCTATCCCTTTTTTAAAACCATTTGGGAACAAAAGAAAATTTTTAGGTCCGTTATATCAATTCATCCTTTCCCATTATTTAACCCATTCAACTGTATCATTTTCACACTCTCCTAGGAGATCACCTGCTTTTTGTCAAGGACTCCTTTACGCTTACGCAAAAGAAATAATGGAGACTTGCCTCACATTAGGCTTTTCAAAAAGGACTGTCGTCTTCGTATACTATTGACTATGTCTGACCACCTCGGCTCATAATTACCTTCATAGCAAGACCTGGAACCCTGGGCGTGGTATATTATGCGTGGAAGTAGGTAATTGTCCCCTAGACATGTTCTTTTAATTCTTATTGCTTTGAATCAACCCATTTACTATGGTGGTCTATCTTTGCCATTTGAAAATGGACCACAAATTGGGAACAGAATTCCTCGAGGGGGAACATGGTCTCTCTAAGAGCCAAGGTACGGACGAGAATGTGGATCTGCGTCCTACATTCAGTACATTTGGGTGTTTAATGTTTTAGCCTATCATTAAGTAAAAGGGCACGATGAAATTATCAATTATGCCATATCGTTAGCACTCTTAACTAAGATTTGAGGGTGTACTCTCTGGGAGTCCCTCTGAGTACTGTCTCAAGTCTACCGCACTTACGTCCTCTACTAAGCTTTCGGTTACAGTTTCCGATCTAATGCCGACTCGCAATTTCTGTCAAAAACTCACTTCTCTAACCTCTTCGTAACTTCTAAGGTGTCTGTGTGTTCTCATACGATGAGTTGCGTATCTAACAGCTTTTTAAAGATGCAGCGTTTATATTTCAGTTACAGTTTTAATCCGCTTTTATTTGTATGGATTTAAGTCCTGAAAATAGGAATTCTAATAAGCTATTAACATCATTAAAACCCTATAAGTGCCACTACGTTGCTGATGTGCTGATCAACATACGCTGATCGTGGATAATCCAGATTGAAGGCTCCTGTAGCGATAGTGGTGACTGGAAAAGCAGTAATCTTTTCACCCTAAAAAGTCTCGGGGTCAGGTTTCAATATTCCTAGAGGTTATTGAAAGCTGGCTCCATTCGAAAATGCAGGCTATGCTTGGGAAATCATAATGCCTGCCTAGGCTGCCAATCTTTCCACGGTCCACTACAAGTGCAAATGAATTAAAATTAATCTGTCAAGTCCTCTGAATCAGAGTCGATGAAAATGCCGAACAAAATTAGCCGCGACGAACTCATGTTCTATAATTTGCCACAAAATTGACTTTTATTTGGATAATCACTAAAGCTCCTCATCATCCCGTTATTGAGTTACGATTTTGCAAATAAGTGACTTATTAGGAGGAATAAGCTCGCTGACGCCCTTCCTATATTGGGCAATAAGAATTTTTCATTAAACCGAAATTTCCTCAGTGATACTAAGTCAACGTTCCTTTCCTACATGACGCTGTTTTAAAAGAAAGCCTAGAATACCCATAACTATGTCCTCATCACCAGTTATTTTATCTATCCTTTACAAATAAATGGTCCAAATGCTGATAATATCTTTGGATTAGCTAAAGCAGAATTATATCTGTAAATTACTAGCAGAAATATATGAATTTATCACTTTTGTAATTATAAATTAAGTCCCGTATTCTCCTGATATGTTGGTCTAGTTGGGTGCAAAATTAATTACTAATGCACATACACGGCTTTAATTTACTCGTGACAAACCGAAGGCAAGGGACTCCCACTAAAATGGCTCTTTCCCATAGAATCTATATGTCGTCTTCACTCTCAGCATTATGAGAGTAGAAAGTTGTCCCTGTAGATATATTTCATTTCCTCAGAATGCATTTAAAGGTTATTATTGAGCTCTGCCTTCTCAGTCTCTGTCTCGAAACCCCCGCCTTTAAAGAGAGGCATTTAAACTGAAAAGCGATCGTGTGTGAAGTACTTTGGCTCCAGGCGAAGGCAGACGTTCGCTACCTAGTTATTATCCGTGCAATGGAGGACCGCAGTGCGCTCGTCTATGTTTTATGGGCGCCATAATTGCACTTCCGCCCTGGATTAGTGATTGAAGTGTGCGTGGTTACTGTCTGAGTCGGTGCTAATGGCATAGTCACTAAGTTTTCCACGGTTTGTTAACCCCTACGATTATTTTCAAGGTTAATGATGTTTTAAGTTTCATTCTAAAAGTTTCTTACGTCGTTCAAGCTTGCAAATATGTTGAAGTTATTCCAGTTCTAGCAATCGAGCAAATAAATTCCATTTAAATAGGGTAGTTTTGAATGTTATAGTGCCAAATGCTAATTTCAAGGTCTACTCCGTATCGGAAATAGAGTACTATTAACTAAATTATTAGTAGCAGTAATTATTACAATAAATTAAAATTTCTGGCATCACTACAAAAGGCAAAAATGTTAAGCATTACTCGAAAGATTGGAGCAAAAACGAGCCTAAATAATTATGGCTATTTTCAACATTTCGTTGTGTAACTCACATGCAAACTTGTCGGTAAGGTAAGTAAGTAAGGTAATTCACAGTAGTCGGTAAGGAATCGACTAATGCGAGGTCTAGGATACACACTTGCTCAAACTTACGGTGTAACGAGGCCTGATTAAATAACCTGAGCTCTCCCCTCTCTCAGCCTTGTGTTTACCTGGTCTTTTCATGGCTCAAAGAATATAGTCATAAATAGGAGGTGATTATCTTATCATCTCAAATGCACTTTAATGAGGATTTTTCGTCTCATCAGGGTCGTTAACCCTTTGTGACGTGATTCTTACAGTGTTTAAGGTGGGATTGTGCACTGTTCTGGAGAAAAATCACCCCCTTCATTTCTCCTCAAGTCTTGGTTCAAACGACCTGATTACCGACAGCAGGCATGAGCACTGAATGTTGCGGAGTCAGGTGTTAACATTAAAAAGGTTACTATTCTTTTGCTATCCCACCAGATTTAAAGAAGCACCTTTTTCCCATGAAGTTTCTTTCTTAGCTGCTGTGGCCGTGGTCTTTCTTCCCTCTTTAGGAAGCAGTCACCGTCTACGACACTCACAATTTTGAGAAAAGATCCAGAACGGAGAGAGGAGCAGATGTCATCTCGAGATTGGAGATTGTTTTCAGTCACATGTTCATGAGGCATCCAGTTTCCATGTTTAGATAATTTCCAGTTCTCGTCGCCAGTCACAAGTCAATCCATCAAAAAGGGTGAAGTAATTTGGCCAAATTAGAGAACAGTTGTATTGCGATGAACAGATGCCAATTTCAACTAGGCTGGTATGGAAGGGTTTTCGTAAGGCTGTTGCTTCAAGAACCTCATAGTCGAACCCAACTGGAAGTCCGGTTTGACCATTATCTTGGAAGCTGAACTCTCCACTTGGGAATTTTGCATTCGCACAGTACTCTCCAAAAACTAAGTGAATGTTTCCAGTCACTTCATCGGCTGCTGCTGAGTTCCCTTTCTTGAACTCATAAAATATTATATTCCCCAGATGATTTTTGGGTACTTACATGTTAGCGGGGTTTTAATCAAGGAAGCGTTAATGTTTCGCTCTGCTAAACAAAATTATACGTTTTGTGTATCTAACGTAAAAATATTATTCAGCTCCAATAGACATCATAAAAAATGCTCTTTAAATTTAGTCCAATTTAAATAAGTAAAATTCTAACAGAACTTATATGATAACTTGATACCTATAGTATCAGAGGATTATTTTTATTCGTTGGCATACTATGCGATTACCATAGGGAATCAGTCTGTGTGCCTTAAAGGCACAAAATTCCTTTGTCAGTGAAAACTCTCGATCAGAATAGTCGATATTGCAAGTTTTTTAGCTAACTCGGGCATTTTTAAGCACAGCAAATGCAGGCTGTTTTGCAGGGCAGGTCCAAATCTTGCCAAATGGACACAAAATATGCTCCCTTGGACTACTTGTTGATTTTTCCCTCAACTAGGTGGGACGCCTGTAACCGCAAGTTCTGCCCCTACCTCAAGGAGCTCACGGACTACGAGGTAAACCTCACCACGATGGACCTGAGGCTTCAGCGGCCCGAGGCTGCTTGGATGTGGAGCGGCGGATTGCCCGCGGGTCGCACCGACACCGTCGGCCTCCACTGCCCGCCCGAGCGCAAGTCACGCGTGGAGGTCTTCGACAAGCGCTTCCGCTTCCCGCGCAGCCGCGCCTTCTGGACGCGGTCAGTGCCGCGCAACGAGTACCAGGCGCACGACACCGTGCCCGAGCCGCTGCGCGACAGCGCCCGCCTCCAGGTGACCGGCGACCGACTGATCATTCGCAGTCTCGGGGAACAGGACGAGGGGGTCTACCGATTCGGCTATATGTACGAACCGGAAGTCTTCGCCACGATCTGCTTCTTCGCGGTCTATCTGTCGGATAAAGTGGTGGTAAGTGGAATTCGGATTGCTTTGCAAGGCAGATGAGTGAATTGGGGTTTTTATTAAAGGTACAATTGTCTTATTTAGTTTTCAGTATCTCTAGGGTAACGCTTTAATGGTTATTGATTCTATTTTACTTGATCAACTGCGGTAACCATTCTTTAGTGGCCCACCATTAAAAAACAGTTCTTATATATCATGGTTAAGTAAATATTCATCGTTTCTTGATTTTATATTGTGGTAATCGAACAATTAATCGACTTTCATAGGAGCTTTTATCCTAAAAATCACTATTAATGGAGATATTGCAGGCAATTAGTTCGATAAAACTAAGATCTTTATAATGATATTAAAAGTGAATGCCGAAATTAATTATAGATGGGTGCAAATACAGAAATATGATCCGAATCATGTACGCTGGACGAATGCGTCAAACCCTGTGACTCCCCGTCTCCATCCTCCAATCAGAAAGCACATCAAATATTCAGGTTGAACACAGCTTAAGGCTCCAGTGTCGAGAATGTCCTTATCCAGTCTGATTTAGGTTCAGTTTTGTTAAGAGGTTACAGATATTTGAATCACCCGTGCTATAGAGAACTCGTACACATGTACCTGCACTCACCGATGTGCTTTCTCCAGTACATCTAGGGTTTAAGTAATCCTACAATGGTTTAGTGAGGAGAGTTCTAAGTAGTGGAGAGAGAGACCAACAAAGATGTCATTAAATCACCTAGAGTTCGCCTTACTCGCTTCATGTATGAGAGGTTTTACTACGAACCAATCTTCTATAACTTCCCAGTGGTAACAGTTCACGGAATGGCGAAGTGTAGATGATCAAGACGATTGATGAGACTTCATGTGGATTCAGATAGATCGGTTGGCTTTGTTTACCAATATGCAACAAAGGAGTACTAGGTAGTCATTTTTCTAAGGTAAGACAAAGTTTACTGATTGAACACCGATGGTTGGCAGGGCTGTTGATCAATTCCTTCTTGTGTTAGATCATGAACTTATTATCTCAACCTGGTGGTCTGGGTTTTTCCAAGACGGCTTCTGTTCTTTTATACCAAAACTAAAACTGCATGTAGGTTAGAACGCTGCAAGAAACCTTCTTTAGCAATCACAATTGCATATGCATTTTCGTAATCTGGAGCCACTATTGTCAAGCAATACCTTGACACCCCCACCCCATCGTAATAAAAATAGATAACCCCGGCATATATATATCATGAGTAGCTGCTAAAACACGCATCTCCTGTTTTGATAAAAAGGTGGTGGAAAATGGCCAGCCCTTCGAGCTGAATTGCAACTCTCTGGGTCTCTGGCCCATCATCCAACAAACCCCCGAGGACAGGTGGTCCACTTACTGGACGTACAAGCCTGACGCGGAGGCCCAAGCCCATGGCTCCAAGTCCGTCGACAAGCTGTGGCCAGCCACGCTGAAGCCACCTATCCTCGATCAAGACGACGCGGAGTCAGAGAATCGGACCGCGTCAGATGGGACCATGGTTCTGACCCTCTTCGACACCGAGAAGCGTCGGTTCGACGTTGCCAAGTACCAGCTGAGAGGCCACTACCAGTGTATTGTCAGCAGCCATCCCAATAAAATGGGCCAACGCAAGTTTATTACCAGCATGATTCAGCTGATCGTAACCACACCACCAACCATACACTCCAAGGTACGTACTACACGCTACTTGTAAACTGTGAGTAACACGTTATTTTTGTTTCCAGTTCCTGAAGTGGTTGAGGGACCACTGGCACCTGATCATTTTCCTGTTCATCGTTCTGGCGATTCTATCGCTCCTCTACATGGTGCTGATAAAGATAAGGGCCCGCCGTGTGGCCAGTCTGAGGGCGTGGGAGGCAGAGGAGGAAGCGAGGAGAGAGGCCAAGCTCATTGGTGCTGGGGAAATCAAGATGAAAACAAACTAACGGGATTGGCCACTCAAGTACTCAACCAAAGTGTGGATTATATTTAAGTGATCGTGTTCCAGTCGAATAAATAACTTAATTGGTGTGTTTTATTGCAAATGCCTGCCTTAACTGATCGGGAAAAGAAGTTGAAAATCAAAAAAACGAGGCTTGAGTCTCTCGTTAACTTGTTTATGCTTATTGCACCTAAATGAAGGGACCAATGTGGATTAAATGATTCTATTATTATTCCAAGTGAATAGATAGAAAATCTATAAATTGGTTTTTACAGTAGCTCAGGAAAGCTGGTTAAATCATACCAGCAACTTGTGGCAGTTTTACCTTACAATATTGTAATATAGCTTTGGGTCTGTGAACTCTCCCTGTAACGTGATGATCTTCTGTGCTTAAACAGTAGTAAAAGCTTGGTAAACTAAATCCGATTTATTTAACCAATTTCGAAGGTGAGGTCAGCTTCTGGAATAATGACTGGTTGAATTTTCACAATTTTCATTGTGTGACTTCCATTCACACAGTGAAAATTGTTGGCAATCAAAGTGTATAATATGCTCAAAAATAGGGTATTTGCATACCCAAAGGGGCCAAATTTTGATTGGTTTTGGAGAGGAGTGCGCGCACTTGTGCCGACCAATGAGAGCGCAGATTTAATGGATAAGCGGCATTTTGGGCCAACCACAGGCATAGAGTGTGGTCGCATTGTCTCAGCCCAGCATATAAGTGCACGCTTTATTAACTAATTGTTCTGTCACCAAAATGGATTCGTTTTCAGTTGCGAAGCTCTCTGAGGATGCTGGGGATCATCGAGTTACCGTAAGTAACATAATTTTACTCCTGTTTCAATGGTGTTTTATGTGCTCTTGAACGCATTTTACTCTAAATTTCGTTGTGGAATTCGCAAAATTTACCGAAATGGTCAGACACTGCTTAGCCGCAAAAGATAAACAATAAAGTGTTTTATCCCAGATAAATCAGTTTTGACTTAATAGTGATTCGAAGTGGTTCACTTTATCTTTCTATCCGATTAACTACGCACAGTTAAATAGCTTGCAAAATGAAATTTCTCTTAAAAATTCCATCGTAAAACTGAGGTGTGGTCAGAAATAATTAACAACAGGTGATTAATGCAACCTAGAATCGAAAACACCATATGCAGTACTGCTGCTCTTCTTATCAGCACATTTTCAGATTGGTTTCGTTCTACCCTTTCGTTTTTGATGATTTTCCATTACTTTGGTTACTAGAAGAGAAATAATTAAACGTTCATTGGCAGGTTTTTTTCGATACAGAATTACAACTGAGGCTTCATTTCGACCAATAAAATTTGCCCATTAGTGATTCAGAGCCCAGCAAAGTCTTGAATAGAAATGCTGCAATAAAAGCCCATGTCTTCCGACCAATAGTTCTGAGTTGCTGGGAAAGGCGCCCTCAGTTCTGCCCGGCAAGCTATTATTTTTCATGCAAGTAAACAATTTAAAAATAACTCTAGTCAGAGCCGTTAAAGTGCAAGATAGCATGATACTTGCTTTGTTTATTAGACTAAAATTTAAATTTGCCCTTAAGCAATTTATTCGTCTGAAAACACTCCCGAGTACCACGTTTGTTCGTTTAAAAGACCACCACCAGAAGCAGGTGGTGGTTAAAAGGGCATTCTAATTTGGGCACGCCCGTCTGAGTGTGCGTTTGGGAAGAATGAGGCAAGAGGCGAAGACGGGGATCTGCAGCACCAGAAGCAGCAGCAAACTGGTGGAGACCCTCTAATTATCACTCCACCGCTCTGCTCCACTGAGCTTCCGCTCGGCTTGTCACTTTGATGGACACAAAGGCCTTTGAATTCGCCCATCTTCTGCCCCTTATCTGTTTGTTTGTTTGTTTGTTTGTTCCTATCGGAAGCTGGCTTTGCGAATTTCAGGAAAGAAAAAACAGTGAATTGTAGTCGTTCATTAAAACAACAAGTAACTTCTTAGAAGCGAAGGGAGAATTGCTAATTAATGTATCCATTTCAAGCTTGGATATGGGTTGTTCTGATACAGAAGTGTTTTCACTTTGTACGATAATCGGCTACAGTCTTTATGCTAGAGTCTTTATGTTATTACAGAACTAAATTAGTCAGGTATGTTGGAGAAGTCTATCCATCATTAGCATCCATTCCTAACTCAATTCAATACTGACTGTATGCTTTTTCTCAGTACCAATGATGATGAAACTACGCACATTTATATTACAAACTTTACATAAAATTAATTTTACGAAACCTCAAATCCAACTAACTGAAAAAAACTTGATGCCTAGCGATTTGGTGCAATGTTTACAGTTCCATATGATATTGCCTTAACTAAGTTGGAGGTTATTTTGGTTTCCGAAAGCTATGATACCTAAATAAATAATACAATAATAGGCGTTGCGTGTGATTCTGATAAATAATTCGACCGCAGGGACCAACGAGAAGTAACCTCAAACGTATATTGAAAGTAGCGCACAAAGTCACATCAATGACTGGAACAATTATAAAATACAGTTATTAGAGGAATGTGAATAAATAAAATTCATAATAATCGGAAAATTACAATTATGAAGCTGCTTTCGCGTAGCTTAGACAATGTAAAACTCTTTTATTTAGTACAAAGATATTCCCACCGAGGCCCCCTTTGTTGAATAGGCGAAGAGAGTAGAAGTAATCAAATAATTAATTTCTAAACGATGTCATTTTTCGTTGTTTCATCTTCAGGACCAAAAACCCACCCACTTTTTTCGACCACCTATCCCACCGCCTTCGCCACCACCACCGTGTCCACCATATCCACGTGTAGAGAGGGCGATTCCTCCCTGCAACCAGCTTTTGGCCAACATCTTAAAGTTCTTCTCCCTGCCCTTGTCCCAACACAGATTCCCCTTTCCCATGACTCCCTTCATTCCCCCTCCACTTCCTCTCTTCCCTACACACCAAGTCCCGTTGTCTACCTGTTTAGCCGACAAGGAGACACCGTTAGACCTCAGTCGCAAGGCAGCCGCTGTCTCGACCACCCAACGTAAAGCCGTGAGGCATGTTGGCAGTCGGTTGTCGCATCCGTACAGCTATCAGCACCACCACCACCACGGTTCGGGCAAGCAACCGATCCCGCGGTGCTTCGAGTGCAAACGACTCTTTCCCTCGCTGTGGGATCTGAATGCCCACTTTCTTAGGGAGCATCAGTCCTCACTGCAGAGGGAGTTCGCACAAAATAGGTCCTGGAAGACGTGCTCCCTAGAGAACATCTCGGTGCAGGTGAGGCTGCCAGAAGAATACTTCGATTTTCGGGGAGGGGGGGGGGCGGGGGGTCAAGAGAAGCGTCCACCACAATACTCGCTAGACCCTCCCAGGTACTGTACTGACATTGGTGAGGTGTAGATTTTTTCTTGAGTTATTGTGGGATAACTGCTCTTTTTCCTAATTTACAGAAAGCAGTATATACACGGCAGAAAACAACTCAGCTTTTATTCATGGCATAAATTACCGCTGCATCATAAATTATCATCACTTCACTTCATAATCTCCAGAACCGCCTTTTGCAATTCAATATATACCGTAAAGCACTTGTTTTTAGATTGAGTTCAGATGGTCAAATAATATTCAAACTTACCTGGATTTTCTAAACTTGGTCTGGTGTCACGAAGTGTTGGCTAAGATTGAGAATCAAATTAATGGAGTCACATTACAAAGTGGACGGTGTAAGTGAGATTTTGTTAGAGCCGGTCGAACTGAAGTAATGTAGTCATGAGGCGAGCGTAAACGTAGCCATCGTTCAGTTATTCTGTTGTGAATGGACTATAGAAAAGAATGATACAGTTCATTTTAATTCAATAACTTCAATAAGAGATTTTTATTTTTGCATTTAAATAAGCCTGGGGTATTTGTGGTACATCCTTTTGACTGTGCAAAGTGGCGAATTTGATTAAATAGTCCGTGCTTTGTCTGAATTAAAAAAAGAATTGAGAACCAATACTTTACCTTAAAAACAAACCAAACAAAGTAAGTTTAGTTCACAGTACACCATTTCCATAGGCTTCTATATCAATATCCTTAATTTAAAAAGTTTCAGAGCTACCCTAACTACCGTAACTGTTACGCTATTAAAGGCATTTCATACTTCTTAAAAATGTTCATTCTTAAATTTGAAACAGCTAAAAATCTCTTGGTGAACAACTATTTAATTAATAGTACTCCAGCATATCCTATGGTATCGAATTGATAGCGGAAGAAGAATTAATTTGCTGAATTGCCGCATTATTCAGTTTATGCTGGCATGCTTAAGGTGCCTATGAATCTAATTAAGCAAGACAAGCTTAAATGGGTCCGAAGAGGCCGGTTTTCTGCAATTGATTCCGGCGTTCTTCCCACTTAAAGCAACTGCAAGCCACCCTTCGTCGGGGCTCCGTGGAACGCACGGGCTACCCGTGTCCGCACTGCGACTACTTCGCCAAGTGGCCGACGGAGCTGCAGAAGCACGTGATGGTGCACTCGAAGGAGCGGCCGCACCAGTGCATCATTTGTGGCCTCACGTACAAGTGGAAGTGGGACCTGGGGCGCCACTTCGACAAGTCGCACCACCACGCCATGAACCCCTACAAGAAGACCTGCCTCGCCGTCAGAGCGGCCGCGGGCAAGAAGAAGCAGAAGTCGGGCGAGGTCGTGAAGAAGAAGCGACTGGGGCGGAGAGTGATCCAGAGGAAGCCGGCCACTACTGTGCCCGTGGGGATGGAACTGCCGCTGCCTCCGTTTGGACCGACTTTTCCAGGCGGGGCCTTCAGGGGCTGAGGGACCCGTTGCTGTTGTCATCAACCCCCCCCCCACCCCTATTGGCTGTGCATTAAAGTTTACCGAAGAAATAGATTTATTTGGAGACATTATTCAGTGAAATTGCTTTCACCAACAAAATCTGAAGGGTCGATTCATCGTCTTAAGGACGAGGGTAGAATAAATCATGCCATTCAATAAATTCTGTTCAAATTTCACCTTTTTTTAATTGAACGATGTGTAAGGAACATTTTAAAATCCTTAATGAAGATAAATACTTACTATGTTAAGGTGCATTTAAGCTGATAAAATTTTTATTGTACAGGGCAATACAGTTTAAATTTGCCTGATTAAACCCTGCTAACATGGAAGTACCCAAGAATCATTGGAAGCCAATTATGTCTATGAAAGGAAGGAAACTCAGCAGCCGCCAAAGCAGTTAGAAACATTCACTCAGTTTGTGGAGGGGATTGTGTGAATGAAAGAACATGCAGAGGATGGCTAGTGAAATTCGGTAGTGTAGATATCATCCTCAACGAAGGTGACGATCGGATAGGACGTCCATTTCAGTCTGGCGATGAGCAGCTTCTTGAAGCGGCCTTTGAAGACGAAGCCTGTCTTGCTTTATCAGTTGAGGAATCAGTGGTTAAGCTTAGTTCAAACTATGCAAACCTACATTTTCACCTTCCTAAGTTCTGAAACTTGGAAAATGGTTGCTTGTATCATGAATCGTCGTGTTGACATCTGCTTTTCCGTCCTCCATTCTCACCAAATTGTTTTACCCTTTATGGTAGACTTGGGACCGACAACTTACGAAAAAAGGATCTCCATTGAAATGTTGTTGAATGTCCTAGTCGGTGGCTCCTTAATCCCGGGGGGGGGGGAATAGCCTCAGCCACAACAGCAAAGATGGGAGCCTCGTGCGAAAAAAGGTTCACCTATCAATCTGGTGGGATAGATAAGGAATAATCCGCTATTTGAGCAGCAACAATAATTGATGCTCAATTCTACTGTCAGCAATTGGGGTGGCTTTTGAAGCAAGCTTTAAGAAAATAAGGTCATGCTCTGCCGAATCGAGAAGGGGTGTTACTTCATCGGGACAATGCTTAACCTCTTGCATAGCATTTGGTTGAGAGAGAATTCCTCATCCACGTTATTCTCCCTACCCTCCTTCTTCTTCTTCAGACTTCCATTTGATTCGTGGCTTAAATAATCGTTTCGAAGAAAGAGCTTTTCTAAAGCCATGGGAAGAGCTTGAAGCTGACATTTGTGAGTTCTTTTAATTAAAACCGAAACAGTGTTTAATGATTAATCTACTAAAAGCGTAGGTAATCAGGGAAAATACACTAATGTGTGAATCCTTAATTAAACGTAACACTAAGTTGAATCAGAAGGTGTTGAGAATGAATACAGATATGCAATTAGATCGCTGAGGTACTTAGTTGACTAATACCTAATTCAGAATCCATCTGGGTTAAATTCACCAAGTTGCTTCTGGTAACATCAAATTTATACAGGTAAAAGCATTTAAAATGTTAAAAAATGTCTTTTTATTCGCTGAGGTTTTAGGTGTTTGAAAATGTTGTAATCGTTATGGAGAGCTTTCAAAATAAATGTTACTCAATAATATTTATTTTTTAGACATGTTAAAGGTTTTAAGACATGCTAAGCTCCTTTAATAATTTAAATTCCTTCTTCGTCATTCAAATAGGTGTTGACGAAAGGGAGAATGGATGACGGGAAACCACCTGCTGAACTGTAAAAGGGAATAACTTTTATCCTCTTAACTGTTTGCGTCGATCATCAAAGCAACTCCGAGACATGAACTGGGGCACTGGATAGGAGACTGTGACACTGCGGCTAGGAGTTAACGACATAAGAGATGATGTAATAGAGTTCACACAACAGATTTCCTTCGAATTTATAGAAATCAGGGTTATAAGACCCTGGCATCGGAATTCAGGCTTTGTTGGGTTAACTGAATGTTTCAGCATCTACCCTGAAACTTGTTACTGCTCATACAAGCGTCGCAGAGGTCAGCTTGGCCGTGAGGTTGCTACCACAACGTTCCCCAATTTTTTAATTCTCTTGACTCTTGATTCCAACGGAAACCTAGCAACTCTTAAGAGCCATTTAAAGTCAAAGAAACCATCTTATTCAGTCTCTATTACATATCAGAATGATATTTCAATCAAAATAAAACATACAGAAGAGCACTTGCAGGGTTACATGGGAGCACAGTAATAAGAAGAACATATTTTAGATACAATAACAATTGAAGTGAGTGACAATGAACTTTTTGCTGCGGATTCACTCTTTCACTTAATTTTGGTTTTCCATATCTAGCCTGTTCATCTATCAATGATTCTTTTAGCACTGATGCCAATATTCTTGAAAATCACCAACAGTCGTTAATTTTGAGTTCTGTTCATTGTTGTTACTATCTCATCAGCCAACTTTAATCCAGAAACGTAGTTAATAAACCTTATAGCTAAATGATACTTTACTTTTCTTTCAAGCACTGTCGATTGGAAATACTGCACGTTATAAAAGTGTAATTGCAGGGTGTTACCAACTCACCATATTACCAAACGAACTACACCTCTGAGTCCACATTCCCTCTGAAGCTCGTACTCCCAACTTGGGGCAGCTAATTGGGGAAGCTGCTTCTTGCAATCTCTAATTTACTAATCCAGGAGCTGCAAGAAGGTAGGAGAGGGAGAAGGAGGAACAAGCCCTATGCTGGGGAGCAGGTTAATGAGTACCTGTCAGACAAGTCCTGAAAAGCCCAAATGGACCAGTGGCCCACCCCTCCTTTCACTTCTGCACGTTCTAGAAGCACCGAAGCCTGTAATTTTTTGAATATGCTTGCATTTTAGCAGGTCTGATGCATAACCCCACGCACTCGGTAACGTGCTGAACAAATTACAGGGAGGCAGAGAGATCGGTGGGCAGTGGGGAAAGGCAGAGTGATTAAAGAGAGGAGGAATAGTTACGAGATTGGGATTAATTTAAATTGGAGTTGCTTGGCCAACTTAGGATCTGGGAGAAATGTGGTGAGGATATCCGATTTATCGAATGAGAGAGACGTCTGTGTTCCAAGCCTGGTTGCAGCAATGCACGTACCACCAATTTATCAATTAATGCTTGCGTTCTCAAATGAATCATTGAAGTCTAGAGGTCCTGAATGAGAACTTAGTGATTCACACCAATTCTGACCTCAATGGTACACCTTGAGTTCGAGGGTTATTTTTGATGATGACATCAAATCAGCATAATGGTAGAGTAACTATTGAATCATGAAACCAGCTAACTTAACGCATTGGTTCCAATCCTACAGCTCACATAGTGTTATTCTATTTCGGCTCGTTACTCCTTCATTCAATGAAAGATTAGCAAAAGGGACTTAATACGATTTCATGAACTGTGGCTCATCGCTTGTGAATTGTTACTGATCTTCCCACCACTTTCAAACCTTAATAAAGTCGTGTTGACGCTACCCTGTTCACTATGATTTTGCTACCAGGTTATTTACCAAAGCTAAAAATCGTATCCACTGTTAAGCTCGAATTAACAATACTTCTTTACTCGTGATTAAAGAGCACGTTAGTTTCCATCTTCTTCCATGATTTCCAAGACTTGATGGAAGTGAGTGGAAGAGCACTAGCTCGATTCTGCATTTAATTCACACGCACAGTAGAGTAACTTAATAGCTTGTTAGCACCTTCCAATGCCATGCACTTAAATGTTAGTGAGGGTGAGATTAAACTTAGATAATATCCTCAGTTTTAGTGCCTGCATTTTTCCTTTGCACTACAGTTATATTTAAATGTATTGTTCTCAAAAGAGCAATTTAAATATTTGCTTGAGAGCGGACTTCCACCGTATTCAATATCTCCCAAATTCCACCCAGAAACTGCAATCATCTTCCGCCCCTTATCCTTCACTGCTCACGAATTAGACGCCCAAATTAGCCTCTGCACATCACAAAAAGTGAACGCACGTGAGCTACTGTCAGTGACTGAAAGTAGTCCCCTCAAACTCGCCTGTACCCCTGGCTTTGTTCCCCTTCCCCCTCCCCCTTCTCCTCCAAATTGCAGCTGGGTGGAGCCCTACTGTTGCAGCGGTCAAGTTGTCAATTCCTGGTGATTTGGAGAGGAACAGGGGGCAGAGAGAGGGGGTAAGAAGTGCCTTGTCTCACTCTGGAGCAAATTGCACTACCAGCCCCACCCTGAAATGTGGAGACGCGCTTATCTCATGAGGGGAGCTGACTTTGAAGTCGGTAGGAGGCAGCCCACCTGTGCACTTCTCTCCCCACCTCACTGGCCTCTAATTACAGGCAGATTCGAAACAGTGGGTGCGGTCTGCAAGGTCTTTGAGGCAGCACAGAGCAAGGTGCCATGGGCTGTTGAAACTGCGGGTTGTAGGGGAAGCAGGTAACCAATTATGCCCCTTTGCCTTTGACAGCAAGGTCGACGCCCTGGCGTTTGACCGTAGAAGGAAGAGGAGGAGGAGGGGGGGAGGAGGAGAGGGTAATTTACTGCTTCTCGCATCACTACTAGTGCGATTATAGTGAATGCTTTTTTGAGGGATAATCTGCGACCAATTGAGGAGGAAGAAGTGGAGGCGAGAAAAGGTGGTTTTGGTGGGAGATTTAAAGGAAGCAGATTCATTTTGACCAATTCACCAAATCATACTTTACGTTATCAATGTTACAGTTTAATAAATAAATCCCGAGTCTTCTATTAGGAAAAAAATAATGGTTTTAAAACTGCTAAGTTAGCGAGGCTATTGAATACAGAATTGAGGTACCTTTTCGTAGCAATTAACATAGCATTCTAAAAAACCTGCGAACTCTGAATGACGTTTCCCGGAGAACATTCGATGGCACTGAAATTAAGGCATAGTGCTTCCTTATATTTAGCTTCGAAGTGAACTCCTAGAGGTTTGATATTATCGTATGGTCTTCGTATTCCTTATACTTCTATCAACCTTTTCTATGTCACAAGATGAGGATACACTGAACTAGCAAGGCGGATGTAGCCTGTATAGGATTGGGTTGGAGTCAGCCTCGGATGTTGTGCCTTGGAATAGTCCAGTATTTATACATTCTGGTAGGGGTGAACTCAGGGATCTGACCAGATGGGAACATCCATCAGTTGTGTTTGGCCAGTTAGAAATATTGATACGCTGGTTGACCGACAGAGAGTAGAAAGCACAGGTAGTGGACGCAGGGCCAAAATAAGCTAATTGGGTGTAAATGGCTCTCGATTCCAAACAACGAATAGTTGACTATGGGATGAATCCTAACTTCGGTAAACTATAGCACACTAGTGTACCCTCCGCTAAATCTTAAAATAATTGTAGATAATTTAATATGATAGAGTATCTGTTGCGTTATTTTCTATCGGACGAGGTTACTGGAGATAATCCTAGACTTGAAATGTTTAGCAAAATAGTGCCCAATAAATTTACAGCGGACTACTTTTACCAAATTGACACCCTATTTATTTTTTGCTAATATCATTCCAGCAACCACGCCTTCGTCATTGATCATTCTCACTGAAATAATAAAGCGTCACAACGAATTCCAGCAACAACGCCTGCGGCACTTTTTATTTGACATGCACTTACATTCAAGTCGTAGCCTTACAATTGCTGTGTTTTCTTGGTTTATTCGTCACGAATTGTTTTTTCTTTAAAGCTTCAAATACGTACCTCGATGTCAAACATAAATTAAACGACTATTCATGGATATTATAATAGAATAAATTTACCCATCCGTAGGACAAAATGGACGTTACCATAGGGGTGTGCCATAAAAGTAAACCCGTGCTTTTCAATGCCTTTCAAAAATCGTTGACAGGGGGTTACCAGAGGCGCTGACACCGAGGCATTGGGCGAGAGTTAAGATTCATCTTTAAGTATTCGAACCAGGCTGCAATGAACTCAGCCAGGGAAAAGCAGCGCTACTGACCTGTGATAGCTTGGCCCACAGCTCCCACACCCCAATAATGCCATTAGAGCGATTTTCAAGATGGGCAATTGTGCACTACCGCTACTTATTACAATCGAGTGGCACACAAGCTTGTTTATTTCAGCTTGACAACCCAGTTCTCATTTAGACAGTAAAACAGCCCTGGCTACGAATTTTTCAGATACTCAAAGCCTTAATTGCGTCATATATTCATCCCAAGATTAATACATGGCAGGGTTTACGACATTTTCAACTATGAAGCGCTTAACAGTACAATGTTACTCCGCCAAACGAAATACAAAGTAGCCAATTAAGTAGCAAGGTAAATGGCATACCGCCCTTTGCGTAAACACTTTAGTGATTACTAACAATTGGTTCGGATACGTTAGAACACTCGCTAAATAAGACAGAAGTACCAAGCACAAAAGCGTATAAAACTGAATCTGAGTTAGAAAAAGTCATTTAAAACTAAAACAGATTTTTAACAGAAACTGATTCTGGCGTAATAAAAAAAAACACTTTCAAAATACCACTCCAATCTATGACGAAGACGGAAAAAGAATTTACATAACAATTCCGTGGTTCGAGTTTTTCATTAAATACAAACAACATGGAGATTTTACACAACAAAAATCAAGTCAAGGGAAGTAGAAAGACCGAGAACTAGAGAGAGAGTTCTACTTCACCTTGTTAGCTCCAGCCGAGTAGAAGAAATCCTGGTTCCGCCAGTCGTTGCTAACATCATCCAAATGATTATCAAAATCAGAAAATTTGACAACACTTTCAACGGTAAGGTAGGGTTTGACGAACTCTGATGCCGAGTCTTCGACGGACACACTAAGATATTATATAATTCACAGAACAATAAGTTACCCAGAGCCCTCGTGCCAGCCACTTTCATTTCTAGTGTAGAGCGAGAGACATTCAGCAGAAAGAGATTTGACCCGATCATTACGAACCATTAAGATGCATCCTTGACCACAGTTGTCAACAATTTTATCACCGATCCGTGTGGCGATTGCATTAATACTACTTTAAGATCACTACACAACATTACCTACTCATTATGATTGAGATGCTCATTCGCTTGATAATAACCGCATATTTTGAGATTCACTGTTTCACAATAGACTTCGATTTGGGCTAGGGCAACCTCGAGCATTGGTGCCAGTGTTAGACAGCCGTGAAAAAGCGGAACACAGTCATGAATAATGAGTCTCTTCCCATCACATTCACCCAACAAAATACCATTAACAGCAGTGTGGGGATACTTGGAAATATGCAGGATGATTTTAGCAAAAGCAATTGAGTCAAGGGACACGGGACCCATCACCAGTAACACCTGCGATAAATCACAAGGACAGTCTTTCGTCATCATCACCATCATAACATTGCAAACAGTTTGTTCACTAAATAATATTTTAGGAAAGATCAACAAAATAAGATAAAAAATAAACGCTTACAAATTACAATTTGTAATTTTTGTATAGGAAATCAATAAAATAGGTCAAGTTTAAAAATATGATATTTCTGAATCTTTCAAAGCCTGAGCTTAGTGACGTGCCAATCTTATTGAGTAAAATAGACAGACGAATTAGTTAATTATTTTAAATGTCGTTATGCGACTGAAAGTGTCAGTTTAGGTATTAAATGGAAATATAATGATTGTATGTGCACATGATAGGGTAGTTATACATGGGGCACTTATATGAGCATCTTTTGTGAAGTTTTACAGAAGATTTGAGGAAGAAAGCACCTGGTAGTTTATTATGACATTAAAGATTACCTGACTGTTTCGAAGCAGCTTTTTTGGATTACCCCTGAAAGAACTATAACAAGGCATGAGCCAATGACTACCTTTGATCAGTCAATGAAAACGTAATTCTCCTTTGGGGAGTATTCCAAAACGGTTAATCGTGATTTGTTAATAAATGTCGTTTTAAGATATAAGTAAGAAAATTTGAACTTCACCGCATTCTTTTTCGGTAACTTTATAAAAACACTGGCAAATTAGAAAGTCAAGAGCATTTAGCTAATGTGTGAAATGTTTCGAATTGATGTTTCCTACATTGAAATTCGATGTGACGGGTTGGTGGATGAGGTAAATAATAATTTAATGAGTCGCATACCAAAATTATTTACTGTAAATATGTTTAACTGCTTAGAGGCATACCGCAGGAGTCGAACTTTTCAGGCTGTACTAAGGGGATTTATTTCTCGTTCCTTTTGTGATATTTTCAATATTTTCGATATAGCAAAGCTTTAAAGTTCAATGCAATAGTATGCCTCAGGAAAATAGTCTTTTTCAAGTCAATGTCTCGGGTTTGTCATCTGCATTAAAATGAATATTTTCGATTTAGTAAATAAATTGGTTCTTAATTCCCCAAACAATGGTGAGATTCGTGCATCTGTCGAAGGCTTTGTTGATGATAAGTCAATCATTAAGACTGCCACATCTGCTAAGTCGTTGTCTCCAACTTGGGACCACATGGCCGCTGTGATAATCAATCCGTACACTACCATTCACTTCAAGGTTGTACAAATCGCCAAATTCGGACCGAAAGCTCTCATTGGGGAGTCAGATTTAGAAATATATCCTATTTTGAATGCAAACAACGGTCAAGGTTCGTCACTATTTCCCATCATGCTAGTCTCATTAGTTCCCTCCACCCAGCTCACTCTCCCACTGTCAAAGAAGGGCACCATTCGAGGTAACCTCCGTGTGACATTCGGTCCCGTAGAGGTTGATATCCAATCGTTTTCCCCTCCTCCTGTCGTCAGAGATGAACCAGTTGTCGTCCAACATCCAACAGCTGTAAGATTAGCGCTCTCCAGTATTTACCGAAATACTGATGAGCTAATAAATTATTCCGGCTTATTATTTTAGTCCTCATCTTTGACTAATGGAGATAGCAGGACTCCACAATCGAATACAAATTCCATGTAAGCATATGCATTTTGCTTTTATTGTTTTGCTATTAAATTGTTGCATTCCATGCTTGATACACTTCGTTGTCTATTTAACTATGAAAGTCTACTATTGTAAGTTGCCGTTTGTTGTTCAAATACTATTGGCAACTGCCTCTAAAGCTATTACCCTTAGCTGCAATCCAATTGCGAGGTCTACTTATAGAAAAGTCCATGCGACTTTGAGGGCAACGTGCCTAAAAGTGTGGCATTTCCTTATTTGTCCCCTTCAATGATGCACAATCTGTTTACATGCATACATAAGTGTTTATTTACCCTTCGCCTTCGAATGATTGGTCAGAGTGCCTGCAGTGAAATAGGAAATGGATTTTTTTCGATTGTTGCGAAATTTCTCAACCCACAGACCACGTTAGCACATTAAGCGTGCCTCAGTCGCATTGACCCTTCGTGTGTAACCCCGTAAGAACACTATTTCAAAGTACACCTTAATGCAATTTTATACGTTTTTCTGCTATTCACAGGCTTCCTGAGCTAATGTGGATGAACATTCGAAGCACCCAGTGCTATGTTCTGTTTACCCTCGATGGTTAGACTGGTGGTTTATTTTTATTGTTATAATTATTGATTCGTTTGCCACCCCGTCATTGTCGATGCATTCAGGGGTTCATAATGGGTCAACATTCTGAAACCGTTGGAAAGTCAGTGTTTATGCTATGTTAGTTCCCTGAAAAAGTGGCCCGAGCTGTCGTAGTTTATAGTGTTAATGCACTCGACGTGTCGCCCTTGGTCAGTTTAACCTCTTGCTTGGATGTTAATGGAAATTTAATGAAAATATGTGTTTCGGTGTTCTTATTCGGCTCATCTGTGTTTCTTTCTTAATTGAAAAGGTTGTGTTTATCCCTTCCCTGTTCTCAATCAAATAGCTATGAAAATTCTCATAGTCTCTACCTTATTGGAGATGAGTTGTGTTGAAAATTTTACAGGTATTTCATCGCTCTTTCCTTCGGGTGTTTAAGGAATTATCGGCTTTTTGCAATGATATCAAGAGTCTTTATTTTGTCTTCTACAAGTCTGTGAGTTGTAAAGGCTTTTGATATAGTCTTGTGAACAAATTTTTCTTTCTCTAGTCTAAAAACGAAGTCTTCACATGTCTACTCAATAAAAGGAAACGGAAATAACTCTTATGTAACATTCTTGAGCAATTATCCCTCCGTTAAGCGGCACTGTTCAATCGCTATTAATCAAATCTAGGCCCCAAATATTATCCGAGCAGTTTCCGGTAATCTACTGCCACTATTTTTTACTCTAAATCTTCATTTGCTTTCGAGGCACTCAACCATCAATACAGTGGGGGCAGCCATCTTCAAGAGGCTTGGATAGGTCTGTCAGCTTGTTTCTGGTGTGGCTTCAAAGACCTCGAATCCTCATACAAAGCACACAGTCTGGCTTCAAGTCGTGTTAGAATATTAGACGTTTCTTTGATTTAGTCCAACCAAGCTCTCGGTGACACAAATTCCAACGAATCGTGGGCTATGAAGACTTCTGGTCATTCTCCGTCCTCCCAACCGGGTCTACCGTGGTATTAGCACTTCCCAAAATACGCGACGACATTTTTGTTGGCTCACACTCGCGATTTAGGATAGGAATGGGGCATAAAAAGCCTGACCTGACGTGTTAAAAGTGCTCCCAGTGTCCTCTACTCTGGTCACACTTGACGTCAATGAAACCGAGTAACGATGTCCTGAATAACCAACATAAAGCCCGATTAAAATCTCTATTTACTTTCACTACTCTGGTCGTTCTTTTACCCAGTCAAGCTCGACAGTTATCGTACGGTTTTTTATTCATAAATGCTCCCTGGTGTTATTTGTAAAACGATGTCGGTATCGGTTGTGGCGAGTATCTCTTGGTGCGACCTGGCGAATGCTTACTTCTTGTTTTTAACGGCGGGCTAAATCGTCTTTTAATATCTGTGTAAACATTCAAATATTCCCCGATCATGGGATCCGGTTAGCGTAGAATTTTACGATTTCCGAGTAACTGGCAGGTCAAATTTTTTCGGAATTAATTTGCTCTGTTAGTACAGCAGCAGCAGCGGCGGCGGTGGCAGGTGCAAATTAACACATCCGGTTTCTAAGTCAGCATACCTCAGTGATGGTCATTTTCGAACACTAGCTAGGGTCCAGAACAACTGCTACTTGTGAGAGCTCAGTGACCAACAACCGGAAAAAAGGGGAATTGAGTTATCATGTGAGAACATTCCGCTGAGTCAGTGTACTTACGAAAATTATAGGTCAGTTTTGATTCTTCGAACGGACCTTTCAATCGAGTATTAGTCCCAGCTTTTGAATTAAACGTCTAAGCTGTCAAATACCATGGTAAAAGTTAATACTTCAGAAGTGATCTCCAATCCTTAGATAAAGTCACTTTATTCACTTTCTAATGTTAAAGTACTCACAAACTTGACGTTCATACTTGAGTCATTAAAACTGCTCCATTCATCTATGCGTGGGTAGCGCTAGAGTCAGTCTACCGTGAGGGTTCTTCATTTCTGTTGTTCAGCGTTTCGTGCGTTTTTTTGGAACAAATTTTGGTGAGATTCTATTTTTAACTTGAAGGCAATACAGGTCATACTCAGACCTGGTGCGCATTGGCATTGCTGGTTTGTTGATAATTTACCACCTTAGTTTAAATTTTTTGCTTCTAATTCTCTAGAATATCAAATCAAGGATTCATGGTAGACTTAAGCAGGAAATTTTTGCTGCCCTAAGTATTGAATGTTGTGTTGCGTTTAAAGTTCTTTTAGCTAATCCTTTTTTGACTGTGACTTTGGTAAAAAGGAGTGTTAAAAGAAATGTCCAACGCAAGTGGCTCAAGCACTTGGTGAATTTGTTAATGGCCGGAGGGCACAACTGCAGTACCAGACTGTGCCTCCACCTAGTAACCTATTTTATAGCCACTGCTGTGTGCATACGTGCTGAAAATCCGGTTATTCCTCCAGTTCCATTGAAGTAATCGCCCCAGCATTTCTATTTGACTAATGTCTTCTTCATTCCTAACACATGCTGAAGTGCATAAGTCAATGCAGGGTAGTCTCATATAGACCTGTTTACTGTATGCCCTAGCTAATAACTGACACTTCGAAGAGTTATTCGCCCAATCTAACCGGGCTAATGAAAAGGTTGGGCTAACTGACAATGTGTGTTTTTAATCCACTCCCCCTTATCGTCATGAGCCATCCCAGCTAATGGCGTTTGCACTTGAATGTGACTTAAATGACAAGTTAATTCGCAATTGGTGCTTCCCACGGGCTATTGCGAATCCAACTTCAACAGTGTTCTGTGGTGTTGTTCATATTTTTGCCTTTATTTCCCCATAATTTCTACCTATCCGTCTATCTATCGAGAATGTCTGCTTTCTGCTCCGATCCTTGTTTATTTTAAATTAGGGGAAAAGCGAGAAAACAGCAATGGTAGGAAAACAGTGTTTTCCTTTTCGTAAGACGAGGAGGGTCAGTTGGAGTAGTAGGTGAGAGGAGTCAACTGAGAACGGAGTATCGCTAAATTTTGATGAACCAGTTTAATCTGAGTATAGCTTGAATATTAAGATGTATGTTATGTCATTATTAATTATAGTTAGTGGATCAAACATTTTATGGGTAAAGCAAATTTATTAGATGAAAACCACTCGTACCTACTTCTTGGCGATGCTATACATTCTTATATTTGTTCGGTGTGGTCATTTTAATTACCATTGAAATCCTCCACCATTTGGCTGAAGTTCGCTTTTGTTTAATCGTGTTTTTTTTTGGTCTGTGGTCCGCAGTCGATGTTTTAAAGCTATAGCAACTGCCATTATAGAGGTAGTTTAAGTCCTAGATTGTCGGTACTGCACAAGGGCATCATTTAAATCCTCAAATGCAATTGTAAGAAAATGGTACGAATGTTCGCTGACATGAGTGAGTGGTTTGGGCCACCTGCACTGCTTCATTGGAAACAATGCAGAACTAATTGTTTTTTTTATTCAGTGATGTTTTATTTCATTATTGGCTATGTCTTCTGTTGCTCCACAAGTAGAAGACGAGAACAGATCTAAGGTTTAGTTTTCATTTTTCCCAAGAAAGTAATAAAAGTTGCGTTCGTTTTATTGCCTTTTTTGCTGAGAGTACGGCAGTTATCTTTACATTAGACATGAAAAGGCAGTTTAGCTGAATTAGGGGATTCTGCATTAGTATCTTACTTAAACCTAAAATAAGGTAATAAGTGGATTAGTTTTATCCGTGGGAGGGTTTCAGTATTTCCAAAATTAATTTGAAAGTTAAGCAAAACATTCTTTTGAACATTTCATGATATTCTAATAGTCTGGCATCCATCTTTTATCGGTGGCTTGCTTCTGATAGTTCGAGGTTTGACACCCTTAACTAGCGTAGCCCGGATTTTCGAATGCTCTTGATCCTTCACAGGAGGCGGTCGTTGTTTTTTGTAGCCATTCGTCAATAAAAAGTTTAATGACAATAATTCCTGATCGCTCCACAAACCATCCATTGGAATCTTTTCCCATGTTTCCGAAAGACTGCCTCAGTTTTATTCACGCCAAATGTCCTGCGCTTTCTCTCTACGGGTTAGCATGTGGGAATAATTTAGTTATATCAGAAGGCTATCGTTTGAGCTGTAAAATGCAGATTTCGAGAACCAGCGAAAGATATCTAAAAATAGTATTTTCAAATATTTCGTTAGCTTCAACGTGAATGAGATAGTTTCTTGAAGGTATAGTTTGTCGATTGATCGTCTATACCACCCTATTCGTAACAATCTTCGCTATACCATGAGAAGGTAAATTTACCGACAGCCAAGGCAGGAAAGAGAATAGAACGGGAGGGTCTCCAGTATTAATAACGTGATAGTAACAGTGGAATCTGGTTAGAACACTGATTGGATAGGCACATTTTGGGAACGTACCAGTTGAGTTATTTTCAACCGCGATGATCGATCAGTAGTGGTGATTTAGTGGAAGAGTAGAAGCTGCCCTCTCCCCACGGTAGCCTATTTTGACTGATCTCCTTCACTCACGGAGTGCTGGTGCTTTGAAGGCGATAGAGCCATTTTAAAAAAGCAATTTCATGGTCAGGGAGCCTTCTCTCAAAGGGAGGGGTTAAGCACGATTAGGTCCACTAAAAGTTTGATGCTCCAGCCAGATAGGAATTCACATTCAAGAGCCCTTCTTCCAGGTCACCCTATAAGTTCTGTCCGAATTTTATCTTTTTAGAATGAATGAAATCTAAAGAATGTTTTATGATGTCTAATGGAGCCCAACATAATGTTTCTTTATAAGCTCATTTAAACTGTTGTAATTTTTTCTTACAAACAATGACATTGCAAATTGCTTAATGAGAACCGTGCTAACATGGAAGTACTCGCGAATCATTTGAGACACTGTTTTATGAATTCAAGAGAGGAAAGAACCTCAGCAGCCGACGGAGCGGCTAGAAACATTCACTGAGTTTAAACAGAGGAATGTATGAATGACAAAATTTCCTTTGAAAAATTCAGAGGTGGAGATTTCACCGTACACGAATATGAAGATCGAACTGGACGTCCAGTTGAAGCAGTCCTTGAAGAAGTTTATCCTGCCTTGTCAGTTGAGTTGCAATTGGTAATTAAGCCTAATTCGAGCGACCGTACCACGATTTCTCTTTGTAGTCTTTTTGGTAGATGGACTTTTGGCTTACGGAAAACGTTGGCTTTTTGCCCGAACGTTTGGCTTTATGGGCATTGGCAGGGTCGTGAAGGATCAGGTTCCATCTCAGATCTCGACGTTTACTGAGGTCAATTCCTTTTCCCCCTTCGGTAGGAACGACTTGGCCTCCCCATCTCCCACCACCGCGGCAACTGGTCGCACCGCCGCTGCCAGAGGTCGGCGCAGTCGCCTGCCACCGGGCGCCAGCGTCGGGTCGACCTTCTGGGCGGAAATGGTGCGCGCCCTCTTCGACCCCTGGCCTCCGCATTCCATGGAGGCCGCCCGCGGTAGCCCCGCCCAGCCGCACCTCCAGTTGCCGCGATCCGATTGGTCCGAGGGCGGCGCCGGTGGCGGAGGGGCCAATGAGACACCCCGAAGACACCGTCCCCCCTCGATGGCCGATGACTCAGCGCTGCCAGAGGGATGGGGTATGCTTACCGTTGCTTCAAATGTGCTTGTAGAATGGACACTGGGGTTGTGGAGGTTGAATTCCTGGCCCGAAAGTCCTTCTAGGCTTTCCTTATGTAAGTACCGCTGTCGAGATTTTTATGGCAGCTACTTTGTCACCTATGGTATTCTGATTCACTTCCTCTCTACTTTAGGTTAATTATCAAGGCAGGGATAGAGAGGAAGTCAGTCTCTAAGGGCACTGACCAAAATGGCAACATTTTGTCTCTAAACTAAACACAAGAGTATGACAGACTGCCTGGTCTCATATCACAACTTAACAGAAAATGTCGGGGATTATGACACTGGTGGAAGGGAACAAGCTGCCTTGAGGATTCAAGAAGCCGGAATTTAAGGATAAATCGCTAAAATGCTGATTAGTATATGTAAATCTATTTTGGATTCGTGGAAACGGCCGCAAAACCCTGACTTCATGCACGATTATCGGGGTGTTTGGTCAGTGCTTCACCGGTTGCATTTAATTGCATTCTTCGATTGCTCACGTCTTTCCTCTATTAAATTTATCTCCCTCAATCTTAGCCTACCCCCGCCCCCCATTTACGGTAACACCTAGAGCATTGTTTTGTGGGTTGGGGTGATGCAAGACACGGCTTGGAAAGTCCTTATCAATTCGCGGTATTCTCAGGAGATTGTCTGCCGCTGGCTCTTTTAGCAGACTTCTGGGTGTCGTTCTGTTTACTTTTATGAGTCGCGTTAATGTTTAAGCTGCATCAGTAGTGGTTATGGGAGTCTTGAAACAGAGGTAGATGATCCACCGTGTATAACACCCGTTTTCAACCTCCAAATTTCTAACTGAAATGATTATTTGGCGACGAAAACGTTGCTGTATGAGAAGCGCTTCCCGAGGGCACAGCAATTAGCATTTTCGTAGAGATCAGGCCTCGGGTTTTTCTTCTCTCCAAGTCGCGAATTTATTGCCTTTGCGAAAATCTCGATCAATTTCATCCCCTGACGAAGAGAAAACGGAGAATTATCTTGCACTGGACGTATCAACTCAGAGTGCTGAAGGGGGAAATCCAAATGAAGCTGTCTGGCAGTTCTGTAATGTTCAACAAAACTTCCCGCACGCTCCCAAGTATTTGACGATTGAGGTAACTGCACTTAAGTGAGTTATTACCTAGGATAATACAAAACATGTAAACCTCTACTAAACAGGAGGGAGATAATAAGGGGTTGCGAAACAGGATTGTGAAAGGAAACCCCCCAACAATGACCTTATCAAATACTCTTAAAGAATGTATTTGTAGGTGCGAAAATGAGATAGTGTCGATAATATTTGGGTACTAGTTGCCCATCATGCTACTTGAAGAAGCCCCTTTTCGGAGGGCCAAAAAAACACTCCTTGTTGGTGGTTTGTTTTTCAGTCGTCCAGACTGTCTTGTACTCGGATTTTCGTCGGATCAAGAACATACTTTCTGTCATGTTTGTTTTCTACGGACGTGAACCAAATGTGGATAAGAGCTTCGAGCGTTTTGTAGTCTCAAGTAATGGCTACTGCAACCAGTTAGGAACCAGTTAATCCAGTGGCCAATGCAATCTGAAACTGCATGGGCCATAAATGGGCGTTTCCAGCTCGGTCGCTGTACGTTTTGGGACATCACTCGTCCTCTGCAACACTTTAATGGGATAGCTAGATGTTGTACAGCGATATTGATGGGTTGTTTTTGTCAGGGCATTCGAAAAAAAAACAGTCTGCCACACGAATCTTAATGTCAGAAAACATAGGCGAGGACGCAAATATATGCTAGGGTAGGTTTATGATGAAATTTTAGTTCAGGGAGAAGGATATTGGAACAGATTGTAAGAAAAAGCAGCCAAAAGACATTGAAATCGTGCGACAGAGCTCAAGGCAAAGGCCTTGAAGGTGGTAAACAACAATTATATAGGTTTAGGGAAACTTGCAATGACAAATGGTAGGGGCAATTATCTCTGAGATGCAGTTAGTTTGGCGACAAGGTAACGAAAAAATGCTCTATCTCCCACAGTGGGTAGAGATGTATCTTTGCCCAAATGCTACAGGCAGTTCGTGTCCACACCTTAGTTGTGTGTAGGACTGTCGGGCTATTGGAACTGGCTAGCGTGTGGTCCATTCAGACAAGGGGCAATTCTGATCATGTATATACACCCATATTAAGTGACGGTCACGACTGTTTTATAGGCTGTTTAGTGCCCGTTCACTTTGCGATTGGGGATAAGTGGGACTAGGGGTAGGGAGAAGGAGAGAGGGGGCTGAATCATGGTCTGGGCGGTAATCATGCAAATATTGTCTCGGCTTAGCAAAATTGGAAGAACACAAAATTGCCTCGAGTCGATGGTTAATCAACGGCATCTTTTTATAGGCCGTGGAATTTGATGAGTAGGAACCGTGCTATTACTCTTGTTGTGCCAATAGAAGTCGTTCAATCAGCGGTACTGTGCTACAACCATTCAGTCTCGCTTGACAATTCGCTAATTAGCGGACCTATTACAGTGGTTGGGGTATTGAAGTTGTCAGTAAGGAGGAGTGAGGATGATTGAGGCAGTTTAGGTTTTTTACCCGTTTAATTGGAGAAATGCACTCTCACGAGTTCCAAATAATGCCCCAATGTCTTTCAAAATGAAGCGACTTTGTAATAATGAGGAACTCAGACTACAAGCCGTAACACCCCGGCTATTACCTTGCTACTGGTCTGTGTTAAGTAGGACCTATAAATGGTCTGAATGTGCCCAATTCTCTGACTATAGTGATGTCGTAATGCAAAACTGAAGGGTTTGTCAAATAACCATCTATTTGGCTCATGAAATCGCAGAGCAGCGGCAGCTTTCTTAGCCGAGTATCAAATTTTCATAAATAGGTGGTTTCTAGCCTTTTTTGGAATACCTAGTTCCTCTTCAGTTGCGGGTGACTGGACATCTTCGTCAAATCCGTCTAGTCTTAAGGCAGGTTCAGAAATTGAGTATTATTTAAACGAAGAGACTAAGTTTCCGGGTCTAGTTTATTAGTATTGTGTTGTTCACCCCACTCAAAAGAATGAGGATGGGATGAATTATGGACAGACAAAAAGAGGAGTATGAAATTCCTGTTAGTAATAAACGATTGGAAAGAGCAAAGACGGAAGGCAGTCACTTCCTAGAAGCAGTACCGCTATGGTTGGTATATTGAAGGCACAGTCACAGTCTTGGCAATGATTAAGTATCCAATTTTGAAGCAAATAACTTCGTTTCCTGTTACGTGAAAAATTACCATGTCTTAGGACCTTTACTATAAAGTCTGACTGTGGTCGCTTTTGTCTATCTCTGAGAGACCTAACCTGGTCTATGGAGTTCCGTCGTCTTAGTGGCCCTTGGCCGAAAACTGCCTTCCACATTAGCCCCGACTCTGGGTCACAGTGATTAGCGCTCATGATCGGAGCAAATAGTAAGTGTCCAGTTGTGAGATTAATAAATATACCTCCTCCTGCACGCAAAATTGCCACGACTTCGGCTTTTTACAAAAATTTCTTACTTTGCGGCCGTCTTTATCAATCTGCCTTGCTTGTCTGAGAGGTCTAATATGAATTACTTGGGATTTTGGGTGGATAGCTATTCTTAGATTCTCTTCCTAGGGGGATTAATTGCCCCAGATAAAATGAGGAGTCCCTTTATTAGAAAGGTGTGAATGAACAAGTGTGTGAAGGAGTGTTTGGATTTGGTTGACCTTATTTAGAGTAAAACACTCAGTCCAAATGGGTGATTCAGGTGTTCATGGTCAGTGGTGCGATGACACTCTGAGGTACCCGTAGGGCCACTACAGATCCATGTCGCTCTTTTTTCTTAACTTGACACGACTCATGCCATTCTTCGAGCAGCGCATAGAGCTTATCCGTTGGAATCTTCCTACAGAGCGGCGGCTGGACCCGCAGACACAGCGGGTGTACTTTGTGAACCACCGGAACTGCACGACTCAGTGGGAGGACCCGCGGGAACGCGGGATGGACGAGAGCCGGCCGCTGCCGCCTGGCTGGGAGAAGCGTTACACGGCGGGGGGCCAGCGCTACTTCATCGACCACAACAGCCGCACCACCACCTTCATCGACCCCCGCACCGGCCAGCACGCCGGGTCAGTCCACCACCCCCTCCCCTCCTCCTCCTCCCCTTCTCCTCTTCTTCTTCTTCTTCTTCTTCTTCTTCTTCTCCCAGACCCTTAATGGAGACGGGTTGGCCGATAGAGGAAATTATGAGCTCCTCCCACAAGGTGCTAGCAATGAATTTGGCAGTCGTATCAGGAAAAAAAGAGAATCAATGAACGAGGGAATAACCCCGTTGTTGTTAAGGAGTTTTAGTAAAAATAACCGCCTTTACTGGCGTCTATCACGTCATAAATCCGCCTTTCTCCCACCAAACCTTTGGGCTTAATCCATCACTTGACCTGTAGAGGATCAGATAACCTCCTGCAGGGTATTCGTGCCAGATCGGATAGTCTTATCAGGACAATGAAAAGGTTGTTGGTAATTACACTAGTGGGACCAACGGTTCTGCTCCATTCACCTTAAAACTCTAAGCCATTTATAAGCCTTGTGCTGAAATTTATAACAAATGACTTTGGCTTTAGGAAAGAAACAGTTGGCGTGTTTACTAAACAACCACTATCATTATCATCACAATTAGTCTCAGTTGATTGGCAGCTACAACATTTGATAGACTTGAAATAAATTCATTAGACACAGCGACAGTTAATCTCGATGATCGCTGCTGATGCTGTTGCTGGAATAAGGTGATTTTGCAATTTCTTTGGGGTGAGGGCTCCTCAAAAATGCTTTGATTCTGTCGAAGTTGATTTTGTGGTATGGAAGCACAGCAATTACTACCTCTCGACGACAGCTTCCAACCATATATTCCATCAACGGTTTGAGATATGCCCGGGAGTTCGGAGACCAAGCGTTGAGGGGACTGGTGTAGTCTTACTGTGATTTACCGACTGACAGCCATTTTGAATATTCCTTGAGGCGTGGTCCCATTTTAGACTACCCCCGTTATCCAGGGCTTAACTTCGATGGTTGTTAGCTATTCTATGTGGGCTTCTGAATTCAATCCACACTTATGAAACACTTATTTTGAAGAAGATTTTCGGAGGAACCTACTGTGTGAGCTCATCTCATCTCTTTTGTGCTGCTAGCCTATTCTAGCCGTCGCAGCCTCCTCTTTGTTTCCTTGCAGTTCCCCATCTCCCTTATTTAGCTATCTTTTTATCGACTTAGAAGTGTTTGAGTTCTTAAAGAAAACGTATTTTGCATGGAAGCCTTTAATGCATCTGAAAAAAGCTACAAACTACTGTTCTGCTAGATTTATTCTGAAGACCATGTATTTTGAACTATTTTCTGAATCACGAAAGATTCAGTTGAGCATCAACAACGGTGAAGTGGAATGAGACCACCGATTTACTTCGTGAGTTCCAGTTACAGCGTGTGTGAGCATTGGTCATGACCAATGTTCATACGAGAGATCACCGATTTGGTCGCATTCAGTGAATGTGCGGCAGCCAGGCTGATCACAATGCCACAAAAGGATTGATTCACCCACTGGAGAGAGCGGAAAAAGATTCGGAGTTCCTTAACAGGGCATAGTTACAAGATGTTACGTGTGGATATCCGGGTTTTATTCAGCGATGCGTTAACCCATGTTCGACTAGCGTGCTAGCTGGGCGACGGAGACAGTGGGTCTCCAGGTTAGCCAAGTACGATGTGTGTGCGTCATCCGCTGATGAGTCTTGGATCTTCAGGTGACCACCCTCTCTGCTAGTCCATAGTAATTATCAAGAGATCAGTCTCTAGCTGATGATTTAAACTAGCATTGACAACTATACATAGATGGGATTTTCGGTCAGCGACTTGGCACCGGAGTTTAGAGTGTATCTGGTTTCTAGATGATTTACGAGTTGAGGAATCGACTGTCAAAACGGCTTTGATCTACGAGAGCTTTTTCGGGATTGATAAATAAATCTACTTAATCTGAATTGAGTAGACCTTGTAATCACTTCTCAAATCGGAACTGACCCCTTTAGCTTCAGTCTGCTGACATTAAAATTACATTGATAAGGGATTCCAGTCGGTTTATTTCTGTTTATTAGCATTGGAGTATGATGCCCACTACCGCGCTGCCGCCGTATTCTTACAGCAAGATGTACCTCAATTCACATGTATCTTGGGGTAGATTTCAGTGGAAGTAGGTTTTGTGTTTGCGTTAATGTTTTATTTTGGCTCATAGGGCAAAGATTACGTTCCATTGATTTACTTTGCCAGTTTATAATAAGTTATTTCCGTTTGGTGTAATGGGCTTTGTTAATGAATATGTTTGGTCGTTATTGTGGCTTTTTAGTTAGTCGGCTTGCTTTAAATCCCCAAACCGGAAACGTATCCTCCGCGTTCCTTTGTCGGGTAGGTTTTCCAAAGGAATCTTTTGATGAGCAGCAGAAGTTAATGAAACAATATTTTTAAAAATGCCAATGAATAGGGAAGTGTTAATGATGTTTCGGCGTTCTAATTTTCTAATTTGAAAGGTAGAATGCTCCTTTCCCATTCCTTCACAAGCTTACTAGAGGCGTTAGCGATTTTTTTTTCTTTATCAGCTAATATTTTCAGATATTTTTTGAATTTCAGTAGTTTCCAGAGGACAAATCGGGTTGTTTCCGCTGTTTCTGCGTCGTATATCCCGTCTTGCATACAAACTCAGCTTTTCTCAACCTTTTAAGATTCAGTGTTTCCTGCTCATATTATTGGTACTCCGACCCAATAACTCAAAGCTTCCTAAGCCCTCGAAATTGGACTTTTCAAGTAAACATAGCTTTCATATTTTGAGGTTTACGTTTGACTTTCTAAAATCCACCCATTGGTCGGTAGTAGTGACGATTTCTGACTTGCTATTTTGATAAGCGGATTTTTTCTACCTACCTGTTGTGAATCGTTTTTGCCTATAATAGGAAAAAAAAACACATAGTTTTCTGCGATTTGAATTCGAGACTTTCAAGGATTCATTGCTTTACATTTTTCAGGGAGATTCGACACAAGTGATTTTAACCGTTTAGACTGATGGTCGCTTTTTTCTACCAAGAGAAAAATAACCAGCCCTGCCAGAGTCTATCTTTTTCCTTTTAATTTGACGCTACAAAATGCACAATCCATCTCTTCTTGCCTTGGTGCACTCTACGTGGTCTTCCTCTAGAAAGACCATTAGAGGAAAAAGTTTTCATCGACTTGCTCATTGGATTGATGAAAAGTGACATTTGTGCGGGAGGTGTTTCACGAGCCCTCTCAGCGTTTTGTGGGGGCGGGGATTAATCGTTACTGCGAGTTGAGGAAATTGCCGTCGAAAACGAACTAATCTTAGCAAGTCTAACTCGATTCAGCACGTCAGCCGCTGTGACACTCGGCAGATCTCTCATCTAGCTCATTCGACTCTACCGAAGACTTTAGTGATACACATTGTAAACGGTAGAGGTTAAGCGGTCGCCATTAGCTACTGCGCCCATCTTTTGTCTCTCAAGAGGCGTAAAGGTGATAACAATTTACTGACTCTGTAGGGTATAAAATAAACTCACTGTTGTCAATGGGTTTTACTCCAAATAACTGTCATTATCCGCGTCCCTTTCAGCAAACTGATTTCCCACTTTCTCTTGGGGAATGACCTCCTCAAAATTGCTTTATTTCTAGTGTCGAATAACCGTCTTTTTCAGTACCGGCAGCCCAACCATACAGAATGGTCCATCGTCAAGTAGAGGTTATTTGTGGAGTTAGCTGGAGGCCAAGTATTGAGGGACTGGTGTAATCATAAGAATCGGCTGATGCAAAGCAGCGTATCTCCTAATTAAGATGTCAATTTTTCGTTGATTTTAAAGCGAGAAGCGTGGCCCGTGGCGCACACGCGCTCTAAATCACTCTTTCAGCACTAAAACGCTTATCAGATCCGCAATATTTCACTCTAATCAGTTTTTGCTTCAACGGACTGAAAGTTTAGCCCATATTTTTAATTGCTTGGCCGTTCCCAAATCCAAGTCGACTACTTTTGGGTACATTTAGCAAATGCGATGGGGTTTTGAATTCGACCGGTATGCTACTTTTTTCTCGTTCGAATTTGAAGCAGCCTCATTTGAACTGGTCTTCGTAGAATGGCGCTAGGTTCCCAAGGATCTCGTAAAGGTGCACTATTGGGTATTGCACCCAACAGTGACTCTTGGGGTGTCATAACCCAGTAGCTGGCTTTGTACAATTGAGAAAAATAATGCGATGAGGTTTTTTCCAGTGAAGGAGATGAAGACTGTTTAGCGATGCTCGTTAGTCCATCAAAGGGTTGTCCTCTGCATGTTGCACGTCTTTTTGAGGCTACAGATGGACTGTTTACGTCTCTAGTTGGGATCGAGCATTTGTGGTACCGCCAGATCTGCTATGGCGTTTCAACGGAATAGGGCCGATACTCGCGATAGATATCCCTCTTTCTTATTTTACATGCCTGAAGATAGCACGGCTATTCCACAGCCATACGGTATGATAAGGAGCACTTATTAATTTACGGACTTTGCCTCAACTAAAGTCCCAATCCTTATTCCGCTCCTACCTTTTTCCTTGAAAACCTGCTTTTCGACTTTGGATAAACGTTTTAGTCGAAAAAATGCAACTCTGATTTCCATCAAAGTTATGTGCGCATTTACATCATTTTTCGTTCCTTGCGATCCAAGATATGGCATGGTGGATTTTTCGGTTTGTTTTTCCCTGCTGCAAATCGGTGATCCTTTCTTAAGCTTTAATTTAAGCCACTCAAGTCGGCAGTAGAAGGGTTTTCTGTGCTGCATTTAAGATGTCCTGAAGGATAGAAAATTAAAGGAAAAGGCGCAGCGCCTTGGAAGCCCTAACTGGCTGACGTCTAATGTTGTGCTTTTGTGGGAACAGGTCGCTGGGGTCGCTGGGCGTGCCAGTGCAGTACGAGCGCAACTTCCGGGCGAAGCTGGCCAACTTCAGGGCACAGTGCGCCTCCCACCTGCTGAGCGGCTACGCCAAACTCCCCATCTCGCGCGAGGGCCTTCTCGAGGAGTCTTTCCAGCAGGTCGGCAGGCATCCCTCTTCCTTACTCCCCTTTTTCGTCTTCTCTCGCTAAACCCACTCTCTGGTGTCTGGGGGGAATTGTCAATGGAAGCTTGCTCGTAGGAGCGCAGCCCCAGGGCTATGATATGGCTTCGTCTGGTTTCGAATGTATGAATAGCGATTAACTAACCCATGAGAAGGGCACTTTTAAAATTTTACTAGTTGATATGATTATGTGGAATAAAAGTTTTACCATACAGTTCCTTTCTATTAAAGGGCGATAGAAAGCTGATGAAGTTGCCATTATTCAGATGATCATGTGGGTACTCCAAGGGATTGGCAAATAGGTCTTTTGCTAAGAGAGAAAAGTCGTTGCTAGCCGTCAGTAGGTAGGGAATAGACCTAATGAGCATCATTCGTATAATTTTTTTCTATGCATTAATAGTTAAGGACGACGATGCTAGTGAGCACAACTGCTAATCCTCGCTTTTGGTTCTAGCTTGGGGTGACTTCTATATAGTGAATCCAGAGAACTCTCAGTGTTTCGTTTAGAGCTGAAGCAAGCCTGCGATCCCGTTGTGGTTTAGATGACCAGGAATCATAACCTCTTTAAAGTAAATATGGAACTGTAAAAAGCGACATAGTTTGCTCAGGCGTGGAGTTAGTTTTTTCCCACTCAAATATTCCTATATTCCATTCCGTGGTGCTATTTGCCACCAAGTTAGCTAAGACTTGAAGGTGCTTATGAAAAAGTATAAGTGATCGCATCATATTGCTTAATCAGCGGGCGAGAGGTGTTTTGCTGTAATAGGATTTTACTCTAGCATCTTACTGCCGGTTAGTCATTCAGCAGGAAACGGTAAATTCTCTGAGCTTCGAGACTATTCAAAATATTTATTTTTTTCCCCATTGAACCCACTGGCTAAAATAAGCACTTCGCTGGAAACAAACTCAATTCTAGCTCTTTTTCAAAAAAAAAATTAGTATGCACATGCTAGAAATCGGCCATCCTTATACGTTAGCGATTCTCGACCGTCGGTGTGATTCGCAAGAAGGAACGACTTCAAATATTGACAGCAGCTTAAAATCCCGAGAGAAAAGAGCAGAAAACGAAAATGGTGTTATGGATGATGTGTTTCAAGCCCTCGAAGTGTAAATAAACTTCAAGGTGTTTTAAAAAGCAGTCTTCAACTCTTTTTCCAGGTAGGGAAGTAGCACTGATTTCTCAAAGTAGTGAACCCTAAAAGAGACCCTAGTAGGTTAATCGGGCTCTCTTGAAAATGTTATAAATCAGGCGTTTATTGATTTGTCTCCGCTGTTGGCTGGTGCGCTTGCCAGGGTACGAAATCGTTGGCTTATTTGTCCACCTTACTATCGTGTCTGAATTGATAAAAGGACTTCAATAGAAGTGTCTTAGTAACCATTAATTACATCTTATTTCTCCTCTCAATTACAGATCCAACAACTACCCGCGTCGGATCTGCGTAAACGCCTGTGTATCACATTCCTGGGTGAGGAGGGCTTGGACTACGGAGGCATTGCCAGGTTAGTTTCAGTCTTTCTACGTCGAAAAAAACGCATCGGCAGGGCTCGCTGAGTTAAAGTTCTTATCAGTTCATCATCGCCTATGCCTGGACGTGGTTTTCGTTTCCAGTGAAGTAAAAATCATATCAGCAGCTTTACATCTGAAACGTGTTTTCATGTCTGCTGAGTTGATAATAGAATCCATAATTTCGATTCTCATTGTGTTCCTAACCTTGAAAAAGAGACGGATGCAGTATTTTTGTCGCTAAAAGCCTCATTCACTTTTGCAGTTTTATATGAATCCAGGTTCGTGAATGCACTCAGTTATTCGTGTTTTTTTCGGCGCATTTTCCCTTCACGTTTCGGGCGATGTTTTTAACACATTACATTCGTAATTTTCCTTGTTGAACCTGAGTAGCACTGGATGTCATGTTGCGGGATGTTATCGCTGTCTTTAAATGTTCAAACTGACGGCAATACACTTCTTATTTTGATTTTGGACAAGTGCAATGCATTCGGAAATCCAAAAGATACAGTGGATGGTTTCCGCTGTTTAATTCAACTTGTAAGTGATTTTATAAAACTGCTCCTAAATGCACAGACTCCTTCTCTCGGTTCTTATTATGCTCGAGCCTTTGCTGTTGACTACCACTTAAATAAATCTTTCAGTTTCTTTTTTGTCATTTATTGGAAAGAAAACCAGTGAAGCGCAACTGGCTAATTAAAGAAGTAGTGAATTAAAATTATAGGGGGGATTCAGGTGTGCGATTGATTCTATATTCATAATCTCTTTGTCTTGGACTCCAGCTTCTTATCTGATCCTTCCCATCAACTTCTTCTTCCCCTCAATGAAGCCTTGGCCTGGCATCAGTGTGACATATTTTAAAGTCGCAATTTCCTCTTACCACGTAGTGTTCACTAAACTCCGGAGGTAAAAAGACAAGATTGTAGTGGCCGAAATTTACTTCTTGAAAATACACTGCTCTCTAGAATTCCAGCTTGGGAAGAGATTGGAATTCACGTAACTATTGAGATTTTCTCAGCCAATGTAAGATTTACCGACTAAGGTAAATCGTATTCCAGCCATGGGAAAAGAAGCATCGGTTGGGTCTTGTCTGAATTAAGTGGGCTGTTTACGACGAATGGATGGATTGAATAATAAAAAATTCGAACTATGAAGGGCTACAGTAAATGCCCACTTTGGGTGAGAGTGGGATTTTGTAGAAATGAATGGGGAAACGGCAGTTTTACTTTATCGGGACCTAGTTCTGCAAAAGCTCTATTTACCATCGCTGTGCTCAGTGCTCTAGGTCTCTTTGTAGATACAAATGAGTGTCTTGGTAACAATCATGAAATATTTCCATCCTTCTAGGAGTCGATTATTTCCAAAACTATGAACAGCACACAGACAGGAATTAGTTGATTTAGTAGAGATGCAGCTATCTGATTTGCGATGCCTAAATTAAATTGTAGCGACCCACGCTGCCAGTGGGCGACCTGCAATTGAAGGGGCATGAATCGCACTTATTGAAGTTTTAGTATACTCCTCTAGGAAGTGTTTTTGGTATCTGCATGGACAGAGCCTGGTTTGTCTGGACTGATTGAATGTCATGGAACATGGCAGCAAGAGGAATGAAAAAGAATACGCCCACAGTGGTTCTACTTAACCTGGCAAGTTGTGTTGAGCTCAAGCAATGCGAGATCCAGTGCTTCACTTGCTAGGTGGTCTATGAAATGCTCTTCATAACCTGGCAGGATTCCTATACCCAGCCCACTAAATGGGGAGACATGGCTTTAGTATTTAGAGTATTGGAAGTCTTCTGTGTGAGCTCGTGTACCCAACCAGACTGTTCGACTAGCACAAACCTGGTAGGAAGTTTGGTTGAACACGGAGGGGACCATACATTCAAAAATGATAAATAGCTATAATTTGTCTTACCTACTTTGCGGTCACTAGACAATGTAAAAAACCAATTTCAATTCTAGCAGGCTTGAAATTGCAGGCTTGCTTCTCTAGTTTATTTTAGGCTCAGTCGTGTTTTATTTCATGGAGAGGCAGTAATCAACAACTGTGGAAATTTCTCCCCTTTTCCCAGTCTGTGGTGTCATCGTTTGTCTGTCATTTTATATTTCTTTGGGTTTTCTGAGACGAAAAAAAACATGATACTTGCTATACCGAAAAGTAGGGTCTGTGAAATTCCAAGCAGGGTAGCCAAATTATCCGTTTAGTAAGAGCATTAATTTGTCTTTGTTTTGGTCCAAAACTTAAAGGGGATACGGTGGAAGTGATTTATACCGATCAGTGTAGTTTTGGAGTCATGAGATCCATCACACTACGCATTAACAACAGGGCTCTTTTTGATAGCACCAAAAGCCCTGCTGTCCACTCTGCCCGCTTGTCAAACGACTCGTTTTCCGATTTCTTTTAATTATGGCTGTTCATTGGGATGTGTAGCTCGATTCGGAGATGATTAGGTGACCTTTGCAGCTCTTGTACGTAAATCTACTGCAAATAGCACCCCGCTTCTCAAACACTTCTTTGATGTACTGTTAGTCTTTTTGTTCAAGCAAACACCGAGTAAAATAAAAATTAGCCATCAGTTGTCTCTTGATGTTTTAATGCACATCGAATTGGTGTACGCATTAATTGGTGCATCATTTTAACGCTGTCAACCAGATCAAATGCAAATGATATTTATGGGAAAAAGTGTGATTAGGTGGTACTTACAAAAGCGGTAAGTCTGTATTCAAGCCATTTTCCACAGTAAATACACAGCATACCGATACCGCTGATGTGGTCTTTATTCAAGTTAATGGGGAATTTTGTAAAACAAGCACTGTGCATTGGGAATTAGCATCCCCAGTTGCCTAACGAGCACTCGGTTCTAATTAAATTCCGAAAAGTGCATCGAGAGTTCACAATGGTCTCCAGAGCTCTTTTTGCCAATTTAGCTCTTAAAGACGTTGTCATTAATGTGTCAAACAGAGGGTGTGTATTCATTTTCCAGGGCTCTAATGCTTTTCGTTAAAAGGAAATAGTCACTTAATTAACTCACCTCAAGGCTGACTTGCTGTATGAAAGCATATCTTTTAATGGTTGATGTCAATGAGGATTTGTTAGGCTTTTATTTGATGTATGTGCCAAAATGCAAAAGTGCCTTCGAAAGACTACTGAAATACATTTGGGAAAATGGTTAATATGGTTTACTCAAACGTGATTCTCAACTGTTCTACAGGGTGTTCGGAATCAACATTTCATTATTTTTCTCAGGTTCGAACCCCTATTTTCATATTGCGATGACAACGAGATAGTTTGAAAAAGAGTGTCTTATAACATCATGATAAATGTGACCAATATTGTGAATGAAATCCTTTGACGTATGGAACCATCGTCGTTTTTGTCTAACATTCCCTGTTCTGTTTTGGGGCATGGAGGAAGCAGCTTATTTGGTGCTCCAGGAGTCTAGTGAAAAATCACCTAGGGTTCTTACCCAAATCTTCTCTATGAAGTTCCGATTTCATGAATCAGACTGGTCGACCAATGTCCGGGAATCGTCGGCGGGAATCGTCTCTTTCACCCCCACTCCTCCCCTTCTCGTATCATTTATGTAGATACATTAATTAACGCCTTTGCTCCCCACGCTAACGGCATTCCTCTACTTTTCCGTGCTGTATTCACGGTCGTGGTCTTTTACTGCAATATATATTCTCTTCGTGGGCTGGAGTTCGGTAAAAGTAGTTTGTAGCAGGTTTAATAAGTGCTCTTCCTTTCGGCTCCAGAGAGTGGTTCCTTCGGGTATCGCGGGACTTCTTCAACCCAATGTTCGGCCTGTTCGAGTACACCGGAGCTCACTACGCACTGCAGATCAACCCCGCGTCGGATGTCGCAAACGTGGCCCACCTGGACTACTTCCACTTCATCGGACGCGTCATCGGCATGGTAGATAAGCTACTTCATGCTCTGTTTGCTCCCCACTACAAAGTGCCTATTAGCGATTTTCGTGGCTGTTTTTGCATCCATTCACGATTCGTTTTTGTGAATTTGGCTACCGTATTCACCTCTCAAGCTAGGCGGCCTCCGCGTCTTGAGAGTTCATTCCTCATTTCTCCGCTTTACGCCGAAAGAGACCTAACCTCTCCCAAATTGTGCTTTCAATCAGTCACACTAGCAAGATTCTTGTTACTGTCTATTTTTTATTATATAGAGTCTTCTCGCTCCTAAAAATACGCTCCGGCATCGATAAGCACAGTCTAGAGAAAAACGAGTTTTTTGGGGTGAAGGCAGGTAGTGATAACAAATTAAGCAGTGAAATCATGAAACGATGTATGTAAAACGGCCTTGAAGGTATTACATATAAAACATACTATTGCAAACGCAATAATGAGTGCTATGTTGAGTTATTTTTTTGGAAAAACATCTTTATCTCCGGCAGGTTCGTAAGTGCTTAACATTCTTCTGTCTGTGTTGGTTGAATACACTGCTATGATCGCTAGATTTGCAACTAAATCTTATACTCTAAATCGATAATACGTTTCGAATTGGCTTTTCAAAACTCAGTGAGGATGGATGAAGCTTTAGTCAGTTCTCATTGCTTCATTGAGTATTTTGCTCTTACCATTTTGAGTGATCAATAAGAACTAAAAAGGTGAGGTGAAATAAGTTTATAGCTAAACAGGAGGTAGTGAAGTGATAAAAGTGTTGTCAGTCATTGGTCTTTAATGTGCACTCAAACGGACTTGGAAGAAATTAGTTAGATTAACAAGTTCCTGTGTGCCCTAATAAATGGTCGGAGCTTTTTCTAGACCTGGAATTCAAGTTGTTAATTTGGGTATGCTATTGCGTGCGCTATTGTCGCCCCCATTGCTTCTCTCCTATTTCTTTTTGTCAAAAAAGTGCGCGCATATTTTTGTGTGTAAGATATCGGGTCATGTGGTTCTCGCAGACTGCACTTCCCCAGAGAAATGCTTGTTTCTTCCCCTAATGAGTTTATCACTACTCCTCTGTCTGGCTTAAATATTGGCAAAGAAACCATTCATTGGTTCTGAAGGTTGATTCAGGAAACGAGCACTCTGTTTTCGCGCAAACAAAGTGATTCTTGTTGCTTCTTATTTGCTCAAAATCGGATAAAGTTGCCGACTCATGATTTGCAACCGATATTTAGTTGCCCTTATTAAGAGATTGAAGCTTTTTAAAGGTGCTTGATGATACTTATTGATACTTGTTAGAAGTTTCGGTATTTAATATCGCCGACGAGATGTCCTGATTTTGAATTACCAGTAGTTTGACCTGCGGTGTCTTCACCAATCTCACTGTTAGTTAAAAGCTAACTTTAAATGGAAATGTCTCAATGGCAATCAGCAATCAGTCCTTAAATCTACCAGTTGCTCCCTTTACTTAGTTAGCTACAACATATATTTTCTAAAAAAATGCGTAAATTTATATCCCGTGGTCTCTTCTAGAGGAACTTCACGGTTGAATTAGCCCAAATAGCAGTGTAAAGAGGACATTATGAGACCATGAGACGCGCTCATCAATGCCATCTCTTGAAATCCTTTTTGGACTATCATTTTCTCAAGTGATGCTTATTAAAGGGGTAGTAGTCGGCATGTGCTCAAATTGCGTATTTCAATTTCAGTTTACCAAGCCTGTATGAAGTTCATCCAGTTCGAGTTTTCATGGTTTTTCATACCATTTGGTGCATGAAGGTGGTTAACACTTAGATCTAGCCGAAAATTCAAAGCAGTATTAGCAAATGCGGCTTTAGATTCAGAGAACAGTGGAGGGAGGCAGGTGCTAGGGCCTGGAAATTGGATAGGAGAGATTAAAGTCGGGAAGTCCGTTTGATGTGGTGCAAAGCCGTTTCCGCTGTGAACATGTAGAAAGTGCACCCAAAGGCGCGGTTGGGAGACCAGGCAGTGGATGAGCATCCACTCAGGTTTATACCTCGTGACTTACGTAAACACTACGAAATGCTTATAAATGTATAACTGCGAATATGCAGTCCTCTAATTTTGTATAGGGAATTGTGCACTCGTTTGTTTTTCGAGCTAAATAGGCCCCTTGAAAGTACCTGTTGGCAGCAATTTCAGATCTAGAACGAAACTCTACTTCTCCTGACAACGCACACTAAATCGAAATGGTGTCTTCTTTGAAACTAGGCCTTGTTTCATGGTCGCTGCATCGACGGTGGCTTCACTTTGGCCTTCTACAAGCGGATCCTTGGTCGAAAGAACTGCCTACAGGACCTTGAACTCGTGGACCACGATTTCTATCAGTCCTTGACTTTCGTCCGGTATGTTTGCCTTTTTGAAATTTATCCTAGATCGAAAGAATCATAAAATTCTTTTGGATCCAAACAACTGAGGTTTAAATCTCGCCCGGTGTCTAACTATATGGGCTTTACGATACGCTAAGCAACTCCGCTTTATTCAATAGAAATTCACCCCTTTCTCGACCTAGGCAATTAAATATTAAGCTAACATCGTTCCGGAAGTTCCTAGGTAGTTGAGTGACATCGATCAATCCATATTGCCTCTTCTTCTCAGTTAAGAACACTTGGGGACACAGATGTTGCTTAGGCAATGGCCAAGGCTATTAATTGACAGTCTTAGAGCCATGTAGGCGTAAAACTTGGCTTATAGAAGGCCGAAGCTGATGCAATGGAATGCAATGGAGGATAAGAGTATTTTCACGGGGCTTGAGTTGAATTACTCCATTCTTGGTTACAGTGACAACAACGTGGACGAACTGGACCTGGAGCTGTACTTCAGCGGGAACTACTTCAAGTTCGACTCTCTGCAGGAGGAGGAGCTGAAGCCCGGTGGAAAGGACATCAAAGTCACCGAGGCTAATAAAATGGAATACGTAAAGCAAGTATTGAGGAAGAGACAAGAGTTTAAGGACACGATGTTTATTAAGTGGGAAAGTGGTCGCATCCTAGAATCCAGGCCAAAGGATTGACCTGGCTATCAAAAGCTTTAAAGTCGGAAGCATGTCGTGTGGCCCGTCGCCGATGGAAGCGGTCGGCGTGTTTGCCGCTGTCAGGGAGATGAGCAGGCATATGAGCGTTGTGCATGTTGAGCCTGGGCCCTGGCACTGAGCCTCAGTGGGCGCCTCGGCTCGATACGTGTTTTTCAAGCTTCTTTTATGGATCAGGCCTCACCCACTTGAATCTTTATCTGAGGAGGAAGGGCCACACAAACCACCTCAAAGTGTATTTTAGTTTTCATACCTGTTGAATTACGCAGTATGGGTTCTCCCCTACTATTGCTTGCTCTACTCCCCTTCAGGCTGTTATTTCTTCACCTTTTTTCAACTTCAGACTCATGGTGGAGTGGCGATTGACACGAGGAGTGACTGAGCAGACGGAAGCCTTCCTCAAAGGTCTCTTCGAAGTTGTGGAACCCTCCTGGCTGCAGGAATTCGACGAACGCGAATTGGAGGTACGCGCATTTCTGCCTGCGTTTTTTGGCAGGCAAAATTTAGATTGTGTCTAAGTTGTGTGGACGGTTTCATCATCGTTAAAGTTTGATCAAGCTTTCCTGGATAGTGTTAATTAATTAGAACTTAGTGGTTACTGTGATAAATGCAAAGCGCTAACAAGCTAATCGGACCTCCGTCAAAAGTCTCGAGTACATAAAAGAGTCCCGACTTTGGGCAAATCTGCTTTTTTGTAATCTCGATTTAAACTCACTCAAGCTTGAGTAATGCTATCTCAAAACTAGCAACATGTGTAAGGACGTGAGAGCAAGGAAGCGAAGTTATTTGAGGCGGAAGAAGGTCATTCCCTGGAGCTCGGCCAAGCAAGTGATAGGACAGCTGCAGCGTGCGCGCGTACCTTGAGTCTCATCGCAAAGTTGTGCCTTTGAGTCAGATTTTCTTGTCTATATAAAAAAGTTCATTTAAAGGCTCTGTGAGGATGAATTAACGGAACGAACAAACCTGTAGTACCCCTCACAGGAAATACTGGGTTTATTGGTGTCATTAGACCAGGCAAACAAAATCTAGGTACTGTTAGTCCGTAAACTGGGTGTCCTGCTGTGTTGTGCTGCTACAAGGTTTCTTTAGGATCGTAGCACGCCGTGGTACAACTCACTGTCCTTAGGCAGTTGCCTCGTGTGATCAATGTCTCGATTCATTACCAACCCTAAAAAAACAAATAAATAAGATTTTAAACAACTATAACTGAGACGCAGACCTCTACATTTTCTATTTATTTGTAAACTTTCTGTCTGAGTCGAACTCACTATATATGTTAAGTGCATTAATATAATTAAGTTACCTGGCTCCCTAGTACTGTCTTCTAGGGGGCTGCTATGATATTGATCCTTAGGAGAACTCCGGTGCCTTCTGTGTCCGGATAATTACCCAGGGGACTTGAGTTGTAGGCATCACCGACTTGGCGTACAGCCTTTTTTATTGCGTAGACAGAGAAAGTCGTAAAAGACATTGGAGACAGGGCTAGCGGTTAATTGATTGCGGGGATATGCTAAACGGTGGACGAACAACTCTGCTCGATGGCGTTTTAAAAGGGTGGAATTTTAGGACGTCCTTTGGATAACTGCGCCCCACAACCCCTTGCTAATCGGACTCGTAAAATGGGAACCTTTTTGCTGCAATGGAAATAGCAACAGGGAGTAATATCTTTAAAGGTTTCGTGCTAAATTCTGCGATGAAGTTGTATTCTGGTCCCATTTTCAATGGTAAATTTCACGGTGTAAGAATGTTTCTCAGAAATAAGTGCCAAGTCTTCAGAGACGATTGGCGCCATTGGATTAATGCGTTCCTACATTTTACCCTGAACAGTGTATAAAAAGAAAGGAAGTGCTTCTTACTTAAGGGAGGGAACCACATGCCTTAGTATCGCTGCTGTAAAGCTGAAATATTCTAATCCTTCTTTGCCACACTTGATTCTTTGTTTACTCATAAGAAACCTATTTGCCGTTCTACAACCTACTTCTATAGAGGGGAAGATTGCAATTTAGCCCCATAGAACGCACTTTTGTATGGCTAGGGTCAACAAAATGAATAGTGATATGGAGATTGCTTACAGGAGCTTTGTGAATAAATAAACTTAATGGAACTTCTTTGCATGCCTTGCGGAGTCATTTTATATGCTTTTTCGTCGTAAGAGGAGACTAGTTTCCAGTTTGGTGACAGCTGGAACCGTGATGTTTGAAGAGCCCGGTTATTGACCTTTGAACATCAGAAAGGGGTCTTGTTTGTTCTCTGCTGGTTGAAAATTGTGGATGCCGTCTGTCCATTCATTGAAAAGGGCATTCGACGTTAACCTCGTTCGACGAAGACAAAGGTAGTGCTTTTATGGAAGATGCATTCTCATTCCTCTGGTGCATCATCCCTTCAGTAGACTTCATCGTCCTTGGCCCCACCTCTTTCAGTCCCTACTTCATAGTACTCGTAAGAAGAAAGGGATGTAAACGAAAGAGCATGATCTTGATTGAGAGATATAATTTAAAGAAAAAAATTAAGTGAAAAACTGAGTTGTGGCTCAGTCCAACATTTAACCAAACGCTAATCTGTGCACTCACACACCTAGACCACCAAGACATGCCTCGGCGTCTTGTGTTGCTTTTAAGTTTATGACACAACGGGGAATTACAATCAACCAATAAGAGAGCATTTTAGACCTTCGAGAAGTATAAGTTAAGCTCGATTTTCCTGGATAAATTCGAGTTTTGATGGGCCCACTGTTACGTTAGGTTCCGCCTCAGCAGTTAGGCAACGTTGATGAAAGGTTAACCCTCCAAATGCTGTAGAATTGACGCAATGAATTCTTAAAAAGCTTACCGTTAACTACACTAGTCATTTGTGTTTTGTGAAGCACTCACTCTTCTTTCTATTGGAGTATTTTGTGGCTTAATTGATGGCCACGTCCCTTTGAACCGTCATCGGGTCATATGAGGAGGGGCAGGTAGACTTGTGTCCACGATATCGGGTGTCCTTTGATGTTGTTCTTTGTGCCCCTATAGTCATTTGATGCTTGCGATGCCGTTTTTTGGGGCACGGTTGACTGATTACAAGGCAGGAGCAGCCTGCAATGAATTGTTGGTTGCGTCTGTCACTTCTCCCGTAACCGCCCTTCCCTTCGTTGGAAACCCGTAGTTCGAAATTTTCGTTTGAAGCAAATATACTCAATTAAGGTGTCCATGATGAAGTTCATGGTTTCGTTAGGAAAAAAAGTGGTTGGCAAAAGCAAAATGTAATAAATTTAAAGGGGATTCGATTGTTCGGGCAATAAAACTGTTGTCCTCAAGGAGTTTTGCTAAAAATAACTGCCATTGCAGCCTCAATCCGCCTCGGAATACGGAACAAGCAAATTTCAAGCATTCTTTGGGGGCGTGTCTCCTCAGAAATTGCCGTTTTAATTCCGTCGTTGACTGACTGGACTTTTGTGAAACTGGCATCACGGCGGTGATGACTTAAAGGCAGCTCCCAACCAACTAGGGGAGTTCAGAGTGCAAACGTTGGAGAAATAGGCGCAGACGTAAAAATTGGTTTCTGAAAACCGTTTTAACTTTCCTCTGGAGTGTGGCAGGGAACGAATTCCACTGATACCTATTATTGGTTACGCTAATTATCTGTAACTACAGTTTTCAGCCGTTTCACCTAAATGCCTTAAATCAACCCAAGTCCCTCCTACAGCACTCTTTGCAGCAGCTTTCCGGGGAGAAACTCGGCTGTGTAAGTTTATTTAGATCATCTGATATGTCTCTTTCTTTTAGCCACTACTGCTGTTCATTGAACAGTGACCGTAATCCTTTTATTTTGGCATATTTGCTGGCACATCACCACGATAGTAAGTGTTGTCTTTTTGGAAACTGATTCAACTTAAGTAGCTCCTGCCAACAAGTCCTGTTGGTATTAAGAATATAAATCAGGAACAATGGTTTGAACTATTAGATGAACAAGTCCATTGTGCGTTAACACTTTCAACATATCTGGGAAAAATTAGGCAAATATTATTTTGAAAAATATATTCCAAACACCCCAGTAAAAACATCCGCTTAAATGAAGAAAAGGCGTGAATAAAAACTACTTTTTGTAATTAATTTCAGCTGCTGCTCTCCGGAATGCCCGAGTTGGACGTGGAGGACTGGCGAGCGAACACGGTCTACCGGAAGTACACTCCCTCCTCCAAGCAAGTCGTCTGGTTCTGGCAGGTGCGTTCAAGCTACTTAAATACTTATCTCAGTAATCTATGCTAAGCTGGTCTCATGAGCTGTTTGAGGCAAATTTACGCGATTTAATGCCTAGGTGTTTCTGCAAGTACCATTAATATTGGCATTTGCTGCTGCCAACGAGCCTGAAGCTTTTTAACAGCTACTCATTGTCGTATTGTCAATGAAACACCTTTTAATGAGTCTTGCTGGCGAGGATTGCGACCGGTAACAAACACTTTGAAGGAGATTGTAAATAATGAATGGCAGTTATCGGAAAAAAAGTTAATTTTATCGAAACAGGATGCTTTCCCATTTCGCAAGGCGACGAGATTGTTCGTTCTTTGTTAAGTATCACTGTTATGCATTGTGCGCTCTCTCAGAATATCTGCCGCTATTATTCATTCACGAGGGCAATTTCAAAAGGAAGAATAACCATTTAAAGGCAATTCAACTCCTGAATTTAAAAAGCTAGAATAATTTTGCATTGGAAAGCGCATGATGACGCAAAATGCGGGCCTAGATTCGCGGGACATTGGAGGTGGTCTTTACCGGAAGAAAACCAACCCTGACCAACCTCTTTAGGTTAAAATAGACTAGCGAAAATTTCTTTAATACATGGTAGTGCTGAAGTAGGCAAAGGAAGAGAACTGGACTGGTTTTCTAAGATCTGGAAAACCAGGCAGTTTCAGGCTTGGTGGATCTCCAACTGGAAAATTTGACACATCCGACGGTAGTGTGGTGTCCATGATCCATAGAGGAGGACGTGTATTCCCCGTGACCTCAAAAATGTCTTGGAGAGTTAAGAAATGTTTAACAGAAGTCTCATTAGCGAATCTTTAAATTATAATCGTGTTTCAATCACCCAGTGGGTTCCTGATCTTTGCGTTTGGTAGTTCGTGGGTCCAGTAATAGTAACGGTGCTTGATAGTAATGAAGATTGCGTTTGTGCTCTTTACTATTGATCTACCAGGGTAGGCTCCTCTAATGGCCGTTCTATTGTATATCTTATGTCATGTGGCCTTGGGTATATCCTCTTTGTATTCGTGTGTAGGCCGGTAATTGAGTGCCATGCCCCACTACCTCCTTTTAATGATGATGATGATGATTATGATTATGATTGCCGTTCTGCGGCTACTAGAATGATAGTAATGTGTGTGAGTAGGAGGGAAGGAGGGGGAGGGGAGGTGGCACTGGCTTAAATTATGCAGCGGTGCTACCAGGCACGCTTTACGACCCATTTGTCCAGTCATCGTAATTCCCACTTCTGGGCTATAATGAGGCCTTTGTTGAGAACAAAACAGCAGAAGCTTACGTTGCCGGGAAAGTCGAATGCATTTTTTATCGGAGGCTCTGTCTAGGTTGAATTGAAATAACCTCAAGTTCTTCAGTTGTGATATCAGCTTCGATCAATGATATGGGAAAGTAGCTCGTAGACCTAGTGTGTATAAAACTAAAATCTGCTCATCAAAATTGAGACTAGGTCTCCTTCAGTACTACTTTTAACTCATGGATATTTCCAAGTATCCATGATGAAGTGAATGGGGGTGTGAATCCTCAACTTTCCTACTGTCGATTAACTAAGCAAGAGACACAATCCAACAACACTTACTGGAGGCGAATATATTCTTCGGTTTGGCGTTATGAATGTGTCGTAGATATTTCGACAAATAACAAGGATAAATGACGAGACGTCAATAGCAACAAAGGAGGATTTGTTAAGAGAATAAGGACAGCCACTCGTTGGAACTCGAGCTGAGAAGTAGGAGTGTTACATTGAGGTTTTGTGTCCTAAAGTGGGCATGGGTGTTTAAAGCTCACTTTCTGGAGAATCGACGATTCCATCCCAAAATACAGGGTCATACTATATCATTTAGTGGATAAAGCATCTACCGGTTTATTTGCCTGCACGACTTTTTTCTGTTAAATTCATCAAATAACACCTCCATATCAGTACTCTCATTTTTTAGCGCGAAGGTCTACCTCTAATAAGTCCGATTAGACGTACTGGATGGCTGAGAAGCTCAGAGAGATTGATTCCCGCCGAGGTGGGGTTCACTTAGCCTTGCCACCTGGATCCACGTCTGGCTCGTGGGCTCAGGAATTACTTGGAGTTCATTGGTCAGCCATAGCGTTTGTTTAGCTCTATCTCCATAGGACGAGGGTACTTCAGAAGTGAACTCATTCTTTTATTCAACCGTATCCTCCCCTCTGCACGGCAGCTGTTAAAGACACGGTTTTAGTGAATGACATGATCAGGTTTATGGTTAATTCGTAGATACCTAACCGCCTTTTTCGCTTATCTAATCCACATGACGCCAAGTTGATCGAATCACATTCTATCTGCTGTCTTTAGCTGCAAAAAAGTCGCACATTCATACTAACTTACAAACACACGTCTCTTGTGAACGCTAGGGAATAGTAAAGCCTCAATGTGTGAAGGAAAGCACCGAGGGATCCCATGTATGTCTATTCGATGTGTACTACCGCCGGTGCTACCTTTTCGACTAAGTATCCGACAGAACTAGGGGACAATAAGGCCTTCAAAGCCTCGATCCTGATGTCAAACGCAAGGATATTATTTTCTAACGTTGACACACTTATTTTCGTCACTTGCTAAAACGTTTTCAGCCTAGCTCAAATTTTGTCCAGACGAATGAGATATCCGGATTTTTGCACAGTTGACGACGTGTCGGTAACCAGTCAACCGTTCTAGCGACGTATTTGACCGCCTTTGACCCTGTTTCCTTTGAATAATTCAGTGGCGACGCTGTCTCTCCGTTCGCCTCCTTTGTTTCCACAATGTTTGGTCCCAAAACTTGCCCTAAAACCAAATTGCCTGGATTTTATAAAAGAACGCTCCTTATCATTTCGATCTAAGAGAACGGTACTAGGGAAACTTTTGGGGTGATTGTCAAGTCTTGCCTAATTTTGGCTTTCGATAATGCCTCCATGCATCCGGTGCATCAAATTTTTATGAGACATGTAGAGGAAGCCCTCTCAGGTTCCTGTGTAATATTTGCATAATCAATCTTCCAACTGCTTCTGGAGCGAGGTTTCTGTTCTTAATGCGTCAGGTAATTCCCACTTTTCGGTTTAACATTTCCTTACCAACCATTGGCTACTTTCCCCATTTTAAATTGCGTGAAAGGGGGGTGGCGTTGTCTCTTCGAGATTGAAAATCTCGCGCTGTTTTTCCAGAACTCAGGTGATTAATCGCCAAATCGCATTGGAATCAATGGAGATTAATGGCCTTGGCGGCTGAGTTCCAGGGCAGCTCAAAATTTTTCAGCCACTAACTGTTTCTGATTTCCTGAAGTGCATTCGAAACGTGTTTCCAGGTTGTTAGATGAGATTGGGTTATCTCCTCCATTTAAAAAAAGTCTTCCCACGCGAGGATGGATTTAACATGAGGCCATTGAAGTACACTTAGGCTTTTTAGACTGGGATTTGTCTCAGTTTGTCCTGTGACTCGTTGGGGATTTTTCTATCGACTAACAACCGCCAGATCTGTGTCTCCATTATTTATCGTTTTAGCCCACAAATTCTGCCTAAATGATACCTTTTTTGAACTGAACGCAACTTAAAGTGTGTGTTATAATGCCTAGTTGCAGCTGAACATTATTTTATGCTTAGATGCATTTTAACCAATCAAATGTTGTTTAAGAGTACAATAAATTGTAATTCGCTTGATCAAAACCCTGCTAAAATGGAGGTACCCAAAAATTATTTGAGGCACTTAATGTTTCACGAGCTCAAGAAAGGAAACTCAGCGGCAGCCGAATCAGCTAGAAACATTCACTCAATTTAGGGAGAGGAATTTGTGAAAGAAGGAATACTTGTGCAGAAAATGGATTGTGGAATTAAGGAGTGCAAATTTTACCCTTTACGAAGGTGAAGATGGAACTGAACGACATCCATTTGAGTTTGATGATAAACTGATTCTTGAAGCGACAACCCTTGAAGAACCTTATCCTGCTTTGTCATTTGTGTTGGAACTATCAATTAAGCTTCATTCAAACAATACAGCTGTTTATCTTTGCCATCTCCAAAACTGGTAAAAGTTCCTAAACTTCTGTAAAAGAGTCCTTAAATGAATGTAACCGGACAGAACTTATGGCAGGATCTGATATACAAAGTGAGAGCAATTGACTCAAATCTAAACGGTGATTGGGCGGCGGAGACAATGTGTCATCTGCTTTGCCAAAGTCTGGATGTGTTATGTCTCTTCTCAACAGGCTTTTACCTGATTCTTACGACTGCCCAACACATCTGATAGGTGATGTAGTGGCAGCTGACCCAAACCCATGTGCTTAGGCTACAAATGTTGGTGTGGGATCACGTGATCCGTAGATTTGTTTGAGTTAGCGCAGTTTCGTGTTGTTGTGAACGAAAAGCCAATGAATAATGCAATGCTAAGGCGCGATGTAATATAAGACGGGCCAGAAAATCCTGAGCTAAAAGATGGAAAAACAAATAATCCAATTCCTTCGAAGTGAAGCGGACTTTTAGCATTGCAGTTGACTACTGTGTCAGTGTGGTATAGGGAAAAATGTGGTAGTAATGAAATCACGATCTATTTGCGCCTGGGTTTAACTTGAGATTTTGCCTATAGTGGCCGAAAAACTCGTACCACTGCTACAGCAAACTTCCGTACCTCGTAGTGAGGTAATTTTGCGTGTTACTTTTTGTTGCCTTGTAGTTTGTAAACAGTCTGGACAAGGAGAAGCGGGCTCGTTTGCTGCAGTTCATCACCGGAACTTGTCACATTCCCCTGGGCGGTTTCGCCGAGCTCATGGGTAAGCACTGCTCCGCCCTCTCCTTTCCACTCCCCTGCGTACTCATGAAAACCCATCGGTGACAACGAGGCACTAGGGTGAATAAAATGGTGTTTATTTAATCAATTTTAGGTGGAAACGGCTGTCCAGTGAGTAGTACTATCTGTGGAAGGTTGTGGCAATGGCTCATTCCCATGGAGTGGTGTGGTACAACTACACTTCTACCAAGGCTCTGGAGTGTTTTTATGTATTTTCTTCTGCCTTTTATCAGAGGTCTCTGGCAAACCATATGTATCTTTAGACGATATGTATTATCGAAGAACGAAGAGTCTCCTATTTATACTCCTCTTCTCTTAACCATACAAGCACTAATTGATCACAGGCCCCATAAGATTATTAGAGTAGGGCTCAGTAATTTATTGGGTAGCGCTGGACTGTGTCTCTGTGTCCTCGCATCCCTTTGTCGCGGCCGTGTTCTGCCGTACGTAAGTATCCCCACAACCAGCAACCACCGGAGTCCAGACTGTCTCGTATTTATGCCTTATGGGTACAAAGGACTATTAAAAACGCTAATTGGACGACGGAGAGGCGGGTCACCTTTTCTGGCAGTGATCGGTTTCTTGGTCATGGGGATTTGTCCAGTATCTGGTTTGTCGCACCTACAGAAGTGAATATGCGTCAGCCAGCGATGTCAGCACTGTCAGCGATGTGTGGCAGTGCTTAATCAGTTTGGTGATCGAGGGCTGGTTGACAACCCTGGTAAGCGTGTATGCAGCCCAGATGTCAATACACGTTGGCTGGTGGTTGTAATTCCTTAAGTAGAGTTCTGATTTCCAAATCAAAGACATTGGTGTTCAAGAAAGTGTAGATATTTTGACAATCGGTTTTTCATTGATCATGTTCTGTGTATAACTGCTGACCTTGACAAGAGGAACTCTGCTACAGAGTGAGCGGGAAAGGATGGGCGTGAGTGTCTGTTTATTTCCCTCCAATATCCAGAGTGTTTCATGTATTTATGACGCAATAATTGTGTACAATTGGTATGCTAGGATAAGATTCTCTCCAAAATGGACCAAATACCCCGCATAAGCTGAAGAGCCCCACCCAATACCACCTGGGCGAACGTGACTTTGGGCCCATGCGCGCAACGACTAATCCACCTAGAATTTCTACCACCTAAGGTACAAACAATTAATGCTCAAATCTACAGTCAGCACAGCAAGAACCTCTTCAAAATAGAGTGAAGAACTTGGTTGGGAGAAACTCCTTTATCCACCTTATTCTCCCGACTACCTTACTCCTTCTTCGGACTACCATTTGTTTCGTAGCTTACAAAAGCACTTGGAAGAAACGGCTTTGGCTAAGCCGCAGGAAGAGGTTGAAACTGTTATTTGTGATTTCTCGGAACGGGAAGGAGAAAGAATTTCACGATAATGGTGTTCTTAGTAATCTTGCGATATACGGAACGAAGTTAAAGATGATCCTGAAAAGTGCGTTGGTGATTGAATTGTTAATTTTGTGTAACATTTGGTCGCTTGTTTTATTCAAAATTTGGACAGAACCGATGGAATGGCCTGATACTCGGGGAAGGTGCTATAGGACCCAAAAGCTAGGCCCATACACCCCAGGCTCTCATCGGTTAACCTCTTCCGTTTTGGTAAATTCGTGGTCTTTGCTCCCTCCCCCCCACTTGTAGGCAGCAACGGGCGGCAGCTGTTCTGCATCGAGAAGACGGGCACGGAAGCCTGGCTGCCGCGGAGCCACACGTGCTTCAACCGCCTCGACCTGCCACCCTACTCGTCGTACTCGCAACTGTGCGAGAAGCTCCTCCTTGCCATCGAGGAGACCGAGGGCTTCGGCCAGGAGTGATCTCTCCCCCCACCCACCCGCTCTCCGTGTACAGTTGGCTACCGTGACACCCCCTCCCCATAATTTATCCGTGTGATTGTGTGACTCGGTAGTGCCCTTAGTGTGTGTGTGCGTGTGAGGCTCTAGGCGTCGGAGTATGGATCGTGCTTTTGGTTAAACAGGACATATTTTGATGGCGATAGGGATTTGGTGCATCTTGATCTACCAGCGAAAAGTGGTGCTGCAGAGGCTGTAGGTATGAGTAGACTGACTGATGAAACGTAAAACTAAATTTGCAAATCGGGACTGAAGTGTATATAGTAGCCTCATCATAATAGGATGACCAATTCAAAGGCTAGAGGTGTCTGGCTTTTGGTTAGTTTATGCTAAGGTGCTGCTGCGTATTCATCCTGCAACCATCAACCAGAAAACGCTTTGTGCAGTTCCTTTCATAAACGTGAGTCTGGCGGCCGTTCCCATTGTGGGCTACAACGAACAGAATACATTAAGTGGGGGATCCAACAGAAAGAGTAAAGGTGACAAAGAACCGAGGTCAGCGGTCTTCCGTCTACTAGAGTCTGCCCCATGTTGCTCTTTGGCTGGAGCCGAGACTTATCGGTAACTTTTTGTCAGTTGCTGGAAAACACTCGATTTCTTCGGTTAAAATTATTTTTCCAGTTTGAGTTCTTTCGATCGGTGCTCCGATTAGGTAGCGTAGCTTTATTTTTCCTACTGGAGTCCCGTATTTTGAGTGTTACCGTAGTTATCGGGGAACGTCGCCGAATTCCAATAAATATTTCTTCCCCTTTTTTTACAATCGAAGGATCGATTTTCTTTATCGTGAGAAGAATGCAGCCTAATCGATTTTGTTAATGTCGATTTGCGTTGTTCACACCTTGCACTTGGGCCGTAATGCATAATCAATCGATTTTCTAAGTACCACTTCGGTTGACCAACCGCGGCAGCCTTTTTCCATGTCTCCACGTGATTTTTATTAACCGTGTTCTTAAACAGTCATAACGCGTACTTCTGAGGTGGCCGACTGAGTCATTCGAAGGTCCGTCTGCAGCCCGAGGCCCGGCCATATATTGGATTTATCGATCAAGTCCAGACCGAGCAGATTTGTCCTTTGTGTGGAGACGTAACATACCGTATTGCACGACTTATTATTGACTCCTACCCGACAACGTAAGACCCTAAAAGTGGTATTGGATTACCGGAAGCACTGGATATGTTAACCTTTGGGTCCTCCAGTTTAATCCAGACACTTTTTGATATCATTGTGACATCTGAGCCCGTGTCCAATGGTAGGTGCATCTTGAACCCCTTTATAACTGCAGGGGCAAATCTCCGTCTGTTCTTTGTCACTTGTAGGCCGTACGATGACTCGAAGTAGAGCTCTTTCGTTTGGTTTTGCCGCAAAACCCATCTTTGTGGCCTTTCTTATTACACTTGTTGCACAAGTGATTGATGAATGGGTAATCTCGATAAAAGTGGAATTTTCCACAGAACTTACACCAAGGTAACTTCCTTGGCTGGCTTCCACTTTTTGTTGGGCCGTTCTGAGCCCTTGCCAGGAATGATGTGGGTCCTGCAATGAGCACCAACGGATGTCGAACAAAGGCATCCGCTAGCTCTTGGACAGTCGTGTCGGGATCCTTGTCCTGGAGAGGCATGAGTTGGGCTCGGACGGAAGATAACTCGGGGCTCTTAAGGCCTGTTATAAAATGAGACTTTGTAGGTTATGATATGAGAAACGACTGAACTGGAACTCGGAGCAGAGTTTGTTGACTCTGGTTGTGTAGTCTTTGATATTTTCTCCAGACTCCATGGCGACTTTGAAGCACTGGAAACAGGCATTAAAATAGACATTTCGCCTGAATATAAGATACGTAGAACCGCAATAGTCCCATCGAATGTAATTAATAAAGGGTTCGTATGCTCTATTATGAAGACGCCGTAGGAGTAAGCGATTTACCGTCGATTCCGACATGTCCGAAGTTATTAAGTCTGTAGTACCTAAGAGCCGCTGTTTCTATATCTGGAAATTGTCCAAGGATGTATCAAAAATGGGGATCTGGTCAACGATTTCATCTGGAGTTCTCGTTTGTTTATTTTATTAGTTAGTTAGGGCCGCGAGAGGCTCTTCACTTTGCTGCGTCGCCATAATGTAACGCACGGAGGTGCTATGCTACCTAAAATAGTTCGATTCGTATGCGTTACGTTCGATAACGACCACAAGATAGGGTTCGACGAGCATCCTGCTGGGTTAAAACACTCAAAAGTACTTTGGAGAAATTTCTGGTTAAATGTGTCAAGTAAGGAGATTATTTTCTCCTTGCACAATTCACGAAGAATCTTACCGACAATCGAACTCATTCAGTTGGAGATAACCTGAATGAATCTGAGTTCAAATTGCACTTCTCTAAATAGCCTTATAGTAGTTACTTTTGCTGCACGGCAGTTTGTAGAGACGGGTTAGTTGTACAACACTCCAAATACTGCATGTGCAACTTGGCCCTAGGTACATTGCATTTGCTATTCAATAAACAAATTCCAACAGAAAGAGACATGAGATTAGTTAGGTCAAAGTAATGAATATACGCTCGACAGCTGACATCATACACAGCAAACGCTGAAATGTGATGCCACAATACAACTGAGCTTTTTTCCTCCGAGTCTGTTATCTCGAGCGCGGGATGGGAATGCTCTATAAAATGACAAACACGTGCTCAGGTAGTAGATTTCTGCACGTGATGTGGGCGTTCGGAATAAGTTCTACAAAAATGTTGTTTTGTTGTTCTTTTTTAATACATCCCAGTTATTCATATTGCTCCATCATGGGAAAGAACAACTTACATCAGGATGACTTATCACTGTCCAAGGCTATGGGTCGAAAAGAACGAAATTCCAGTGAGCGATCTGACTGCACTATCCCAGAAACTATGAAGAACAATTTCAGCGGAACACTGATATCGAAATTCGGAATTGTTGAGTCGAATGTTTCAACCCCTACCCTGAAGATTTAATTCAATCTCAACCTTGTCTGCAAGCGTCGAAGAGACCAACTTCAGATTAAATTCAAAAATGATTGCCTTCTATTTTCCTACTAGTCTCAGTATTCCCTGACTTCCGGCGCGTATGGCTGGGCGATGCCATCGACAGAGATATTAATCACCGCCCCGCCCTGTTGATACGAAAAACAGCCCAATTAGCTGACTACAGTATTAAACCGATTTTTGAGAAGACCATTCCCTAATGGAAAATGTGAATTAGCCAATTGCGAAAGGGGAGGAAAGATCGAGACTGTAAAAGACGATAACGGTGGTGGCCGTTTTGGGTAAAAGTCTCCCTGGCTATTAAATTTCTTTTAAATCCATTAAATATTGTTATCACCAACCGATTTTCTCGCCCTGGTGAGACAGTCAAGTTCCTCTTAAACATCTCTGCCATGATATTAGATAAAGGCGATTACAACTTTCCATGAAGTTAGTCTCAGATACTTTATCAATACAACTCAAGTTAAGATTTTGTACACAATTTTAACTGACTGAAATTATTTTGAATGTTAGTGTCGCGTTTATTAATCAGTTACAAGCTTTATTAAATAAATCATACCTTATTTTTCACCACACATGCATAATTAACGGTTCAATTTCTGTCTAGGGACCGATAATAAGCAGTTAAGCTGAAATATATTTACTACCTCACATAACAATCATTTGTGGACATGCTGATGTGTTACATTCAGCAAACAAACATTCAAATAATAAAACTCTTAACGCTTGTTTTATTGATTAAGCCACTAGTAAGACAAGATGAGGAAGCACGCTCTCTAAATGATTTGGGATATTAATGCGAAAAAAGGCCAAGAGTTTAGCAAAATGGAATGAGTGAAATGCGAAAGTGGGCTTCCCAGAGTATAAAACTACTGCGTTCCTACAAAAATACTGCATTACATTGAAGAAAATAACTCGATAGTTTTTCCCAAATTTACTGTTAATTTTATGAGTGGACTATTTCCTTCCAGACAATGATACTTGAGGCTGCTAGAACTTCGTGTTAGAGGGACTGCAGCTTCTCCATAATAGCATCAGTTGCTTCTGAACATTATTAGAATAACCAAGTGCTCCCCTTCAAATTTCCACAGTTTTTTATTCAGATCTATTTCATCATAAATGCCATTAGCCATTTGCACTTCTGCGCAACAAGTAACGAAGTACGAATGTCAATCTGAAATCTCTTAGACCGTGAAAAAGAAACAGATTAGTTTGTCCCTTTATCGACATACTCTTTATGTTGCTACAAAAGTCAGGCTATTTTGAAGTAGATGTACTTTCAATGAAGATTAGTTGCTTTTTACGCTATATATTCATTAGCCTAAAACCTCGAACAAATTTAGTGAAAGGGGACCTGAAATAAGTTTTCCATAATTTATTGGAATACTTGAGCCCATGTCCTATACAAAAAACAGAATATCTGTTTCAAAGTGTTTGTTTCACTGTGAAACTTTCCAAAGTGCATGGAATTTTTTTCTGTCCTTCTTGACATAGCCTGCCTGGCAGGACGGTGTGGCAAACGGAAGTCCAATTAGAAATGAAGGATGAAGTGACATTTGCTCCAGGGCCGCTTATTAGAGGTTAATTAAAAGCTATTTTAACATGATGGCTGTGATTTGCCCTGTTACAAGTGACAACGCTTTCTAAGAGCAGAAAAATTTCAAATTGTAAAGTGGTTTACTTTTTCAATTAAATGAATCCAGGAATCCGAAAACAAGTGCTAATGATGAGCACTTAGCATTTGACGTTTTTTTAAAAGATGCATCCAGGCTTACCATGGCAAAAACGCTGTGTTTCAACTGCTGAAGTTGTCACCGTGACTAAAATGGTCCCCGAAAATAGAGCTTCTTCAAAATCGGGCTACTATTAGATTTTCGAGGTATAGGGAAAGATTTGTTCACCAATAATTGGGTGGGAGATCGCAATTTAAGCGAGCATTCAAATGAAAATCAAGTTAACAAACCGGAGAGCTAGGAAGGTGATAGCAAGAAGCCTCTAAATTTAATGGTGATAGTGGCACACAAAGTAAATACGTAGGACGCGGTTAATGGCAGAAAACGCCACCCTTTAGGCCTGTTCACCAAAAGACGTTTCTTTGAAATGTAAGGAGTTGCTAGTCTAATAGTATCCGATCATCCTGTGTCAAGAACTCCGTTTCCTTAACAAAAATCTCGATGTCTCATGCCGGTAACACCCCAGGAAGTCATTTCTGTCGGTGGTTAAATCAGGAGGACAAGTTAGAAATGCTATATTGCTATGCATACTGAGTTGTTAATGTTAATATGTGATTAATTTTTTTATGAAGGCAAGTTTTGAGCAGTTAGCCCCGTTATAATTCTTATCCTTAAAATGTGGAGGAAACAATCTCTTAGTGAGTTTATGCCTTTCCTCTATGAATATCGAAATGAGGGAGCCATTAACTAACTATACGACCTCCCTCGAACTCCAAGGGCTGGACACTTCTGTCAACCCTAATGACCGGACATATTGTTCCCATTTGCCTTAACCTCGCTATTAATGTCTGAATTATCCATTATCCAGCCCATATGGCTCTTTTGTTACAACTCGGAACTCGTAATTACCCATAAGGCGAGCTCTGCGTATGAGAAAGACTCAAAAGAAAGCATTCCTGCTGTGGTTACACTTTGAGCTAATTGAAACGGGGAGGGAGGGGAGGATGAAAATGAAGGGACAGACGAACTACGTCGCTGAAAATCCCCATTCATCCCTTTTCCACCTTTTAATTGAGGGAGGAGATGGTAGAATTTCCCCACACGCGACAATTCGAGGTAGGTTAAAAACATGGTGGTAGCTCGTGTGTGCCTGATTTGAGTAAATAATTCACCACTCTGCTTGGTGGGTTGATTTTGATAAGAAATCAAAACGATTCAAATATTCGTGCAAAATAATTAATTGGAATCATGAACTAGTTTCAGAGAAGCACTTTTTAATTGGCCAGTACGAAAAGAGGATGCTATTTGGAAGACATTTTGAATTTCTTTGTAATATCATGTTTTTTGATGCCAAAATAGGGGAGGAAGTGAAGCATTAGCCAAAATATTGAAAAGGGACTTGTGTGTATGTTCAAAGTGGTACTTCTATTCCATTGGTTTGCTAAGGTTGCTACTGCAAGATCCGTAGTGTCAAAATCTTATTTTCTAATGAAGACATGGTCAAGTTGAAAAGTGGTTTATGCACAGCGAAAAATGACCAAAGAGAAAGGGCGGAAGGGACAAGTGAATAAGGAAGACTCCGCTTACTTAAGCAGTAGAGTGGGCCCTTGGTAGATATAGCGAAACCGTGGTCCATCAGAGGTGTTAATTTATTACATTTTCCACCTTCTCCTCCGAATAGGCTATCTTTAGTTCCTATATCGAGCTCATAAAGGTACCTGAGTACACAGTTGCTACGTTTATTTGTAAAATGAAATAGAGAGTGATATAATGGCAGACAAATGAAGTAAGTGGACTCTGTTCAACTCTCACTACGTTTCGGTAAATATTTAAATTGAGGCCGCGATAATTTACACAGTATGATTAGGAAACTATTTTTTTACATTAAGAGCCGCACTTTGGCGTTTTATTTAACTGATCTTCAAGATATACACGGAAATCTTCAGGGAAATTAAACAAGAGACGAGGCACGGTCAGAGGAATGGCAACAGACTTCACGCACCCACAACGACAAGCTGCAATATTGCAATATTAAATTCTTTGTCGAAGTTAAAATGGATACTCATAAGAAGCCCGTTTACTAGATCCTGATATCCATTTGATGTTTGTGGGTTTGCGAAAGGGTTGTTCTGCGTCCTATGACGTCAAAAGTAAGCTGGGGACTTCATCTCCCGATCAACAGGCAAAGTAAACATTAATGTCATACATCAGATAAAGTGCCAATTTAGGCTAGATTTCCCTTTCACATTAGCCTCATAAATACTGGGCATTTCTAATTCAGTATGCAAGACCCTTCAAGTTGATATCGTAAAAATATGAGCTCTTCCCCTCTTTCTTCCCTTGTAGGCGACGATCCCTTTCGTAGATTAGTAAGAACAGTTATAAATACTATAGATGTCCAACTCTTTATAGCTCGTCTGACTAAATTAGGAGCGTCAACTGCTAAATATAGCAGCAAACGAACCATGTTGAAATATCCAACATTTAATTAATGGAGTATAGATGGTAGAAAACTGTATTTATTCCATTTAGTATTATCGAAACCCCGGATAGATTTAGTAGGTAATCGATAAATATTACAATTAATGTCACATTCTAAGAGCAATCTATGATTATTGTTGGTATACAAGAATACTAGTCTTATATTATTGTCAAAAACATATTTAATGCATAAGCTAAGTTTTATAAACACTTTTAATAATTCAAATCGGTTAAACTCACGATGACGTGCATATGAAATTAGATTTCGTAATTAACCTACACATGACCATATCAACTGGATGAGTGTAAAAACAGCAATGTAACAAGTTGGATCTCGATAATCCTAAAAGTCATTGATTCTTGCCGGTAGGCCTATCAATGAAACAAAAACTATCCGAGTCACCTGACCGGGCTTGGTGTGCGCTTCAGTATTTGGTAAATTAGAGCTGAAATCCCTTTGATATGCCCTACGTCGTTGAAGTTATAATTTATGATAACGTGTTAGTGCCTGAATTTTTCATACACCGAAAGTTGTGGTAGAGATAAGCCTTTTGATACGAACTAATGAGTTTTCTGGCGATGAATATCTTTGAGACTAGTTTACGTACATGGCTGAGAGCAAGATTAAATACACGAGTCGAAGGAAAGTATCACTGTTTCCGTGTCTAATGCGAATATCTGCAGTGTTTGAGGCTGCAGAGGGTGTTCGCAGTGACTTTGAGAGTTGCATCAGAAAAAAGAAAAAGTGTTTTATAACAAGAAGACTAAATGGATTTAAACTAAAAGAGCATGCCCCCAATAGCGCCTGTTACAATCTCAGTCCAGTTTAAAAAACCTGGAGTAAACTAATTTGGCAGTTCCTCAAAACTTTTCCTGATGACGAAAAACTAGGTTTGTGATTTACTCGACTAAAGATCCCAGCCTAACCTGACAGTCTGTCGGGTTAGGATCTGGGGTTTCAGAGTTCCAAACTTGGGGGAATGATGTAATCGTGGAAGATAATAAGCTGACAACGACTTTTCTCGTCTCTCTGAGACTTGGCTAAGGCCTAACTGCTGTGGTCATCAGCATTTTCAAGTTAGCATCCAGATTCAGTTTAAGCCTCCAACACCTTTTACTGCGATTCATCTAGGAAATATTTAAGCCAAAATCTGGTATCGTATAAAATGGCGAATTTCATTGGAGACACAAGACTGTTTTCATACTTAGCTGCTACCATAATCTCAGTAATTTAATGGTCGGAGCAGCGGTTCACGTTGATGAAAGCTATTCCCTTCCATGGCTAGGAATTTAAAAAGGAAGACTCATTGGCATACAAATCACTCAAAAATCTGGAAAAGCAACTGAAGAATCCTTTGTTGTTTACTTTACCATTTCACAAGCGTTTAGGGAAAATTTTCACTAGTGAATAACACCAATGCATGTGAGGGTGTATAGTAATCTAATGGGTTTGTCTTTACTTATTGAAGTGGTGAACTGCATTTGTAAGTAGTGATTACATTATCAAAACCTATGGACTTATTTCTGTGTACTGAGTAAGATATCACTCAGGCCATTTGCCAATATATGACTAAAAGCCATATTCACAGGTCGTACAAAATTTTCACGTGCCGAGAATCCAGAAGCTTACTGCAAAGGAAGGCTTAATTGCATCTCAGGTAGTTGTGAATTCCCAAGTGCACTCCAGGCGCATGTTGTCAGCTAAGGAGTGAATTATTCATCAGCTTGATCCACGCGCCCTCCACCTCGCTCCTTCTCGCCCTCTGCTTCTTGTCCTTATCGCCACTGCAATTGATTATCGCTGACACACGGGAAAAAAGCCTTCCTTTATCACCCCTGTGTTTCAAACCCTCTTATTTACTCTGGAATTAAGCTTTACGAAGCTGACGCTAATTGTAGGGTGAAAAATGAAGTTATCGTAATTTTAGAACTTGATTTTATACGAAATCGTCGTATTTACACTTGAGCTTATTCCTCAACTTTATTTCCATTCAGGTCAGTGCACATCTCACAAAGAACATTAGTAGGCAAGTAGGGGCCCATGGGTGCCTCTGGGGATTGCTTTGAGTTTTGAAACAAAAGACGAAGTGGGCTGGGGATAAATTTGAAATATTTGGCTGGCCAGGAAGAAAATACTCACCTAAATTCTCGATGGAGGTCGGAGAATGCGCTGATGAATTTCCATGAAATTTCCCTTAAAAACTTGATATTATCAAACACTTATTACTTTTCTTTGACTTCCCAGCAATTTACCCTTCTTACACTCTCCGGATGTCAGAAACTTTAGCTATACGCTTTTGAGTCGAATTTTGAGATTTGAACTTTTGACGGATGCTGAAGATCCACTTGGGTGGGTGCCATAAATGCTTTAGAGTCACATTATCATTCTGGCAAATCCCAGTTTCATCTACTGTAATAATTGCAGCCAGAACTTCTCTTCTTTAGAAGTGATCAATGCAAAAATTATGTTGATCTGGCCGTCACAAAGCCTCTGGAATCCATTATGCTAAAATCTTGTTCAATACCGATCTCAAATCACCAAGAAACTAATTTGCTGCCAATATCTAGAGTTGTAACTATCCCACTGTCAATTATTCGGCACCGGTCCTTTCCAGCTACATTTTTACCATCCTCGATGATGTTCCCGGCCTTTCCGAGGGAGGTTCGTCCATTAAGTGGTATCTTCTTTATTTGAACCACCAATGAAGGCAAGTACCATAATCTTTTCTGCAATTACGCCAATCGAATATTACCAATAATATGGCTTTCGACCTTCTTTCAAAATTAATGTTTTGCACAGTTGAATAAATAATTTCTTTGTGAGAGGGCAAAAAAGCAAGTGAAGTGTTTTAGCACTTCGATTTGTTTACACTTAGTAATTTTACTGAAATCCTGCAGACTTTTTGATTAACCCTCGAAAATTTAGTGTCTAGATTGACTCACGCCTAGGAAAGGACACTTTACTCGGGTTTTGTACAGGTCGAAACCTTCTAGATAAACATATCGCAGTTATGAATCAGGATGAGGAAAATGGAAAAGAAATAGCTCTATGGTACAGATTGAATTTCGTCAATGTATAATTGTATCTTTGGATTAAAACAGAAAAAACTGAGGTACGAATTAATTTAAGTAGATTCCACGATTCTATTGCTTCCCTACGGACACATTAAAGGCAGTCACTCGGGCAAATTTTATGTCTCGACTTGAGGGAGAGGCTGCAAACGTCAATTACATCATCGGCGGGGGCTCTGAGTACAGCTGAATTTCCAGGTGGACGGCGTTTATTACCTGGGTTATAAAATAAGACAATGGTGGTCTCCACAAATGCACTTCCCGCAGGCTTTCAGTCAATACGATTTATACAATAAGAAAACTGCTAAAGTGTTTTAGTTATTTTGCCATATTTAATTTAACCAGTACTCACAAAGTTCATTTCCATAGCTGTGCCATGGTGATTGAAGACCTCAAAAGTGTACAATCACTCTTGGGCGTGAATAACAGAACACATTTGACAAGCATTTTGTTCCTGCTTTACTTATTATTACATAGAATGAAACCAGAAGTCACTGCCCAAGACCCTGAAAGAGTCGTTTGCTCTATCTAACTATATATAAATGCAATTACTCAATAGTCACAGATTTCGATTATCCAAGTAATGACCTTTTTGGAATAAAAGCCCATTGTTAGCTCTTAATTCCTACAAAGTATTCTCCTACCATTAATTTCTACTTTCCCACCTCCTTTCGAATAGTTGTTGGTAAAATTTACTTAAAATTCGCTCGCTTCTCCACGTAGAGTTGATGAGTCCCTTGGAAAGAACAACGTTGAATGAAAGTACAAGGCAATGAGCCAATCCTATATTCGATTTTAATTAAGGCCAATGAAATACCAGGAAATGTATTGAGGTCGCAAAAGCCGAAGGCGTCATGTGTTTTGGGCCCCAAGTGGGGCCTTTGTCTGTTGCCTTGACAACGCGCTTTCCAAATTGGAGATTAACGAAGCTTCAAAGGCAATAGGCCTCCAGGCGGACGTACATTAGCCTGTTATAGCACAATTACATCATCCTCATTGGTTGAAAGTGAGCTCTGCTCTCTATGAACTTTTTTAGTTCTAGTGATCTGCCTGTTCTACTCTGCTTAGAATTTTGAGGACGTTACAGTGGTATGATATTTATACAGGTGCTAAATTAGGTGTCTGGCTTATAAGAAGGTTGGTTAGGCTTATTTTCTTTGTCAGCCAATGTAACTATGGAAACTGGTCGTAATCACATCATAGTTAATAAATCGAATTTTTTGTTTGTTCAGGAGGGAGTTAATATTATGAGATAAGAGCACTAAAAACACATTATCGAGACTTGAATTGAATACAAATATGCTCAAGTCCTGACAATTAAAAATGTTTGTTATAAAACGGTAGTAGATTAATAAACACTAGACATTTGCCTTTGCTCTAATACACACTGAACTCACTCTGCTCAAGAGCTATAACTAGGATTTTCCACATTAATCTCTCTTCCTCCTTAAAAACAATCAATCAACTAAATCCCCACGAACTATGAAGACTAAGTATATGGAGGCTGATATTACACGTGGAATGAGTAGGGGAAGTACCTGGTATCCCAGCCACAATTGATTGAATGTAGGGAAGGTCGATTAACTGGAAATGGAAGCGCAAGACTGGCCTTAACCGCTGCACGTCTATCTATCAGTCTGTGTACCTGCATGCCTGAGATGTCCACAAAACTACTCTCTAAGGTATATTTTTTCAGTGCGTTTTAGAGTGGTTGAGTATAGACCTCGACGAGGAGTGGAAAAAATGTGATTTTCTCTGACGAATCACCGTTTTCCACCTTATTTCGGAAAGAAGCATTTAATTCAGACTGCTACCTTCTCCCAACCGTAAAACATGGCGAGAGTTCTGTGATGATAAAGTGGGGTGCTATTTCATGGAAATCCGCCGTCGGCCAGTGAAATAGCACCCCTCGTGGAAGAAGAATTAACAGCCGAGAATATTAAAGAATTTTTGGCTACCAAGTTCATCAAATGGTTGTTTAAGAACTGTTTTCTGAGGGGGATGCCGCCATCCCCCAAGGTGATAATGCAGCACTAATCCAGACAGCAGCTAGAATTGCTAAAGAATGGCACGGGAAGGAACATTTTAATGAAGTCGAGCATCTCATCTGGCCACCACAGTCCCATCCAGACCTCAGTCTCATTATTGAGGAGCATTCTACAGATTAAAGTAAGAAGTCGATATCCCCCGACGCCATCGTCTCTAAAAGAACTGGCTGTGGGTGTTTTAATTGAAGAATGGGCTAAGGTCCACCATTTGTACGATTCACTGCCTCGGGGAATTGTGACTGTGATTTCCGCAAAAGGTGAATCCACACCTTAATAAAATACATTTTGTTGGTTTATTAGCGTGTTTCCACTATTTTGTCCAACGCCTGTTCGCATGATGCATTCTATAAAATGCTTAATAGGAGCACTGAATTTGTTAAGAGGTTCAAAAACCATTTCCGAACACTAACTAACATGAATGCTCAGTAGTTGGAATTTTAAATATGCAGATTTTTACGCGCAACTGATTTTTTAGTTGGCCCTAAACACTGATATCACAGATGAGTTCATAAGGAGCGACACTTTCGGCCTGGATTTGCCGGTGCCGATGACGGATTAAGCATGCAGAAGCGAATCAAGGTGAGGAGGAATTCAAATATTGCTATTTAATTTTTTGGCTAACAGACTTAGGACGACAGTAAGATGCTTCATTCGTGGTGCAATAAATCTCAAAGGGCTTTGATGTTTAGGACTGCTAAAGAAGAGCATTGCTGACGGACAACTTTAGAAGGGCAAGAAGTCTTTATTTTATAAATGAAGAAAACTGCACTATACTGGGATGTTCTAATAGAGTAAATATATTACTTTGATAAGTAGCATTAGTTTTGAATAAGGAAATTGTTTTGACATTTGAAGTTATTGAATTAATAATTTGAAGAACACTTTTTAAACTCATTGGAAAGTATGCAGAGGAATTCATAACTTTTTCATCTCACTTAATATCCAAATTAGGTGCAATTAATCATTTCAGTGGATTCTATCTCAAAATTTTCAAGAGATAAACGACCAGCTTGATTGAATATAGATTACGATTTATTATCCTTAGTTAACAAATTCCAACTATCTAAAAGCATTTTCATTTCGACAAATGAGATTTTTTGTTTTTCGGCAAATATCGCATTCTAAATGGGTGTCATTTTAGACTAAGTTACCGATCTTATTCTTAAAATTACTTTCCATTTTCAATGCACAACCAAGATCTTTTTCTTGGAATAAAACTTGTCTCCAAAACGACGACATGAATTCATGTTGGCAATAGGAAAGCTGCATCATTATTTAAAAAACATTTATTTATTTGTTTACATTAAATCTGCAAATATAAAGTGTTGGAACAAATGAACAGAAAAGTATAACCTTAGACCTCTTATTGAGGTTGGTTTATCCAAGGTTCCTCTCTTTACAACCAGATTTTCCCATATGAACCGCATCTAAAACAGATATTAGATAACTAATTATGAATCGGCCAAAGTGTTCACATATTGAAAGTAAATATGAAGGAGAATTAAAAATGAATAGAAGAAGTCTTTTTATTGTTGTGAATGCCAGTTCCTCCACACGTCGTTATATATTAATTTCAGTTGTTAATCTGAATGGGGGAATTTTAAAATTAGAATATGAAAGTACACTTTATTGAAGAGATTCTTAATCTCAATGATTGGCGAACCAGAAATAATCAACTTACTTTACTCAGTCCGAATTTCCAGTTTCTCTACCTCCATACGAATCGTCCACGATAGACCTTGAGAAATGCCGTTTGAAGAACTTAACAATCTCCCTTTTCGACTGCCTCTTGCTGGATCTGGATAGACCCTCTCCGGCCCCACCAACTGTGGGTTCTGGCATTAGTGTGGGCCTTCCACCGAAGGTAGAAGCGGCGCTCTCGCCTGCGCTGTTGCTCCCAGCAGCACCGCCACTGCCAGAGGCCACCTTGACTGCGATCTTGCGACTCGTGGCCCACATCTCGTTGGTTGGGGGTCTCTTCGGTCGCTGGGCCTTGGCCTCTTCCAGCTCGCGAAGATGGGTGATGATGGTAAGGAGAAGCTCGGGGATTTTATGATCCAACACGGCCGATACCTCAATGAACTTGGCCTTTTGGGATTGCGCGAACTGGTTACCCTCTGCAAGAGAAGAGGAAACCCAATAAATTGCGTTGCAAAAGTTAGTAGTTGTCCTTAAATAAGGTTTATAGTTTGGCAACGCAGCTGTACACTCAAATTTTGCTCTAGTTTTGTTGGAGAAAGCAATACAACTACGCCATGGGTATCTCAATTTAAAAGGACGTGAGATTCTATCGTAGGAATCCTTTTTTACTACATTGTTTCAACAGATCTTTAATACTAAAAAGATATCAAATCCAAATTCAGTTAAGTTACGGGCTTCAAAACTAATTACATTTTATTTTAGCGAATGCGTAATGAGTTCTAATTTGTCAGTGTTAACTAAAATCCATTTTCTGGCCATCGCATTACTCTGAATCAAGAAAATCTATTTACCTGGAATGCTCTTTTTATTTGAGATTATGATTACGTGGTATATAAGAGAGTAATTAAGATTTTACCCCGAAAAGAGTTATTTTTGTCTAATTACCTAAATAAGGAAAAATGCAAGGGTTATTAAGTGAAATGCATTTACCATAATTTAAATCGCTTAAACATTTTTCTAATTTCAGAGATTTTTTAGATCTACCACCGCTATTTTTGTGAATGTACTTTAATACCTAATCTAAAATTCATTAATGGAAATGGTAATTAAAGGTTGTTTTCATCAAATTTTTTTTTTTAATTATGGCAAAAGTTGCTTCGAAATTCCTATGTAGCTACGCTAACATTAATGTGGAACTTTACTGTATGTGTGAAGGGTTTACGAAGTGCATGAGTTAAAAAAAGCGATTCAACCATTCATTTATCTGCATTTATGCAAATAATCGAGTTTACCCCTCGGCAGAAAATGCTTATAAAGAGATTTTTAGTTTTCTTACAGTATATATAACTTTAAATTGTAAATGAATGCACTCTCAAATAAGTGAAAACATGAAATCACTTCACTTTCCCCTGAATACACGTGCGCTTAGTATATATTTAATAGCCACTGTCCAAATCAGGTTTCTTGAAGAATTGTCAAGGAGAAAATTTCGGACCTGCCCAAAATAGTTTATGCCCGAGCTTTAGAGCACCAGATTTCGAACTCTTGTCGGCCAGAACGGAGAAATCGTAGAAGGATCGCTGGCGCTTTCAAGGGGCAGCGCCTTAAGGGTGGTTTTAGGACGTCATTTTAAGCATCTACACAACTGTCACACTGTCACGTAGTGGCTACGTGGCTACGCGGTCGAAGCCATTAGCTTTCCCGTGATCTAACAGACCTGGATTTCTTCAGCATTGCGCCATAGTGACATGAATAGCAATGCCGCCAAGTCAACAAATTTAAAGCAGTAAGTTAGGTTACTTTGGATATCATAAGCTTACATTTGTAAGGGTTATATTTTAGCTAGCACAATGGACTTTTAATAAATAAGTAATAAATGACTTGCTATCAGAACAAAAACTCATAGAAATCGAATTTTCGCTTATAAAATTCTGTGTTTAGAGCACATTTAATTAATTGTCTAGAGGTTCCTGGGCCAAATAATATATAATTCTATACTACTTTGGAATAGAAATATAAATCTGAAGAAATATGATCCAAAAATTATATTTAAGATTAATTTTCGCTAATCAACTCATCTAAGTAAATTTTACTTCATTTTAACTATTAAATTGTCCCTTATTTCTAAAAATTGAGAATAAGAAAACGAACTAGGTGAAAATTGAATTAAACGGAAGGAAACCAGAAATTAATTTTGGCACATTATACCAAAAAAGCCTCAATTGAATCGCGCTTGCAGAGATCAAGTTACTTTCATTCAAACCTTACATTAGGCAGAACGCAAGGTTCTGTATTAGTTGGTTTGGCAAAGCCCACTGAACACTAGTCTCGATACTGGACTGTCCTAATTAATGATAGATCAAATCGGTTTTCACTATTATAACCTCACTATAAATAACAGCAAAGCCAAAACTTCACAACTGATGACTATCTAGATGAATGAAGCCTTGATTCGATTATACGCCATATGCTGAAACAATTTTTGGCAGACTGCAGCTGCTGTTTTGAATGCGCCGCCTGACGGAAAGACTTCACCATCGCATGCCGCGTTTATCTCGCTCGAATACTAGCACCGTTAGTGCAATAAGAAGGAGGGAAGTGGCTCGTACCCTCAGTGGGAACCTCGCGCCCCCGAACCAGATCGGACTTGTTTCCCACAAGGATGAAGCCGGCGGGCGGGAGGGAGTTCTCTTTGATGCTCTCGCGCAGCACCTGGAGCACGCGCTTGGCGAAGTCAAACGTCGAGTAAGCATCGATGGCGTAGACAACCACAAAAGCGTCCACGCACTCTTGGATCTCCATATTCTGTTAAAATGGAAACTGTGCACCTTTTTCGATCTATATCAATGAAATCAATTGTGCCTTATCCTTTTTCCGTATTTAAAATGAAATATGTTTAGCCATTTTTACGTCGCTTTAATAAATATGTTTCTTTCATTCAAGTGGCTTTTGAGCTGGTGAACTAGATTTGAAACATTTGGCAAAAACTCTGCGTTTATTCCCTTTGTTTAAAGTTTTAAAATAATTTTTACATTTTTTCGACATTAAACTTTCAAAAGCCTATAATAAGAGGCATATCCTAATTTCGACACTTATACACAAATAATATAATGTTGTTTGTTTTTAATGATAAAGGAAATAGCAAGATTTCCAAAGTTATTGGCAAATTTTTATCATAATTCACTGATGAACCCATAAAATTCGCGATTTATCTAGCAAGCCCTTTAATAATTTCACTCACTGGGAATCAGAATATACGAGATATGAATTTTTGAACGATAATAAAATTGGAGAAGAGTTCGAAACTTTTAAGAGGGGTGACAGAATTTTTCAAAGAGATTTATATATTTATTTCATATATTTAATGTTTTTTAATGAATTCACTTTCAATAAATACATTAAAAATTACTTTTTATCGCTAGTTGAGCAACCCAGTTACTAATTACGAATCTTGTTTGTGATAAAAACATTAAAGCACGAAAAAAGATAGACAGGGAACATAGGAAGGAAGGAAGTAAAAATCTATTAAATAAAACAAATTGTATATGAAACTTCAGATCCTAATTGCAAAAAGCTACAACACACCGAAATGATTATCAGTCGCTTTTAGATAATAGTTTTTTCATGCTCACCATAGCATCGCCATCGGTGTAAATGGCCGTTCTGGTTAATCCAACATTGAAGATCTTTCCATTCAGTGTAGCTCTGACTGAAAACTGCTGGAAGTCGTCATCGGTGTCGTCATTATAGTCTTAAATGAAACACAATTACTGGTAAATAGACAGATTCAAGAAAAAATGCCTCAAATAATTCACTAGTTTGTTGATTCAGCTTTAGCTTTAAAGTGGATTTTTTCTCATATTAATTTTTACATTCTGAAATTTGATTCCCTGTCTAACAGAGTTGCATTTATTCCAAAATATAGTGCAAATTTTCCTGAAAGCAACGCATAATGAAAAAGGAAACTGCTATAGTCGTGATAATATGGAAATAACAAAATAATTTTTCTGCCTAGAAACCATGAAACGCGGTATTTTTAATAAGAAAACCTGAAATGAATGAAAAGATTAGTATAGCTGCACTCACCATTTCCGTTTAGACTTGCCAGTCTCTGACAAATAGTTGTTTTTCCCACTGAAGGAGATCCAACAACCTGCACCTTAAATTCCACCAGATCCGGATCGTCGGCATCCAGCGCCTCCTGGGAAATGGCTGCTCCAAGAGGCGACTCTTTACTCATCAGAGGCAGGTGTGGAGGAGCTTGAGGAGTGATTGGCACCCTACCCGGTGAGTGCGAGGTTAGACTGCTTTGAGTTAGACTCACTGACGAGTTATTCCTCGACGCATTTCCTGATAATCGTTTAGATGTGAAATCTTCCATTGCGTCCGCGTTATAGGTTGTCAAAGTCCTACCCAGCATCCGTTTATCCACTACATAGTGGTCCTGGTTAACCATACTTGCTGTGGAAACGCTCGATGTGCTTGGAATATGGTCGGTGAGACTCTCATTCGGGTGGAGCATTGAGTGGCTCTTCATGCCCTTGAGTCTCTGTCGTCTAGACTGGGTTGTTTCTTGTGCATACACCGGTGCCACCTTGCTATTAGGAGAGTGGGAAATGCTGCAGAAGTAGTCGAAGTCATCCATAGCCAAAGTGACCGATTCCATCTCGAACGCTTCTTCTGAGTTTGTTCTGCTACCGTGAAGCATCGCAGTGGATGGCAGCTGCCGTCTGACTCGTGGTTCCGGTTTATCCAACGCCCTTCCTGATCGTGATAAATGTCGGTACTCATTGCGATAACCCATGTTAGGAGAGGGGCGACTAGAAATGCTCGCGTTCGGGATATTAGTAGATGTAGAGGCGATGGTTGCTTGTCGGTACCTCTGCATGTTTCCTCGAGATCTAGCGCCGGCAGAAGGAGCTCTGTGGGACCTCTGGGAAAGCTCCGGATACGGGGGAGAATTCATGATCTGATTAGCTGAAGAAAAACCGTCGTAGGCTGCACGTTTTTTTGAGGGGACACGCAAACTTCTGGCGCGGTTAAGAGCTGCTTCGGAGATCTGGACAATAGGGAGAGCCCTGTGGGTGGAGTAAGTCCTTCGAAGACCTGTTTTGTTGTCGGGAGCTCCAGCGGTTACTACCAGTCGGCGGAGATCAAGATTCTGTCTCGGGGCGGGGAGGCAGCGTGTCTCAACTGTAAAGAAGTGGGAATGGACGAATAAACACCGACATAATCACTTGAGAGTTAACGAACTTGGTTAAGTCTGCTACTCATGTAGCTTGGCCAATCAAAAGCTCCGAGGCTGCTCCAATCAACCAATAGGAGGGACCAACGGTGAAACCGTGTTCTATGCGTATTTTTTGCGTCAGGCCTGTGAAGTGGCTCCTTATAAGGGATCATCCTATCTTACTTCAGAAACACTAAGAATCGCCATTTTTATATAAGAAAATAAATTCAATCTTCACCACCATTTGTCCCAGTACTGTTGGTCAAAAGTCATCAATACTTCCAAAGTACAAAAAAACATTTGAATAGTAAATTTATAACTAAAAATAGATTAGCCACTAATGAAATTGATTCTGTTCAAATGCGCAATTTTAGAGAATAGAATGAAACAACCAACTTTAGTCATAACAAATCGTTATTTCTAACGATTTTGAAAAAAATACTGGGGGTAATAGATCTGCTACTTACATAGGCTACCTGGAGTTTAAAAACGAATATAACAAATTTAATTAAAACTGATTAATGTTAAAGCAAAAGTCAGTTGATTTGAAAATTTTGTTTAAGCAAGATTATTCGTTTTCTTTATCGTTTTCCGGGTTGTTATTATCTTAGTCTAGAAGGCCTATGGTTACTGATTTTAAATTCCATTGTTGCTACTTGAAGCCAGATGGAAATTTTAATCAAAAGCACGTAATTCAAAGTCGATAAGGACCATAGTAATTGATGGCCGCCATTTGAATTTATTTTGAAGGGAAAAGGAATCTGTATAGTTTTAAAACAAGTCATGAACACCGCAAAGGTGGAAAAGAAGGTGGTCGAGTCGTGAAAAAGTCAACAAAATTCAAGTTATTTCACACTACTAATGAATAGTTAATCTCCCCATTAAATAATGCTAATCGAAAAGTTAAATTTACTTAGAATTTGTTGTTTTGGAAACAAATAATAACATCTGATTTAATACTTAAAAAGTCACTAAATAACTCCAAATGGTTAGCAGAATGAAGGAGAATTTTCTTGAGTACTTATTCAGACAAAATCTGACTTTGGAAGGTCTGACACTTCTGTCTCCGAAAAACAGCTAAAAGATAGGCACTTTTTGCCCCTTTTGAAGTCAAAATCCCAGACCCTCTATTCAAGTAGGTTTGAATGCATGTTAAAGGCCTCGCACAAGCATTCGCCCAGTCCCTAAGCTTTGGTGCCAAATCAACTCAAGTGAGGGCTTTCAAATAGATGAATTGATCCACTGAAGGATTGCAATACGAGCTAAGCGGTTTCAGTCAATCATGGGTCACCTGAAACCCATAGATCAATACAGTTGCGTTTAATTATTCAATAGATTATGGAGTAACAGACTTCAGCTGATAGAAAATTGAAGCGAGTAAAGAGAGTAGCAATGCAGAGACTAAAATTGTAGCCAAAAGGAAATGCCAAGGCACTGAATGATTTAGGAGTTCCGTGGGACACGCACGGTGCATTTTGATGACCAGGCATTCAAGTTTTAATTTGGTTAGTTTATACAGAACTGACGACGACTGGTTATCGTAAAATTAGGGGTGTTATCGAGCATAAAAATGGTAAATGGAGAAGGTAGGATTGGAAAACCCTTTTATACCTGCAAGCAATCCAGGCGGCTTGTTGTTGTTTGTTCATAGCCCACAAGGTGCTCAAGTGACAGTACCGTCTTGTGTAGTTAAAGTGTCGAATGGTTATTTAAGGAACGTTTGGAACACTGACACTAAAATCAAACTTTTCTGGAGAGGTTATGGGTGTATCCTAATTATAGGGATAAGGGAACAATAAATAGTTATCATCTGTGGAAAATATGCAGAACTACATTTAAAGCAATAAAAGGAACTCAGTAAATCGGTTAACAGAAAAAAAAGACATTTAGAAATGCATTTATAGGTATAGTCGAAGTATTCGTTTTCTACCTGTAAAAGTTCCACTTTATTAGAAGATGCATATTCAATGAATGAGGGCATAAAAGCAAAATACTTCGAGATTCTATTTTTTAAAAAAGGATACTGATATCGCAGTGACCTTTGTTTTGTAGATTTGATTTTGGAAAACCTTGCAGTCTTTTATGCGAGTTTAATAGGGAACTGAGAATCTTTTACTTTTATGTGGTTGTTAAACATTTATTTTAAGCCATTAATACATTTTCTGTTCTGTAACTCCTAATGTGGCGTAAATGGGACCTATTTAATAGTTCCGCATTTTGGGGTGGATATTGAACTTGCTACTTAAGAAGCGTAAGTAAAAATGTTAGACTGAATTGGGGAAATCGACGTTTAAGGAAAAACGGTATCCAGTGCCATTATGGTCCAATAATTAGATAGATAGCTTCCATTCAGACGAGAAGTACACACGTCTGGTAGGTAACAAGTTGAAACAACTTTTTGAGAAATATTTGTGAACATTCATCTTTTAGTATATTTTCATCCTCTTGTAGTCAACCAAATGCGACTTTTCATAAGTCTGTTTAATTTGGGTTAAAGGGTGCGTGATTAATTATAGAAACCTAGTCAGTGCCTCAAAAGGAATGCCAATGATAAACGAAAGAAGACATTAGTAATAAATTATCTGGGTTGTTGTTTTGATCATTTCATAGTTCATGGCACAAAAATGGCAAAAGTCGTTTCCTCACTTTTAATGCCTTGCTTTCTAATCCCCTTAACTGACAGGTTTGAGTAGATTTTTATAAAATTTTAAGATCTGCATAAAAGTTGTGACCACAGTTGTGACTGATATTAGCTCTGGAGGAGCCAATGAATTTCGTCCAGTAATTGGCAGTGTGCACTAGCCACTATTATTATCTCGCAATAGTCTGGCATGATACTTTGTTGATGGAGTTTTAAAATGCCATTTGCGTGCAAACTGTTTAAGTGGATAAGGACCGATCTAATGCACTTACATGAGGTTCATGTCTTTGAATACTAATAAATCACGAATTGAATTCTAAATTCAAATGGATTCCTTAAACTTCACTGAACGTACTTTATTTTGTGTGTCAGGCTAGTGCAACATTAATTCTTTAAGTTATTCGATGAGTAGTGAAGGCGTATGGGGTTTAGTATTTTAGATTGGGAATAAGTATCCTCGCCAGAGTGCACATCCGACCTCATTTCCAAGGGCGAGGATGACTTTTTCGAGGCTATAAAGTCGTCTGATTGTCGATCTCCCTCGACTTTTAACAAATTCTCTAAACCACAGAGGGACTAAATAAACACAAAGCTAGTGTGATAGAGCAAGGGTTTAATGGATCAAACCCTAATTTAACTCTAGCAGTATAGGGTTGGCGTGTGCTTCGATGTACCTCGTGAAACATATTACCACTTGTCCCCGAAGACTGTGAGGTTTTTTTGTAAATTCGGGTGGCGATGAACTCCAGTTGGGGCACTGAGTGTGCGCTAACTTTCTTGAATCTTGCGAGTTGGGTTATGTTTAACCTGTCCAGCTTCCTCGATGGGCGACAATGAGTAGAAATCGCAGGTGATGATTACTTTATCTTTCCTCAATCCCCTAATCAGCTACACCCGATACTTTGGTACCGCAAAAGGAAAAGATAAGTCAAAACACCTTCCTGGAAAAGATATTGTGGACTGCCGCTGTCAGAAAAATGGAATTGCAGCATAAATTTAAACATATTTCGATTCCATAGGCTCAAAGAAATTCGAACAGATTTTGAACTACTTACTCTTTCTTGCACATTCATTCAGCAAGGAACTGTTTAACGAAATTACTCCGAAACGCTGCAATGGGTAGCTAGTTCATAATGCAACAGGCCAATTTAAATTTTCGAATGTGATTAATCCATTAAAAAACTTCGGTCTATTAATGAAAGAAAAATTCAGCAAAATGCCTCAAAATTCTACAATTTATCACCAAAACACAGAAGGAAAACTAGGAACGTCTATGTCAAGTACAGATTCTGAGGTGTCACGAACTGTTGAGTGGGTGATTGAGACAACACATTTTTCCCTTATCGTACAAGTAAAACTCGTGCGAAATTGCCGTTTTTTGAAACCCGATACGTTCTCACAAGACTAATTTGATCTCTTTTTCCACTGAGAACTATTCTTAGCTAGAGCAATTACACGGTTTTACAGACGACCATGACAGATGCAGTCAGAAGTGACAATAATACGTTTTTTCTCTTCACAGTGAAAAATTACCATCGATGCTTCAAAAGGGTTTTTCATGCTTACTGAGCATCCAAAAATCTCAGATATGTATGGGATTTTATAAATTTTTTTCTTTTTTGCTCGCTATGCATACTGCATAACTCCCGAATGCAAGTAGGAGCTCTGTAACAGCTTATCGTCTGATCCCTTTAGGTGTATAGCTGCTCAAGAACCAATCTTCTTTTTTCTGGATAAAACAAACTTTTTTCAGCCTTTAAATAACGAGAGGTTGTCAAATGAATTAGATGAAAAATAAATGTATTATGATTTGCAGTAAATAGTTCATGTATCCAAAAATAATTCCAAGTTTCCCTTATTAACACCAAGCTGTCAGGATATTAATGAGTACTTTTGCCAGATTTAGGAACCGAGAAGTAATGTAACGCTCTCTAAATACACCAACACACAAATCTGGATGAACTGATAGTGGAAATCCTTTAATATAATATATTAGTTTTCTATCAGATCTGAGTGGTTCATGCAAAACGGATACTGATTGTAGATTCTTCACTTACTACTAGCCTCTAACATCTTTCGTAAATTAAGTATTCGTATACAGCACAACATGTAATAAAATATTTGAATCATCGGTTGCGTAATTTGGAAATGCCATCTCTTTAGCTAAAATTTCATTTTTTGTTGCTTTCTCATTGTAAGTCTTTTCTCCGCTGAGTAGTTTTCGTGAAAAATCCTTACTGACCATGAATGACCTTTCTAAGTGAAGATGTCTGATAGTATGCTTTTAAGACTTGTCCCTTATTTAAATCATTTATTCTTCTAAAAACTTTCGGAACATTTTAAAAATAGCTGATTTCTTAAAGTTCTAGCTTTTACCAGAATTAATCTAAGTATTTCCGTGACAGTGGTTTTAAGACCTGCCCATATCTTGTTTAAGACCTAACCCATATAAAAATCAACTGTTAATATTAATTCATTGTATCAAAGAGGTACATATAGTTTTCTGACCACAAAAGAAGTTAACCGTTCATCAAGCACGAAATTTGGGCTGCAAGTAATTTTTACTTGGTCATATCAGCCATTTTATTCGGGAAATATTCTATATGAGAATGGATTATCAGATATTTTCCAACATAATCCATAAAATAAAACTAATTCTACAATGCCTCTTCGTTTCATTCAATTCTTAACTACTTTTTTATCAGTACGAATAAAATATTAGGAAGTAAATAATGAATTCAACTAAATGCACAATCGTTCATTTATGATACTAAATTACGACCAAAATTAAGGAAAAATGCTTAAACTAGGAGCCATACATTCATGGCGTAAAAGTCAGAAGCCTGCTTGGAATTTCACTTTTACTAATTATAATTTCCGAATTTTTAATAAAAATTTCATTTTGCATGAGCATATATTCGAGAAAAATGGTCACCACCATCAAGATATTTTTAGTACGATTTTGATGAACCGATAAACGTACGAAATGAAGAATTTTGGTTATCCATTTTCTGTGGGGGATAGTGAAGCTCGAGATTTTACTCCAAGGTGACTACTTCTAGGAAGACAGGTCAACGAGCTGAATTGTGACATAGACGTGAGTGAGATCTGGGACTTGACTGCTGGCCTATTGGTCACTCGCCAGCCCAGCCAATCAGATCTCTCCAGTCTTGCTACAAATGCTCAGAGAAGGCCTTTTTGTTGCGATCTCTATCTTGATGCAACCAACAACTTTGAGGTGATATGATGGACATAGCAAGTAGACATGTTAGCATTTTAGCTTCATACATTGTCAGCAACGAGTTAAAACCATTATTCCCTCAATCCATAGCATATATTTTCTAAAATTTTCCAACAGATCTCAAGAAATATTAATGAACTAAACAAAAAATCAAAATAGTCGAGCCACAACAGCAAATTAACAAATTAATTTTCTATTTTGTTTTGAATAATGCAACGTATACTTACAATGGCAGGGAATATGAGATAATTGAAATTCTGTGCTGAAGTCATCGCTAATGCTACCTTCAATGTCGTAGCTGACAAACCATCATTTTCATAAAGATAGCACGAATTTCAGTAGCAAAGTACACTTATAGACCGTAATGAGAGCGTTGTTTTGACTATCTAAAAAGTTTCCGTAGTTCTCGCTAGCTCTATACTCATCCCAACCTCCACCCTAGACAGACTTTCGTTTTTCTCCGAATTTCGCAACGTCGACTGCTAATAGATAATTTTAGGTCACACGTTTGTTTAGAAAAACTCATTAAATTTGTCTCTTTCTGTGAACTTAAACTGAAATTATTTACAAAGGTTTAATTTTCAAGAGGGAAAACTATATTGAGAAAAATAGATATGGTACAAAAGTAGCAATGACACCAGAAAACATAAAAAATGATACTACGAAAGGAAATAATTTCACAACCTTAGGGAGTTCACTCAGTTTCTAAATAACAGCATTCAGCTCCACTCTATTTGGACACGTGCTTAAATTGTAATGGCATAAAAATATGGTTAAAAGCTCCTATAAATTCTAAAATACTGAGATTCTAGGCTGCCGGGGTGCAAAACGATATGCATTGAATGCAAACTTAAAGGAGTGTTTAAAATTCGATGCCCTACTCTTCCCAAGAGAACGCCTTCAAAACCGTTTATGTACATTGAGCTTTACATATCCCGAAGGGATTACAGATGCATTGTGGACACAAAAACCACCAGATTCAGAAGCTAATGATTATTTATAAACCCCATATTTTTATTTTTGCTTCTCCCAGACACCAAGTTCGGAACTGATTGGAGGTTATTACAACGGAATGGGGCTTAGAAAAGCCTACTTGAAAGACAAAATATAGAATATATATGGAATGGGTTTTCAATGTTTCTACTGAAAATTATGCACATCGGAGCGATAAGCAGTGTTTTCTTAGATAACTGCATTTGTCATCAACCGATTCTGACAAAACAGGAAATCATATTAGTTGTCTTTAACCGAATGTGCACAACTTCCAAATATGAATTTTGGACCTCGAATACCATCAGATTGTACAAGAGAGTGGTGTTATTTAATCAGAAAATTATGCACAGTCTCGTCAAGAAAAGGTGCTTTCTGACAACAAAATTGATGTGATTTCAGAACAATTCAGTGACAAGGAAATTGCGCTTTAGCATTTTTATGCATAATAACTAGCACTAATGACCGTTGCAGAATAAATACAGAACAACGCCGAATAAGGCTGGAGCAAGCTGATTCTATATCTCAGTTGTGGGGAGGATATTGTCAAAAATGCAAGCATTTCGTGGTATTTGCGGTACAGCAGTTAGCGTCTTTTTTGACGACTGCGAACTGCCAAAAAGATGATCTGGGAAGTTCGGTGGAGGTGGATAATTAAGAAAGGGACAGCGCAGACGAAGGAATTGGCTGACAACCCTTTTCATGAGAATTTGGCTTCTACAATTCGTGCATGAGTAGAAACACGGGTCTGGAATGGCGAAAGCGTGACTTTCAATTCGCGATGCAGTCTAAATTCCGGTTCTAGTTTTTTTCATACTTTTGTGATTCTAGAGAAAATCTACTGTGCGATAGCAATCACCAAGTCTGCTTTCATACAACCAGCTTCTTTTCAAAGCAAAGACTCGTATTATCCGTTGCAATTCTTCTGTTCATGCCAGTGAACTGTCGGGAGCATTGGGTAACTACCGTTTTCTCTTTTTATGGTCCGCCCTGATGATCATGATAATATGTATTCCCTTTCACGACGGGCCAGGTGGGTTCAGGCATCCACTCCCCTCTAGTTGAATTAAGATAAGTTTTAATCATTAAAAACCCTATTGCGAGTGGACACACTAAAAGCGACTTGAAACAACCACAATTTAATCCGAGCGCCATGTAGGCATTGGTTGTGTGCACTTTCCAAAGTACTCATTTAATTGTTGTAAAATATAGGTTCAGAAACATGCTTCAAGTAAATCGCAAAATTCGTTATTCTAAGCCCAAGCAATCCTACATTAATTTCATCGAAAAACTCACTTCTAAGAAATAGATTATGTTTTTTAACGTTATTTGTTCGAATGAGAATTACGACAAATTGTTGGCTGTGAGAGGAGGCAATGTACCTTATCAAGTGCACTTTTACTATAGAGGAAGCCGAGTGATTTTGATTTGTATAAATACGGGAATTTTTGTGCTATAGCAACGATAAAGAGGATTCTGTTAATTTGTGTTGCATTAAAGAGAGCCTTTATGAGTCACACACTTTTATAAATTAATTTAGACTACAAATTTAAATTTGACCAACTGTGTAAGGTAATGATATCAACACCACTTTTAAGGTTTCGAAATCTTCTATTAATCTCCTTGATGATCGAATTCAGAGAAAACTACTGTCTTCACCCCTTTATGGTCCATTAAACCTATATAAAACTTTGAATAAAATGTATAGACCTCGCAGCATAACAATCACCACAAACTGGACCATACTAGGAGGAAAGTTGGGCTGCTAAAAATTTTTTCGCTCACTCCAGGAATAAATTTGTGATGTACTGGCAGCCTCATCTCACAGCCTAGCAGACCGCCGCACCCCTCAAGTAACTGCATGCCCACCTTCCCCTGAATGACCAACTCTCGTTTGCGGACTGGCTGCATTGGTCCTAAATCGCATCGGCCCAGGTGTTGACTAATGAGCTCGGTCAATCAAAATAAACGCCCTGGTGCAAATGTCTTCTCACTCTGGTACTGGCACTCCTTATCCTACCCCTTGGATAGCTGATTGGTACTTGGGAGAAGCTTCGTACTCTTTGTGAGTTCAGGGCTTATTTTCATTGGAAGTGACTTAGTCTTTTCAATTTTTCAAATTTTAGGATTTGAAAGAGCTAAGTGGAGCCACATTTTTAAGTAATATACTATGCTGACATTTCTACCATTCAGTGGGAGTGATTTTTATCTGAAGGTCATAAAATGAAACAACACTTCGATGATTGAATAACCAGTGCCTAAGTTTCAATGCTGAATTTCGGAAAATCTTTTCCGAAATTCAGCATTGGCTCTGTAAGTTTCCTTTAACTTTATTTGGCTGGGGTATAGTATTTATGATAGTTTCCCAAAAAATGTTTAACCGTTATAATGGTCATATCCTTAATGATGCAATTTTTTGACTTTGGAGCTATCTCGTTTAGAAGAGCCAGTGCCACGATTTTGTCATCTAAGGGAATTCGGTCAAATAATAAATATTTTTTATCGGTTAGAAACATGTTCGCTTTTGTTTATCGTTGACTTCATGTTCGAAACCTCTTGTTATTTTACAGTGTTTGATAGAGATCTCGAAAGGCTGGATCCCTCCTTGCTTTAAAGATATTTTGTCAGTTTCAAAATTTATTTGCAGTTTTTTAGACGAAGGCAAATGTGATGACTCACTATAGTCAGATTTTGCAAAACTTAGTTCATATTTTGTAATCGCATTATCATAAATACTCTCCCAATAAGTTGGGCACTGATTAGGAGGACGGAGAGGAAGAAGGCATTTTTAATTGAGATCGAAATCATTCTGCATTTACTCATTGCATTGAATCACTTCATTAAGCGCATAGATACTAGAAAAATTAAATCAACCATCTGGTCTAATTGATCAATTAATTGAGAAAGAAATTGGAATTAAACTGTGGCTGCGTTCTTCGTTAATGGAAAAAATAGGCAGACCCATCTTCGTAAACAGTACGAATGGGAGGTCTTTTATGATGAAAGACAAGAATAGCATGGTCGGTGTAGTAGAAATGTAGCCTGCCCGACAGCAAATTTGCGCTACCGTGAGAAGTCTCTCTTTATTCCATTCAGTGTAATGAGCTTAAGTAGCTAGAGTGTCGTATGTATACCAAAGGAATTTGTGCCATCTCTACACTATATTCGTTACTTTTCTTATTAATCAACGAAATTTACTTTCCATTGTATTGGCAAAGAACTATGCATCAAATTGTCTAGGTAAGCTTAGACTGTCAGCGAGATCAATACGCAACACATTCCACGTGGTTCTGGAAAACCTACACATGCTTTGGCGCAAGCGCAATAATCAGCAGGATTCCAACGCTAATGGAGGCTCAGTCAGTCCAAAAGGAGGTAATGCCGAGAGTACCCTAGTGATTCCAGTCATCCAGGTTCACCGGAACCCTTTCCCAGTCCCTCGCCAGGACCGGAGGCAGTCCAGGAAGGACGCCCCTTTGTTCCCAGTGTGGCCAACGAGAGCGCAGACATGCAGCACTTCAAGATCCACAAGTGGGACGCTTGTGCCGTCTGGTCGTGGGATGTGATACACGACACCTGTGTCATCTGTCGAAACGCCATGATGAGTCCATGTAGGTGCCTGCTATCAAATCTACCGATTCTTAACCTATAGCATAGCTATTCAATCTATATCTTATAGGATTTCAATAAAGGTAATGTCGTTTTTGATGTTTAACATATATGATGTTCTGAATAATTCTAAAATAAGTGGCTGGTATTCTCACAATTTGCAAGATTTTGGGGACGATCACACGGCAAGATAAATGTATTCTCGTAAAAGTGTTTTACTCAAGTAACAGTGGTCTTTGGCTTTGCTTATTAGGCTCTACCAGCCTTTGAACGTGGAGCGAACTGACTTTGCGCTTCCATAGAAAGTGTCACAAAATTGTCATCGAGCAAGTAGACTTTCGCAGCACTGGCAAAGCTGTGATTAATGTCTCTTCCTGCAGCGTCCAGCCGTACATAACAATCTCTCGGTGGATTAAGATCTGGATAGTTCAGCGAAGGTCAAACATCGTAAAAAGTGGCTGATGGCAATCATTGTCGACCTTTACGTTTCGTACTAAGGAGAAGTTCATCTCTACAAAGCATTCATGAGTATTAGTGGAGGTATTCATTTAGTTCAAACTCCTGGTTGAGCCTGACATCCAATCGACACATACGACGAATTCATGCATAAGTCATCATCAACTTTCCGGAGAAATCCAAATGAAATCAGCTCAACCCGAGAGTCTGTTATGCTTCAAAAGGATTATGGTCTCAGCAGCCTCGAAATCTCCAGCTCATGTCTCCAGATTGTTTTCACACTGTTCACCATCGCTGTTAACTAGGCAGCGACCAAAATCTGCTCTTTATTTCAGTGCTCGGTCCTTATTGTCTTGATGGAACCAGAGATCATCTTCATTTGGTGGATTCGAGACATCCATTCTCCTGATCGAGAGTATCGATGTGAGGAGCTTAGTGTGTGAACACCGTTAGTACAACTTTAAAATATCCTAATTTTGTTTTTGGAATTTATTCTAAACCCTATGCAATCCATCTCCTGAAGCACGTCATGGCTTGTGAAGGTTATGCTGCAGTTTCCTGTATTTGTACATTTACCAAGTCGAGTCTATTTAAAAAACATTCACCCAAAGCGTCAACCCTACTTTATTGCGAAATCCTCAACTATTTTCCCGAAAGAAAATCCCTTTTTGACTACCAAGCCTATGAATAGTGCGGTTGGGTCAAAATATTCTGCAAAATAATGAAAATAATTCTGGTAAATCACCGAAGACCTAATCAAAGCAAAATCAAGCATCAAGTTGGCTTAATTAATTACTTCCCGTTTTTAACCTTTTCGATTACTGTTACAATACAAATACTCAACTAATTAATTAATTGTTATCTGAACATGTACGAATAGATAAGAGGTTAGATTTTACCTTATACACCACATAAAAAAAATGATTAAAATGTATGCAATATATTTCAATCAACCCATGATTATCCTAAAATACTAAAGTGAATAGTTTTTGTTTCTTTACATTTTAAACAGATTCGCACTCCATTTTGGCAGCTTCAATTAAGTTAAACGAGTTTTAACCGACTTACGTTGTTACAACTTTAACAAATATCATTAACTTAAAATGTGATCTTTTTCAAGCAGCTTACCATAGCAACGAATCCAGATAGAGTAAAAATTGAACGATTGCCTTTTTGGATTCAGTCAGTTATGGAAATTCTATAGTAATCTTTCAGCCAAACATTTTGATAGGAAAATAATTTGTCCGTTAATTGTTCTAGCCTAAAACTGTCCACATAATCTAAATTAATTATATTTTCTGCTCTTATGGGCCTGATCTCTTGATGCATTTTATATTGAATAATGAAAAATTTGCTTTAAGGTATCCATTGTCAAGCCAAAGTCGGGACTGGTCCATTAGAGGAAATTTGTGCAGTTGCGTGGGGAGTATGCAATGTAAGCCTAACATTGTTATAACTTTTATTATTTACGCTTCCCAAAGCATTTAATGATTGTGGAGAGGCTTTGCAAATCTACGTTCCCTTGTTTACCTAACATGGCTCACATCTGGGTCCGTAACAGCATTAATGCCAGTTTTTGACCAATCAAAAGGGAAAAGCCGAATGCCAACTTTTTATTTCCAGCGGGTTGTAAAGGCTGGTGATTTCGACAAAAGAGCATAATTCACCGACAAATGCTTGAGAGCTCATTAAATAAGGTGGAGAAAGTGTGTGCAGGATATGACTTTGATACCGGAAATAAAAAGGTTATGAACATCTTATAAAACTGTCTGCAAAGAAAGAGTGGAGAATTCACTAGCAACTTACTGCAAGAAATTAGTTCACTGTGATTAATAGATTGTTACGAGAAGTAAAAACAATACATTAATGAGAAGTAATGTCTCTTGAGTTCGTGTCTGAAAGAGAAACCTGGCTTAAATCGTGGATATTATTGCCATGACTCCTAACTTGACACCAAAGTAAAAGCAAATCAAAATTATTCCCAGGCAATGCCACATTTGTCATAGAAATTCAGCTTAGTTGTACCATTGTTAAAGAAATGGCAGTGTTTTCATTTCCATCATTAGTGAAATGCGGGGATTTATACGTCCAGATCCCATAAAATCACTGACATTTAATTCCAACTAAATTTGGTGAAACATTAGCCTTATTTGTTTTCATTTTACCATCTCCTAAAATTTTCATGACTTCAATTTATAACGGCCTAAATGGTAAGGATACTCTTTGAAAGAGAATCAGTCAAATAGCTCCAAAATATGAATCCTGACTCCCGATTCGGAAAGCCACGTTTATTTGGCATTCATGACAATTAAGTCACTGAGCGGTTAGAATTTGGACTTCCAAATCGCAGTCGAAATTCATCCAGTCTGTTCAAATAAGTTACAAAACATCCTCCACCTTGCCTGTGGTGTAGCAGACGAAGTAAATCGTCCATTTCCAATTGAAAAATGTGCTCTTTTTATCAACTGCTTAAAAAATATCAACAATACTAGTTGGAAGTATACACTTAATACAAAATGGGTACTGAAGCCATAAATAAGAAATGCACTGCATGCATATTTCTGGTTGCTAAAATATTGCTTACAATTTTGTTGGGCTGCAGTGCATTTATCCATGTAAAAACTTTCTTTACTGTTTTATAAATTCTTTTAAATATTATGAAAATTTTCTCATGTTTGCAATTTCATACAGAGATAGCAAATAAATAATTTTTTACCAACTAATTTTCAATCCATAAATTTGGTATAATACTGGGAGTATTATACACCATACACTATAACGTACTTTTAATAAATTGATAACTAACTTCCTGAATTTACACCGACACATTTTCCAGTGCAATGCAATTTTTTTAATGCACTCTAGAAAGGCAAAGTAGATTGCCATTTCAGTAGCTCAACTAGGGTTGGTGGGAATAATTATTTTAATTTGTTTTTTTTTGGCACTCAATAATAAACGTTCCTATTAGCAAAAGAAGGGAAAAGGTTGACGAAATCCATAATGTAGTTAAAGCGGTTAGTGAGCAAACTCTGCGTAGAGAACTGGTGTTCAGCTGTGGCGCGATGGAAGTGTTCTCGCTATGGCTTGTAAGGAGGTGTTTGTTAAAAAAAAAACAGAAATACCTGATGACATTAGTTTCATTGTATTCAAATGAGGAAATTTACAGGATTGTGTTTTGGCGCATTGCGTGGCTTGATCAAGAGCCAAAGCACTCCGATTAGCAATTTGGCTTACAAAAGGACCTATTTTCATCTTCGCACTAGCCAACCTCTATTATAAAATTGTCGGTCTGAAAAGGGCACAAAAATAAGTGCTTTCAGTGGCACCTGGTATTGAGGATGAGATAAGATACATTAATATAGAGCACCCACATTAAGGATTTCTCTGTGTATTTGTCCTCAGCACGCCTACCATTTGCATTGCATCAAGCGCTGGCTAGAAAGCAGTGCCCATCCAAGGTGCCCACTGGACAACAGTGAATGGGAATTCAGCAGGTAAACTTTCTTGAGATATTTGCATCAGCTTGTCACTAAGCAAATGGTAAGAATCTCACAAAACATCCTGTAAGCTTGGTATAAATGAGTAACGGTAAACGTACAAGATCTGACGCTAACAATTTGGAATATTCACTAAAGGCTTATATTAACTTAAAGCTGATTGTAAGAAATACTATTAGATAGGATTTATTCAAGTATATATCATCTCATTTGTCTAATTGTTTCAAACAAGGTAATAATCGTCTCAATTATTTCATGTAAATGCACGACGAATTGAAATTTGTTGCGTGTATTACCGAAATAAATTGTTAAATATTATTAATTTGAGTTAGGAACCAGGTTATTAATTAAGTCTCCGCCTCCTATTCAGAGAATAATTTTGTTTACCTCAGAAAACTTCAAAGATGGGCCTTAATAATGGATGTTTTAACTTCAATTTTAGTGTATAATTTTGTAGGATTGGACAGTAACGAAATTACGGGACAACAGAAGATTGAATTTGCTAGGAAACAAATATTTTAATAAATTTTTTGGTTTAATATTTTACCTTTTGCCAAAAATATGTTCCTCTAGATTCGCAGTGATTTCTTTCTTAAAAGACGAACCGGAATAATAACCTATTTGAGAAATATGTATTGTACGGTTGAAATAAGCCCAGATGAATTGTCAAAAATGTTTTTAGTTTTCTATGTGGATTTAGAAAATAAATTCTTCACTGAATAGAAAAGTGATACTCAGGAGTTATGCAATTTCCTACTTGATTTGGGAAGCAGTCACTCAGTGTCTAGGTCATTTTATAAATTCGTACCATTTTTTGGCCAATCGCAGCAAATGAAGAGTGTTTGGGAGATATGTGAAATCTTTTCGACAACTTTAAAGGTAAAATATTTGAAAAATATTCAATAAAAAGGTAATTATGGTGTTCTCGCCAAAGGCTTTGATTCAAAATAATCCTGTTTGTAGCAATTACACAGTTCGTCTCTCAGAGAAAACATGGAACAAACTGATTTTGCCCTTTCAGCGAGAAGAATCTCAAAAGCTGTTGTGATTCTGTCGTTGATTAATGAGCCTTTTTAGTACTGGCAGCATCACGCTGTGTCTTTTCAAATGGCGCCACGCCGTACGTAATAGCCTACGTGTGATCAGGATTGGATTTTAGAGGAGGCTGAAGATTGGGACTGGTGCAGTCGTAAAATTTGCTGAAAGTTGTTTCCTTGAGAACTTGACTTCTGAAAAAGCTTGTATTAGTGGTGGCAAATGTTTTTTAAAAGCAGAACTCGTCCAACTTCTACGACAGGGCCCAGATTGGGATACCGCGTCCCTCAGTCCTGTTTGTGAGGAAGTCATCTGTTACTGGTGATTTCAGCTGTCGCTGCCGCCCTACAGTCTCCTTTAGAAGTCCCCAGTTTACGCAACCAGATCTCTGTCGCAGTACTCAGGGCACCGCATTAAGCAGCGACCACAATGGAAGCAATTCACTTCATCCTTTTCCATAATGAATTAGGGAGATTCCAAACATTCGTTCTTCTGTTTTTCACCTCCTCTATGAGTGACGAAAAAGTGTGGTACCTTTGGGGATGCGTGAAGTTCATTACGGCAAAAAACCTTGAGTAAAAAACATGTTTCCAAAATTTGACTTGACTAGATCGTCTATCGCTCATAATCAAAAGTAATGCAACCAACTGTATGCATGGACCAGCACTGCTTTTGTAGTCACTGCGCTTCTTCGCAGCAACTGCGGTCTCGGTCTTGCAACCGAACCGGATACACCGAAGCACGAATATGTTCTACTTCATTAACTTCCTTCAGGCACTATCACTTCCATCGCCAAAAACACTATTTGGTATTGATTAGTCCTCAGTACAATCTTATCAGGTATATGCAGTAACTCTCGGTCAGGAGGCTATCCCCCATTCTTTAGACTGTGCCAAAGTCCAGATATCACGAACAGGAGTATTCAGGCCTACGATCTTTCTAAGATGATGACGTAGGTTTCCTTTTTAACTATTGTCACTCACGGTTAGGGTTTTGCTTGTCAATTTGGGTGCAGAGACATCCCCTTAAAGTACTCCTATCAACACCATGTATCTTCGTGCTTTTTCTAAAAGAACTCGTCTCATCTAGTCTACCTTGGAGACCGGAGCTAATTACCTGGATAATCATATTGTACTTATTTCGATGTACCATGCTTGCGTCAGTATCGAGAGTTCCGATATTACTCTGTTATTTTAAAGTCGCCATATGAGGCCGAAAACAGAGACTTTTGAAAGTAGTCCCGAACCGTACACTTTTATAAGCTCAAATTAATTGTGATAACTCCATCGATATAATCACTTGTGATTGCAAACGTTTCTTATTAATGCCATAAGAACTTTTGTGAATATATGTGAAAAGCGGAATCGATTGCAAATTGCAAATAAAAAAGTGTTATATCTCTCATGGGTTAGGAGGTTTTGTAGTGGAGAGCTACTCCCAGGTTCTCTTCCTAGATAGATCAGCTTCCCAAGGTTCGATGCTTTCCCAAGACTATAGGGAGGAGAGATCTCCTCTCCCCTGTCAGTCCCAGATGTGTTTATACGTTAAGGCAGGTGTGCTAAGATATGGTTAACATGCTTTATCGGTAAACAACTTGGCCGTGTCCATGGATAGAGGAACGAAGATATTCCCCGGTCAATGTAGCGTCAGTACAGTTCCGTCGTTTTGCTCGATATTTAGCAGCTGATTTATGAGATAAAGAGATCCATCAATATTCCTGAGGGGGTTCTATGAGCCATTTGGAGTAAATTGTGACAGGAGTCGCAATTTATATTATCACAGTTCCTCTTTGCTCTTTGGGGGAATAATTAGCATTTATTCACAGGCCATTCTGGTCGATGCCATTCTTGAGCTAATGCTTCCAGGTTCGAAGACCTTCTTTGAGGAATTGAAGACTTTTTCGAAGCCATGTGATATATTGCTCTTTCTGTTATTAGAGACCGCTTGAAGGATATCTTTGAGTCCTAGCAAAAGAACAAAGGCTGATGGGTTCAAGTAGGGGCTATTTTCTAAGGGAGAAAAACGTCTCATTACAATTATTTCCGAAAGACATCTTGTGCAACCTTCGAATAACGCGCTAATACATTGTCTTCATGATGACGCTACCCACCATGAAGTTTCACTTTCCTTTTTAATCAAGGCGGCATTTAGCCAACAACAAGAGTATATGAGAGAGGTGTTAATGGTTGTTGGTTTATAAAGTGAATGGAATCTCATAAAATCGTGGCCATCACTTTCTAGCCAATTTTGAGATTTGAACATCTACGACCCCTTAGATCGACGCAGGAGTTGTGTCACTGCTTTGAATATTTTAGGACTCATAATTATCTAGTAATTCACACTTTCATTTAAGGGGATAATTTTCGCCACAAATTTCTCTTGGTTTGTTTCGATTTTTTAAATAAAATTAGGGAGTGCTCACATAGAAGATTCTGTTGATCGGGCCGTAACGCTTTTAAGACCATTTGTGCTGAAAGATTTATAATGCTTTCTCAAGAATATTTGGAGTTTCCTCCATATTTTTGGCATTTCGAGAAGTGCCTACTCTTTTTTAGCGAGGGTCGTCTTAAACGTCTTCATGCAATCTCCCAAAGAGACAATGGTTTTTACCTTAAAGTCGAGAGCCGTTTTTGGAACATGAGTTTCAAAAGCTTCTTCTCAAGTCTGGGTCTGGGTCTTCCGATGCCCAGAGATGCTTCACTTTCGTAACTGATAAGGCACGCCTCAAGAACTGACTATATCTAGATGACACCTACAGAAACCAATCAGCACCAAGATCGGCAATTCCCTTTATCGAGCCATGCCTTAGAACTGATCCCTTCCTCAAGCAGAAGCTGTGATGACGTAATAAGGTCTCCCGAAAATTGACATTCGATCTTGTCTCAAAATACCTGAAACTAATTGCGAATAACTGGAAGCTTTTAAAAACCAAATTTTTAAAGAAATGCCAAGAAAGAAATTGAGAAAAGCAAGCATCCGAGTTGGTATGCTATTTTTAAATCCTTAAACAATCGAAAGACATTGCTATAAAATGGTCTTTTCAGTATAACAAAAGACTGAAAGTCATCAAACCAGCCCACGCTGATCTGAAGAAAAACAATTCATGCTAAAAAATCATAGGTTAGGAAATATAAGTGGTTATGGAACTTGTGGTGGCAAAGAATGCTTAAAGGCATCATCGGAAAGCAAGGCACTTAAATCTCTTCTTAGTCTGTAAAGCTTTATTGTTTGAACAATGTTAAAATAATAATTTTCAAGGATGAAAACATTGAAGCATGACTTCCACTAAAAAACGGGGCAATATTCCGTTTGACCGAAATGAATTATTTTGAATTTAGAGACGTCCCAATAAAGTAAAGCAAGGACTAATAGTACCAACTTATGAGGAAAGAGATTAAGATCCTGAATACGTCTTTTTAGGTACTCTTTAATAAGCCTTATAATCTTTGCAGTAGCTTCAACTTGATCAAAATCTGCGACTCCAATTACCATGCTATCATCCCCATACTAGAAGCATGTGTTTGACTTCATTCAAAATGAACAACCCTTTTTCATTAGAAAACAGCGGTGAAAGATTCAATTGGTTGGGGTCTGCGAAATTTTATTTTGAAGATGACCAGCCATATTTTGTATGATCATATTAAGCGAGTGAATTTGCAGACTTCTACATTGTGGCTCTAAAGTTCAAGAAACCTACAGTGGTCGTACTTCATTTTTGAATCCAAATCTACTTCCTGAATCAGTGGGTGACAAAGTTGAAGGAATGAATTCCTTATCTAAGCCAGCTGTAAATGCGAATTATGCGGTAGCATAGTTCATAAAAGTGTTGCATTTCTGTCATTAGGTGACTTTGTCAACTCCACATGATTCTGTGCACTACAGGCGCTCATCCTGATCCATGTTTCAGAGGTTGATAACTTTAAAAATTTTTATTCCTCTGCTCTTTTTCAAATAATAAAGTTTAGTCTTTTCAAAAAAAGCTCCCCATAGGCTACATAGAGATAGCAGGGTAAAGAAAAGAATGTACAAGCACTCAGAAGGTGTCTGTATTCTGCTTCGACAAAAAACCCGAGGATAAATTACGACATTTAATTTAATTAAATCGGATCTTTTGACGAGTGAATTTACGCTTAGTGCAGGTAAGTTTTCCCATTTAATCGGGAAAATTAATAAATTATATTTTATACAAAGTGTTTACGAAAAGTTTTAGAAATTCATATTTGCTAGTGCTTTCCAGATACGATAGTTGACAATACGTACTGCAACTCCTAAAAAGTATGAGCATCTTCTCCATTTATGATGACAGCTAAAGGAATGGATGATTATCCGCTCGTTGTCAAAGGAATAATGGGAAGATAATGACCTCTACTCAATGCTCCATCCTGAACACCTTGAGAACAATTCGGTGACTTGAAATAATGTCTCCAAGGCAATGGAAGCTACGGAGCTGTGGTAGCCAAAGGCTAGTAACATGAAAGCAGACTATCTGATTTTGCTCATGGAGCAGCAGATTACCTGGAAAAGGCCACAGAAAAAGTGTGACGACAGAGCTTTCATGATTCAGATTATTCGCAGTTCGAATTGCATTTTTCCCTCTTCGAATTCCAAGAAACATCCTAGCAAAGTGAAAAATTTTGTTGAAGCACAAACAATCGGGTTCATTTCGGATGAGCAAAACTTTCGGATTCAAACAGAATGGTAGATTGTTTGCATAAAGCCTAAGGGATACTCCTTGTTTAGAACAGACCAAAATGCTCATACTGACAAGGTTTCCGGATGTGCATTCTTCGCGGGTGATGTGACGCCGCGGGCATTTCTAAGAGGAGTTTCGGTTGAATCTAGATGACCGCGGGGAATCGTTGACCTTCATGTATACATAGGATATGGAGGTGCTTAGTAAAAGGCCATATGTATGACAGTACGATTGCCCTCCTTTCTCCAAAGAAGTCACTTTTAAAGACCACGCCGTCCCTTCAAACTCTCCAGGCATAGTTTGGTGCCGTCAAGAAATGCATTAATTGCTTTGAGAGTGCAATTACAATGGCTCAGATTGGAGACAAAATGAAAGCAGAAAAGTTTAAAATCAAATTGGTCCAAACTAAGTCGAGGCTGAGCCGGTTTAAGACTGATTTCGGCTGCTATGCTTAAATGAAAATCCTTGTCGAAAATTTGGTGACGTTACTGACAAATTTTTTTTGTAATTCTTTTAAATTTGCAGGTTATCGTCTATTTTTTGCTGATGAGACGGAGGAATTTCTCAGGAACATACTGTATGCATTCATATATAGTGATAGTTACAGAGCAATATTGAAGAGCTAAGCTTGGTATTGCTTAAAATAATAAAATACATCTTCATTATTGGAAGACTTTCCTATGGCCACAATATCAGTACACTTCGACCGTGACTACACCTGAATTTCGAAAGAACTTCGCCTTTTTCGCCATCGAAGGAGTTGCAAAGGAATGAATCCGGAAATACGCATAGAGCGCTTATTATTGTATAACTGACCAAAATCTAGACACTGAGCCTATTGTCTGGGTCTTCTGCTGCGCAGAGATGCTCCACTTATATAACTGATAAGGCAACCCCCAAAAAACTAACCATACCTAGATGACACTTACAAAAACTAATCAACACCAAGATAAGCAATTCCTTTTATTGATCCTTGCCTTAGAGCTGGTCCTCTCCACAAGCAGAAGCTGTAATACTAATGGCTTTCATAATAAAATTAAGACTCAGCCGACTTGCTAGAGAGGCTCTTTCTAATTCTTAAGAAATACTTTGATAATCATCTATATCTAAGCTATATACACTATATATAATTGCTGCTGTGAGAATAGGTGTAGCATTTTCTCACAACTGGTGTTAAGACGGGACTCTAAGCCCATGATTAAATGAGGCATTATCACTTGATGTATTTGGTTGCACCTTGCAATAGACCACTACGTTTCATGTTCAAATGCGAGGCAGTACCACTATCGCTGTACTTAGGGCTCCTGAGAAGTGACTATCTTGCTTTCCTCCGGAAAACCTATCCTGCAGCAGTTAAAGATAAGGCTGACCCTAAGAAATACCGAATCATCCGAAGAGCTTTTCCGCATTCGACGAACATACAAGTTCCATTTCACTCATTTCCAGGTGATTTTCGATGGAAGATGCAACTTCGGAAATGTCCTCTACAAATTCAAATTAGTTGCAAAGATATTAATTAATATTTAACCTGAACGATATTTGCCGAAACCCGTCGAACTATTTTCATCATTCGATGCTTTTGGCTTGGAATCATGGAATATGGATGAGCTACCGCCTCAAAGTGACCAGTTTTACTCTTTGAGATCAGAAAGGAACGTTTAACCTGGAGAACCGACTGTTGGTTAAATACCACCCTTGATATTTACCGACAAAATTACACATAGGTGTTGGACTAATTAAGTCCTAATAACAGCAAGTAATAGAACACGTTCCCGCTTGCTTCTGAGAGACATTTTAACGAATCTCTTAGACCATTATAGTGTACTTTAAGCAAAATAAGTTTTGCAGTTTTTTCAAATAACTAATTTATCCAGGTTTTGCAAGTTTCTACACAAGGCCCAATTTTCCCCTTTATCGAGTAATGTTCTTTTTGAATCTAAATTAATTTATTTAGCGAAAATGCTTAACAAATTCCTCATTGGATGAAGCAGAATCCCACCAATGACTACGATTTGAAAGCGTCTAAAATGCGCAATTATCAATCTCTTATTCTGGACTTATGCTTGATTTAAATGTTGTCAATCCCTTTGACTATCTGTACTTTACTGCCAGGCCCTCCCTCAGTGTTTCAAAAAATTGTTTTCTCAATCGGACTTCGCTAGATTCCCAGACAAATAGAACGTCTTCTCGCAGGAGAAAAAAGTATTTTCGTGAGTGCTGATTTCATGCATGAGCTATGTGAATGAATGGATGAATGGATCGCATTTTCCCCACTTATTGGCGAAAAATATCTGCTGAGAAATTTTGTATCGAAATATTTTATTTGTGTCCTTGTGGCTTAAATCACCTCTGGGAACTCGGAGTCCATTGGAAAATCGAGGCCATACAATTACAATTTCGATGTCAGCCAGGCAGTAAATAACTTGGTCTGCGAGGTAAAAAGTATAACCACTGTCACAAATTAATAATTGGAAGTTAAATGTAAGTCTTTTCTCTCAGTGAACAGGAGCTCATAGAGAGTGTTAGGAATATATTATGCAAAGGATAGATTTCATATGTGCTTAACTCGTTCACGAGGACCAATTTCTTTAAAACTTTAAATTCATTTTAACAATATGTGATGAAAACCAGGAGACCAGACCCAGACTAAAACCTGCGACCTAAATCATGGAAGAGAATAGCAGTATCGCGGTGAGTGGTTTCACCATGCTTCCCCAGAACACTGTAAAAACACAGAAGAACCGCAATAATTGCAACAATGCTTTGGCTTCGAAAATAAAACAGCAGCTGACTTTCCACTTGAACATCTGGGGAAAGAAATTGAAACGGCTGGGTTTGAGTTCAGATGCCCGGAGAAAGAGGGTGGCCAGCAGGATTCGGCAGCCTACCACGCCTCAGAAGAAAGTTATAAAATGCTTGTCAGCAGATCTTTACGACTCCACCTGGTCCCCAGTGAAATCTACAGGTTTGATGTTCAAATGAAATGTAATCTATATTTGCGTGCTGTCGTCCACACAGACATTAATCGCACTGCCGATACAACAAAAGCCAATTTAATCCTCTTTAAAGTGCAAAATCAGCTTGCCCAGCCCCATTCTGGGCTGCGCCGGATTGAGGATTAACACGTTATTGCACGTACTTTGAGTACAGCCCTTTAAACATGATGGTTTCATTTCTTTGTCTATAAAATTCTGTTGAATAGCCTAAAACTAATTTTACTTTTCCTGATGATACTGCCAAATTCATCCAAAAAAATGACAAACCATATGAATTTACTTATGACTCGTGAATCAGAGAGGATACAAGTTTGCAAACACCGTCCTCACTCGTAGTATCGATCACACAGGATATGGCTTACCTCACTGCTTCACGGCTGGATACTCATCCGCATTCGTCTTCTAATCTATCGCTCCCTTGATTGAGCCTTTAACAAAATTAGATCGTTGAACTGTGCATGTACTCATTGCAAATTGTGCCGTTTTAAGTCTGTACTAGGCTCCCGGTAGGCAAGGTAGTGGTTAGAAATCGACTGCAATTGGCATTAATAATTTCCACACAATCGAGGCCATCAATTTAAAAAGGCAAAACTAGTCGCATTAACATTCTATGACCTAGCTAAAGCAATATGTGTATTTAATTTGAGTTGTGGTACTGGATGATTACTTGAATTCTTATTTGACGTGCTTAATTTCGCCTGCAAAACTGCACGCCTCTTCCCTTTCCAGGCTGTCCTGCCAACCACTCTCAAGTCTGCAATCGCAACAAACAATTTGGTCCACCATGTCCCACACCTTTTGCTTTTTTGGCTGACCTCTTTATCGACCAGACCCCCTAACTCCATGCTGCCAATCAACCACCGCAAACAATCCACAGTTGCCCATGTAAACTACGGGTTATCATAGGCTCTGCCAAATTAAAAAAAACTCCCTTTTCCTGCAATCGGGAATAAGGCTTTAGTCATTTTAACTCACACTAATGTAAAATAACCCCAGATTTTTTCCGAAATTCCCTTTCTCCATCCTCTTGTTACCTCGTACTCTTCTGCTGTGGTGGAAAAGCAGTAAAAAATTGAAGACAAATTCGAAGCGGTAACCGTTTGGCTGTCCTTGAAAGTTGTTACATAGAGGCAATACTGAAACTAATTACATATATAAATAACCCAGAAATAAAATATTTTTGAAAATAATATCATTATATGTAACTCTTACATTCTCGACAAGGCGGGGTAACAAATTACAAAATTGTCAAAATATGCTTTGGTGCGGGAAAGACGGTGTGCGAAGGTCGTGAAGGCACAGCAACAATTGATTGACCTGGGAAACGGTCACTAGAGCACTTGGCTGCAGGTGTAACCGACGGGAATTCGGAAGAGCTGGTCCGCCAGAATTATGCCCGACTTGGAAGGGGTGTTTGGTTGGCACTTTTCCACATTCGTAAAAGTCACTCGACCCGTTATCCCAGGTGATACTGGCACGTCTGCAAGAAACCGTCAAAGTATTTGGAGCGGATCAGATATGCAGTCTCTAGCCGCTGTTATAGCTGGTTTTTTAGACCGCGCATGCAACGTACCCTCGAATATGTTAAAGGATTGCTTCATGCTTGCAGTAAACACTTTAACCACTCTTTTCGTCCACCAGCTGTAACTTGGACGGTTACAAGTTAGCACCTCCGAAAGCAGGCTTTACTTGTATGGCAGGACTCGGTGTTTTAATGAATGCAATTGTACAATCGTACAAAATATGTTTTTTTGGTGAAACTGCCACTCATTCCTGCCGATTAAAATTCATTCCGGTAATTTATGCAAACCAATTGTATTTAAAAAAAAATTGGTGGCTTGGATTTCCCGGCACCTCAATGACTTCAAATAACTGTTGGAAATTTGCAGCCATTCACATTTTCTGGCCGTAAGAAGTGTTTTACAATACAGTAGACTACAAAAGTTGTCATTGGTCAGGAAAGCATTTACGTTTAACTGTTCAAAACTGCCAAAATACTCCGAAAATACCGGTATTATCTTTAAAGCAATTGGTTGGTTGACGCAGCTTTTAGGACTACTGAATTTACAGTGGGAGAAAATGTATAAAAAATGAAAGTCTATTCTCGGCGACGACTGACACCAATGTAGGGACCTTCACCATTCGCAGCACCTATCAGGTCATCCCATAAGGTCACTGCGAATTTTACCCTCCATGGGTTGAAGGAGCTTTAAAGAGAATTTATAATATCTAAGAAAGCTCTACATTATTTTTATGTTTAGATGTATTGAAAGTGATCGATTTTTCCTTAAAACACTGCTAACAAGGAATTATCGAATAATCAGAAGATAGTTTGTGAAATTTAGAAGTGGAGACTTCTTCTCAAAGATGAAAATCGAACAAGACGTCCAGTTGAGTTCGATGATAACTTTCTTGGAGCAATCCTTGAAGAAGCTTATCCTGGTCTAACAAATGAGTTTGAATCGTCAAAGAAGCTTAGTTCAAACCACACAACTGTTCACTGCCTTCTTCAAAACCTGGAAAAGCCCCTAAATTTGGAAAATGGGTGCCTCATGAAGACAATCCCAAATCTCTGGTTCACATCTGTTTTTCTTTCCCTTTTTGGTGGACAGACTTGAGACTGGCGATAACCAAAAGAATTTTGCTGCAATGATACTGATAAGACCGTTAATAGATTGAATGAAGACATAGGTAATCAAGTAAAGTAAATTAATGATTGAATCTTCAATAAGAAGCGCAACGTTTAGTCAAAATGCGGACCGAACTGGAACAGGACACCCATTTGATCCATTTGGAGACTGAATGGTGCTTTTTAAAGACTAGACAATGGAAGGTCAGTCTGTGCTTTTACTTGCTGTAAGTCATTCACAACTGCCTGCCAACATTCCCTGTTAGGCTTGTCGCTGTTTGACAGTCTCTACTAGTCATTAAGACTTTACTGCACAGATCAGCTTGACTAAGCATATTAAAGTATTTCGACTCGGAACCAGTTAGGGTAAATTTCCCAAAATACTACTCACTTGCTTTTCGAACGTGTCAAAGGGTATTATGCCCCAATTTTAAAGGCAAGATTGGATTCGGACAGGAATCTAAGACCTAAATCACGGAAGAGGATAACGTTTATGGTGATAATTTTCACAATGACCATCATATCAGTTCAATTATCACCCTAGACACGGTGAAAGCAACAACTGGGCAACACGAGCTGGTGAATCGCAATGGAGACCGCGAGGTGGCTGTGGTGGTTAGAAGGAGGTTGCAACAGCAGAATTCCCTCAAAAGACTACCGAAAAACGTGGCGGAGGGCCTGCGCTCCATCACCTTGTGAATTGAACTTTTCAGCACCCGAGGAAGACCTTCACCACGGCAGAGGTTTACTTTCATAACACAGAAAAAGACAGCGAAAATCACTCGAAAACCGTTAAGAAACTCCTGAACAGACAATTTGTTTCGCTCCCGATGAGACAAACTTTGGCCAAGACCAAAAGCGCAACACAAAGAATAAAAGATGGCTTGAACTACAGTCCCAAGGACATTCCTTGAGTCATCCATGCCAGATTTCACCAAATTGTCATGTTTTTTTTCGGATGTGCGTCCTCCAGGGATGCAGTGATGCCTCCATTTTGCACTGAGGAGCCTAGGTTGCATTTCAACGCCAACGTGGAATTGCTACTCGATATCAATCAGACCTCAAAATTTGGCTTAACTTGTCATGGTTTTTGTGAGATTCTGAGACCGTTATCATAAGTTCACTATTTTGAAGTTGTAAGGATGGTTCGATAAAAACGGAAAGGGAAAAAACATGGTGGGTCGTTACATCATGGCGACAATGCACTAGCGCATTATTCAAGAGCTGCGCAAGACGTCTTTCGGGATTTCCGATACGAATTCTTTCCTTTTTCTGAAGCTCAAAGAAATCCTCATAGGAAGCCGTTTTAATGGCACAGAAGGAGCAAAATACTGTGACACTACCTGACTCTTTAAACGTCCTCCGGAATCCTTAAAAGGCTGTCTTCGAATGTGAGTGGGAAGTTCATTAAGAATATATGGTTAATTTGCAAAATAAATCAATTTCTCAACTGACCCGTTGCTTTGCTAGATACAAGACTGGTTAAGCTTCAACAATCTAGTCTTCATACGAATCAAGTATATTTTACCACTAATCGACTTCCGAGCGTCGGTCAATCATAAGCAGGAAGACTAGCACAAATGATGCGGTTAGTTTATTATAGGAAAGCGATACCTAAGCAACCGTCGATTTTCCATTCATAAATCAGATGAAAGTGGAAGTGATCGTTGTGCGAGAAGTGGATGGACGTAACCAAACAGGACTGCGACCGCACGAACGAAACCGCAATAAATCCACCCATCCATCTCGATAATTATTATTGCCGCATTTGATTTCCACGTCTTCCCTCGTGAGTGTGGCTGCTATTTCAATGATCCTAATCTCGTCTAGGAGTCACTCTGCGTCCCCGTCACTCCTGCCAACGAGACATCCGCACCCACAAACACAATAAAATAGATATTTATGAAGTTGTACCTTTCACGGTTGGTTATGATCACTGCCTGCTCAATTCCCGAGACATCAAAAGTGCGTCCCAAATTCTCACAAAAAACTTCTGGAACGAAGTTTTTGGCGGATGAAAAATCAAAATTTATGAGCTTATCAGCAAAGTTATGGATAATCAGGAGCCTCAGTTCATAAACATATTTCCTTTTGCAAACAGTTATACAACATATATTAGACTAAGTAACTGAACAATAAATTTAGAACTAAGAGCCTGAAAAGTTCAACGGTTGAGTGCATATCACAGGACGAGTTGAGCAGTGATACATCGAATTGAGAACGGCTCATTCGACTAAAACGAGCAGTGGCCAAAAATTTAGCTAGAGAAATTTCTTTGATACAAATAAACGACTTATGGACAACTAAGTACGTCTAATGAGAACGAAAGCGATGAAATCAATGTTCTTGTCGGTAGAAACGAATAACGGGACCTTCAACGCTGCCTGGGAAATTGACATCCTAGGACTACTTAGCCGTAGGTAATACCTATGCACGGTTGGTTTTACTCCTAGCAAGTTTCTAACACGGACGGCAGAGTGAACGTTAATTCTAGCTTCAATTTCGCCCGGAGTTGAGTATAAATTCGATCCTCAGTTCTGGAATGTAGCTGTTTCCCTTGAAGAATTTTCCTTTACTTCGCTTTCGTTACCATTGGTGAACCATCAATAAACCGGGGATGAGAGCCTTATGCGACTACCTGCACTAGGGCTAGGCTCCAGCCCACCACTGGCGGCTGAGCCCGACTTTTAAGCCGATTGCTCCATTTAGCGATGAGCACTCGGCGATGCTACTGCTCGTTTGTCATTCGTCGTCGGACGAAATGCATCATGCGATTCGCCTCCCTGCCAACCGGAAACTGCAACGAATCGCCACTTCCCACCTGAAACTACTATTAAATTCGGCTTCCCACTATTTTGTCGAATCACGTTTAGCCTCGGAGACTGTAATTTCAGGAGGATGATCCGTATAAATTTCAAGACTGGCAGTTGTCAATCATAAAGGCTCCAAGTAGAAGTAAACCCACAGAAATTAATAAATACCGTTTCTAAATAGCCAAACCTCATATTTTACGACCCAATAGTTTAGTGTAGCCCGTGTTACTAGATCCAGGGAACAACAGACACAAATACAAGCGCTAGCGAATTTGAAAGATGACGACAGTGACAGCCAAGTAATTAAAGGGCAGAGGAGTCCCTTTGTAGCACTGCCTGGAACCGTTGGCATCCTAAATCACTGAGCTCTCGTTTCATATACAAAATAATCTAATGAAATCCTAATGGGAAATGGGATCAATAAAAGTGCCACTTGTTAAACCCATGATAGAGCCAGTGTAATTAGAGTCCACGTCGAATACGAGGGCAGGATTAGGTTTAAGAATTCGCTAGCACATCTCGGCTTTACAAAACAGGGAAAATTTAATCCCCAAAAGATAAAGGATGTTTTCAGACATCAGCTTCGATTAACTCAGCCTTAGGAGGCCATAATAATCTTAGGTGTAAAAGTGCAGAGTGACTTGAAGCGGATTACGTCTGCCTGTAGAATGATCAACTGCTTTTGTGAAGCCTTTTGACTTGAAAGTCATGCCTCATGTGGCTGGAGTTGGGCAAAATTTGCACTTTAATGTGGCGGTCTTGAATGTAACTTCTGTTTGTGCATTTAAAACATCCGAAGTGAAGAATTGAGACAAGTTTACTTGTGGTTACGAAGCCTGAATTGAAGGGTTAAGATTGTGCATATTCTGCTGGGAGTAGTTATTACGCCGAAGGAAGCCCGACCTATCACCTAGCGGACAATCATCCTGCACAGGACTTGAGCTCATCGGAGTTTTTGCAAACAACACATGGACAGCAAAAGCCTGTAAGCACTGATTGCATTAATGGGTTCTTATCAAGTGAGGATATTCCGAGAACTGGTGGGTTAGAGAAGGTATCTTATTGGCCATATATTTACCGATTCACCGAGGTTGGGAGGTCTAGCTGTACTTCTTTTGATTGACAGCCACTACTTAGCTAGCCTAGTAGGACGTGTTCAGTGATGGCGTATGTCATTCAATCTTCCCCTCCCACTCTTTCTTGACCTTTTAATTTACTGACCCCAATGACTGATATTAGTTTGCTATATTTGGAAAGATGAATGAAAAGGACCGGCGTCTATAACAGCCCAAGCATGTGACCACCACTTTCCTATGCTGGAAAAAAGCCGCATTTTTCTGACAAGCTCTAAAGGTCAGGAGTCCCCCATTCTTTTGATTTCCTCATTTACTGTTTCAAATAACCCAGATGTGCTCCTGTCATGATTTTCAAAATATTTGTGTTTCACATTTTCACGAATTCAAACGTGACAAAATGGATTTTTTTTCTAAGCCAATCGGTCCTGAAAGTTGTATAACTTATGCTACTTAAAATTAGCAAATAGAACGTACCGACACGAACGGGGAAGCCAGGTGGAAGTGATGCTAAAAGCGACTCATCCAGTTTCGTGAATTTTCGTAGAGGAGAAAAGCATTTGAACATGTCCAAAAGGCTATTTTAAAGAAAAAAAGAATAAATGGCCTAAATAGCATCAGTAGTTCATCTGTTACAAATCGACAAATACAGTAGCTTAGCAATCCCCGGAAAAGTGGACACACCCAGCAACCATTGTTTGGGTTCTAAAGGCAACTGGAACTGTACACCATTAACTAATTGGTAGAATGCTCAATACATTCTGCGTAAATTCTCTTCTAAAATAGTTCTCCTCGTAGTAGACTTTCCAATAAAATTTTTGCAGGAAAATGATATTTCCTCGAAGCAGGGTAGCGAAATAGTTTCAGTGTGAGCAACATTCTAACTGGAAGGAGTAAAGCTCCTTGCAAATCTAGAATTGATACAAGAGTAGCGTATTTATTCATGATCTTGAGTAACAATTCTCAAGTGGTTAAATGAGGCAATCCTAAGAGTTCGCACAAGCGCACTTTCTTGAGTCAGCTGAGAGGTGAACTTACAAGGTAATCTTGAAGTCGATCTGATCCGTCTGAAACGACAAAAAGCAATAAGTCGGGGGAGCGAAAAACATGCTGAGGCCTACGAAGACCCAAGTCTCTACACCTGATGATTTCTAACCATCTAAACCAATCCATCATGCTTGGTGAGCACAACTCAAATCGATTTTCAGAACCTGATCAACGTCATGAAGAGTTCAACGCCACCATTACTTGATAGAGACCGAACACACACGCTGCTCATTAGTTAAACTCTTTCTGCCGCTGGGTCTTCACAAATACGCCTGACCACTTTCCTACCACTTTTATTGTCGAATTTATACTCCTGTAATGTAGGGATGATCGCTATAAGTAGGTGCATATCAGCTGAGAGTCGATGAGATAAATCTTCACGAGCAAACCAGGTACTACCATAGCGACTGTGAGTTTGACTTCATTGGTCTGAGTTTTGAGCACGGGCTTCAGTCCGATGTAGAGGTCGTTGCCCTGAAGGTTCCAGCTCCGGTATTGCTCCCAAGTTACTCGCGGCGTCAAACGCCGCAGAGGCTTGTAGTTCTCCTTCGAGACCTCACCCAGTCCGTTCGTACGGTCTTGGACCAACTGCATTGAGAATCAAAAAATCAGTCGCATTAATCGTTACATCTTATCGTCCTTTAAACATTAACTGATGTATGAACATCCAATTGCTTCATTATGACTGATACAGGTGATTAAGCGGAAACACAACTCCCTTGGCCTGCGGAAAACACACATATTACTGCTAGACTATATTAGTCCGGATCTAAAACGGCGACTCAGTTTGTGTTCTATCAAACGGATTTGACGACTGCATGAATCTAGCACCTATGCCGCTGTTACATGGCTAGCAGCCCTTTGGGCGTTGACCACACTCAAATACTTCAAATAAATTAGAAGTGCATTCAAAAGTGAAACACCCGGCAAAGTTTTGTACTTTAAGGCTGACAAATTTGCGACATCAGCGTCTAGACAATCAAATAACAGGCACCATGATTGACTGGACATTCAAATTAACTAAGATATACAAAATGGGTAAAAATGGTAAGATTAAAATATTATTTAAATATAAAAATTCGTTTAGGACACCGGCTAAGGCAACTTACGAAAAACGAGTGCTGGTCGTTCAACTGTGACGGAAACCACGGTTACTTCATGGTCCTACTCCATTGACGATTATTATTGCAAACTAGTCATAACTTCCAAAATCGTTTATTCAAGAAATTATTCAAATAGTCAACAATTCTTCTAAGATACCAATTCAGTTAACAGTTTGTACGTCGTAGTGAATTAACTCAATATTCAGAATCATTTATGAAACATTCAGAATGCGAGGCCTAGAAACGCACTACCACTAAGTTGTAATTCTCGAATGTGCTTTGGGTCCTATTTGATTGTGAGAAAAATGTGAGTTTTGAGAATCTGATAAGTAAATGCCTTGTCCACACTGCAACTACCTTTTCTAAGTCTCAAAAGGATATATTAGATTTACGGGAAAGACCACAAGTTTATTCACTAATACTTGGTAGTCTCATGTGACGAGCATTAGTGGGAGTTCCCAGCATTGGTACTTTGTGGGCTCTTGACCCCGGGGTCATCGATTGGGTTTGGGCCTTACGCCAAATTCCAACAACTTGTCTACTGACTCTTGTGTTCACTACTGATAGCGTTACATCGATCAAATTCTGCTCCCTTTATCAAGCTCTAAAATGGCCTTCTAGGTGGTTGAGGCTGGCAGCCCTTTAACGCCCCACTGTCGTCTGATTCAGGAATTCAGACGAGAAACCTTCTCAAATCCACACAGATTACCATCGAAGCATTCTACTCCGTCTTCGTCGGACATAATTAACTTACCATCATGAACGCATCTCCTGTCAGTGATTATGGGTGCATAAGGTAGCAATGGTTCACAATGCCCTTCCGAGTAGGCCATTTGTGAAGGCGCAATGGACAAGCATAGCATATGCAACAGTCAATTTGCATAAGGCAAACAGAGCACCTACTTGGTGCCGCTACACCAATGACCGTTCAATTGGTCGCGAGTGCTTTAAACGATTCTTTGACTCACCACTTCCGCATCTACTTCGATAAACAGCTCTGCTGGTGCCTTCATAAGTAATCGCGGGTTACTACTTCCACTGCCATTTCAAAGTTTCTTTAATTATGGTTTTAAATAATTGTTGAACCATTGAATGAAATTGGCGAAGGGATTAAAACGGTTGAGCACATCTTCAAAGACCACTAATCCTACCCATCATCTATTAGTATTTAAAATTGTTTTTTAACCTTTCTCTTCGCCTTCGAGGGAAAACGGACTACAATTGCAACAAAGGATTTGAAATTTATGAGAAGAAAACAATATAGAGTAAAGCTCAAAGCCTAGAGGCGGTGGTGGCAGCACCGCAATCACGTGGGCGACACCAATAAATGCCACGACCCCACTGAAAACCTTTCACATGGTTGCAAAGAAAGGGATTTATTCACCTCCAAATATGGAGCGAAACTCTTGCCATTATAAAGAGAAGCGTGTCGCAGTTAGGGGAAGTGGTATTGGCTAAAAATAGGAAAGTCAAGTACTTCTAGGCAACTTGCTACAAACTATTCTCATAACAGCAAACCGGACTCACCTCCACTTACGTACCTTTCTTTCCCTGTTGGCTAGACTGATTCAACTGCTGATGCCTGCACCCTCATACTTTCGTTACCATAGAAACGTACTTCACACCCATCCAAGAGACAGATGTGGAATCACTCACTCTTTATGGGTTCTCCCCTAAATTTATGCTGCCTCGAAGGCTAGATAACGAATAAGTCAGCGTTGTTCCAGTTTAACATAAATGGTATTCTAGAAAGTGATCTGAACGAATGTTAGGCCTGTGTCTTGGTTGATAGACAATATCTGGTATCGGTTCTACACCTTACGACATGATTGACAGCCTTTTTCCCAAGCATGTAAGAGCCAATTTATAGGAGAATCTATTGACGTAATATGTGACTGAAGATTGCTCAATCGTCAATCGAGTAAAAGTTGACGTAGTAAATTTTATGCGCTATTAATGGGTGTATCTTGAAGTTCAATCTTGACTTTCAAGACTTAGATTAACCATTTTCTCGTCTATCATGGCACCTATTTTCTAGTACATCACAAAAATCAAACAGCAAAACAACAAATAGGTGAAGGCCGTAGAATTAAAAAAAAACAACCCTTTCGAAGGTCGCGCTTTTACGGGGCAATGGTGAAACATACTTCTCGGCAAGTTTAAGCCCATAACCTTCCAGCTGAGTTTTAATGGCGCTATTTCGTTTGTCTCTAGGCACTAAAACAAACATCCAAAATGCAAAAATGATCGAAATTTAGGCACAAAAACCCAAGAAGTTATTCGTTTTAGTAAGATTTGTCTTAAATTACCTGTTGGCTGAGACGTACACATTCATTGAGTGCCAGACAAGGCTCAACAATGAAATTAGCTCATTAGTTCAGCGAGATTACCACAAACTCTAGGAGCGAAACCCCCCAGTTTTAATCACAATTGAATCCCACCATTGTATACTGGACCAACATGAAAGAGGGAATATTGAAGCAAAGGAACAACGCACCAAAATTAACTAATTATGTCCCACGGTCTTTTTATAGGACAGTGGGATAATTCTAGCTGCGCAAATACTCTTAGGAAGGAATAAAATGTTATTTTATTTACCAACTTTATCCACGAGTTATTGAAGGTAATTTAAAAGTTTTATTGACTACACGAAATTTCAAAGCAATACTAAAAAATCACCTATCTTGGGACTAAATGGTTTAACTGATTTCCAATTCCGATTCAAGAGAATAAAATGGGCATACAGGGTTGTTGGAATAAATTTTATTTTCCCAATTCTTTAAGATGTTCAAGCAAACTTAAACTTCCATTCAATGATATGATGACAACGGAGAGTGGGGAGCTCGAAATCGCATGTTGCTTCGCTCAAGCCACCAAGCCATGGTAGCTGCTTGATGCTTCCCAATTACTGTGTAAACAATCTGGAGAATTGCAATGTGGCTAAGAGAAAACAGCATACCAGACCATCTGATTACACTCAAACAGCGGATCCCCTACCACTTCTAGTTAAGCTCTCGATAACGGGGCAAAGCAGCGGGGTTCCTCACCCACCAAACCTCAGAGTGACGTCAAAATACTCTCGGGATGATTCCATGACTACACCGATCCCCATGTATCCCCGTATCTTAATTCAAAGATGGACAATTACGCAAGGGAGGGCAATGTCCTCGAGAAAGACACCAATCGCTGCAGTGCCATCACCACAAAAACCCAGTCAGGCACATCACAATCGAAGTTGTTATTGAGAAGTCCCTCCCCCATGGAAAGCGCGCAAATTCAGCTTCTTCAGATTCTAATGGGGAGGTTATTTTGATCAAAACTCTTTGTCAACAATATTGTAGTTTCCTTGTTCATAAAATTTATTTTACAATTCTTGTATTGCTTTATTAACAACCTTATTTACATTTATTTCCAGTTAGACTGCCAAATTCATCGCCAATGCCCAGTGTATTACCACGACCACATGTCTTTATAGCAACGGTTCAAAATGTAGAACATTCATGCACTCCTCACTTTATATCCATTCGCTCTTGTGATTGCTTTGTATGTTGCTTGAACCAACATTTGGGAACCATCATATGACTACTGCATTGTAAAATATTGAAATTTGGTTTTCTGTAATCATGGTCGCGTGCGTATAGTCCCTTCCCTAGTCTAGCCCTCCATAGATCGATGACGTACCTTGACAGCGTTTGAGACGGTGCCCTGTTTGATGTGGGAGTGCAGAGTAGAAAGGAAACGCAAGTCCTCCTTCAGGAGATGCTCGGAGCGCTTCTTGACAAATATCTTCATATGGTTCACTGTGTACGTTTGTGTGTTGTACTCGCCAATCTGCTGCAAAACAACAAACAATCGGGCATTAGTTGACTTCATTCAACCAGTTGCGGGTGGTTGAAGATTGTTCTCTTGGTGTCGACAGAACAAGAGAGAGTGGTCGACCCTTATTCGTAGCGACATGGATTTATAAAAAGACGTGTTGGTCCCCTTTTATCTATGGCTCCAGGTTAAAAGTGCTTAAGAAATTCATTTCAGCACTGTTTCCTTAGAGTCAATTTATCTCTGAGTTGAATTTCACACTGACAGAGTACTGAGATTCTTAGAGATTCGAAAAAACGCACTCTACCACATCAGAACATAGAAGTAGGCCTACTTTTGTATCGTTTCGTGAAATCGGTTCGCAAATGCGTTTTAATAATTAAATTTATCGATAAACTCGGAACGGAGTTAGTAAATGTTGACTAAATTATTAGAAATAATTTAAGCAATGCGCAATTCCAAGTTCTGTCACAACACCTCACACACCCAATATGAATTCAATGAGCTTCTAGTCACGTGGTTTTGCAAATGAAATAATAAATAATTCACGATTGCTTTCCTGTTCATTATCACTCATATTAAATCTAACTTCAAAAACAACTCTGTTTAGACTTTAGAAATTGCTAATAAATTCGAGAAAATACAAATCTGATCAAAAGTGGTAACTAACAACTGTAATTTGCATATAAATCTGACAAATCCGAGTTTAATTTCTTACAAATGAAAGTATAATTTAGCTCAAACGTAGGCTCGTGGATCATTTTACAATTATACCGGTGAAAATTTAATAAACTGTATTACAATATAACCAATTATTATGCTAAAAATAGTTAATATTAAATTGAAATTTGTCATTTAGATCTTCCAGTTCATCCGCTGCGGTAACCAGAGCCCTACATCACTTTTATCCTGTTCCAAATTCTAAATCACAATTTCATACTTTGTATTCTTGATAAATTAGCCAATTGAAGCACTATTATTCAATTTTTGCTTGAATCCATAAATCTGCTTAAATCGGACTTTCAGTAGAGGGTTCTGAGGTAATTTCAAATCTAAGTTGGGAATTTCAGGTACGCAGTCGCAGTCGACTTGGATAAGCCTAATGATTCAAGATGTCTAGCATCTTGAGATTTTTTTTTTGATCACCATGAAGCGGAAGACTCAACGACAACCCAATGACTAGTTGGTAAATACTTTCCAATGTCCTGCTCAGTTCTCCATTGGAAATAAGTGAACGTTCTATCTTTTTAGACACTGGATGCTTAGTTTTTTGCCCTTATGCTTCTATTCCAAAAGTTAACCAAGTAGACCTTAATAACCTTAAAGCCGTCTCACAGCAATGATACGTTATGCCAAATTAAACGAGCCTACCTCGTGATAACTGTGGTAGACTAATCCACATGCATGTGCTTCAAGAGTGTTAGAATTGTGGGTTTTTATAAACAGCCGTAATTGCGGATCTCAACGAAATCACTGTGTGATTTATGGCCCTAAAACGGCACAATCTGCTATTCGACGAAATTCATTAAGCAACACTTTTAAACCTTCATGTTACCTCCCACAGTGCGTAAAAATAAAAGGTGAGAGCATACAGGATTCCGTCACACTTCGTGTTAGTTTACTGTCACGCCTGATAGCCAAGCATCGTGGCTAATCGCTATTCACCCCAATATTGGGAACAAACATAGCAATGACAGACGATATTAATGTCAAAACAACTGCCATGAAACCCGAAAATGTTTAATTGAAACAGCCAATCATACATCTAAAAAATTCGATTCTGTTCGTGTAATACGATCGTCGCATGCGAATATGCCCCCATATTCCAGTAGTATGTTAGCAAAAAGTTCATTCAGGTGCACCGACTTCTCACGCTTTTACTCGATCATGAACGGAAACTGGCCATCAAAAATAATTTCGCATATGTTTAAAAGACAAAGAAAGGGTAAACGCTATTGAAAACTGAGTTTTTTGCACTCACAGCACGGGATTCAGAGGGAGAAATGTGTGACTCCAGGGTGTTAAAATCGATAGTGTGAAATTAAGATCACACTATTCAAATTGGCTACCAGAAATACATAAATTTACTTCGAAAAAGTTATTTAGCCTTTAATTATATATTTAACTTGCCAAATAGCAGAAATAAAACGCAAAAAGGCCACTTACGACTTCGTTGTTGGAGTCTTTTCGCCAGGGTAGCCTGGAGGTCTCCCTGCGGCAGTTGATGTTCGAGAAGTCCATGTGCATGCGGACAATGGGCATGTGGAGGGAGGTCTGAACCGTCTCGTCCAGCCAGTCGTCGCTGTTCTCGCGCATCATCTTATTGGACAAAGGACAAAGAAACAGCCAATCAAAAGTTAGGGTGACAGATGCTGAGAGATGGTGATTATTGAGACAGATAGATAGATAGATATTTATTTATTTACATGACGAACAAGAAAACAGTCAACTGTTGAATGTTTTAAGTTCTAATTTTGCCTTCTAGATAAAGAGTGGATTTGTAGTAGGACGCCAGGTTTCTTGACTCGTAGTATCAAAATTTAGTTGAAAGGTGTAAAAGAAGCAGCTCGATAGTTATAACATACGAGATTTGAGTCAAGTAATTTTTATTAGATAGATCTTTGTGTTTGCGTGTTCGTACATCCCCGTATACTCCTCTCATCGCGTCTTTGTGGACTAGGGCATCTAGCGCCAAAGTGCAACCAGGCAATGCCGCTAAAGGGACACACATCCCATTATGTGACCGTAGTTTTTGGGGACAATGTTTACTTGGTTTTACTTTACAGCAATACATATCCGAGGGTGACTGCTCATGATTAAATTAAACAACCAGATTTTAAATAGCTTATTTAGTAGTATTTTATATAGAAAATGTATGAACACATTCCCACACAATGAGTATTAACCCTGTGGCATTTAATGTCGGAATCAACGAAAATGTTGGGACTTAAATAGCGTTTTTTAAATCATCAACCACATTAGAAAAAAAGCAGAGTTGATTAATTATGAAGAAGTGAGTTGACATACCGTACCATCGAGGATCTGGAAGCTGCGATGCTGATGGTCGATCAGGCAGATGCGGGATTCGAAGGGTTTGTTACAATCTACGATGATGCTGAGTTGACCTCGCACCCAATCCCGGTTCTTAAAGTCCAGCAATGTTGTATCAAGTCTGGGTTCAAAAGTACACAAAAGTAAGTCAATAATCACACAGTGTCGACCAGCGATGGAACTGTTCATAAATCAGTCTTTTATAGCAGTCGTAAAGAGCAATCAAAAGTTGGACAAACACCTGAGAAGGTTATCCTTCTTAAAGAGTTTGCAGTTGTCAGAAGGCAGGTGGCGAGCGACAAAAGGTACTGTAAAAGAGCAATTCATAATCACATCAAAATCGTCCAAAACGAAACCGTACTCCATGTCCGAAATTCCCATCGGAACTCCAAGATGCAGTCGGGAATGGCACGCAGTTTCTGTGATATAATAGCTCCTTGACCGTTGGCACTGAGTTTGGCACGAAACCGTCTGTATCCTTCACGAGCTGAGAGAGTTAAGTAAATGTTATCGTTTTACCCAAATAATCACTGCCTGTGGCAACCAATTCGTCTATTTGACGCCAACCGGACTCATTGCGCATTGTAAGGTCACAATCCATTCTGAGAAGTAGACTAACAATCTCTTATAAGTGAAAAGTGCAAAAAAATGCTCACTTTCATCACGTAACATAGCCGCAATATGTAAGGGCGTGTTGCCTATAACTATATTTTTATTAAATTTATGTACCATATTTATCAACCGAATTTATCAGCTCTGATCCAGATTCGTTAAGAATTTTTTCAAACTCAGGTAATCCCTTAAAAGCACAGTAGTGCAAAGGGTATTCACCATCGAATTCCATTACCCAATCTATGGATGAAATGAGATATTTTGAGTGTACTCAAGGTCACCGCTCACGACCTGCGTACTTCCTTGCTTTCATTAAAGGCCATGCTACATAATTATATAATTTGGCTCTTTTATTGATAAGACTTAAAAATATAGGAAACGTAAAATTTATTTACTATTCACATAAAGCCATCATCTCCACAGCCGTAACACAAATAATTGATTAAACAAGGAAGCAATTTTGGAGCTAAATAGCTCTTTCAACGCCTTCAAAATAGCAAATAATGTTCATAATATGACAGAGATATTTATACAAGAAATAAAGGTCACTATTCCCGCTCTACACACAGCTCCAGCATTCTTAAGTTTATATTGTATTCACCTGATATATGTATATATATGTAGCAAATGCATTAAAATGTCCCGCATTTCAAAAACTACTTAGCTTTGAGGAAATTCTGTAGAAGTTGCACCAACACAACCGTCAGACTATTTTATTTGAAATAAACTTCAGTTTCTGTTGACAGATTTTAGTGTATTTTCTTGATTAAAAGGACTTCCCAAAAGCTGTGCTACTTTGCCAATTCAATGGGCTGTCGAATATGAAGTTTCACGGCGAACAGCGCTTTATCTAATTTTCAAACAAATGTGGTGGGCTCACTAGAAGCCCTACTGTTTATGAATCGCGTAATCGTAATACCTTTCTGAAAACCATTTTGTGATTTAACTGTGTTGTGTCGAGGGGCGCGATTAAAATTGAAAGCTATCCTTGTGTATAGCTTTCTCGTCAGAGGCTAAAATATTCGCTTCGCTCTACAAAGCCTGATTTCAAACACTTGTTCTGTACAAATAAGGTGACCTGCCTATCTGCTATCAGCGACCTCGTGCCCTCCATTGCAACTCTTTAGCTCGTAATGAATTGTTTTCAAGGAGGTCAAAGAGAAACTTGAACAGCGTCTATGATCACTTTTGCATTTCTCGAATCATAATTATATGCGATATTATGTTTCATATGAAGCAGTAGGCGTTTCCAGTCCTTCATTATTGTTGCTATTAGCAGTATGGATAAAGAAAGTTTTAAGCCCTAAAAGAATGATGGAGTTCGCGAATATTTTATCACATCTAGTAAAAGCATCCATGATGTATTCTGCTATCAAATATATCAAAATCACTAACAAACACAAAACTTGTTTAAATAATAATTTTTAACTGATTTTTACGTGGAAACTGTTGTTTTCTTACAAAACATCTATCTTTGGTTAAAAGCTACTTATCACAAGCGCGGCTAATTCTAGTAGGGGTTGTAGTTTCGGTTTTACGTGGTATGTATATTTGTAATTCTTTGCTAGCATGACGTAATTCAGTTTGATACGGGATATGGAAGCTAATCGGGATTCAGCTTTGTTATGCCGCGATCGAGCCTTAAGATGTTTCAAGGAAGGGAAAATGGCTGATGCGTTGAAATACGCCAATAAGGCTAGAAATCTCTTCCCCGATATTGAAATTCCCGGTATGTTATAATTACAGTAGTTATCGTCTAGATTACATTTTAAATGCTGATCCTGGAGTACACGTTCGACAAAGGTCTGTGAGCCATCACCGAGAAGCCCCAACTAGAGATCAATCTAATCCTCGTCGGGAAAAGTCAGAAGAGAGGTCGTTCACTAAAGCTCAAGTTGAAGCTGTCCGTCGAATTATGACTTGCAAAGATTTGTACGCAATTTTGGGTGTATCTAAAGATGCCACTGACGAAGATATCAAACGTGCCTATAAAAAGTACCCATTCGCTTTTGAATTGAACTATTACTTTCAGGTTGGCTCGTAAATACCACCCGGATAAGAACAAGGCCCCCGGTGCCACTGAAGCCTTCAAAAAAATTAACAACGCATTCAATGTTCTTGTCGATGCAACAAAACGACGTCGGTACGATCAATTTGGTACTGTCGACGAAGATCGTCCTCGGGTTACCAGACGACAGGAGGGCGTGTATACTTTTGAAGGAAACGGTGGATTTGATGGTTTGGTCACATTGCTTTTGTCTAGATTCACCCATTTTAGCTGAGTTTATTAACATGTTCTTCAGCGGTGGTTTTCCATTCGGTCAAAATGTACGATATGCTCGTCAAGCTCATCGCGCTGAGTCAAATCAAGAGGTAAGTTGGGTTGTCGACTTCATCTGCTTGGATGTTGTAAGGCTCTTCTTGAGGTTTGAGGCACATTGCATGTTTCTTTTTCTTTCATGTAGGGCGAAGTATCGCTCATTCAACTGCTTCCAATACTCTTACTCTTTTTCCTATCTCTGATGAGTAGATTCCTTCAGGAACTGCTGCGCCTTTGAAAACATGTGTATAGGATTGAACCCGAAACCTCTCATTACAAACGCTTTTTTTGCCTCGTTTATGCCTCGCGACTGTGATCACTGTATTTACAATAAATTGTACGTCTCGTGAACCTGAATGTGTTTCTTTTTTCTCCCTTCCGAATTCCCGCGGGTGCAGAGTAATTATTTCGCCTATGTCCAAATTCTGCCGCTACTCGTGCTATTCGGACTCTCGTTCTTCAGCAATTTCCTGGTCAAGGATCCTGTTTTTAGTCTACAGCGGACATCGTGAGTTTAGGATGAGTTAGTTGGTCCGGCTGCACTCAAACTACTTACCGCAGTTCGCTGCCCTTTTGACTACAGAAAATATCCCTTTCTGCGCCAAACCGCAGCTCACAACTTGCCTTACTACGTGAAGGAGAGTTTTGAAGAGGAATACGGCAGTTCGATATCGTATGTGGAGAATCAAGTGCTTGAACAGCACCTATACGTGCTGCGTGACAAGTGTTTCAAGGAGCGTGCGCAGAGTGAGTGCTTTGTTTATCGATTTGAACTCATTTGGTCTGACGTGCGATTGTGTTTACCTGCGATCTTGGGTTGGTAAAAATTAGTTGAACGCTCTTTGTTTGGTCTCGTCTCGCACTGGAACCCTCGACAATCGTTTTGTCGTGCATTTCAGATTTTCTAGAGTCGTTATTTGGTTCTTTGTAGTCTCTTTGAACTCTGGATTTCGTAACTAACTAAAGGAGGTAACTTTAATCTGAATTTTGGCATTATAAATGAACAAAGTGTCAACTTTATTACACAATAACCTGGACTGTCGGAATACATCCGCCGGCTGGAGCCCTGCTGAGTAGTTAATTGGAATCAGCCGAGGTTTCTTATAGAGGTGTTGTTGGGTGGCGCTTGGTGGTCATTGGTGACTAAGCGTGCGTGTATTTTTCGCAAGGGTGCATGGGAGTGTCAATGCTCGCCTGGTGTTGGCGTGAGGTGAAGACGCATGTCGTTGCTGCTATCGGTTGAGGTCAACCCCATTCCATGCCTATCTGCGCTTATTTCGCAGCATTAGTACCTGGGGATTATAACTTGTGGTCTCTATTTCTTCGTATGCGCTTAACTGTTGGCCAGTGATGAGGTCTTTAGCGAAGAGTTCAGTTTGTGCAGGAACTACAAATCATTTTTCGGAATGCTGTATTAGGCATTCTTGAATCAGGCGCTTAATTTATTTACCATACTGTGTGCATGCACCCACTATTGTTTCAGTCTACTCATTTTCTGTATAGTGAAGTTAAATATCAATGATTACAGTCTTTGTGGTTTTCAAGAGTGCATCTCGTTTAGATTTGGCTGCCTGTATTCGGGCTTCAGAACTCTATGGCACACTTTAGTACATTGGTTCGAAGAGAAAGTTAGTCTCGTGTTTCATGTTTTGTTAGCTTATACAAACATGGACATGTGCAAACTGAGACCAACGGAATGGCTCCATTAATATTTTTATCATCATTATTACTTAGCAGCAATCGGTTTTATCTGTAGTTTATTGGTCGGTTCAAAGGTTGTTAGTCTACGCAAGCTATCCAATAGGTGGTTTGTTTACAGAAGAGGCGCAGTTATATCGAGCCCGCTACAGTCGTGACGCAGCAGCCTACAAGACGGCCAGGAACTACGCCACACCCAGCTGTGATCGCCTGGTGCAACTCTACTGATGGGACTTGCCAGTGGGCGCCACCCGTTTGCCCCACCCCCAAACCCTCTCTCATTGCCCCCTCCCCCCACCCATCTAGCTCCTCGCTCTCCTTCACTTCCATTGTAGTTGAAGCCTCCCTCCCGCTGGCCTATTTAACTTGCTTCTCTTTACCTGACATTGTCCACGTCTGTGTGCTTGTATCATCTACCCTCCCTTGGCCTCTTTCAACTCTCGCGTTTTCACTGTCTCACGGCGAGTGGAAAAATAAAGCGAAAGACCTGTGGACGTGTCACTTAGTCGTTCTTAATGCATGCAGCTTTTAATGGATGTGTACTGGCTCGGCCGCCTCTTGTATTTTCAGCTGTGTGATGCGAATGTCAGTGGGTCGTGTATCTGCTCGATTGCTGACATCAGCATTGCACCAGTATCAGCTGGCCCCACTGCACCGAACGCTGGCGACATTGGTGCCTCGCGATAGGCTCTGGCGCTCCTTCCTTTACGTGCCTGGGGATCAGGAGAAGAAGGTGACCAAAATGGCCAATCTGTGCAACGTAGAGGATGTGTCTGGGGGCATCCCGGACATTATTGTCCTCGATTGCGAAGACGCTGTTTCGGCCGAGAATAAAGTGAGTGGCTTTGTGGGTCACTTTGCCTCGGTCTTCAGAATTAACACTTGATTAAATTCAGTAGGCCTCAAGGACTTTACCTGTTTGGTAGTCTCCTTTCTCTTGTTGAAAAAAGAATGACAGGAACGGCAAACTACCGGAAGAAGCAATTTTTATCTTCCGACAATTATCTGCGGCCTACTAGCAAATTCGCCTTCGATATTTATCAAGGAAGGAAATGCAATGTAAAAGCAAGACGGCTTTGCCCGTTAAACGGCTGCTTGTTCGGTTTGTATGTCTGCCATTTCCTATACGCTTAACCCTTTACTTGTTAGTAGTCATGTACTTAAGGCAATATGTTCATGTTCTACTGTCCAGCTTTTAAGGTTGTTGTAATGGACTAGACATGTTTGTATGTACCAATTACTAGCTTGGTGTACTTGAACTTTTGGTCCAGCTGGTAAGTCGCACTCAGCAGATTAGTGTGCTGTCTTGTGAAGCGCTTGATGAAGCGGACATTAATTACCTTCTTTGTCGGTGAAGCGTATCACAAATCCCTTTGTTTTCCGTACGCATTCACCAAGTTCTCAGTTCACATAGCGTCATGCTGTTCCAATAATGCTATTTACGAAGGACGACTAGATATGTAATGGCAAAAAGCAAATGTCTGAGTTCCGCCGCGTCGGAAAAGCGCAAACATGCGCGCCAATGTGGTCTTGTAGCTATGCCTTATTCTTCTCTGTGGACTTTGCTCTGCACCTTTTTTTCTGCTTCTTCTCTCAGCACGTTGCGCATGCTCCCAATATCTCGTTCCCCTCGAGACTGTCCTCGTGATTTTGACATTTGCTCAACGAACCACGCCATAAAAATCCACTATCTCGTGATGTCAGAACGCTGTTGCAATTTGAGGATTTAAGTTTTGTAGGAATTTGAAAGGAGACTATACCACCACTGATACTTCAAACCTGTGATGTTGACGCAAGACTTGGTATTAAAGAAGGCGTAGCTGAGTACGGGAGTTTGGACTGTTTACCTCCTAATCTGTAAATTGACAATATACTTAAGTAAACCAGCATACCCCGAAGTAGGGAGTAAGAGGTGGGTCCGTGCTTTTATCTAACCCACAAGTATGCTTGGGTAAGCATGTGGAATGGAGTCAAGGGACGCTTTAGAGGGATTGGGAAATCCCATGCTTTTAGAATCATCTCCGAATTAAATAAGGATCCACAGAACACGAGGTTATCACGTGACTAAACCCAACCCAAAGTTAGTAGGGTGGGGCAGGCGTGCATCTTAGCGTGTTCTCGCAGCTCTTTAGCTACAGCCCGATTGCAGTCTGTCCAGGACTCTAATGCAACGCTGATTGGGCGACCGGATCGACGCGTCACTTGGCTTAGCAAGGCACGGTTAGCAGCCCGCGTATGGCTTCTGTTTGCCAGCACGAGATCCCCATTATCAGAGTGTTTATTAGAAAGGCGTGTGTGTTGAAAGGTGCGTAGGGTGTGTTAAGATTTTGTTGACCTGGTTTATGGGTAAACCACGGACAATTAGATCAGGATCAATACATTCAGTCACCCTAAGGGTGATTCAGAGAAAATACCCGCATCCTAATTAGGTGAGTCCTGGTCACCGTGAGGCCACTACAAGGGCTTCATTGGGTTGTTGTTGCCTTTGGAAGGCGCTGGCTCGCAAGGTGATCGCCTCGACGCTGCAGTCGCGCGCCTTCGACACGTACCGGCGCAAACTGCTGAGGTGCCTGTCGCTGCGCATCAACGCGCCGTCTACTGGGCTGGCGGCCAACGACCTCTACATGACCCTCTCGACGGCCGTGGAGACCATGAAGGCCGACGGCGGGCCCTGGCCCGGCCCCGACTACATCTCCGTGCCCAAGACGGAGACCATCGCCGACCTCCATTGGGTGAGCCTGGCTGTCCCCTTCGCCTCTAAAATTGCTAACTCCTAATTATTAGGCCATCCCATAAGTTCTGTCCGGGTTTTTAATTTTTATATTTACCAAAATTCCAAGAGTCCTTTACAATGTCGAACCCTGAATCACTTGACGCACTTAATGCTTTATGTGTTGAAGAAAGGAAGGGAAGTAACCAGCAGATTAAACGACTAAACTGTTAGGCAGCCATCACTTGTTTTCGTTTTGTAAACACTAATTAATTTAGTGGCGCTTTTATTTGAGCATTAGATGAGGCTACTAAAATTAATGTTGTAGCTTTGCCACTAAAAGGTGTCCCACTTTCTATCACAAGATGCTATATTTTTCATTTGCGATTCCTTCATTGAATTACTTGTGTAGTCCCTTTGTGCTTTTTCTTGGATGGGTGTGGATGGAAAAAGTTCGCGTACCTCGTTTTATCACCCTCTTAAGCCCCCTTTAATGGTTCCTGTTGGGTGAGTGTGAACAGATCAAGTGTTCGAAGTCAGAGACCTACAGTTGAAACACTTGTTGTAAAATCCAGGCCAACTGTAGCTTTTACAAGGGATGCCTACAACTGTCTTTCAAAGTAACTACTGTGCCCTAGTTCCTCAGTGTCATATCAAGCCATGGCTTTGCTAACGTACACATAAATAAACCTGTCGGTGGCTTGTGTGGGTTTGGCTTCTGTTGAAACGGTGTTTTATGCATATATAAGCATCCACCTGAAGTGCACTCGCTCACTTCATGCTCTTAGCATTTCGGGACGTCAATTACTTCCGTTGCCTTCTCTGCAATAGAGAGTTGTGACCACACCTTGACAGTCGTTTGAATCGATAGACGGCGTTTTTAATGTTTGATTTGCATTAAGTCGTTGTAGGATTGAAAAACCCCCTATAGATCACTTCCCACCTTTTTTTGTCACGAGTCATTGGGTTCTAGAACGCAATTTTTCGGCGAATTTACCGCGTCATGCCTTCTTTCTTACAATGTTTTCGCATAAATTCTTTGACGCACCATTCCCATGGGTAAAGCACTTTTTTACTTTTCAATATAGCTTTAACCTCTATGTGAATTGCCTAAAGGTCGAGAGGTGCCTTAATTTAAATTGGATTTACTTTCTGGTAGAACTGAAGTAAAAAGCCTCCTTTTGTTACGGCCGTTGTTAATTGCCAAATGTATCTTTGAATTCGCCGTGTAGTGGGTCGACAGGCATTGAAATTGAGTGCATTCACCGGTTTTAACGAACTTCCAATGTCCTTTAAATGTTCAGGGCTTGTGATTAGTTTATCAAGGTCGTCGAACTGCACCCCTTTTTCCTGCGCAGCTATTAAAACTCTGAAGCTTTAACGAACCTATTTGTAGATGGTAGCCTGTTTCTAAACATGAAGATTTAGGCTGGCTCGGTAACTGAATATTTAAACGTACTACTGAAGCAATTTTATTTTTACTCCTTGTGCTTCGAAAGTTACACACCGACCGATATGGTTGCATCCAACAGCATCTTTGAAACTACCTGGTGCAAAACTAAAACTGTGTTTTTTCTCTAATCTAAGTTGACTGAGAATGTTGCACTTCACTTCACGTAGGATGTAAATGAGGTAAATTGTGAAACCTGTTGTAACCTCAAAGTCGACTTGGATACGGTCCATATTTCCACATAGAAGAATAACGTAAACCTGTGGTAAGCGCAGCATCTTTAATACCTTGTCTTTGCCTATCAGGCATTCATAGGCAGAATCCCCGATGAACCCGCCTATTGCGCTAGTCATTTAAAGGTACTATTTATTGCTCTAGTATGTCGTCGTCGTAAACCACGCCCTTGGGCATGATTAGGGCTGAGCGGGGATTTGGTGGTTTGAACTAGTGCATCTGTTTACCCTATCGACAATCTGTCCAACCAAAATACTCACTAGATTGAAAAGAAATTAACAGTGTAATCGCACTATTTTCGTCAATTTTACTAAAACAACCTCTAGTACGGCCTCAATTCGACCCCCCCTCTTAACGAGGTTGGAGCAAGCTAATTTTACACAAAAGCTGCTTTTATTGTCGTCGATCATCTTTCTCGATGGAAACGCCCCATAGTTGGTATCAGTCCATCGGCGGAAGCCGAAGTTTAGGAGGGGACTGGTTTAGTCAGTGTGAAAATTTTGTGGCAGTCTTTTACGACTTTTCCCAGGAGTGCGGAGGCAAGGGGCCGAATCCTCCAATGTAAATACGCTTTGTTATTGGCTGCCCTCGTCATCCAGCGCTTTTCTCCAGTGGTCAGCATCTGAATTCAGCCTAAGTCCCTCGAGTATTTTTCCTTGAAGTTTCGAGGACGAAGTCCGCTGTGAGAGCACAATCAGACCGTCTGCTGTTGTGTTGCTTTCTAGCCACCACAGCTTCATGGTCTCTAGCTCATGCCTGATTACTTTCTCATTGTTGAGGGATAAATGAGCAGTGGCCATAATCTTCTCATTTTAATTGCTGTCGTAAATCACCATCATGCAAGTTGTCTTTTGTAAATTAGTTCGAGTTCTTAGTTATCATCACTATGGGTAAAAGTTTTAAACCCTTAGAGAGAGGGTAGTGTTACGTAAAAAAGACCAGATATTTTCCTTAAAAAATATTTTGAGCACTGCAGGAAAGCATCTCAAGATAATTGTGCGTTTCTGTTGCATTTATGCACTCGTGTAGGTTGAGAGCCAGGTCATGCGCATCTTCCAGAAGCACAAGGTGGAAAAAATTCCGCCCATCGCGCTCGTTGGAATGATTGAATCTCCGAGCAGTTTGGTCAACATGCGGGAAATCTGCCAGGAGGCCAGCAGAACCCTCAATCTGCCTCTAGTTGCCCTGGTTTTCGGCTCCGACGATTACTGCGCCAGCCTGGGTACGCCTGTCACCATTTTTGTCCCGTGGTGCCCCGCTACTGAAGTCTGAATAAGTAGGCTGGAGTGTCCCGTTTTGTAGGCATTCCGCACTCTCAGGGAAGGCAAGAGGCCCTTTTCGCTAGGCAATACATGGTGACCATGTGCAAGGCCTATGGACTAGCTGCACTGGATATGGTGGAGACCGATCTTATCAGTGAGTGACGCCTTAATCGGCCGTTATTTCATTACCTTTTATTTGGTAGCCTCGCCTTCAGTTCTAAGTGACTGCTAGTACCTTATGTGCTGGATATTCGCATGATGGAGCGTTCATATAGTTGCGCAGGTTGGATTCATGGCATTGTCAGGGTATTCTAGGGAGTAGTCGAAATTCGGTGGGTTTGTCAAAGCTGCATGGGTGGTTCCAACTTCCACACCCAATTGCACCTGCTGAATGAACCAGATTGGTAGAAGTGAGAGCTTAAAAAGGGAACCTTTTAAGTAGTTCTCTTAGAAAGCCATCAAACAGAGGATCTAGGTAATGTGACTTCTCAATGAAATTCAGCTATAGAAAGTGTCAATTCTATTTGATGACTTCCCTTTAATGCCGCTGGATTCTCAGCGGATAGTTTTCCCAAGATCACTAAGTGGGTACACTAGCTGGTATGTGTAATATCAGGTCATAAAATAGGTTCTGTCTGAATTTTTAATAACTAACAAATGCGGTCGAATGTTGCATTTAATTAAGGGACTCAATCTTCAATGTACTTCCCCTGATTATCTATGAATTCCATTTATTTACAAACTTATCAACACCACCATTATTATAAAAATTCTTCTGATTTGAATTGGAAAAACTCACGAGCGTCAGTTTTAGTCTCTCTTCGTTTACATAAGCTGTTTGTAAACTGCGAAACAAATGCTAGTCTGAAGGAGCGGGGGCGCGAGAATAAGGGGGTGAATGAGCAATTTTCTGCCATCCAAGCTCTTATTCGATCTTTTGTGATATGGTTCTTGCTTTGTGAGGGGTGGGGCTGTGCATTCTCCTGATGAAACATCGCCCCTTTTCGATTCACTAGAAGAGGTCTTTTCCTCCTCAAAGTTTGGTTCAAGCGCTTAGAGTGTATTTGAGAACGACTTGTTGCTGCATTAGGTGATAACAAATCAAGATGTATTATGCCTTTGCGGACCCGTCAGTTTGATCGGAAAATAACATTTTTCCACGAAGTTCCCTTTTTGGCTGTAGCTGGGTCTTTCCCCCGCTTACGGAGCCGCTTTTGACGACGCCTAACACTTCGATACATGTTCGATTTTTCACCAGTCGCAAGTCACAGATATATCCACCAAATAAGGTGAAACAAGTTGGCTGTGAGAATGAAGAAAAGGGAAGATGTCAACTCGTGATTTGTGTTGGTCGTTTTTAGACACACATTCTAATTTTCCAAGTTTTTTAGGATCAAAACGAACAGTTGTATGATTTGAACTAAGTTTAATTACCTATTCCAAGTCAAGAAGCTTATCATCAAACTCAACTGGAAGTCGTCCGATTCCGTCTTCATCTTCTTCGAAGGTGAAACCTTCACTTATGAATTAGCAAACCGTCCTCTGCATTCATCTTTTTTCCCGCATTTCTCTTCATGAATGGCGTGGATTTTTCTAGCTTGCTGCTATGTTTCCTCTCTAGAACTCACGAAACACTTACCTGAAATGTTTCTTGCGTATTTGCACATTAACAGGTTTTTAATCAAGCACATTTTGATTTTATTGTTCTGTAGGACAAAATTTGTTTTGTTTAAACGCATCTAACTGTAAAAGTTATGTTTAGCTCCATTAAACATGCTAAAATACTTGAGATTTCGTTCATTATATAAAGATAAGAATCAGACAGTATTACCTGATAATTAAACATAATTAATAATCAGGTAAATTTATTTAACATTTAGGTAGTTGATGTTCCAATCAATGTCTGTTAGCAACTCGGAGCTCAACTTGCTTCAACTGCTCTTTTTCCGTTCATGGTTTGATCAGATATGGAGCGCTTTCGACAGAACTGTGATTTCGGCGCGGGCCTGGGCTACGACGGGAAGCAGCTGATTCACCCGCGGCAAATCGCGCCATCGAACGTGGCGTTCGCGCCGAGCGCGGAGAAGATCGAATGGGCGACGGCGGTAGTGGAGGCAGCGGCGGCGCAGACGGCCTCCACCTCGGTGCCCGCCGACGCGCCACCCACCGCCCTGCCCTCCGACCGCTCCGCCCTCGCCGCCGGTGCTTTCGCCTTCCGCGGTCACATGATCGACCGCCCGACGGTGCTCCAGGCCGAGCGCGTCGTCGCCCTAGCCCGCCTCATGGGCAAGGGCCGATGAGGCCCCCCCTCCATCTCCATCTCCCACTCAATGTGCCAACAGACGCTTCTCTAGAGTCCTTATTTGCTCGAAGGAATATGCAATACCGCCCTAGTAATACTTGCATGATCTACAATAAATTAATACTTGAATTTCCTCAAAATTAGCGGCTAGATTTTGGGGGAGGGGCTTTTGAAAGCGACTGGTTGTCTAGTGTCCTGGGAGGAAGGGGCAATTTTCAACGAGCTCACCGAAATCATAAACGGTCTCTAAATGTGGCAGTGGATTCATTTTTAGTTTTTTATGTGTTTTGAGTACCGACTTAACTTCTTCTACGCAATTTGAGTATGATTTATTTGAAGGTATTAACTTGATAGACTATCTTTATTATAAAGTAGTCGAGGTTTTTACAATAAAGTTGTTCGTGGAAAGAACATCTGAAGTTGTTTTGACTGGATTATGACTGCTTCGAGCTGGTTATTTAGCGCTGAGATTACTCCGTTCTTGAGGCATTTTAAACAAACCCGAAGGAGAAGTCCTGCTTTTAATTCCATCGTCTTTCACCAATCGTTTTCCACTTAGGTGATTTGCTTTCTGTAACGCCTTAAATGGGCGTTGTCTTCCACGTGGAGCTTGTGCTTGTGGTGTTTTTTTCAATTGTGGCACTTAGCAGTTCCGGCTTGTCGCTCTCTATGCACGTCCTCAAGCCTGACAAGGCAGCCAATTCAACTCAGTCTGCTTGGTTCATAGTTTAGGTTATTTCTGGTAGGATTGTCAGTAGTTGAGTTTATGTTGGTTGTTGAAAGGCTATCGCTTATGTTGCGTAAGGTTTTGAGAAAGTTTCCTAAAGCTCATTGGATATAGACCAAACAAACTGAGCCAAGGGATGACAGAGATTAGCTGCGTTCCTTATTGGCAACGTTCAAGGTATTATGTCACTTGAATTAATAGGTGTGGCATTTATATTAATGAATAAATACAGGGAAACAGAATTGACTCGTTTTCGTTCCTTTTCTCAAAAATATCCATTCAACTAGTCGGAGGTATCACTATGTTTGGTCGTAGTTATTGTTATTTCTCTTTATGTTAATGCATTTAGACAGATCTTTTGTGAAGAAGCCGTTCTCAGGAAGAGAGCGTTGTCTATTGAAGAAAGCAAGGCCCCTCCCCACAAATGGAGGTGAAGCACGGTGAGGCCTTCTCCTAAAGGGTTAACACACTTGGACAAGTGTGCTCGCTTCGAAGGAAGTTGGCTGTAATTTCTAACTTGTATTGTGTTTGGATTCGTATGCACCTCTGGGATGGCATCTGGTATCTTTCGCATCACCTTTTGGGCCTCTACAGCGCTTGCGTCCTACCAAGTGGATGCTTGAGGGTCAATCAAGTGCCCTAAGTTGTAGGCTTGTGAATATGGTCTCATCACTATATTTTAAAACATCTATTGTTTTTTTAGGAATCGACTTAAGTCTTTGTAAATGCCGATATTTTTTCTGATTCGTGTCAACATCCTGCACAAATGCTGCATTTAATACGAAAATAAAATTCATTTTTAGATATGATTTAAGGTGCGAGAGAATTAAGAAGTTGTGGGACGAAATTCTAAAATTTACACCACTGAAAATCTGTGCAATCTAGTCTTATTTTGAAAATACTTTAACGCGGTCTGCTCATAGCCAAGCACACATACCGGTACTTAATATTAACTGAACCTGGAGGATTCCATACTTCAAATAATAATATATTTTTTACGGTGAAGCTTTGAAAATAAGGTCTGTGTGGAGAAATCAGGGGATCCATAGGCAATCAATGCCATTCACCTGTTCAGGTTCTCTCTTCTGGGTTTCAGGTGCTCCAGCGTGGAACGTGTGCTGAAAAACACGTGACAAGCTCTAAAAGCGTCATTTACAAGACTATTTGATGTCTAAATATGTGGATTACGCTGTTCCTATAATCAGGGGATAGAAATAGATGTATGAACAGAGCAAACTGTATAATATGCCTACTTGATGTGTGAAATTGTTTACATTGTTTAGTTTTGTTAAGCTCAAGAATATGACGAAATGCAAAGTGCCTCTCTGTTAAGGCCTATTGTTTAAACTCACTCCAACGCTTACCTTTTTTTCCTCCTTACGAATCTTCAACGGTAAAAGCGTAAATTAATGTCGGTGATCCAGGCACACACCAAAGCTCCGTCAGTCACAATGGAAAGCTTAGAGGTATCCAAGGTGTGGACCCAAGCTTCTGTTTTCACGAGTTTATTTAGACCATTCCGATAGGTTCCTTTTATCCATGGACAACAATAACCAGTATGAAATCGGTCATTTTGTCAACACTGTCTGTTCTGGAACCCAAGTTTTATGTCTGTAATTTAAAAAATCCCTTCCTCTTTTAAAAAACAGGTTTATTTGGTCTCCCTTCTGGAGTTTCGGGAACATATCTGTAGCTGTAGTTTAGCATTTAATACGGGCCGAAAAAACAGATGCTGAATAAATTTCCATATTTTAACATCAAATCGCGAAATTTCATATTTGCTTTCACCCTACCTATTCAAAGTCGCACTTTGACCTTGAGTATGATTATATCCTTCATAACAATGCGGCATGGCAACAGAGTGGACTTTAAGTATTCACCCTCCAGGGTGTAGCTTTTGCTAAATGACATTAGCAAGCCTTACACGTGTAGCTTTTTCTGACTTGCATTTACCGTATCCTTCTATATGTTCTGGCAAACTCAAAGATTTTCCGTGTAAGCTTGCCGCTTAAATCGAAATAATACGAAACATAAATCTGCTCGACTTAAAAGTTGTCGCCTGAAAACTCTGTGCTTTAAAACTCTTTCAAATAAAGCAATACATTTTGCAACTTTTCGAAAAATTCTACACATTTTCAAACTTTATTGCAAAAGGGTCATTCTTCTAGGAATTGCAACTTTAGAATTAGACAAATCGTTCTTTTAAAGCGTTTTTACGATAAATGAAAATATCCATGCACTTAATGTTCCAATTATGATTGGAGAATATTCATTTATAAAGAGAGTGAGGCATAATTGTCCATTGTTGAGCATCGCTGTTAGAATGGACATTCAAGATAGCAGAATTGGGAATGGTGGGGAGTAGGATTCGTAGATTTGTAGCCAAAACTCGATAAAAATTAATGAACATATCTGTGACTGGTAGAACGGGGGTAGTAGAGTCTAAGAACTCAAACTTACAACTTTAGGGCTTTTAGTAAATTTGAACAATCGCAGAAGGGTAACAAGTGCAGCATTCATCGAAAATGATTGCAACATCTTACACGTGGAGGCAAGTTCGGCTTTAATGGATAATTTTGAACAATATTTTTGCCATAAATATGCATATTAATATAGATAAATAAATGCATGGGAATAGCAGTGTCCATGCAATAAAAAAGTCTTTCAAGAACTTTAAAATTTCTAAGGAGATTAATTTTCTGGAATAAAATTGATGCTGTTTCTATGGTGCTTCCAACCTGGAGCTTTTGTCAGCCAATGAAATAAAACGCCAACTGAGCAGTAGCTATATAAGAGCACACTTTTCAATCCTCCATCAGCTTTTACTGGCACACGTTACCATTGAAGATATCAATATGGGTCTATTCTTGTCGAAGGTCTGGGAAACGCTCTTCGCATCAAAGAAGGAAGCGCGTATCCTCATGGTTGGTCTGGACGCAGCAGGAAAAACGACCATTCTCTACAAGCTCAAGTTGGGCGAAACCACGGTGACCATCCCAACTATTGGATTCAATGTTGAAACAGTGGCCTACAAGAATATTACCTTCACCGTTTGGGATATCGGTGGCCAGGAGATCATTCGTCCCCTTTGGCGACACTACTTTCCTGGAAGTGTTGGTAAGTAATTGGTCCATTTAATGAGTCAGTTACATTTTGAGCTTATAAGCTATAGAATATCTAAGCCGTGATCACATTATAGCTAGCTCTAATCGTATTTTGTGTATTGCAGCTGTGATATTCGTGGTCGATTCAAACGATCGGGCGAGACTTGGGGAAGCCAGGGAGGAGCTAAACCGCATTCTCACCGAGTATGAATTGCGTGACGCCATTCTACTAGTGTTCGCCAACAAAATGGTAGGCAAATAAGAGTCCTAGAACACCTTGTATTTGTCACAGCTGGCGTGTGACCATCTCACCAATGATTTTCAGGACCTACCTTATGCCATGAAGGCTTCCGAAGTGACAGAAGGGCTGGGACTCCATAAACTGCCATCTTCGAGGAAGTGGTTTGTTCAAGAAACCGTGGCTTTGACTGGAGCTGGCATATTCGAAGGACTTGACTGGCTGGGGGCCGAGATTAACGCGAAGTCAAGATAGAAAACTGGTTTTTGTATCCATTTGTATACATGACTAATAAATTTTACTTTAACGAAGATGCACTTTCGTAACGTGAGATGCTGGGCTATGTTTTTCAATGGGTAAATTGCACACAGCCTGATTTGATATCTGGAAAACTGCTTTATAAACCAAGTAATTATTTTTTAACCATAAAATGTATCTTATCATATAAGGTTGTTTTCTAGTAATTCTTGGAGGATTAAGATATCCAAAACAGTCAGTTTTCGTGATTTCAGCAGATTGCTGCTCTAAAATTCTTCCTGAAAAATTACATTTGAGCTGAGGGATTTGTAAAGAGATCCCTTATGGGGAAGGGAATCACGGCGGAGGGATTGAGTAATCCCATATGATCACGTCGACCGTCGCTTCGACGTGATTTCCTTTCACACAACAGATCCCTCTAGAAATTCTTCAGTTCAGATTTGATCGGCCCTGAAGGGTATCGTAATGTAGCTTAACACTAAAATTCAGGACCCCGAAGTGATGAGTGATTACCCAATTCCTACGATGAGATCTTTACCAAAATGAATTCTTATGAAGCTTCCTCGGCTCAAAAGGATTCTTGCAACATTCTTCCTGCTGTCATATCACAGGAAAGTTTCCAAGGCCAAGCTAGCCTACCTAGATTGAAGATTCTGCATTAACTAGCCGGTACTTAAATTCAGCTCTTCACACGACTCATCACTCCCAGCACATCGCTTTTTTTAGGGGTAGTTATATTATTCAACCATCTGTACTCCGAGATGAGTTGCGGTGAAGACACTGAGTATCCTTTAACCTTTTCAATGGGAAAAATAGGTTACTTCTCCGTTGGCTCAAGGTTGATACAAGGCAAAACCTAGGTAGACTGTCTTCTTTCATGTGCCTAATCTAGACAGGAACTCAATCGGATATTCGGCCGAAAACCCCGTCAGTTGGCCAGCAAGCACTTCAGACGTGTGCAGGTAGGACACCAATTTTACTGATCAAAAGCCAATTATTTTCATTTTTCGTTCATTATCAAATCATGTTTTCCCCTGAGGAACGCATCATTTCGAGTACGGCCTGCAAATCATCAATATTCTCCATTTCATGGACGGGGGTAGCAGTGTTGTCGCCGTTGTAATGTCCCGATAAGAACATAATCGAATACCTGCAACTCATCTTCATCCACCAGAAATCACTACCGAACAAATTTATGATCGAGAGCTAACGGAAAGCACCTTCGGTCCTTCCCTGCGACTCGAATGCCTATTTCCCCTCACTTTTTCTCTCGTAGTCACACCACTGGAAGACTTTTGATCACTTCTATCGATTCAAATACAAGCAATCGCTCAGAAGCCAGAACTCAGTACCGATTGTTTCGTCCGCGAAAGCATTTGACGTGATGTTCATCATAAGGTAAAATATTACCTCACGTTCAAAGTCAGCAGAGTCCACTGCCACATCCGTGTTCCACTCACTTCCCTTCCTCATTCCATGACTCTAGCGGCCTGGTGCCATCTGAGTAGTCCAGACAGCCTAATCAATACTATGTTCTCAGGCTCTCACAAAGTCTACTGTACTCTCCCGTCGCCAATCAAAATGTGAGTCGCCCCCGAGTTCCTGTATCGCACAAAGCCGCTTGAGTGCGCGACTCAGAACCATCACAGGTTTCCAGGAGACGTTCTGGTGTGCACGGCTCTCTTCACTCTCTCGTAGGTAAACCATATTATACCGGGTAGTTAATCCATCTTGAAGAGATCCTAAATGTAGCCAAACCGCTGCAACTCTGCAACTTCGACCATCGCACAGACCACTGTATCGTCTACCTAAGTCTCTCCCACAGGTACTGTAACCTTCCTTCCCGAGCTTTCTTTATACATTTTATATCCTACCAAACGCTGCCATCTTCGAGGAAATTGTTCGTCTAGGAAACCGTGGCTGTGACTGGAGCTGGCATATTCGAGGGACCTGACTGCCTGGGGACCGAGATTAACGCGAAATCAAGGTAGAAAACTCTTTTCTATATCCTCCTGTACGCATGAATATCTATATCTGAAAATATAATAATTTGCATTTTACAAAGATGCACATCCCTTATTGAAAATATACTTAGTTGGGTCTGTCGGCGCTTAAATTCATTTATGTATTTTATTGGCATTTTCAGATGGCTTTGTTGATCTCATTCATTTAAAATAACCTTCTGATCCCCCATAGGGATTGATTGAACACAGGGCCAATTAGGGTGAACATAGATGCATGGGCTCTACCAAACAGCACAAGGAGATACGTTGAGTTATCATATGTACTTCTCTGATTATTACTGGTTTTAGTGAATAGCTCAGGACCCGTGGATATCCGCCATTCCGCACCTACCAGAAGGGGCCGCGTCCACCTCTAGAAAACCTCCCGAAGCCCGCAACGTTCAGAATGTATCCCCTATTAATGCGATGCCAGAAGGCGGATTGGATGACGAAAGAGGTAAGCCACCTGTTTTGGCAGGTATCGGCTACGACGTGAGCACAGCGTGTGAACGGATTTTTGTGAGTTCAGGGAGTTGTCCTGTCACTGGTATGTTGTCTCTACAATAGAGCCCATGATGCTGGTTATGCTCGAGCCAAGTAATAGGGACCAGAACACTAGACATAACATTGTATGAGATATCGTGAGACAGTTCAAAAGTTTATTTATGCATTTTTTGCCATAAAAGCAAAGCAATCCATAATGAGTGGTTTTCTAGCAATGCGTAAGGACGTTTTAAAATATAAAGCAAAATATGCAATTGAATGTTTGGTCGTCAAAGCAGGATATCCCCATCAATTCAACCTGAATCTATTAATAAACAATTTATTGATTATCAAAACACTTTATGACCTACAACTGATGCTCAAGTAACAAGATTAATATTGAGTAGATCTGTAAAAATAAGTAACAGAAAATAATTTGGTCATTCACAAGAAGTTAGTGGACGTGTAAATAAACAATTGTAATACTTTCGACTGCTTTAAATCAAATTAAACAGACCAATTTTAGTGTACGCTTTGAGCAACTCATTTCTGGAGAATTATCTATACCTTACTCATTTTATTCTCTTGTGCAACAGGATCATTGAAATTTAGTTTGAGATAAGTGCCACTACCTAGTAAGTATTAAGAAATCATAGTGAATGCAAGTGAAAAGAAAGATCCAGGGTCAATAAGCCTTGATTCCATGCAGTTTTGCTAGGTGAGTCCCACAATCAGCGGGTAAAATTAACCATTAAAAAGGGAATTATCCATTCCAGTTCAGTGAAATCCTTAAGCTATGTTTGCATTATTTCTTCATAATCAGCCCTAGAAATTTTTTGATTCCAGATTCTTCAAAGGTTAACTCATCCGACAAAGATTAGACCATCTACCTCTGTGACACAACGTTCTAATGCTGCTCAAGGGGCGCACGCACTCCGCAGGAGCCTGGCAACGTCCCCGACCTGACTCCTCCTCCCACGCAAATGACTTTATGCCCCTGTCTTCGTTCTAACAAAATTCTTTAATAGATCGTATTCGTTGCTTATGCTAGTCGGTGAGATTAGACTTCCGATCGGTCTGCTTGGTCTACCGTCGTCGAAGCCGTCAAATTCAATCTGCTCGAAACCCTGTAATGATGATTAGAATTTCTAAAATATTTTTCTCTCTCCAAAATTACTGCTGTATTGTATCTCGTCTACTCCCTTCTCGTAGTAATGGTATATCATTCTAAATAGGCTTCGACGCATATTCAAAATTTAATCACGCTTTCCCCATCTTCCTACAGTCTTATTTTTATGGTAGAAATGGATAGGTTGTTCACAACGATGCACCACGACAATAGAGTGTAGGTTTTGTTAACTGACACCCACAGGCCTTACACTTGTAGCTTTTGCTAACTATATTTTACGTTTCCTGCAACATAATATTGTATGTTGAAACTGTGATTAGAGGTGCACAAAAATGGTCCTACTGAAATCCTTAGAGTCTAGTTGAACTGGATAAAAATAGTCTGACTCACTTGGTTCTTATAAACTATACCTTATAGAAAACTACTTAAGCAAACTGATTAAATCAGCCATTTCCGTTTAAAAACAATAAATAAAATTATATTAAGTGGAACGATACATTATAGGAAGGGTTGACGACATCTTATCTATGAAAGTACATTTTGCGGAATTATGAAATTTAAACAGTTTTAGACCGAAATTAGGATTATAAATTGTTACAAATTAGCACAGTTGTAACTTTAGTGTTCGTCAAATGGCTTTTGGTCGTATAATTAACGCTACTTGCACAATACTTCCAACGTGGAGCTTTTGACAGCCAATGAGATGTTACGCCAACAGAGTAAGCACGCACGCATAATCTTTCGCCTTTACTTGCCAGCACGTTTTACCAGGGCAGAAATCAGCGTGGGTTCAGTCTTATCAAAGGCCTGGGAAACGCTCTTCGCATCGAAGAAGGAAGTACGCACCCTCATGGTTAGTCTGGATGCAGCAGGAAAAACCACATTTCTCTAGCGGCTTAAATGTGGAGAGACATATATGGCCATCCCAACCATTGGATTTAATGTCGAAACCGTCCCCTACAACAATACCAACTTCACCGTTTGGGATATCGGTTCTCAGCAGATGAGTCGGCCACGACTACTTTCCTGAAAGTGCTGGTACGTGATTGAACCACGTTATAAGCTTTTGCTCACACGTATTGAGAAGCTATAGAATTTGTTATTTTAAGGGATGTATTTGACATTTTATCGATCACTGACTTGCTAGAAAACTTCCTAGTTTAAATCTATTTTTGACTTTTGAAGCTTTGATATTCGAGGTCGATTCAAACAACCGAGAGAGACTTGAGGATGCCAGTGAGGAGCTTAACAGACTTTTTGGGGAAAATAAATTGCGTGACGCCATTCTACCTGTGTTTGCCAACAAAATGGTAGGCAAATCAAAATCCTAAAAGCCATGATTTTGGCGCAGCCAGCACTCAACCACCCTATCAATGACTTTCAGGACCTGCCTAATGTCATGAAGGTTTCCGAAGTGACAGAAGGACTGGGACTTCATAAACTGCCATCTTCGAGGAAATTGTTCGTCCAGGAAACCAATGCTGTAAATGGAACTGTCATAGTCGAAGGACTCGATTGGTTATGTGCAGAAATTAACGCGAAATCAAGACTGAAGTAACCTATCTTTTAAACATCTGTTTGTATGTATGAACATCAAACAAAATTGTGTAATACTAATTTGGGTTTTAACAGATTTACATCTATTGTCAACGTGTACTGCGCTATCATTGCTACCATACAAATTGTGCCCTGCATTTGATTTGCTTTTGCATATATCATAAATGAATAATATTTTTTCTCTACCAAAAAATCTAATGGAGTCATATAATGTTTTTTCTAACAACGTGAAAAGGTCGAATTTCGATATTTAAGGCCAATTTACAATTACATTCTTGTAGTGGTTAAGCTACACAAATGAAATATTAAGACAAAAAAGTGACCGGGCAGAACACGGCTCTACACAATAGATTAGGGTGTTTCCTTTTGGCCTTGTGGGTTCAATGAGTGATCTTGTGAAGTAGAGATGGTACAATCCCCTAACACACATGCCAGCATAGCCATTTTTGATGCTCATTTAGTGCAGAAGGAGCATTGGACTTTAACTTAAGAAAACAGTTAATCATTATTTCGGTCAGATTCAGCGGAAAACACCAAAAGAAGTTTGTAAAGAATGCCGGTGATTTGAAAGTCCCACAGCCGAAAAGCATATATTTCATGCAGTTCTGCAAGGCGGATCCCAAGATCCACACGAAAAAATGAACCATTGGAAAGAGAATAATCCACCGCTCATTTTCTAGTTGACAAGTTCACCATGCACTCGAGCTCCTCAATGTCCTTCTCCAGAGATTGGAACGCCCGGTATTGTGGATTTTGCTTCCAGGCACCGAGTGCATTCTCCATCTCCTCACTCCTCCTTTCCTCGTTTTGAAGAGCCTCGAGGTACTCCATGCATCCCTGACAGTGATTCGAGTTCCGATCGGACATTTGGTGGTTGAAATTGAAGTCAGTTTGTTGTTGAGTGCTCTCAGTTTTATCAACACCGTGAATATGTTTCTTCTGGCTCAGACCAGCCTTGGTGGTCTCTTCACTCACAAAATCGCCTCCAACACAAGGTTTTATGGGGGTCTCCTTGTCAGCTTCGGGTGGTGTTTTAAGTCGTTTTTCGAATTCCGTCTGAGCTAATGTCTCACTTTGCAGCTCATCAAAACTATGCAGGTGGGGGATGCTGGGGATTTCACCCCATTCCCTTGGAAAATTCGACTCCGGCTTTCGGGAATACTCGAACTGATCCTCTGTTATTTTAGAGGAAGCTATCTGACTCTGTTTCGTCTCTTCCTCCTGCTCTTTCAGTTGAGCATTTCCACACTCAAAGGCATGTCGAAGTTTCTCATGAGTTAGAGCCACCAAAGTGGTGTATTTAAAACCTTGACTGATCAAATTAGTTCCTGAGCCACGTTTCATCCCACCAGAGCTATTCATTCTAGTCGCGAAATCAACCACCAGCTTCAGAAACAGATGATGTTCACTAGGCTCAGTTAGGTAAGTGACCTGTATAATCCAGTTGCCCCGAGCAAACAAAACTTGCTCATGGGGATTAGATATGTTAATCAACAAACCCATTTCATTTTGGCTCAACTCAGCGCCACCGAAGAGGATGTTTCCAGGGAGGAAGCGAACTCGACTCTGGGCAGATTTCGGTCCCGAGTGCGTTCGCTGGGTCATGGTATTCCCATCAAACACGGAAATCTCACACTGGCATCGTTTGGCAATATTGTTTCGAACCGAGCGATAGATGGGGTCCACAAATAAATCCTGACTCAGAGTGCCCATGGGAATGGTAAAAATGAAAAGAGCGATTTCATTCTGGACGGCAGCGGTGTCTGGCAGCAGATAGTATGAGGTGGCGGAGCTGCGAAAGGGGATAGTAGACATTTTTCCACTTAGGCAGGCCCAGGCTGTTGAAAAGAAAAACCCGCCCACGTGCCTAAGTGTATGAATCAATGGGAATTGTTAGTGCCCTCGTTTGCACGTGATGAAGCCCATGGCTTTGTTGTGGCCCTGCTTAATCTAATGGCGACCTGACAGTATCATCACTATCAAGGGACACCGATAGGAGGTAGCACCTCCGCACCGAGTGCATTGACCTAAGTCTCATCGGACCAGGTGTTGATGTATAGATCCGGTCAACCTGATCTTGATGCACACTCTCATACAGTTCCCCACAAATCTCTCTGAAACGGACGCCTCCTCTTTTCCACCTGCGATAAGGACTCCTTATCTTATATGGTCTGAGCGAAAACTTTAGATAGGACGTACGATACAGACTTGTGCCTTTAAATCACTGCTATAGCTTCTGAGATAACAGGCTAATCTCCTACATCTCCTGATGCTTCATTTCCTAATTTATTTGTGTAAAAGCAAAATGCGATTATTTGCAATATCGCCAAGCTATATTATCATATAAAGTGGGGCTTGATTGTTTAAATCCAGTTAAACGGCTCAAGTCTCAAGAATTATCCCTAAGATGTTTCATTTTTCGATCAAAAGTTTTAATTCACAAATGAAAGTTGTTTTTGCTAGTAAATAATGTTTCAATTTAGGCCTTAGTAATCGAAGATGAGCACTTTTATTGGTGGAAAAAATCGAAACTCCTACGAGGTAAACAGAATACAGTCATTCAGTATTTATTTCACAAAACAGAAAACAAGTAACATGACTTTGATGTCCATCCATGATTTTCTTCATTTTAATAAAAGCAAGTGTATTCATTGGATGATGTCAATGATTCATTTCTTCATTTTGCACTTCGGCTCATTTAGCATTGAACCAGAGCACTAACAGCAAGAAATATAATGTAAGTAGTTTGCTTTTGAGGTAAATAACGAAGTCCTTGAGGCCTCCGAATATTTTTCAGTTCGCTACAAGCTCACTGTAAATTCAAGAAATGTAGGCTTTATTTCCGACATCTATTTCAGTTAACATTCTGTTGGTCTGGTTTCTACTCATAATTAATTTAGTACGTTAAAATATATGGACTTTTTAAAATTTCTATGTTATTTTCGGTAAAATGAGTTATTGATATTAATATTGATGGAGTACCAATTAAAAGCAGCATTAATGTAATTGTTGCTAAGATATTAATATAATATTAACAGTACGAGGTCAGGTATGGTTAAGTTTTGAGAAATAATGAAATGTGACCTACGCATTAGCAGGCCCCATCTTGAACAAATTCGTCGAGCTTCGCTTGCGAAGTCATTGCAAAAGCGAGAACAATGCGATTATCATAAGGTTGTTTTTGCAGCCCTAAAAACTGCTGTTCCCATCGTGGCAGCATTATGAACCGGTCCCATTCATTGTCTTTTGGCAAAGATGGCTGGGCTCTCTTCAATTTATCCGCCAACGACTTGTCTAAGAAAACGGTTTGTAGGTTTCTGAAACGAACAGCTCCCTCCTTCTCTATTTTTCGGCTTCCGGGTTCACCGATCTTACCCATTGCAACAACACTTGGCTAAAAAGGCAGCCAACTAGACTTTTAGCACATACAGGTCTGAGTGTGTGATTAGCGGAAAAACCTCGAGGAACTTTCAGATATATTTTTGAAATTGCGCTTAAACTTACGAGTCCCCTAGAACAAATTACAACTTTGTAACACGAATTACAATTATATATGCATAGGTACTGATTATTAGCAAGCTCCATTTAGCTTGTTATATTTGATTCAAGTTCAAGTATTTACGCGTAGTCAGAATAATAAAGCAGGAATTTTTCAAAATGTGGAAATTACAGTTAGTCTCAAAAGTTCATCTATAACACTTCTAGCATTAACTCCATTCGTATCTTAATCTAGGCGTTCTTCTATCAAAGATGCACTTTTTTAAGGGTATAAGTACTTTGAGTAAATTTAGAAGCCCCCTTATAATGAAACACTTCATTAAATGGGAGGACTTGTCGATAGTATCAGGGAGTTACTAAAACTAGAAGAAAAAACATTTTTGATTTAATTTGCTCCTCACTGATCCTCCGCCTCTACAAATATTGAGAATACACATATCTTAATAATTTTCAATTTCAAAAACACTTTGCACATTGCCGAAAAGACTGTGACTTAAATGATCAACTCCTTAAGCTTGCTGCAATGTTCCAAGCTTTGAATGTTTGCACAATAAACACAAGTCTTATACTCACCAACAGAGAGTCTACTATCTTAGTCTGCAAAGTGGCGAAACATTTCTTAAGCTCCTGATGCACATCTCCCAACTGGTTCACTTCCTCGGGAGCCATTGTAGCCGGTTCCCCTTCCTTTGCGCCAGCCCCACTCTTCTCTGCCTCCACCTTCCCTGATCGCTTTTCTCTATTCAAGTCTTTTGGGCCTTTCGGAGGTCCTAGAGTTTGCTTAGGATTCTTCTTCAACTGTTTTTGACCATTTTGGGTGGCTGAATGCCTTTTCGATTGATTTTTGGTTCGATTCGGATAGTCGGTTACTTGTGTTGAGTCCGTTGAAACAAGGATCAACTGGGTACCAGAAACGATCCTTTTTTGGGTGCATTTGCGACAGTTACCTTACAAGAATAAAATGGAAGCTGTGGACTCCATGATTCGTACAAGAATCGGATTAATAATCCCAGATCCTATAGAGCATTTAACGAATCCCAGGGTTTGTTGGAACTCAGACCACATCGCTAACTCACTAAGTGACCCATCGTACCGGTCAGTTTAACGTACAAACAATTTTTCTGTCTTATAATTTATTCATGTCGTATATACCTAAACCTACACGCTGCAACTGGGTCTTATTAAATTCACCCGGGCTCTCCCCTTTTTGCTTAATTTCTAATCATCCTTCTTTCATAAATGAACCAGTCGATTCCTCCCAAGACTCTCGGCTTGATTACAGTTACCCTCTGTTTGCTCTCCAACAGACTACACTCCCAGCCAACGACATGTATGTGCTCCTTACTCCGACAACCGCGAAATTCCAGCCAGTCTATGAAGTGGGATAGTTTTGCTTCTGATAAATTTAGCTCCCTTTATTACGTAGACCATCACAAAAGTTGGGCAGTATAACAGATATTAAACAGCCTTAGTAAAACTGCACTTAGGCAAAGACGTTAAAATTAAATCCTGACAAAGCTAGAACTCACACTGCTTCTTTCTGGAAGTCTTTCTTGATTTTTGGTCACCTTGGCCGTCTGGTGCGGCGGTCGAGTTTACAGGACTGGTCATCTTGACCTGGGATTTCGCCCTAGCGCGTTCGCCTGTAGATGCGTGCCTAGCTCCACCTTTTATGACTACAAATGCAGGAACGGCATTTATTAGTTGCAAATCAGGCAAACTCTGCATCAGGAGAGAATCAAATGAAGTTGGGTGCGAAAATTTATCTACATTGTCCGGATAGGCAAAAATCTAATCCCTTACTGTGATATACAGCTCCTTGCGATTTTGTTCTCGATGTTCTCGACAAGCAGTTTTGGGTTGAGTTTTGTGTTGACTGAGGCGTAGATTTGACCGATGAAGGAAGATGGGGATTTCTATAGGAGCTGATGAATCTCTCCTGAGCACTAAGGTGACATGGACCATGGTCAAGAGGTGTTTCTGCCTTTAATTGCGCTTGTTTGCAGACAATGTGACCATCCTCGACCATTTCTGGAAAAGAAGTGTGAGGTTTAACGTAGTGTCCTTGCTTTCCACATTCTAATTAATTTCACTTTCTTATCTGCTCATATTCGGTAAGAATAGTGTGATGGTGATTATTTTTATAAAATGAAATTTCAAGATATTTGCGATTTATAAAAATATACAAAGTGGTCAGCCTAGGAATTGTATACTTTAGCTTATTAGGAGAAATCTCACGTAAAAATCCCTTCTTAAAACCCTCATCTTTAATACCCTTCTGCACTTTTTCTAGTGTTCACATTACTGAGGAAGAGTAAATGATTCCCCAAGGGCACAAAACTTATTATCATATCTACCCAGGGCTCGATATCAGACTACTGCTATCCAAAAATTAAGTTTATTTTAAAGCAACGAAAATGGGATAAAAACAAGAATTAAAAATATCAGAAACTGCTTGAAAATTCAAAGTCGGTGACTAAAGTGTAGGCGAATCATTGTTTTGAGTTCGTGGATGCAATCTGCTCACTGGCCTCCTCAAGTATACCTAAAAGAGGCAAAGACAGTTTGAGTCATAGCAGCTCAAATCACACTCTCTCAACGAAAAGCAAGAGATTGTGGAAAAATTTCCCTTGCCCAGGGGCTGGAGAGTGCTCGTAAATCCCACTCGATCTTCCACCCCCACCACCTCCCCGGTTTAACACTACTTGCCCTACAATTCCTCCAGCCCTAAAGGGAAATTACCCAACATTCTCTGTGCCTTCGCTCAAGCGAGGATTGAAGTTAAGCTGCCCGACTCAAACTGTCCTTATCAGCCCCAACCTAAGTGGAAGATCGAGTGGCCTAACTTCACCCAATACAAGCGAGAATTCGACTCACTTCTGATCACGTTCTCCAGAGGTTGCATCACGATATTCTCGCGTGGGAAATAACGCTTCAGATACTCCCTGAATCGTGTGCTTTTGATGCCCGGTAACTGTTGTCTGGCATTTTGAGGGCTATTCTTATCGTTGCTCCCATTTTCGGTTTTCCCAACTGATTTCTGGTGCGAGGGAATGATTATGGATCGATTCGGATCAGGGAAATTGGTTGGGGTCCTGGTTGTGAGATGATTGGGGTGCAGCTCACCGAAAACCACCTCGAGTTCGCCCTTGCTCGCGTCGATTCCTGCCTTCCAGATCTCAGTGTCGGAGCTGCGAGTGGCTTGGAGACTTATAGACTCGCCTGGAGGCATAGGAGCTATGAAAGGCTTGTTTGAGTTTGTGATAACGGTTGGTAAAGGTGGAAGTGGAGGTGGAGGAGGAAAGCAAGCTGGTTTCATTACTTTTCGGTGGACTTAAGCAAAGAAAACAACCAGTGGCAGTCGAGGGACGAATCGAATCTCCCGGTAGTATCGATTTATGCCACGTGGAGACCACCAACAAGTATTCTAGCAGCTGTAATATCCATGCTACATTATTAATCATATGACGTCGGAATAGAAACTGATTACAAACTTGAAGAAGCTCTGATTGTAGGCCTATACAGAAGGTTTGAAGCCTGATGTTGGATGGTTCATTTTAAAGCCTTCAGCTTAAGTTATAGAAATGAAGATCATGCTGAAATCTACCACCAAAGTAAGTATCTTTTCTTGTTCACTACATTTATTGCAATCCAGAGTACTCGTAAGATCGACCAGCGTGGTATGGCTTTTGACAAAAATGCCTGCCCCGATTGGCCTTTTAAAAGCAGGGTTACATAGTTGCTACAGATTCTCGTGATAATTAAATGCCGACATTAGTTACCCTAATAAGTCAGAACATGACCAATTATTACAACTAGGACCACAGCCTCGAAAAATCACTAAAGGTAATGTAAAACTGCAATTTAAAATTTCAAATCTGAATAAGTGGCTAATTCTTCTTCCTATAATGCACTGAAAAAAACTTAGGAGATCCAATGATGGCATTGCGCTGCACCACTAAAATCCATGGCATTTCGTCGCTAGTAGAGTTCTTGTAGAGGGCCGATGATAGCGTATTTATGAAATCACTTAAAAAGAGGCAAGGAACTTTTATTAAGCAACCGTTGATTGATCTTTAGTCGCTAGACCAATCAAGATCAAAAAAAAAAAATTTATTAAATGTGGATTTCTATGCAGTGTCAAAACATTCATTGGCACTAGATGACAACTTGACATTTCTATTGGTCTGACAAGTGCAGCAAGATTTAGTGAGTCTAATTTATGACCTGTTTTGTTAATTTCAGTAGCATAAAGAATGGGCTACAATAGCGATGGCCACTGGTCGCGAATCATCATCATTGTTGATGGGATAGGTGGTACATGATCTGGAGTCAAATGAATGAGTCGCTCATTAGGGAAGAAAAGTATCAGTAGAGGTGTCTTTGCAATCAAGCAGTGCTGTTTTAAACTTTTGCTTTGAGGCTGTGAATTCAATATAACGATTGAAAATGTTCTCGAAATCTTTCCTAGACGTCAAATAATCTCGAAGCTAATCAAGGAGCTTTAAGTCGGCCTAATAAATAGCCTTGCCTGTTCATAATCACAAAGTGGAAATCTTTGTATTTTACATGCAATATCATTAAATTAAGAGGCAGATGTAGATATTAAGTAAACAGTGAACAAAACTTCGAGCATTTAAAATTTGCAATTAACTGCAGACGAATAAGCAAGTTGAGATCTGAGAAAACTCATGGCTGCAATAATTGCTTTTGCGTTAATGCATGAAACCTAGTGCTATCACAGCGTTGGTGATTCATCATTGATATCAATCAGTGACTCTGAGCTAGTGACTGGGATAGATATTCTACTTAATAAAATTTTATCCTATTTAAGTTTAGCTTTGGATCAAAGGATGATCACACTTAAAACAAATGAACAGATAAGAGTCAAATTTTCGTCCTACCCACGAACCCATGACCGGTCGGAAATCGATGTTGCTGCTACACTCCATGACTACTTTCTCTTATTGGCAAATCAGTGGGTGAACTTTCTCTAGGTATCCGAAATCGCTGTCAGTGTAAGGTCAATCTATAGTAGGAAAATGTTGATGGATGTTCTGTAGTTTCTTCATTGCTTGATTTATTATTATTTTGGAGCTGTCCAGTAGCCTCTGAAAACAACCAAATCCTTGTGAACGCAGGCTTGCTTCAAGTATCCATGTATTGTATTACTTCAGCTGCAAGGAAATTCCTGATCTCACCTCAAATATTGCGATAGAAATTTAGTACCAAGTTCATTGTTAACTGAAGGCGTACCGCCAGCAGACCCTACACCACCTCAAACAGAGGCCCGTCTGAATTTTAAGGAAAAGAAGTAAACTCTTAAAATTGGTAAAACGTGTATTCCTAAACTCTGGTAATAGAGGGAGCAAGGCTTTTTGACGAAGTCGAATGAGGATAAATCATTTTAAATAAATATGGCAATAGCCAGAAAGTAGTTGTTTAAATGCTCAACGTAATTTCCTAAACATGAATAGCTAAACCAAACAGGTTAATAATAAAATTATTTGAGAGATAGATTTTTCTGTTTATCAACTCGTTTGCCATTCTGTACGGTCTCCCAAGAGTACGCAAAGATCACAAATAAAGCATTATTTTGTGCTCAGTTTTCAACCTTTAATAACCAAGCAAAGAGAACTGCTGTTACTATGGGTAAAACTGATAGATAGAGAAGAAAAAAGTTAATTCAAAACCGAATTTACGATGAAATACTGCCAGAAATTAGGCTTAACCATGAAAATATGATTATAAACTAGTTAAAGAGTCCACTTAATTTGCTGATATATTCACTCAAAATTCTACTGTAATTTACCAGAATAAATTAATTTATAAATAAATAAGCATTAGCCATTTCGAACTTCTTCTGCGAAATAAAGGGAAGAAATTTAAAGAAACGGATTTGTTTCAATTCATGATGCCAAAGATATGATACTCCAAATATTACAAAAACCAATCGAAACATTATTGAAAATGAGGACCACAAGCAGAAGTGCTTAAAACAGGTTTAAGATGCTTTGTTCTCCCAGAAGTGGTTATGAAAATGGTGTAAATATCCTTAAAGCATGATTTTCATTTTAATGGCAGCCTCGAAAAGACTCATCACCATTTCGAAATGTGTCAAATCTAATGAAAATTCAAGCCTCGATTGAAAACCAGAGAAAATAATAACGATAGCAAAACCGAAAGCTTCAGTACTTCTAACGTCTGAGAAAAATCAAAACAACCACCTGAAACAAATGATTACATATCCAGTTGTTTATTTGGAGGTGATAAACAGAATAAAGTTTAAGGAAGATCTCGAATTGCAGAGCCAAAAATGTGACTAAAAACGGTTCTGTAACTTTGACATGCGCCGTTGTTGCTCCTACTTCAAATAGGCCTCAGAGTATCAATCATTAAAAACAAAAGCAACTTATTAGTAGTAGTAAAAATTGTGAATGAAGCTCATAAGTTATAAAATAGCCTCGACGAAGAATCAGTGATACGACTTGAGGTAATATGTGGAGTAGAAAGCTAAAAATTCCAGTAACTGAAGAGAGGTTTTGAGATGTAAGTACAAAGTTGCATCCTCGCTACCATTCTAACTATTTTAGTTGGGCAAGGTAAAAATAAATGTTACAATTGAAAATTAATCTCATAGACTTTATGCCACTTCAGTATTTTCAAGACATGGTCAATTCCGGTAGTGAGGTACCTTTTTTGCCTCATCACAAAATTCGAAAATTGAAAAGAATAGCGTTTTTGACAAATCCTCGGCTTTATTTCTAGAAAAGAATGCTATGTACGCAAGAAAATAACAATTAAATTTGATTTAAATAGAAGCTAAAATAAATTTTAAATTAATAACTGCATGAGGAAAAGCAGCATATTTTTGCAAATGGTACGATAACATAACTATAGTAAAATTAAAGCACAACCTGTTTCATTTTCATGAAATAAAACAGAAACAGGGGTATTTGAAGCCTGTTGTGAATACAAAGATACTTGGTAAAATGCCTGCAAACTAGGTGGTACTACGTCCTACTCACCACAAATTCAGAAACATGTAAAGTGAAATAGATAGTCAATTTTTCAAAATATGAAGCATTCAACATAGCAAAAAAGCTTCAGGGATTCTATCAGGCTTATAAAAACATTCTGGATAACCGTTTTCGCCATAAATGGGTAACCCTTCTTTCACAAATAAGAAAAGAATTTTCTTTGTATACCTAAAATATATTGAAGAAAAATACAGCAGTCCAGGATTGATATGACCGAAAACATTACAGACAATTCTCCTGTTTCAACTCTGCGTATATCAGCCCTGGGTTTCCTTGAAAGCGTTACTCTGATAGAAACAGCAACACCGCGTATTAAAATTTGGGAAACCACATTATTAATCACGGCGATAAAACAGAATTTCTAAGAACGAAAAACGTCAATAAACACGAAAGTAATCGATTTTGAGAGTTTTGATTGCCGAAGTGAAAATAAAAGGTGCAAACCCTAGTAGAACCAGGAAATGTCAGGAAAACCATCCAAAAAAGCACCAAGTCATGTAATAACCGCTAATATTTATTGAAAGCACCAGAAGTGGCCAACTTACCGTGGCAGGAGCCTTCCAGGCCCTTCACAATATCGCAAAAAGGTGAATGAGAGAGGTGCTAGTCAAGCTTCATGAATGCATTAAGCGTGTACCTAAGAAAAGCCTGCAAAGCTAGGCGTGGAGGGTTGAGTGACTCTGGTACGTCTTTGAAATTGCCGCCTCCGTCGAGTCGCAGCCGTTTCCAGCGTCGCATCATGCACTTGCGCCTCGAGGAATCGCTGATGTTGTCTGCACTTGGTTGACAAATCTAGTGGTTCCCGCTGCTGCTGTTCGAGATCTGCGTAAATGCCTGCAAGAGGAAAGCCAGTACTAGATGGTGGGTTAGAGTGATGATTAGAACATGCAGCAAGAAGAACGTACGTAGGAGAGTGTTTCCATGTGGCAGAGGAGGTTGGAGGAGGCAGAGAATGTGAGATGAGAGGTGCGGCAGGCGTGTGGCTTCTCGCCGGTTGAGTGCGCTGGTGGAGGGTGGCAACGGAGAGGGTGGCGAATGCCTAATCGCAGAACGCGCAGTGGAAGGGCTTCTCACCGGTGTGCACGCGACGGTGGCGCACCAGCATGGAAGTGCGGTCGAAGGCCTTCGAGCAGTCGGGACACACGTGATCACGCCTCCCAGTCCCTCTCCTCCTTCTGCTCCTCTTCGTGATCGCGCCGGTGGCACCGGAGTGCGTAAGTCTTACTGTTCTGTTACCCTCTCCTCTCCCCTCCACTAAAATTCGGTATCTCGATTGCATTCCTTGTGTAGAATGGACTGTACTTAAATGCTACCCTTCTTCTTCTTCTCCTTTTTCCTGTAATCTAACACGCAATGTGGTCTTCGTCGTCGTCGTAGTCATCGTCAATATCTTCGTAGTGTAGATGCCACTGCTCTTCCCTGCTTGCAGTCTCGATTGGGATCTGCTACCGCGTGAGAGACTGTCGCAATACCACTATCTGAAAGAGAGAAACGAGTAGATAAACACCACTTGAGATAGCAGCCGCTTTGCAGTTTGCTTATTTGAGTACCTGCATGTCTAGAAATATACCTGCTTTCGACTTATCGGCTCGGTCACATGAGTCACTGACACTGAAATTGGTTAAATTGTTGTTGGATTCCGTGAAGTCTTGACACACTGCTTAAGCAAATAGTGCGATGCCTATTTACTGGAATGGAGTTGTGAATGTGAAGGGTATGTGCACGTTTCGTCTTAACCGTAGAGAGCGAAGTTGTTATCTGACGCACTGCGATTGCTTCACGGTGTTTTATGCGCTCGGAGCATTGAACAGAGCCAGTCGGCTCTCAGGAGAACCAATAATTGATTACTGACATTGCCCGTGCATCGGTCACAAGAATTCCACATTGATTAGTAATTAATGATTCGCGTAAAAGGAGGGTGAAGTCGTCTTGTTACTGCATCGGGGCGCTTCGGTCACATTTTAGTTTCTTCAATGCAGCCTATTCTCTTGTTTGCCTCTAAACAAATAAGTTGAGATTTAAACTAAAATTATCAAGTGTCTCCGTGATGAGTTGGTTATTTTGATTATTCTGTAACATTTTTCTTCTAGTTTTCAATTCAAATCCAGTAATGCAGACGTTTCTCGCCTTGGTGATTTGTCTCGAATCGTAGAGTTAATGACTCAGGTTTTGGACTTTTGCCTTTTATGTTAATGTATCTGTTTCTCTGAAGGGGTTCTTCACGATTGGCCTTTCTAAAGTTGTACTTATTCATGGGGCTGCAGTTCCCTCTGATAGGTAGAAATGTAGCATAAAATCCTGTCCTGAAAGTACAACTATTCTTAAGCAATTAGGATTTTATCACCCTGTTTATGTCTTAATATAAAAATTAGAGATGTTCGGTTTTCAAAAGCATAGGAGAGCCCAAGAACAAGGGCATCTCTATACATTTCGTTTGCTGCTATTGTCAAACCTAGATTCAAAAAAAAAGATTTATGTGGCCTCTATTAAATACAGAGCTGGTCATTATCTATTCTGCATGGTTTGTGGTGGTAGAAGCGGTTATTTTTGTTTTAATGACAGTGCATTAGTGATTTCTGGTCAAATATTCACCCTAAAAACAAGCTCCAAATTATTTTAAATTAGTGTAGTCATTGGAACCATTCGTTACCATTTTCTGCTATCACTGTCCAAATTCTGCTAGAACACACCACTTTTACCCTGTTGACAAGGTACTTTTCGACCATACTGTCTAGCGAATGAAAAAAATGAATTTTTAAACATTGCGAGTTAGTATGATGCTAAAAGGACATAAAACAGAAGGAATCGTAGATTGAAATAATCTTTATGGAAGTGTACACCGCCAAATAGGTACTCTGTTTAATTGAAGGTGGAGGGCTATATTTGAGCAAGGCATGCACTTCACTTTTGGTGATGCAGCCAACAAAATACATTCAAAGAAACAAGTAAAACTGATTGAGGAATCGGATACAGGTATTTAAATAATATGGTATTGTTTAAACAACCATTTTGGCAAATGCCTCTTGTCCCGCAATTTTATAAATGAAACGATTCGTCGTAGACACTAACGTTACTTGAGAGAAAAAGGGATGAAAATTTGTATTAGAAATAAGGCTAATGAGTCAATGATTTTAACGAACTTGGGACAGTTTTGCAATTATGGCTGTTTAATTATTTCATTCTTGTGAATGCAGCGAAATGAAGTACACCTGTGGACCAAAAACGTTTATTTTTCAACCTATTTTCTGTCGCAATTCGAAAAAATTGTGCTGAAACTTCATATTTGAATTTTGCATGTCCTTTGAAAACCACGCTTTTGCTTTTCTTGATACAGCTAAAGTGGATGAGGCCTTTCGGGAATTTTGTACTGTACTCAGCTGTATTGCGTTCACTAATATTGAATACTCATTCATTAATAAAAGGATTCGAGTACGTGATTAAACATCGAAAACAAATTGTTATCTAGCGATAGGTAATTCCACATCATAATTAGTGTACAATGTTACATGCGTTTTGCAAAATTTTTGAAAGTGACCGAGGTGTAGAAATATTAGCAGGTGGTCATGAAGTGCCACCAAGTGACCTCGGGTTTTAAGCCCCTTAAGGGTGATGTATTGCAATCAAGGAAAAATGTATTTAAATACCCATGCAGCTAGAGTAGTTCTGGGTATAAAGCACCAACTTCATAATAAAACATAAAGCAAACAGTGTAGTTAAAACCAAGCTTTAACAAATATTCCAAGATGCGGAAAATTATTTAGATGTTGAAATTCTTGTAAATGAAGAGGGCATTCCTTTCATGTGACAACTATTATAGCAACCATTCTGATTTGGCACACATTTATGATAATATATATTTTAAAATTGATTTTACACTAGTACTAGCCAACACCGGCAAACTCATTCTATTATTATGGCACTCGAGGAGGGAATTTGTTCTTCATCCATTACGCTTCCCATTTGTTTAAAATCATTAGGCTCTTCCAGTAATTGAAAGCCGATATTTCATTGCAATCAGCAAGCTTAAAATTACCTCAGCGATTGAACTTGACGAAATTTTACAAGGATTCTTCGTACAAGACTCTGATAGCAAAGTATCGGATGTTTAAAAGGTTTTTTTAATTTTTACTTGCAAAATAAGGATTGTAATACAATACAGGTTGCGAGTATCCAACAAAACGTTGAGCCGTTTGAGGCAAATCGACTCTAGCCACATAAAACACTTTGTGCAACATCTCACAGAATCGGCAGAGCTTAGTTCCTCGTTTTGCAAAATAAAACTAAACAATCAAAATAAGAATTACGTCTCAAGTAATTTATTTGGGGCAAACATGAAATAAGTGACAAATTTATTCAAACGAACTTTATTAAGGATGAATTCCTAAACTGCGGAATGAGAAAAGGCAGATGACCAGTTCTCCAGACCAGCTATTTTTTTTCGATTCTTGGCCACACTAAACTGCATTGTCACCTAATGAAATGGAAAAAAAACAGCTAATTGTGAATGTTGGTGAATACGTAGCACTTTTCAGTACCAAGGCAATGTAGGTCCCAATGTTGCGTAGTGATTGATGACGATCCATTCAGGCAGAGAATTTTGAAAGCTGGCTTCTGGATATATTAGGATCCATTCAACTGTCAACTTACAGCAGAAGGGTCATTCCATGCCCTCCATTAGGCCTCAAGAAGTCGAACTAAAGCTGTAAATATGTACGAAAGCTACTACTCCTCCCAGTGAGTGTCTACCGATAGTGCTCCTTTCATCAGTCTTAAAAGGGGTTGAGTCCCACAACACGTCTTCGTGGTTTATAGCCATCACTCCAACTTGCCCCCTTATTGTGTCAATAAGCAAGGAAAAGATGCCAATCATGGAACAGGATCAGTAGAGAAGCCAAATGTTGCAATAACGTCTGAATTTGCGTTTGATGGGATTTTGCATTATTCAGTTAAATAATTATGTCAAAATATTGAAATATAATACAGAAGAAAGAATTTATAATGCGCAACAAACTACAAAATATGGCACAAAAGAACTTAATATCAAAGCATCAATTTGTGATATACTAAATTGCCATTTCTTGGAAATAAGCTGAGCTAATTATTTGGCTTCGTAAAAGAATTCAAAATCTTTTCGAAACAAAGACATAAAACACGAAACCACATTAGCAATACACTCAAAATGTACAATCACGAAATATCGATATTTTAAACGGGGCAGCAGCGTCGACGGTGAAATTACCGTGAAGGAGCCTTCAAAGTCCTCCATAACACTGCAGTAGAGCGAATGAGAGAGACGCCACGAAAGTGACATAAGTAAATGAAACCTAGTGGCAGAAATCTGTGCATTAAAACGAGACCTGAGAAAGCCTGCGAAGCTGGGTAACACGGGTTGAACTCATTTAAATATCAGCTGCTTTCTCTTCCGCCTAAGGGAATCACCGATGCCGTCTGTGCTTGGTGGACCAATCTACTGGCATCTACGGCTATCTCGTTGATGGCAGAGACCATCCTGGGAGGAATAACTAATCAAGCGGCTCCGTTTGCTCATCCATCCTTGAAATGCGTGCCGATGTTAATGGCATCTAGGTGATGAGTCACACAAAACTTTTTTGTTAGTTAAAGCCATAAAATTACTCATCCTGAGTCATCAACGCCTGTTTTATTTACGTAACTCAGAGATGTGCCATACAACACGATTAGGAGATGGGCAAATTGATAATAACGCATGAATTTGAGCCTTGGTAAATTCGACGTTATTTTAAACTCCAAAATTCAGATACGTTAACTCTAACTAGGCTTTGCAAACAAGGCCAGAATGTTCGCCGAAACAGTTAAGTTCATGAGTATTCCTTTGGCAAGTTTTCCTGCGTTGAGTCTGTTCTTATCTCTTGGCCTTTTCGGAGGATTGAAAGGCTCTTGTCAAGGTCCCTTTGCTGTTTTTAATGCTTTTCTTAGCTTGTTTCCTTGAAATATTGCAGTCCAATATTGTCATGACTTGCTGCGCTACGTCAAAGATAATACTGATGGCAATAATTAGAATTATATGCAGTATCTTGCCTTCTGTTGTGTTGAACACCTGAAAATATTCATTAAATATTTCATCAAGCTCCAAGTACATCGAAATAATGCGATACCTTCGTAGCTCCTAGGCAAAACACAGATCCCAATTTTTGGTATTTAGTAATGTCAAGATTCTACAGCACTACTGACCCAGAATATTTTGTCTCGATGTCCATTTTTTGAGTGATAGATGAATTTCAAACTTCTTCTCTGGAAGGATCCCTAATTACCTCCTGTAGATTCTAATCATGTTTCATGAAGGCATGACATCAAAGTTGAAGACTTTTTCAAGTAATTACGGTGTTGTATTCACCCATTCAAGGCCACTGCCTTAAGTCTTTCAAGCTCTGTCTTTCAAGCTCACCGAAGCATCGCAGAAGTCCCTCAGCTCTCCTCTAGCTTTATAGAGTGCATTCCTATTACCTGAGTTGAGGTACTTGAGCATTGAAAGTCGATTAGGTAAAAACTAGCTAAACTGGGGATGTAGAAAGTGTAGCACATGCTTGGGTATTTTCAGTGTACAAGTCTGGAACTGGGTGAATTAGGAATGTGAGCAAGTTCATGTTAGATACATCAACGAACAGCAATTAGAGGCTCCTTCTTCATTTTTCTCTTTATCAGGCATTTCAGATTTACCAGCTTAAACATTTAACTGTAGGATAATGTAAATAAGTCTCAACTTCAAATTGTTCCATAGAATATCTTCGGAGAGTAACCAGCTGCCAATCACTGGATTTATGACAATGGCTTGAGAGCAACTTCACCGAGAAGTTTTCGCTGTTTAATCTCTAATAAACCTGATTATTATGGTAGTTTTGCTATCTTTTTAGTAGCAGCCAAATTTTCAGCTAAACAATTAAGTACTTCTGTTTAGGTAGAGCATAAAAACTTTTTAGAAGATAGAAAATGGTAAACTCCAATGTATGAACACATTTTCTAGGCTGAAATCGTTGAATTTTATTAGTTGTTTCATGTAAGCTTCCTGCCTGATAACTAACGAAAACTTCAGTCCGTGGTTAAAATGAAAATTAGGTAAGCTATGAAGCTGCTCTTAGAAGGATTTTCAAAGACTTATCAGACATAACCACTCCACTGATCAAATTCTCATTTCTAACGTCAGCTTTCTCATCTACCTGCCTCTATTCATTGAGTCTGATAGGCTGATTTTACGATGTATTAGTGCGAATGGCAACCTACCTCACCTTAGGTCGTTTTGCCCTTAACTCGTGTCTGGTCTGAAGGCCATGCCAAGCATGACACGATCGTAGGGAGGTATCTACTGGAAGGCGGAGAGGTCAGTGCACTACAGTAATTTCAATGTCACTTGCATTAATGTGCCTGCAAACTTCGTGTTTTGCCCTTTTTTCACTCTGTCATGCAGGAGAGACTCCAATTCATAGTTTCAGCTAAAAGTCTCCAAGCAGCACTCAACTTATTGTATTTTCTGTACTTTAAACACTTCTTTTAATATACATTTATAATTTTTGCCTATGTAAATAGTGAAAAGTAACCAACAATGCCAAACTTCAAATAAATTTCAATCGCTCGTGTGCATCGACTTACTATTTTTAAACTATTAAAATTCAAAGAATGGAAGCTATCGCTTTACGGGTATTGTGTGCGTATATACAAGTCTTTCAAAATAGCTGAGGTCTATACATCTTCAAGGCGTATCTCAGGTAGGGTTAACTCGCACTTTCGACTGCAAGTATTTGCCATTCGTCGCATTATGAACAATGATTAGGTATTTCCTGGTATGGACAACACCTACTTTACATTTCCCTGGAAGTACGATATTTTCGCCTGTTTAAGGAAGTAAATTTTAATCGTCATTTATTTAAAAAAAGAAACTTTTACCTAGTCTTAGTGGCAACTGTAAGGGGAAGTTCCTCTTCTACCCTATTAAAACTCAAATATCATTATTAATTATCAGTTTTTCACCTTAGATGGAATCCAATATCTACTTAATTATGGAAGAAAGGAACACAGGTAATCTAGAAATTTCAAGTCTTGAATTTAGAGAATGGGTGGTCTAGAAAGCTCTAGAACTTGATGAATCCGAAAAGGGACTACTTAGGAGGAACTTATAACCCTAGGCACTGTTGAAATAGCAGTTGTATCTTTAAAGAAGTTGAGTTAGTTTTGGGTTCTCTAGGTTTGGTTCGCACAAATCTGCCAAAAGCTCTCAGAACTAAGCTGTAAAAACTGCATTCTGTTAATACTACCAAATAGTACTAATTCATCTCAAAATTTGAAGAATCAGCTGTTTGCACGTGTGGCAGTACCTGCATGAAGAATCAGGGCGCCTTGTAAGTAAGTAATAAGATCAAAAGTTTAACAACGAAGTTTCAACATTTTGGCGTCTTATGCCGGTTGACTAACCGATGATCCTTGGAATTTGCGATAAAAACGCGTTTTGATTCACATTGCCAGAAATAGAAAACCACCAGTCACAAATAGCACAACTTCTTGTAGATGCGTTTCATTGTTGCGTCCATAAAGTACCCCATCCAGTTTGATTGTTGAAGTTTTAATTCATCCGGAAGTGGGGAAACTGTAATAACCTTCCTAACACCTCATGCTACGAGCTCTAATGTTTTTAATCCATTGGAATTCAGAAAAGATTACTTTTCATCAAATGTACAATTTTGCACCTCATATCGAAAAACAGGGCTCTATTTTCTCTACTTCCGCCAAAGGGCAATTCGCTCAAGAAGGAAGAATGTTTGTTAGACCTACGCCCAGTGCCTGGTTGTTTTTATATTGTTAAAAATCACAAAATATCTGATCAAATGAAGTCTCTTTTTCCAGGATTATTTCTATCTAAACGCCTTTTCTAGAGCTTGAGGGCAGTTTTTAGGCTATTAGTCTACTACGTAATTGGGTCTTAATCGAACGATCCATCATTTGTTTATAGAAAACACATCGTGTTTGTTTACACAACCCCCTTTCCTGAAAAGTCAGTCCCTACCAAACACTCCAAGAACTTTTCTCGGGTTCATCGGAAAATATTTACATCAAATAGCTAATAGACAAAAATTAATTAGAAATGAATTGATACATCGCCTTATTCAATTGTTAATAGACTTCCTTTAACAATATTAAGATCTCACTACATCTCCAGAAGTCAAAATGGTGCCAGAAAGTTGTGCTATTAAACCGCAGGTTCTTATTGAGCCTGTTTCATATCACTAATGTCAGAGGTGTTATATTCTCTATGGTAGGGAAATCTATATCGAAGCTATACAAGTGGAAGTTAGGTGGTATGGAGAGAACCAGAACAATATCTTCGAGTGTCGTCGCAGCAAGCGACAATACCAAGAATCCAGATGCTGGTCGATGCCAAGGGAAAGTGGTAAGGACACCAGATTGTTTACATGGCCGGTTCGAACGAAGACCACTTCGCTTTTTGTTTATGCGACGAGGATGATGTTTGTTTCTTTTCATCAGATGTACCCTTAAGCCTATAGGGGTCTGGTAATGGACAAACTGCCGTTAGAATTTGCCAGGTAATTACACTGACATTTTGATTTCTTAAAGGTTCATCACGATTTAAATTGTAAATGATGATTAAATCACTGGAAATATGTCTTAGCGAAGCACGATATTCTGTCAAACCATCCAGGACAATTAAGCTAATAGAACCTTAGTGATCTAATTTGTTCAGTTTCTTTCAGCCTAGACAGGATCTCATTTTAACACAGAACTCCTTGGATTATTCTGTATTAAGTGCTCCTTCTGGCGTTCTGGAAAGAGGCATTAGTTTCTACACTCAAGGTTGTCCACAACCGAGCCCCAAACCCCCAGTGAAGTCGTGCGCTGATTGGATTCCCGTGCAGCGAATAAGAACATTCCAGGCATCCTTGTGTCACGCTCGCAAGCGCACGAGCGTGCGTCCCTTCTGCCTTGGCCCCTGAAAATCGGTCAGCGCTTCCCAGAAAGCTTTAAGGTCGAAATATCCTGCAGTATTTTAAAGCTATTTCGTTACTGTACCATGGTGAACTTTTTGTACTTTGTTATGATATAGGATAGGTAATACCGACTGAAAATTCTGGCAGAATCAAACTTCGTTAATGTCAAGGCGTACTCCCATAGCGTTCGTTATTTTATTTATCGGCCCTAAGTGATGGCTTGAGTGATATACAGTGGTGCACACTAAGACCCCTACTTTTATCGGCGATGGTTGAATCTACGCTCCTTAGTCATTCCACTATTAGATGTAAATAGAACCAGATAGTTTTCAAAGCGCCGTTCGTCAGTTTGCCTTCCGGGATAATTATCCGAGATTTATGCTTTTCCTTGAACCACACTTCCCTGCATGTTTATTAAGGTGCACCCCCCTTTCTCTAATCCACAAGACTCATAAAACTGTCGATGCTTTTTTATGCATGTCAAAACTGTTGGTTTCGAGGCCATTGGCACTGAATGTCCACACCACTTACATTGCAGTGAAACAGTCCTACCCATTCGGCTATCCGCTTACCGATTCCGTGTCTAACGCTCGCCCCTACAAACAGAAAATCATCCTGTCAGCCAATAATAAACTTGTTCCTCCCTAATTTTTTTTTTTTGTTTTTGACTTAACTATCTAAGGCTGAAGGGCACTTTTGGATTGCATACCAAGGGGCACTCTAACAGCAAAGTTGTCGGGTCACGTCCCCACCACGGTTGTCAGTGGTTGTTTTCACCTTAAGAAATGTTGCCTTCATTCAGTTACATCTTTACTCGCACTAAGAGGGATATTTATAACTACTTTAACAGAATACTAAGCGGGTTTTCTGAAATTTTCAATTAAAAATCCCGATTTTTAGCATTCACGCCAAGTCAGAGATTTGAATGAACTGAGAGACAAGGAGGATTTTCTTATGATGATCTTTGCAGTTAAAATCAAATAAACAGCTGCTTCTCTAGCAATTAATTTATCATTTAGGGTTTGAAAGGGGAGACGCAGAGGGACAAAAGCCGAAATTACTCCTACCCACCGCTCTCCGGGTGGGTCTAGAAAATAAAGGAGGAGAGAGAAAAGAAGAGCAACTAAAGAGCACTGAAGTTGTGCAGCCATGTAGCACGAGCACGCGATCTCCGCCACCGCAGCAGAGCACTTTAGTGGCGCTTCTTGTTGTGCTTGATGAAGGCAATCAGGCCATTAGTCGAGCCATCGTGCGACGTGATCACCTCATCGGAGTGAAGCTCTGGCTGCAGTTTCTTGGCCAGTTCCTTGCCCAACTCGACGCTGAAATGAACGCAAGTAGTTTAGACCCAGGTGGGGGAGGGGAAAGAATTGGGTTGGAGGAGCTCGGTGCCGCACTTACCCCCACTGGTCGTAGGAGTTGATGTTCCAGATGGCGCCCTGGACGAAGATCTTGTGCTCGTACATAGCCACAAGCACGCCCAGCATATAGGGGTTGAGCTCGCTGAAGACAATCGAGTTCGTGGGCTTGTTGCCGCGGAAGGTCTTGTGCTTCACCAGCATCTCCAGCTTGTCGCCAGACAGGCCCTGGGCCTCCAGCTCCTTGCGTGCCTGCTCCGGTGACTTTCCCAGCATCAGGGCCTCGGTTTGCGCCAAGAAGTTGGACAGCAGAATCTAAGGAGCCCGAGGAAGACGCGATCAATCCTCTTGCATGCGTGAGATGCAGCTTTATCCTAATAGTGTATCAACCCTTTAGTGACTTCATCGGGATTCACCCCCTCTGTGTGGAGGGGAAGGGTTCCCGATCATACTCCCTACATACATGTTTAGTTCAGATTCCTTCCTGATGGCTATTTCGCGGTCCTAGTGGGTAAGTTATTCATGAACATTGAAATTAGCATCGTGCAGAAAATGTTCCTATACCTCAGAATTAGCCAGACTTGAAGCATAAAAAGATGCAAATTGCATGTTTTCATAATTTTAGTGGCACAAAATCTTGCAGTTTAAATCGTATGGTCTAACAAAGGAACAACGCTCGCTCTGAGGCTCTAATGAAGTTTCTATCCCACTCAGAAGTGGTTGTTTAGTTTATTGAGTGCAATTAAATTGTATAGGGCACTTCTCTGTCAGGCTTTTCAAAGTCTCAATTGCAACTGGAACCCATCGGTTATCATGAATTTTAGGAACTTGCACCATCGAGGCCTTACTTAAGAAACAATCCTTTGGACTGTTTTATGTCTACACCTGTCAGAGTTCGTGGGATTGATAGGGAGTCCCTTTCCGTAGACTTATTCATATTCTAAACTTATTCAGAGCAAAGTCCATTTCTAAGGCTACTAAAAGTTAGAATTTTCCTAACCCAAAAGGGACTCCCAGGCTGTTTGCACCTCAAACTAGACTACAATACAGCTCTTCTCAGAGCGAGTTGAGTTCTACGCTTACCATCAAGACGACCTAGTTCTTGGAGGAGATCAGAGAGGATAGATGAAGGGGGAAGTAGCGCACCTCGTGGAACTCGCCGTTCTTGATGGGGTTGTGGGAGCGCACGGGGGCGAGGAAGTCGCAGGGGATGAGGAGGGTGCCCTGGTGGATGAGCTGGTAGAAGGCGTGTTGGCCGTTGGTGCCCGGCTCGCCCCACACGATGGGACCCGTGCGGTAGGTCACCGTGGTGCCGTCGCGAGTCACGTACTTCCCGTTCGATTCCATGTCGCCCTGCTGGAAGTAGGCCGGGAAACGATTCATGTACTGGTCATAGGGCAGGATAGCCTGCGTCTCCGCGTTGTACCCGTTGATGTACATCACGCCCAGCAGCCCCAGAATAATCGGAACCTGTACGTAGAGAAAAGCAAAGCATTCAGCAATTTCTAACAAAGAAAAATTCAGGATTCTATTTTTATCTTTTGCGTAGTGAAGGCAGGTAGAATGAGAACTTTGAAAGATTGGGTCAAGATAAGGGGTTAACCAGCTTGGGTTTTTCAAAGGTACAAACACGATCCCAATAAGCAGTCTGTGATGCGGCACGACACCATCGGTACCATTAATATTTAGTTAAGGAACGCATTGGTACTTTCCTGCTAGTGAAAGAATAAACATCACTAGTATTGTTCCCCATTTCTAGTTAATGGTAATTTTGCAATTTCAACGCATATGTGTGGTTCCAATAATCTCTCCAGGATGCTCGAAATATGGAATGGTAATAGAGTAAAACGACTTGCAACCCACATTCTTTTCGATCGGAGTCTCTTTGAAGTGCTTGTCCATGGCATGAGCTCCGGCGAGAAGACGCTCAAAGTTGTCCATGCCTTAAAAGTTGTTGCATAAAGTTATGGTTGAAGAGGATTCAGAGCTTGGAAGAAGCAGCGACTCACCAATATAGAGGGCAATGGACAGGCCAATAGCCGACCACATTGAGTAGCGACCACCAACCCACTACAAGAAAGTTGGGATTAGTCATTACATGGATTATTTAATACTAATAAAATATGCAAATGACGTACATCCCAGAACTCGAACATGTTTTCCTCATTAATTCCAAAGGCCTTCACAGCCTTGGTGTTGGTGGACAAGGCGACAAAGTGATTTGCCACTGCCTTCGGCTTAAAAGGAACAGAGGTATATGTTGATAATGAGAAATCATATTTTAAACAAGTAGGTGAGTTGTGTGAACTCACATCCTTCATTTGCTCCAAGAACCATTCCTTAGCGTACTGGGCGTTGGTCATGGTCTCAGCAGTGGTGAACGTCTGGTAAGAGACAACCAATTAATACCGTGATGGGAAAATTCAGTTACGAAATGAATGCGCTAAGCTTACTTTTGAAGCAATGATGAAAAGAGTGGTTTCAGGACGGACAAGCTTAAGGGTCTCCGCAATGTGTGTACCGTCTATGTTTGACACAAAATGAACCTTCAACGGTGTAGCATAATGCTTCAAGCAATTTGTAGCCATAACAGGCCCCTTTGTAGGAAAAGAAATGGGTTTAAATGGAAATTCAAGAAACACATCCATGTAATAAAGCACCAAATAACTTACCAAGTCAGATCCACCAATACCGATGTTGACCACATCGGTAAAAGTTTTACCCGTGAAACCTCTCAATTTACCGAGAAGCACACCGTCAGTAAATTCGCGCATGTGCTTTAGGACCCTGTTCACTTCGAGCATAACCTAGCAAAAAAAGGTTTCAAACATATCACCCAAATTTACATCTTGGCCATCGACCATGATTGGGGTGTTTGCTCGGTTTCGCAGAGCAATATGCAGTACTGCACGGTTCTCCGTGAAATTAATTTTGTCTCCCCTGAACATAGCATCGCGCAATTCCTCGACATGGGCAGCTTTCGCAAGCTCAACAAGTTTTTTCATTGTAGGCTCATCGATGTAGTTTTTCGAATAGTCAACAAGTAGCTTACCCTCTGGGAAGTCGAGCTGTTGACTACGGAAATAACAAATTTTGATATTGATATTTACCTATATTTCTGGAACCTTTGAGGATCCGCATCAAATAGAGATTTAATAGTTGCATCTAAAGGCTTGAAATTTTTTATAAAATCGACTAGAGCAGCCATTCTTTGAAAGGAAGAGTACGTGACAACTGTAAGGGAATCAAGTGTGCGGCGTTACAAAGAGCTTGCAAAATTAGTCAACTAAAACAAAAAATATTTACACGTTTTAAAAAAATAATAACTAGTTTAAAAACAAAAAGTAAAATTTAAAAATTATTATAGCACCTTGATCAGTTACCTGCTAAAACAATTTTAATTGCATAAGTGTGGGTATTTTGACTCTTACGAGAAAAAACTTCTCCCTTAACTCCAAAGGGCTTGAGCAATCAGAAACCAAACCATCTCAAACTCATGGAGCTGAGGAATCGAAATCTTGTTTCAGAGGAAAAGTAGTGCCCAAATATTAAAACACGTCCATGAACAGTTTCTGATAAACAAGGAAGTGAAATATTGCAAGCTCCAAAAGCATTCATTAAATGACACAACGGTTCACAATTTCTCTCCCACATTTCAACAGCGTAATTACAGGGAACCCTCCTTAATTAAAAATGGGGCGCTAATCTCCTTATAATTTTAAGTTTTTAATTTGGATCGTTTGAATTTATGAAAAAGGCAATAGCACAAAATGTCAGAATAGGCTTTAATATCTCCATTCCTAAAAAATTCCATAATCTGACCTAGAAACGTCATTTTCACGTTAATTGCCCAAGACATCGAGATTTCTAAGGCTATGTTATTTGCCCCCTGATATGAGAAAACAGTGAAACAGTCGATTTGTTGGCAATAAATATACAAAGTAATTAAATACAAATACACATGAACATATGTTACTTCACGGGAAAAACAGTAAGCATATCTTGAAATGTTCAACTGCAATATTTGTTTTAGTTTCACTTTACGATTTACGTGCATTGAAAGTGTGCGATGGTAAGTCGGGTTGGGTATATCGTGTTAATTCTTTTCAAAATTTTGCATATTTAAGGCTCTGGTACTTGTTGGTTATAGCTGGCAAAAGACTTACTGCACCCTTCTCTAAAAGACGAAAAGCGCAAATGCAAGCTCAAGCGTTTGGTTCCGGCACCAAACTCCTATTTTATGGATGTAAAGTGTGCTGATTGCCTCAAAATTCAGACTGTATTCAGTCACGCTCAGACACCTGTTGTTTGCCAGGGCTGTGACAGAATTCTTTGTACACCGACCGGTGGGAAGGCTAAGCTTACTCATGGTATGTTCGTGATATTTCATGTAATGTTCACTTTTAGGATGCAAATTCCGTATAAAGAGCAAGTGAAATTGCAGATGGTCTTTGTACATCTTGTATTGTGGAAGAAAAAATGGATAAAAAGGTGTTCTTTTCTGCTTAATTTCAAACCCGCCTTGGTGTTGCTCCTTGGGGGCGTTTCCCTTCCTAGAGAGTTTCCAATTGTTTAGTAGTATCAGACGTCAAATTGTTTGCAATGTTGAACGGCCTTAGTTGAGATCGATCCAGAACTCGTGGTATTGTTTGTTATTTATATATCAATGTCTCTTTGATGATTGCACATTTTATCTTTTTATTTAAGATAGCGTGTGTTCTGAGTTCAATGTGTCCAATCTGGTTGCATTATTCATTTGCACCAATAGTCGACTGCTCTAACATGTTTCTTTAGGTATGGAGGTTCTGATTATAGCAGTATACAAGCTGGATGTTGCTCTAGTGTATTTTAGACATTATTTCGTGGTACATATTTTGGTTACAAAGATGATTGTTTGGTGAATCTATCTCACGTCGGCTTTGTCATATAGAGTAGTAAGAGGAAAGTGTTGTTAAGCCTCCAACCAGTATTCAGCTCTCACTACCAAGCGATATAGATACCCTTAAAGGTTATTGCCAATGATTAAGTGAACGCCTCGGAATTCCTTAATTTAATAGATCCCCACTAGGTCCGAATCGCGTTCTAAATGCTCGCTTGTTTGTTGGGGCTTATCAGCTACTTCACCCTCGATGGGTAACTGGACTGCAGTCGGTGTGGAATGCCCGTTTTGAGTGAGTCGGCTTGAATCGTGCTTTTGTAATTACCATACAAGATTGAGGCATCTGAGTGTGGACGCATTATGAGGCACACGCGTTAGGGAATTGTCACGCATTGGTGTTAAATTTGAGTTGAGATTAGACTGGAAACTGCCCAGTTAATTTGAACGATATAATTCACTGGACGAAACAACAGGAATGCTTACCGCGTGGGGCCTGTCATCATAGCGGCAAAACGGAGCGGGGCTTCACGTGTCAGGGTACGGACTGAGTCCGAACAAGTTTCATGTGCAGGAGCTGTGTTGTGTGACGATGGGGTTCGAGAAGCCGCATTAATGTACCAACTAAATGGCAATTTGTATTAGCAGAAGAGTTAAGCCAGACGACCTCAAGTAGGACTATCTGTTCTTCCGAGTCGAGGGGTCACTTGGTGATCAGGTGGCAGTCCCATGAAATTCAGTACGCATAGTACTCTGAAATGGCTATGTATCTAAGGCCATATTCTTTAGTAATATGAAGCAAAAAGAAGCCAAAATGGAATTAAATAATTGGGCTTAGGACTATTTACCAAATAACTCATGCTAAATTACGCAACCACTATTCATGCAGTAGTCATTTAAAACCTTAAAGGTAATTTTTTAGTTTTTAATTATCAATGGCATATTGTCCTTTTCACAACATCTCAGATATTTAATATAATAACCTTCTTGTTCGGTATTACTAGAAGCGTTAACTTAGTTGCTTGTAAGGAGCGGCTAAAATAACTTGGTGTCGATTCCATAATGCAAGACGTTAAGAATTCCACTGGGATCGATCTTAAGGGCTCTGTAGAAATTATTGCTGACTATTTTTGTAATTTTAAATTCTAGTCGTTTACCTTGTGTTTAGACGTTGCCATCAACAACATCCTTTACCTTCGTGGTATCTATCCTGAAGAGTCCTTCAAGCAAGTTAAAAAGTTCAATCGCAATGTTATGACTACAGTAGACGACGAACTCAATGCTTATTTAAATACTCTTGTTGATCAACTGAAGGGTAATTAGTCTTATTATTTGATCTCGGTTAGTATGGTTGGTCGGAGATTCTTTAAGAAGACTTGTACTTGTTGTCAAATCTGTCAAGGGAGACGAAATTTTCGAGCGTTGGCAGTTCAACGTATGCAAAGAAACTCCTGGTACTAGTCAGTACGTGCAGCCATTTTTTGTAAAGTTACGTATTGTAGTCCTAAGAAGGTCGATGATGTGAACAAGGAGCTTGGCGAAATTGTACGGCAAATCGTTTCTTCCACTTCATTCCTTCCCATCTTGTCCCAGTCTTGTGAGTTTTTTTAACCACTATAATTCTGGTAGTACTTCGATGAATTGACTCTGGTTGTATTTAGGTACATTCGATCTACTTGTTTATACGGACAAAAACGCAGATATCCCGGAGGGCTGGGCTGAATCAGGTCCTTGTTTCATTCCTAAATCGGAACATGCACAGCTGCGATCATTTTCTACAAGAATCCATAAGGTGGAGTCGATTGTGACCTACCGATGTGGCTAAAGAATCTACCAATTTTTGTATGTTCTGTCCCACAATCATTGTATCATCGGTCAATCACACTTATTTGTATCTTAAATCTGTTTATGTCGTGCATTCATCGAGTAAATGGCTTAGAGCAATCGTATTGCATGTGGCCTTATTTTTATACTCGTTTAGTATGTTTGTAAATTTACCGTGTGGTTTTGCTGATTATTTTAAGCCTTCACTTCGATTCTGATCACACTTATAGCACTGTCATTGCATTACTTCTGTTGGCTGAGGAGGGGGAGTGGTTGGAATATCTTTTAGTGGAAGAACTTTACGGATAGTGCTTGATAATGCCCTACAGCCTAGTATGGGTCAAACCGCAGTCAGGATTTCAGAACCGAAAGTGTGGCAGATTGATTGGACGTAAAAGTACGTAGTCGTCGTATTTAGAGAATGACTGCAGAGGTAGATGTTTGTTTCGGCCCGTCTTATGTTCGATTTGCCTCGTCTCATCTAGTGTCGGCTTCGGTGGGTATTGCAGGTCTTCTTTGATTCTTCCTACGTTAGCCTGATGATAAAAAGTACCATTCCTCATTTGAGGTCAGATTTCGTAATTATCAGCCGATCCTTGGTGGTTTCTTCTTTACGGGTAACACCCGATCCCGAATTCGCCTCATTCTGATATCGTTTGAGCTAGTCGCGGGCACTTGGCGTGTAACAACAAAACACTTTGTGTAGGGATTATTTTTCTTCCTTGATTGCATGTTCCCGCATTTGACACTTTGGTACCCACCTGATAAGGCATCGAGCGAGTTGACTTCGGATTAAGCCTACGAGCTCTATGCTGAATTGAACTCACTTCGCCCTATGAGTAAATGTCTTTCGTCTAAAAGATACACATTTACAGTATACTTCCCTCACTTCCACTCTTGAAGGTGGGGCTAAGAATGTTAACTTCGTTCAACGGTGGTCACAAGAATGACTTGACTTGGTCTCTCCTACAATGCGTATCGTTCAAGAGGGATGGGAGAAATCCAATCGAATACTATTGAAATCGTCCAAACTTTTTCTGTTTAAAAATATGAGAAATTAGAACCAAAAAGACATCAAATCATAGTGTTTAAAGCACAAGCAGTTGGGCTTGAAGTGTTGGCTAATCTGAGTTACGTTCACGCGAGGGATGTATTTTTAGTTCAGGAGCTGCATTTAGAGACCAGTCTTACGCAAGGCCCAGGCATCCAACCCAGCCCAACTTGCATGTCGACTGTTCGTGCCGATTGAGCACAGCTCAACTCGCCAGGTTCATCAATTTTCACACCTAATCACTGTCCTGTGTGGGGCTCATCGCTTCCAGAGTGTATGAAAATTTGACACTCCTGGATACTGTTGAGAACACACATTTAGGAATTCAAGCCAACAGCAGCAACGGTACACCGAGGCGGACACCAACCCAGTCTCAAACCTACGATTGTGTGTTCAATAGATTCATTTATGGTGTAGAAAAGACTGAGAGTAATCAACATCAATTCTCTAAACCGATCGAATCAGTTTTAAGACAGGGTTAGAGTTCACCTTGGGTCGATATTTTGCGACGTTCCCCAGCCTAAGAGTTCTTGGAAGCTTTAATGATAATTTCTTCATTATTCCCGAAATAAAATGGATGGTGCTTGAAAAATCTTACTCAATTTGAAGAAGGGTATTTCGTTTCCAATTAGCATTCCAATGAGGTTTTTTAAAGCCGAAGTAATTTCCTACACCCCTTGATTTTAATGGCGAAAGGCATTCGGTAATGTTGCACCATGACGCCATATTAGCGGTCTTTATAACTTAATATCATTCTCAGGCTCACAAAACCTGCGAAAACCTAGCTGCCGGGCATCCCGTAGCCAATCGAATTGTGTGATTCATGCCCCCTTTTTTCTATATCAAAAAAAGCTGCGAGTGCACTGCACACACGCAGGTTTCGAATAAACGTTCTCGTGCTCACGCTCTCCGGGAGTGGAGCCACCTTAACGGGGTAGTAAATCCGTCTTCTAGGGAAATTAAGTGTGCCCCATATCCGATAAAGTAACATTAAAGGTTGTCCTGACTCACACATTTCAGTAGGTTTCCTTCAAATATTAAGAAGGTGCGTCTACATTTATTCATTCTTGTAGTCTACGAATATTGTGGTGGGTTGATGGAGCGTTGTGTTCATCTTTGTTCCTTCAAATATAATCGGGACTGGCTTTCGCTGTGCTCCATGACTTAATTGCTGACCCGCCTGCACGGTAAATTTGCTAACTGAGGAAGCCTGAAACTGTCAGCATCTGTACATATAATTGGGTCAGGTCATTTTCCACAGCATCCGCCAGGGGTAAGTTTGGCGCATTTACCTACTATATAAGCAGTAGGTAGTCAGTCCAACTAAGAGATTATCCCATCGATGTGATTGACCCTGGCTGGTTCTTTAATGAATGCTTGCATCTGCTTAACTTAAACATGGTAGGTCATCAGCATGCTTCATCCCGTGTGAGGAGCTCGTTAACCGGTTGAACTGAGTATTTTCTTTTGAGGTTCCTTTTTTTTCAAAATGTTGACTGTTCAGGAGATTGGGTAGTTGAGCCACGAAATGTTCGAGATGGATGTGAGAGGCAATTTTTTCTCTACCATTATATCAAGCAATAGTGTTGCGCAACATGTAGGTTCTTAGTTTCTATTTTCCGTTTCATTTTGCCTAGTATTACTAAGAGGAAGAAGAAATATCATTTTCTGAAACACCATATGAGAATCCTATTGGCACAGCCTCATCTCACCAGTTTATGGGCAACTAATTCATTTGAACTTTAGTAAGCATCATACTTAAGATATTTCCAAGGGGAATGGAACCTTCTGAAGGGAAAAGCTGGCATAGTAGCAAACAAATTATGCTATAAAACTTGAAACAACTGAACAACTGGGAGTGGTTAAAAAACTTAAAGCAACGAACAGTTAAAATCTCTCGGTGAGTATGCAGCGATATATTTATGGAATTCTTACCATTGTGATGGGGGATTAAATCAATGACATGAAATCGAGTGTTTATATCAATACAAACAAATTTGGTAAGATAACTGGCCTTAATTTGAAAATCGCAAGTCGTCAATGGCTTAGCCATATCTGGTCATCAGGCATCATACCTGTATACAACTGATCTCTTTATTTATAAAATAAATATCAGACCACAGATATGGATTGCTCTTGTTATGAATACGAAGGTTAAGATTTGGTATATTTATACACTTGCATAAATTTACAATTAAACGCTGTTTCTTCTAGTTTGTAAAATGGCTTAAGTCAAAGTTGTAAACATTTTTACTATCTATTTAACAAATCATCGTGTTATTGTTTTATCGTATCGAAAGTTAAGGCGAGAGACGCAGCCGGGTCATTTGATTGTAATCGAGCTTGTGGATACGGAGTTGGTCATTGATGATACAGACGATATTACCGGGCAAAATTACTCTTCAGATGACAAGTAGGTTTTTTTGAAACTATAAAAGTTTTTAGATGCAATGGTGGTTGTATATCACTCTATTTCATTGGTGTTGCAAGCCTCATTCCTTGGATGTTCTTTTCAACAGCTGAGAGAGTAAAGCCATTAATTTCTTACCTTGGATAGTACTTTCATTATCGATTAAAAGGTTAATCACTCTCAGAGGGGGTGGATTTCTTGGATCCTTTTGTAATGACACGAGATCAAGTCTGCTTTATAAATTATGTGGCAATATGTTCCATGGTGCCCATCCCTACCACTAATTTCGTAAACCTGCTATTAAAAAGGTATTTGCTTTTATAAAATTAATCTTTAAAATTTTGTGAGTGCACTTGGACTCTTTTATTTCGGCAGCTCTTTAATGTCCACGGTCCTCCTCTTCACTGCCATTTTTACTCAAATCGAAATCGGTACTTTTGCACACTTTTCTAACCATGTTAAGTATCAAACCCTTCTTCATAGTCACTTTTACAACGATTGTCATTTTCAATGGTAAGTATTTTAAAGTCGCCGTACCTAGTGCTTCTTTTCAAAAGTCGGTGGGGCTCTTACACAGGGAAGTATGCTTAGTGTAGCCTCAGCTCTTCCGCCAGGCAACATTATGGCTCTGATGGAAGGTCAGGTAGGCTGAATTCGGATGTTTTCACTTAGCTGAAACAAGCGTTAACGGGCATAATCGCTGTGTTAGCGAATGTAGTTATCATTAGCACTACGCCGAATATGCAACTCTTCGGCTGTTGTTTTTTTTGATTGCACTCGTCTTCGTTCTTCTAGACCTGGTTCTGTGGATTCGGTTTAGAAAAATGGTACGATTTTTTCATTCAGTGTATTTGTAACTTGCTTATGGATTCTTTATAAATGGCGAATTTTCTGATAGGTATATTTCACCTACCATTGGAGGGTTAGAGGTTTGTCCATCTCAAATTTGATAGCATCTACTTTTTTGTACATTATTAATGCATATTTAATGAAAACTATTTGGCGTTGCTCTAACGGATCAATGCTGCCTTTTTTAAATTTAAATAGTGCTGAAGAAATCAAGGCCGCGGAGGCGGAGAAAGGTGATGAAGAAGGTAAGATCACGAAAATCGATCTACTTCCCCCACCACAAATGCGACAGCCCCATAATCTAAGGAAACCCAAAAGTTTGATCTGTGTGAGATAATGCACGACGTCCTTCAGGGTTTAGTTTGCATCTCTAGCGATGTGTGCATCCGACAGTATCCAGCTTGTCTAATATTAATAAGTTGTGGTAGTATTGAACTCCACTTAGGACTGGTTATAATCAAACATTCTGGAAAGTAGCTGCGAGTGGAACTGCATTCAATCGGCCTGATCGATCTACTCACTGGATGGGCGAAGGTGAGTCGTATTCATCGGCTTTTGACGATTAAACATTGGGTACCTTGAAGTGTAGTTATCAAGAATGATTTCGTCGTAGATTATAATATGTTATCTTTTTAGAATAGCACCATCCAGTGTACTCCGAGCGCATGCATACATTTTTTCATTTAAATATCTTTTGCAGTTTTGTACAACAAATGCATCATCTAAAATATTACCTTGCAATCAGGCAATATGTTCTAGTTCACTAATTTCGCATGTCATCCCAATATCGCAACTCAAAAAAGCTTATGATATTTGTGTGATGTCTTTAGAGACGATTCTAGGAAATGTGTGACTTTGTCCAAGAAATATGGTGGCGTGCATGCTTGTGTGAGTTACATCGTAACAACTACCGAGGCAAGAAAAGTAGGACTAATAAGTCACATACTTCCAAAGTTGAAGAGAGTTGCTATCGAAGAAGATTTGGTTTTGTTAATCGAGTCGTTTCAAACTCATCCCACATGGAAGCCAAATACATTCATCAAGTGATTGAGTAACGTTTTCAATCACAGGAACAAATTCATTTATAGGGAGAGAAGGAGCCATACTTCGTGACAAAGGGTGATGCGCTCATAGGCTTACCTATGAGTGAGGCAAGGTAGTCACTGCCTAACGAACAGAAGATATGCACTGATTGACCTGAGTTGCTAAAGAAGGGTTTGAAAATGCTGGCAATCACCGGTCCATCTACTTGCTTTCTACGAATAAAACCTCCAAATTTCAATGTAAGCTACATGCCTACTAATGGTGGCATACCTAATTTGAGTAGCGATTTTATCTTTAAAAATGTGCCTGGACGGCGTTAAGTTTTGTCACGTCCACTTTAGAGATGTTCGGAGATATTTCCAGAGGCACTTCACATCTCATAGGGTGCAAAGTGATAACATTATCACGTGCCTATCTAGAAAGGGGTTGTGGAATTAGTTTTCGGACAATTACGTTCTTTATCCCCAGACCTCGAAGACCCCATTTTGCGTATTCAAAAGTCGTATTATTAAAGTGTTCGTCACCGTGTATTTATAACTTATAATCGAAGCTTCGCGTGGCTATCTCAAATATAGCTAGTCTTATTAGAGTCTTATTACTCGAAAGCCTGGGATTGAAGGAAACTCTGTAGAAATAATATGAGGAGTATGGTACACTTGCAGTGTTTAACTTGATTGGCTAAATATGCTATCATGACAGTCCAATGAATAATGTCTTGATGAAAATCGAATTTCGGAAGCGAGCCAAGTAGAGGCTAAGTCAAATCATTCTCAGGCTTGGCGATAGGAACACGCAAATTTATAAGGGGCTAGTTTCCACCGAATATAGCCCTACTGGTATACTTTCAACTTCTGGCAGTTAATTAAGTTCAAAACTTGTTTTAAGTTCAGTTTCATCTCGAGGGAGCGAGCAGAAAGTTGTGGCCTCGCGATGGGATTTTATGCGGCTCTCGGTCTGAGCGCCTCCTTTGCTCCTGTCGCGTCGTTCGGATCGACTTTTCGTCCCATTTTCTCTTATCTCTCCCCTCCGTCAATTCGCTGACCTTCCGGCTTCCAACGATTCGTTCGGTATCCAACGGTCAATCAATGATGCTTTTCCCTCATGTAACTTCAGAATGTGTTTTCCTGTGACATCAGAAATTTCCTCATGATAAACAAATTAAATGGGTATTCCAGCCATTTGCTCACTGACGCAAATGAAAGAACGTTGAAGCTGTGTGATGAACAGGTATCATGGTTGTTTTCAAAGTGTCAATAAGTTACTCAGCCTTAAAAGACCACCCTTAAAGGCTCATTCATCTCATGACAGGACTCAGGATTAGCTGAATGCAATTGACCGATTCTACCTCACCAAACACACTTAAGGGTGAACTGCCACTTAATCTATTATTATAACTAGATAGTAACTTACAAAATCTTCTGGTGAATAGCATCGGATGGACTTCAACGACAATTTTGTAACTAAAACTAATGTCTCCACCCCATTCAAGCCCTCTGTCCGTTTATTTCGATTCAATAATAATGGCACAATAACACTGACCCAAACGGGCATATATTTAAACAATTTTTCAAATCGAAGTCAAATTCAAAAACTCCCCAAAAGCATTCATTTTATTTTGTTGACATAAAAAAGACTAAATACACAAAGCAGTATTGCAAAAGCAATTAGTGGATTATCGCAGGTGGCTTTTACTCCATTCTATTCGAAGAACTGCTATCGGTGCGTCGTTTACGAAGTTTCGACTTGAAAAAATCAAACACAGACTCCATTGCCACAGCATGAATCATGTCCTTGTCCATGGTACCTTTGGTTGTAAGAAAAGAAAACAACTTTATGGTCTAGTTGTATACATAACCAGCTCACTGGGACTTTCTTGATTAGTAGAACCAGATATACTGATCGATGAACCGTGGAGCGTCACAGCGTAGATCAACAACCGCCTTCTTTGTGTAGGTTGAAATGGCTTCAGCTAGTCACAAGACACCGCTAAATGCTTCGACTGAATCGACCGCTACATCGACAGCCCATTCGAGAAGTTGCCATAGGCCAGATAAAATGCCTCGACCCATCATTTATGGGTTTCTAGAACGAGGCTCCTGCTCACTTCCTTGATTGTCACAATCCTTCGTTCGACAACAGGCTTTACCGGGTTACCGAGCAGATATTGGTTCTTTACAGGACTTGAATACCTCAGCAGCACATTTCTGGTAACCCCGGAGGTCCTAATCATAACCGTAATATTTCTACACTCCTTAATGTGAATCCTCGCAGTTGAAACTATCAACCAACCAGGCAAGGAACTACTATACTATATTTTGACACATGCCCTTGTTTGCTGTCCAAAATGGTGCAATTTCAATACCAAGCTCTGGATGAATTATTTGCTCTCTTTTATCATAGCATTGCGGAGATGTAGTACGCCGACTCACCTCCAGAAATTTTGGGAATGTTGCAGTGCTCAAAGGGGCGGATAGGCACCAGTTGACCTACATCCAGTGTAGACGCAACGACTTGAACGCAGTTCTATAAAAGAAAATCAAGCAATTAACAGTATTGAATGGTTAATAGAAGGTGATTGAAAGTTAGTGAAAAACATTTGACGGTAGCGAAAGTGAGTGTAAAAATCACTTCACTTTTCCAGGGCTTATCAATTCATACAGTAGAAGCTAGTGTCAAAACAAGCTATACTTTCCTAGCGTGTCAACCCATTTATTCGTCCATCAATCAAGCGCAGGAATGGTCAGTGCAACGTGTTGCATTTTAATGATACAGCGAAAAGATATCCTCCTGTTGCATGTACTCATGTTGCATACTCATATTGCATACCTCTGCTAATAATCGATCGCCTTAGGGTTTCTGTATTTTAGATAAATAGCCTGGCGTTTCATTTTATTGGCCCTTTAAAAAGATTCCCACCCACAGTTCTCACGTCCCTACCTGAGCTATGTGAGACAAGTCGTGTTCAAACTACAAACCTGTCTCTCAAACTGGGGATTGTGGAGGTGCTCAATGAACACTTCATATGAGCTTTAAGAGAGAAGAGCCACCACTACCCGAACAGCCATTGAGCTAGGAATATTAACGCCATGTCTGATTTGATATGCTTGTATATCAGACAGATCTGAGTGAGTATCATCTAGGATTAAAGACGGTGAATTTTTCTTTCAATGACAAGTCAATTTTGGATCGATCTGTCCGTCAATGCGAGACCCGAAAAGAGTTTCTTCTAATAATCGCATTCCAGGCACTTAGAATTTCAACGAGTGTTGAAAACCCGGCTTCAACATCAACTGTTGGATTTGCGGCGAACACGATCCAAATTTGACAGGGAATACCCCCCTGACGAATCAACAAAGCCGAATCAACGCACCTTCTTGAACCACTCCCTGAGGCCCACCACAGCCGGAGGCGGGCTGGGCTTGCCGACAATGAAGACGGGGCTGGCGAGGGTGCCCTCGACAAGACCGTAGCCGAGGCTGGAGCACTCGAAGCTGGTGATGCGGTTGACGGGATCCACGAACGCCACGGCCGCCACCTTCTCCTTGGTCATGCGCCAAAAGCCCGCAGCACGTTCGCGCCACTGCCGCTGCAGGTCCTCCTTTGTCACCGGCGCCTCAGCGGCTCCTGTTGACTCAAATAAAGGACCAGTGGGACGAATAGTTGTGAACCCGTTCTTACTGTTAACAGTCTTCTCTTTACCGCGCGAAGAACCATTGAACACAAGGCGGAAAGGTTAAAGCATATGTTGCTGGGACTAGACCCAAGCATAGCATGTGAGGGTTTGGATTGCTGTGCGCCTCGGTGTGTGGTGCTGTGCATCTCTTCCGGTATCAAAAGGGCGTGAGAACAACATTTATAGATTCTGCGAGCGATGAACTCTACTCAGAACAGGGATTTGATGAGAAATGTCCCGAATTTGGAGGTGAGTTGTACTACGTTCAAGAAGCATGAACGATCTGCTTACTGGTTGTGGTAAAAGTCATTGTTAGTGAGAGCTTAGGCTTCGATGAGTACTCCTGAAATGCTTTAGTCTTAAAGCCTGTAGTGTACCTTATCACCGGCTGTTGCAAATCCTGAGTGACGTATGAACATCTCGTTTTCAAACAAAGCTGCACGGCTTACTATAATCATACGCTGCATCGATAAAGTAGCACGCCGATCAGTGTGCTGATCCAATCACCGTTCTGGCCCTCATACCGTATAAATACCGGACACAATCAACTCTCGCAACAGAGGGAGGGAAGCAGATGTGAGGTAGACTAGTCAACAAACCGCTAGGACACACTACCCGGTCCTACTGTGCATTCTCCTGACGTGGTTAAGAGAAACGAAATTAGAAATAGGTGGAGATTAACCGATCCCGTTCATGCCCACCATTCGCGTGTTTCTGCTCCGAGATAGCTAACAGATACAGCAATTCCTTGCTACTTCGCCGTTAGACTTTACGGATTTTATTTCCTAACAACTGTCATTTTTATTCCAGGAATATCGAGGGTTACTAATAGTACAGGGAGGATTTATAAAGTTCAAATTCACATTAAATAGATGAAGCAAAATCAAAGCCTCTCCTTCGCAGACTCAAAAGGAGGTTTTACTGTACCACATGACAATGAAATTGCACAATATAGACTGCTAAAAAACCGCTCGAACTACACGTTTCTTGAGGACGCAGTCTTTTACAATAGCAGATGCTACCGAAATTCTGTAATTAAGAGCTTTACCTATGGAAGTTGAAGCCTGGGGCTCGGAAGATTCAGAGTTCGGTGCAGTCGGGATCCTAAAGAAAAAGAAGGGTGAAATGTGGAGCGATTTTGGAGCAACGGCGACCCCGACGCTTCAAACAAATGAATATTTCCTTCAAGAAAGTGGAAACCAACATCTCCCAAAAATCCTTTTTTCAATCTCCCCTCCCCCCAGCCAGGCCATACTGGTGAAGGATCTGAATTCCTTTGAGCTCCCTGTCCTGGCAAGTTTAGCTGACCAAATTATGGAGGTAGGAGCTGAATCGAACTCAGCTTGTCAAGTTGCCCAAGTCTCTTAAAAACTCGACCCCGTCAAGGCATACAACCAGATCCCGGTAGCTAAAGATGTGCCAAAAACCGAAATCATAATACCAATTGGAAAATTTGAGTTCTCGAGAATTCCATTCAAACTTCGAAATGCCGCACAAACTTCTCAGAGGTTCATCGATCAAGTGCTCCAGCAACTTGACGGCTTTTACGCCTACATTGATGATATCTTGGTAGCCGGTCTAGATGAATAAACTCATTTGGCACAATTGGAGAAGGTTTTGAGACGCCTGGATGATACACAGCTAGTGATAAACCCTGCCAAGTGTGTTTTCGGGGTAGAAGCGCTAGATTTCTTGGGCCATCCAGTGGACAAAAATGGCATCTACCCACTGGAGGCGAAAGTCGCTGCGATACGCGATTTTCCCATACCAGCCCCCAAAACTCAATCGCAACTTTTTCGGGACATGGTGAACTTCTATTCACGTTTCATCCCACACTGCGCTACAATCGTTTACCCACTTACCCAACTGCTTTAACTACCGAAAAGTACTTTGCGATAACGGTCGAAGCCTCAGAAGCAGTTTCCCGAATGAAAGCTTCTCTCAGTAAGGCAACGCTGCTATCTTTTCTAAAGAGCGACGAGAAACTTGCTCTGATGACCGACGCATCTAACCATGCAGCTGGTGCTGCACTCAATCAGTGGGTTGGTAAATCTTGGCAGCCACTTTCGTTTTTCTCCGGGAAGCTAAACCCCAGCCAGACGCGCTACAGCACCTTCAGCCGTGAACTCCCGGCGATTTACCTCGCGATCTGCCATTTCAGACATCTTTTGGAATCGCAAGAATTTACGTTGTACACCGACCACAAACCTCTGGTGAATGCCCTCAAGGCTTCCTCTGACAAGTACGATCCCGGAGAAATTTCCCAGCTCAACTACACTTCACGTCCGATATTCAGTACGTGGAAGGGAGTAAGAATCCCGTCGCCGACACTCTCTCGTGCCGCAATAAATTGTCTAACCTTAGGAAGCGGTATCGACATGCAGCGTATGGCCAGGGAGCAGGATCAATTTGACTGCGAATCTTGGTCCGAAAGTTTAAAGGTTGAGCACTTGCGTTTACCAACAAGTGTCGGAACAATTTTCTTCGAGGTCTTAACTGGTAAGCCAAGACCTTTAGTTCCGAGTGGCATGCGCCGACAAGTTTTAACACCCTATCCCGGAGTTAGAACGATTGTCAAGCTGGTTAGCTCCCGTTTCGTGTGGCCTAATACGAACGTCGATGTCCGCAACTGGGCAAAAACCTGCCTACACTGCCAGCAAGCGAAAGTTACATGACGCGCAAAGGCTCCACTCGGGACTTTTGCCTGTCCAGATGCTCGTTTTCGGCAAGTCTACATTGGACAGCATGGGTCCTTTGCCTCACTCTAAAGGTCACTTTTATCACCTGACATGCATCGATCGGTATTCCCGATGGCCAGAAGCAATTCCTTTGAAAGATATCACGGCAAATTCGGTAGTGAGTGCCTTCCTGCTTCGTTGGGTGGCGCTCTGGGGTTGCCCTGAAACAATTACTACAGGTCGCGGACAGCAGTTCAAATCATCCGTTTTCTTGGAAATGTGCAAATTCCTTGGTGCAAAAAGGATCCGCACAACAGCATATCAACCCGCCGCCAATGGCATGATCGAGCGCGTTCACCCCCATGTAAAAGCCGCTCTGATGTGCTCGCCAAACCCAGGAGATTGGTATGACAATTTACCAATGGGTCTTCCTGGCATTCGTGCAGTATAAAATGAAGACCTCAAAACATCTTTCGAACTGATTAACGGTTCTTCACCGCGACTCTCAAGACAACTCATCACTCCTATCCCTTTGAAACCTGCAGAATTTGTCAGTAACATAATCGACAAGATCCGATTATTCCTGCACGACAATCCACCAGTGGCTCCTCGATCTCCGAACACTCCGACATACGTCGACCCGAGGCTTCAAACGGTTTTCCACGTTTTCGTGAGGCATGATGCGGTTAAAAGCCCTCTTCGTTCCCCTTACGACGGTCCATACGAGGTTTTGAAAAGGATTGAGAAGATATTCACGATCGACCGAGACGGCAAAGAATGGGTAGTCAGAATCGACCGTTTGAAACCAGCATATTTGGAAGAACAGCTCAAAGAAAGAGTAACACCGCCAGCGATTGATACAAATTTCCAAAATCCCTTCTAAGTAGGCCTGCTAATGACGTCAAACGACCCCAGACCGTTACCAAATCGGGTCGTAAAGTTTACTTTCCTGACTAGTTAGAATACTGAAACGCCAGTCTTCCTACTGCTACAATCATACTAACGTTTCCAGCAGAATTTCAATCTATATGGCCAAGTTCCCTAACCCAACGAAAATGAAGATTCCACATCTCCTGACCTACACTTCAATTCAGCTCTCGACTCAACTTCCTCTCTCAATTCATCGTTTTCTCCCGGAGCGGCTACAATTTTCAATCACCTTCAAACCAAAACTGCGTTTGGAGGAATGGCACCGTCCGCTGCACACTAACTTCCCTCGCTGTTTTCTCTACTGGCTCAAGGTTAAAAAAGGGTACTACCCCACTTAGACTATCTTCAAACCGCCAAATTCCATACCAAACGGCATCTATACCGGATCGACGGCCACCAGTCTACTAATTATCACACACACTGATCCTCGATGCCCACACTCAATCGGATCAACGGATATTAGCCTAGTGAACTAACTCACAAACACCCGGACTTTTTCTGTGTATTCTTCCACTTTTTTTCGGCCCCGTCCCTCCCACCTTACGAACTACTTTTGTCTACTCTCGTCTCCCACACACGTTGCGGTCGCTCCGCTACCTCCCCCTCTCGACTAGCTGTTTATCGAGCGTTTCTTTTACTCAAACAAACGCTCTAGGGGGAGTATTATGGCGACATGACGCTATATTGGCGGGTCTTTCAAATTGATAAAAAATCAGTTTTTCCAGGTGTGCAAAAGGCTATTCCCAAGCTAAGCGCCGATTTGCCTTCCTACTCTGCTAATAAACCCGTCAGTTCGCACCGTTAGTTCAAGTACTAAAACCGTAACAAACCGATAGCAATAAAGATGAACGACAACTGATTTGACAACACGAGACTGGAACCTCTGTTGGACACTTGAATACGATAAATACAGTGACCGAAGGTTGTGTTTTTAATCTTATTTTTGCGGCCACAACGCCCCACTCTTATCACCCAGTAGCCAGAATGCTGACGAGACTACAGAGCGAATAGCAGTCAACGAAGCCCAAGTGTTGAACAAAAGAAAGAGCACTGACGGAAGGACTTCGCCATATGCGAAAAGGGGGCAGCCGAGAGGAGCCTTGGTGCCAATTTGGAACGGATTGAGCTCAAGACCAATCTTACTGCAAAACGAACGCTGGCTCACGAGGCTGGTACAAACGGGCGACTGAGAAGCAAAATTATAGCATTCCCGATTGCTTACAGCCTAACGAGTCTGGAATTGCAACGAGTCACTTTTTCGGTAAATTACTAAGAGGGAGGCAGTAAAAAATGGGGATGCATACCCTTTAAGCGTTGCATTCCATCTTTGCCTCTGCTCACGTGTCAATCTACTTTAAGAGAAAAGGGACTTACCATTATGGATTACAACGCGGTGCCAAATAGCATTAAGAACGTGTCTTTCGACATCCAGCTTGGCGAAAAAGTAATTCGCCTGATGTAAGGCAAGCGACATAGAGCGATGTAAAGAAGCCGCAGCTTCAGGTTTACTGGAAATCCAAACTAACCCCGCAGTTGACTGTCTGGGAGACGACGTTGGACTGTAATTAAACGTAAGCAAAACCAAAGTTAACCACTGGTTCTAATTAAACTGCACACACACATGTGGAATACTCAGTGAGTAGGCGGACAACACAGAGTGGATTTACCCATTGAATAAATGATGATAAATTTCCTGTCGCTTTTGCGGTTGATAGAGCGCAAAGATAGTAACAAGACACCGGAAGTGGTGTGCAGTTTTGAAGAAAAAGTGGTAACGGGTTCATTTATCCAGCAATCTGCACACTAAATATTTCATTCAGTTAGATCAGAGACCGTGAGAAGTGCAGGCATCTCTACTGGTGCTATTGCAAGGGAAATGACCAGACAATGTTCCTGTCTCTGACTAAGCGGTACTACTTCTTTAAAGGTGAGGTTGGAGGAAAGGTCTCGTAGCATTTACTAAGAACATATCAGACGTAGACCATAGCATATATCTAAGTAAACAGACTTGGTTTGGGATCTCCAGGATTTCAAATTAACAAAAAGGCAGTTAACGCAGAGTTGTTTGAAGAAATTCATTGGATCTCTTAATATGCTCCCGAAAAAAATACGAAAATGTTACTCAAGACCTGTGTTCTCAAGTCGACTCCATTTTTTACCAAGAAATATTTATTTCCTCTCCATGAACTAAATAAAACCAAGAGCATTGAATTGTTGCAGATGCTAAACACCAGGACGCCCAGTTCACCGAAACAAACAACTTAGCTTTGGATTCAAGGTGTAAGAGCAGCCGGGTAATGGCAATAATCTTGCTCTCACTTCGAAGTCCCTTTTCCTGAACCTTGATGCAACGCTAAGACGGAATAGAGTATAGTAATCTCTCGCAACTTCGTAGTTCGCCAATAGTGGATTCACGACTTCTCAGACATTTTTTCGTGATAAATGCCCTGTTGTTTCTGATACAGCAAACAGCGTTTCAAAGGGTGAATTAATAACTAAAGGTCTTAAAAGATTAAATACGCAGTAAATAAATAAATCGTGCTCGTTTCACTCCTGCTTTGTTCTCAAGGAAGAGTTGCTTGAAGTGCCTGTATGCCAAATGCTACCATGGTCTGACTGCCTATTCTCGGGTGAAACTAGCAGAAGAGAGGCGTACCGGTGTGGGGAGAGGACGGCGACCCTGGAATCACGGTAGTGCTCGGGCATGGGGCACAGGGGGTGCATGAAGCACTCGTCAGCGCGGCGGTGCACCCACACGCAGACGCGGCTCGAGGCGCAGCGCGACAGCAGCGGCTCCCAGCAGCAGCCCAGCCTTTCCTCCAGCTCTATCGTCGACTGCAACAAACGGATACCAATCCACGTCGCGCAGTAGGGAACTTCTTCATGCACTGGCACATGGACAGGATGAACTCACCACAGAGCAGATGAGACCCGTTGACCTCTGTAAGTAGATCATGGCCTTGTACTGGTCATTGGGAGCTGTCGTCCCTCCGCCCCCAATCGGCGAGTCCGGATAGAGGTCTACGTCCAGTCCGTAGTACTGGAAATCGATCCGGCAGTTTTTCCTGAGGAAGCAGTCGAAAGCATGCTGAGGGTCTGTTGTCTCGAAGCAAAGCGACTAGACAAAGTCCACGCTTTCATTCAATGCTCTGTGCCAGCTATGGCCAATTTGACTCATGAGAACCTAAAGCGATTTCGTTTCCCCCTTAAGATCGTCATTTACGCCTGGGTCGATGAAAATAAAAGCATCAAAACTATCAAGTCATCCCACAACTTCTGTTCGAATATTCAATAAACTAACAATGTCACATTTAATTAAGGACTATATCACTAATTTACCACCCCCTGATTGCCTATAACTTCCATCAATGTACTAAACTAAGTTTATTAATGCCGCAATTATTTAAATACTTTTAGTCTTGATTGGAAGAACTCACAAATGTCAGTTTCAACCTCTTTCTGGGGCTCTGTAAAAGCTGTTTCTTCCAAATGACTTTGTAAGCCAAGAAACAAATGGTACTCTGGAGGAGGAGCAAGGCAGTCGGAGAATAAGGTGGTGGATAAGGATATCTTTTCAACCAAGTTCTTTTATCTTTTGTGACGTGATTCTTGTTGTGTGGGGTCGTACTGCATTGTCCTAATGAAGCATCACCACTTTTCGATTCACTAGAGCAGGATTTTTCACCCAAAGCTTGATCGAAACACCCCGCCTGCTGACAATGAATGTGAATATTAGTTGCTGCTACATATATTAGGTGTTAACAATTCAAAGTTGACTAATCCTCGGTGATCCCACTATCAAATTAATCGAAGAAGAATCTTTTTCCCATGAAGTTCCCTTCTCGGCGACTGTGGTAGGGGTCTTTTCCATCCACCACTGTGCAGTACGACGCTTGAAATTACTATAAAAGATTCCCTTTTCGCCAGTCGCCAGTCACAAATCGTCTATCCACCAAAAAGGTGAAACAAGTTGGCGCGAATGGAAGAGAGAAGAGCAGATGTTATCAACTCGAGATTGGCACAATAGGCACAAAATTTAAAAGTTTTTGAGGATAATGACGATGAAAAGTTGCATGATCTGAACTAAGCTCAATGGCCAATTCCAACTCATTTGATAAAAGAGGATAAGTTTCATAAAAAAGAAGCTTATTATATCATGCTCAACCGTACATCTGTCTCGACGTTCACCTTCGCGGATAGCGAAAACTCCACTTCTTAATTTCGCAAACCACATTCCGCAAGTTCTTTCATTCACAGTGGAGTGAAACCTGCTTTATCGACTACAAAGGGCTATTGATTAGGATCTACACTTTGACTTGACACTTTCAACGGTAATTTCCTCTGCTCAGTGAACGCGTCCTTAGTTTTTCATGTGGGAGTATGGACTCACGGGACTGACTCATCTACCGAGAGGCAATTGAGGTTGGCAATGGCCACTCGGAAACCACGGGCATGCGCCATCTTGACAAACTCGATCTGGCTGCCGGTGCGGGGACCACGAGCCAATGGGGGCGGGTCGGGGTCCTCCTCCTCATACGCCTTCAGCATCGAGTCCTTCATAAGGTGTCCCAGGTCCCACGTGCCCGTGGCCGCGTTGTTGACGCCCTGCACAACAATCACCACGGGGCCGGTGTAGGTGAAAAAGTCCTCCGAATGCAGCAGGTCCAGCGACAGACCCGGATAGGGGTCCAGCTTTTGTGGGGGCGAGAGAAAGATTACACTGAGTCCTACATTCGTCATAGTGTAATGTTCTTCTGACCTCCCGCCAAACCCCAATTTACAAACCATACGGTCGGATGACATTTTAAAAGCTTCTCTTTTCGGCTCGAAATTTCACCGGAACACGCAAGACCGGTGCTATGAAATTAGCGCCTTTTGTTTGCAAAAGACACAACAAAAGACAATGTTGGTAGAAATAAAGCCATCCATGTGTGAAGTAAGGATGTCTCTACTGTATGGCACCGGATGTTGAGTTGTCTAGCTTCTTCTCCTTCAATGCATTTATCATTTCTACAATCAAAGCAGCGAAGTATGCAAGGGCTAACTATGACGCTCTTTAACTACTTCGAAGGATCCATTAACGACTTCATTCATTGAAGTTTATATACAAGTATACTTTCCAGGTAATACTTTTAAAACCTTTAGCTCTGTCAATTATCTCGAAGTACCATGGATGAATACAGGTTCCAAGGACAATTGAGCCAATTTACTGACTATAAACTTCGCATTAGGGGAGGGAGAGGTTAAAAGGTATTCCCCATACCAGAGAGACTGGTCGATCAATGTCTGGGTTCCGGCGCCGATGCCTTTAGCCTCCTAATGGCACATCCCCGCTCCCCAGTGGTGTGCCAGTGTGTCTCATAGTACTCTAATTTCAGCCAGTAGAACGCGGCCCCCTGCGCCCTTATGCAGTGCGATTTGAAAGCCCAGCAATTACCGATCGTAATTCATTCCCTCAACTCCGCCGTATTCAATAGATCTTAACCTACACTTACTGACAAAAAACTTGCTTAATGATATCAATAAACAATGTAGATTAGAAATTTATAAAAAGAGATTCGCTTACTGGAAACTTCGTGAATTTCATGTTGTGGTGCAGTGTTAGGGTGCGTTGGACCAAGCGAAGGCACAGCTACAGGGAAAGGACACGTAAATTCATGCAATAACGAGATCTATTTAAAACCGTATTTGGTTAATCGCCTCTAGGTTTCACGGAAGCTTAGATCCGAAGGGGAAAATTATCGGCAAAAGCGACTCATTTCCCATTCATTTCACTTGGTTGATATCCCCTTCCCTTGCTCAAGAATAATTAAACTCCCATTAGCAAGCTTTTACCGAATGCTTTGCATCAGATAAAAGCCCACTGCTTCCCTGAACCACTCTCACTTAAGCTACCCAGCATGGTGGAAATTAACCGCTTCCCCACCAATCCTGAATCTGTATTCCAGGGACTCGTTAAAGATAAGCATTGCCGATTCTGCACACAGCATGGTGTTTCCCTATGATTGCTCGTAATATCTCAATGAGAGCAAAATTTCCTAGCAAAATCCGCTTAAATGGAGTTTTGGTATCCTTAGCCTGCATTCTCCGTTGAAATGAAAAACTGAACAATATCAAATGAAACTCACCACTTCCAATAGGCAGCAATCATACGGCGTGAGTTTGACATCCTCCCACTCGTCCTCTAAAAGAAAAGAACACAAGCCGACTTACAGGACACCTCAATTAGGCGTCGGAGAGACAAAACTAATTGTACACGACTCTTGGCAGGTCTCAAGTCACTTAATCAGAAATCATCGAAACCTTGGAGTGCTAAGCAAACATTGATTCCTATGAGACGGGATCTGAGCCCCGGAAGGTCTAGTGCTACGATTATTCTTTCGTCAGTTTGAATCTAACTCAAATTTCGACTGAAATACTCAATAGTCTATAGGCAATGACCTTTGATCTTCTTTGCGAAATGTTGGCTTATTTTCAACTGTTGGTAGAATATAGGAGAGCCATCAATTTCATTCCCCCCTATTGTGCATAGATAAAGGCTTCTGTTACTACAAGTGAGATATCTTGGATCGATAAGGTATGTTAACCTTTTTTGGTGTACTAGTCCGGAATCGTAGACCTAGATATTGACGCATGTTCACAGCACAAGGCTAAATGCCACTATCTTAGCATTCGCTGTTGACACCAATAGCGCTAAAACGTTCGATTTAGAAAATAGACAAACCTTGAAAATGAAGTCCAAATCGGACCATACAGGGCTTTTGGAGTACGTTTTACTAAGTAGCATTTGGTAAGTTTTCTCCTTATACTTCAAAGCCCTTCTCCTTAGACTTCCAAAGGAAATAATTTGTAGCGAGCTGATTCACGGCCATCAAAATGAGGTGGCTACGATAGCTGCTCAATACTTCCCATGACCATTTAAAGACGAGCTTCACAAAGGTCAACTTTTGCGCAACAAAGTCAAAATGGTCGTCAACCAATTTTGACGACTACATCATTTAAACTCTACCGCAGATCTAAACATTTTAATGAACCGTCGTTGAGGAAAACACTTGTCGCCGATGACAGAAGTGAGGCATTTCTCGAGGAGATCCTTAAGCAAAGACGACATGATGGCATCTTTTCCAACAGAAACACACCATCATAACTGAAGACGTCGATGTTCAGAGGTGCACAGAGCTCGGTAAGGCGGTTCAAGACGCAGGCCGGAATTGGGTAGGTTTCGATCTTACAGTCGGCATTATTTAGGACTAGAAAAAAGAAGGCAGAAGGCATCCGCACAGTTAGCGAAGCCACTCAACAGCAGGTGTGACCAGCCCAGAGCCAGGGGGGAGCCAAAGCGCAGAACAAGACCCACCCCGAAGCCGTGCCAAATGCAAAAAGGGCAAGTAGTGTGTAATCTCCACTTTAAGCCTCTCCTCTCCGGTGGCTTCTAGACGACATTGAAGAGGTTCACTTGAGACACGATGCGGTCATTCAGTTCCTGTGAATTCGCTATTTAATGCTTAATTCCCCATTCTATCATGAACTCTGCAATGCAGTCTTTTCAACTTCTAACAGTTTTAATATGAGCACATCTTTAAAGCCTTCAGTAACCTTACTTAAGAATTGATTGTAAAGTGAAGCGTTCCAGTAAATGGAATTCTTCGACCTAGGTTTAATCCGGCACGCAGGCAAACGTGCTCGTGGCCTAGGTAAAGACACCTAATGTGTGGATCTATCACAAGGCAATGTTTATACTTACCACCGACTGTCAATAAGGGTCTGCCTTCTCAGATTTTCAAGCACAGAAAATAAATTTAGGACAAGAATACTCACTACTACGTGACGCCAGATAAGGTTTCATGTCCTGCTTGCACTATCGCTAGTTTGAGCCCTAAAAAGTACCCTGCATTCGTGTGTTTCACTAGCACCAGTGATATTAGCATGCAATTAATATGCCATTTTCCGAGCCGATAAGAATTCCTGTCGAATTCGGTTAACACAGGGGTAAGGCCAGTTGAACGCATAGCGAGAACTTACCTAATGCCTCCAATCCTTTCATCCAGGCATACTTGGGGTGCCTGCGTGGACGGTCGGATTCTGAATAAAGGCAGAAAGTAACTGAACTTGTCAGAAAAACATTGGTACCCAAGGCTCAATAAATTAGGCTTCTCCTAAGTCCAATCAGCCACAAGGCATCACAAGAGTAATAGCCAAAAGCAAAACCCGTCTCAAATACACCAGAAAATGGTAACATTTTAAAGGTTAAATATGATCATATGGCAGTCTTCAGAAGCACAAGAGCTTTAAAGCTAATAAGGGAAGCTTGTGAATCACCGATTGGCCAATCAAATTTACTGTGGTCTTCCTCACGACCCCGTACCGGTTAAAGTAATTGATATGTTGGCTTATCCATCAAAGCCAAACTACCCAGTTCTTCTAAACATGCTCTCTTCATATAGCAATGAATAACACCCAGAACGTTCTCAAATCGTTTAGTAGCTGACGTCACAACAAGACCAACTAAGAACTTTGATTTTGCCACGTCCACTTGAGTCAACACTGCCTGTCTTTTCCACGGTTACTATTCTACCAAGGATTTTAGATAGCAGCCACTTTTCTACCTTAGAGTATAGCGCTAATTTGCTCCATTTAGTCATCAGAGGGGTCTGGAGAATATCTGATTACAAAAGCCTCGAAATTCTGAAGATCAGTTGGAGATACAGCCCAGAAGATCTGAAAGAAGTAACCCATACCCGAGTAGTAAGGGTCATGCTAACTGAATCAGGACCACTCAGTCTACCACTAATCAAGAGGTGAGGTGAGCCAGTGTGAGATAGTGCGTTGAGCTATTAAATTATCTGCTCGATTTTCAAGATCCCATGCATAATTCATAAATTGCTTTCCCGATTGGGCTCAAAAGCAATCATCTTGTCTGAACCAGACACCTGGCCCTAGAGTAAAAAGCCTTGAATTTCAAGCCAATTCCCAATTGTGAACGGGGATGCGATAAAATCAAGATCGCGGCAGGATAATGAATTTACTAACGAATCTACTAAGCTGCTGGTACACGCTGCATCAGTAATGCTGGCGTTTCACGTGATCATTTCGACCTAACTACCGGCAATCGCGATTGCCTTGGAGGAAAAAAGTTATAATACGTTACAGAAATGACAAAGCCTACGATGAAGTGACTTTGAGATACAATTTCTACCATGGGAGGAAAATAATAGCATTAGTAGAGCTTAAGCCAAATGAAGGGCTCTGTTGGACTTTATAATTACAAGTTTCGAGCTAAAGAGTAAACATCATTCCCAAAATCTTGAAAGCAGGCTCCAGTTTAGCCAACTTGACATCTTTCCCATTATAAAGCTCTTGATTGATTGACGAAAAAATGCAAGAGTTCGTGAAGTTGGCTTACTTTTGACCCGTAAGTAGGCACACGCAATACTAAAGAAGGCGCCAATTAACGCGAAATCCGGGGATTCCAAAATATGTTGCTAGAGGCATAACGCTAAGGACTTAGAGGTACAGTAAACTTCGAATTCATCAGCTTTTGATTAGGTTAGAGTATAGTAAATCATTACTGACAGCTTTTACTCGTATATGCAAAAAGAGCAGCATACATAGCTGTTTCTCAGCAATGTCTTAAAAAGTGCCTATTCATGACACCGAAAGCACTTTGAAAAACTTCGCTAGGACAAGCCATTTCGATGAACCTATTATTGCCACAGAGACAAAGCCTCTTAAAAGTGCAACATTGATAGCACTTGGGCCATCACCGACATCCTCCACGGCACTAAAAGCCTGTTAGTATTCACAGTTTGTGAGCCATTAACTGGAAGCACCCATGAGGTGAAGTGGAATTCTTTTTCAGACTTCAATAAGTCCATTCATTAAGAAACGATGGCACCAAGTTAATTGAAAATGTCAAATTGGACAGGCTGTCAGACTAATTAACATTTACAATCCAGATACGGCGACAGTTTTACCATGAAAAATGTTAATCGTGAAACTATAAAATACTTGGATTAACGACTAAAATATTCTATTCAAGCAAGAATCAGGAAAGCACAACGGCACTTCTAATCTTAGAGATGACTATTTAGGTGCTGTGTGTCTTGATGACCCCTTTTATAAACAAAATCATCTCCGAAAGAAATGTTTTAAAATGATAATGTTAAATAAAAACCCTGTATCACATCGAACCAAATCAGTCATGTCCCTTACTAAAAAGCCTTGACTGCTCCCTTAGTGGCTGCCTGTTTTACCCCTTTGCAACTCAACTTGTTTTGCAAGGCAAGAGGCAACAACGCGTGTTTTCAGTCTTCATTAGTGTGGTCATTCGCCAACCTGTCGAACGCAGATGGCTGCCTTTATGAGCCTATGATATCCCATCTGACCATGCAACAAAAAACAGCCACTTCGCAACATATCCAGATAGGCAGCTGGAGAAAAGGCATCTATTTCTATTATGGGATACTACACTCTAGTATACTAAAACTAATAAATTTGTTGAAGGAAACCTTACAGAAAGACCTGGATAGGCAATAACTGCCTTAATTTGGGCCAGTTACATAGCGATAAAATCATAGCATGAGATGGAAACTAGAAGCAATAATCGTTCGCATCAAAGCATTTCAAGAAAAACGATCAGTACAGGGAAAGACGAGAGCAGAAAAAAAGCATTTATTACCCAATTTCGTTGAAATATGCTCAGCCACGACACAAAGCCCTGGAATATTCTCTGGTCCCATAAACAACACCAGCGTAATTGGAATTTGTCATTAGGAAGCGCCGAGTGTGACAATAAGAGGTCCATTTAAGAGCCCAGGAAGTGCATATAGCAATAGAAGACCATTTACCTTCACCAAAACCAGAAGATCCTGCAGCATTAGTCAGTGCTGCAAGCAATAAAAAGTATAGTTGCCTTTGATAAAATATGCACAACATGGTATATAAGGTACACAAGGTTTGGTTTCGAAGAAGTCTTAGCGAACCATTATACAATTCATTGGGGCGTTCTTAAAAATTAGTACAGATTTGTTTCTTGAAAACTTAATAAGACTTTTACCCACAAACACCCATTGAAAAGTTTAAGAACTAAGTAAAGATTCTTTCCAACATAGGTACAATAGAATTTTGTTGTGAAGGCATCAATATGGGCAAGTAGACAACAACGGTTCAATTAATCAAAGAGCCAACAAACGCTTTCATGAATAGCAATGAGCTGACCTCCTACATCATTCGAAGGCACTGGAACATTCGGTGGTTCTGCGAACGAAATCGGTGCGTTTTAATTCTGCCGTAGAGCCATTAAGATAGGCAAAGAGGATAGCAACCGCTCAATTAATCGAAGAGCCAACAAACGCTTTCAAGAATAACAATGAGCTAACCTCCGCCATCACTCGAAGGTACTGGAATATCCTGTTTAATTATCACATTGCCGAGTCGAATGATCTCTGGCATTTGGATGATATAGAGATAAAAAACTTTAAAAATTTTCACAGGCAATTGCAAATAGTAGCAAGTAACCTCCACCGAATATCGAAGGACGTTATACATTTATTAACCCTACAACCAACGCAGGGACAATTACAGTCATGGCGTCAGTGGCGAACACCTATCTTTAATGCCCTCAATGATTATTTAAAAAGAAATCAAGTTCTTATAAGAATGTAATCCTGGCATAAATCCATCATTCGATAGTCACGAAACAGTTGAACTGCACCAAAGACTGCCTCTCTGTATAAATAAATTCACGAAATTATTCATGAGAAGTGAACAGCCAGGTAAGCCCTAGTGTAGAACTGAGGAGCTTGCACAAATACAAAATACAGTGTAATGCCCAGTGGAATCAGTAGGGCAGCTTATAGGAAGTATTAATGTGCAAAATATTCAAGAGCCTAGCGGAATCAACCCAGCATAATTACTACCATGGCCCTGACTCGATAGCATCGATCGTGGCCCTGCAAAGTTCACGAAGGAATAAGTAGAAAGGTTCTGTTCCGAAGATGTTTTAGGGAATCCTTAAGTACCGCGAGCTCCCATAGACACATTGGCAACAGCACTTACTCTGTGTATAGACATTAATGCAAATATTAAATGCATGCATGGACTTAAATATCGCACACTCATCCAGTCAGCCAATGAAACTACCGAGGAAGACGTATACTCAGCGGGCAGGTGGTTTCGGGCAAAAGTCAGAAAATGCTTGCGGAATTCACTTTGCGATCTTCACAAGCTAGGGATTTACTACATAGGCAAAGTATTACTTGGATGCGGTGAGCACCCAAAAAACGTTTTTAAGTAATTTAAATATTATTCCGGGTTAAGAATAAGGGACAAAAGACAACGAAATTGTCACTGGATGAATCGAAAAGGCAAGGCCGCATTAGAGACTGAATTGATGTGACTCAAATTTAGTATTAGAGTGAAATTTACTTCTATTTCCGTGAAACTCCAACAAATAGTGTTGGCATCCACAAACGTCCATTGAAAAATGTTGAGTTGACCAGTTTTTTTGCAAATAACCACTCTGTAATAGAGGATTTGGCGAAATCATGTTTCCCTTCAAAAAATTATTTCGTGTCGTGAGTATACAAAAGAAGAATATAAAGTGATCTTTTGAATGAGACCCAAAGGCTCTAGTTGTTGACAATCATACTTCCTAGTGTAGCTTAAAATTGGCTTCAGAAAAGCGTAACCATTTCTGCATTAAACAGCGTTAACTTTAGACCTTTTGACTTACCCTGCTCCCTTTTCTTAAGCTCTAACAATTCTGAAATGAAGTAGTCAGTGAAAGGTACATGCAGAACTCCACGAAGACATACCCCGTTGGTACCGCCGCATATTCGCTAATTGATGGGGTTAGAAAAGATTAAGAAGGGGAAATCAGAATTCGATAATTCAGAACTGTGATACACGACGTACCAACAGACGTTAACATATCACGCTTATTCCCTATCAACGAAGGGCGGTGTCAGGAATGTGTGGGAAAAAGCGAGGAAGTTGAACTATTGCCAGCAAAAGCCATAGCAAGTTGACAATGGCCGTGCCGGCGCTACACAGATCAGTTACCTTTGGAGACTGCGTGCCCAATAAAGCTGCTTGTTTCCGACTATACGTGGGCCAATAACTCAGTTCTCCTACTTTGCCTACCGATGGCTCAACTGCCTAAACTTCTTTTGAAGTAGCAGATTAGTGTGGTCATTATCCCACGTCCAACTCGGGCCCTATGTTGTGGTAAGCCGACTTGCTGAAAAGTAGCCGTCTTTGAAAACTTATCTTTTTTTAAACTAAAGATAGGTAGAGACACTCCGAAACATGTACCCGAAACGCTTTAATTACAGAGCTCCAGCAACTGGTTTGAGAGCAGTTTTCAAAAAACCATAGAGCCACAGCAAGAGCTTATTAGATGAAGTACAGGGCCTGTTTCTCGGATCAGGCAGTTCTGAATCATGAAAAGGCCACATTCAACTCCGGTGAAGAGGGGAAGTAGAGATGGAAATAACAGCAATGACGAGACGCACCAATGGGATTGACGTAGACGAACAACTTCAGAATTAGACTTGGATGCGAGACTGTTTGTTATAGATAAAGGTGAGTAGGTTATATTGGTGACGAAAAAGTCAGACGTTTATTCCTTGAAAGAAACCGGTGGAACTTACACCGAAAACAAGATTCATAACTGTTTGGAACAATGTGTACAAACTGGTTAACTTCCTCCTCTTTTGAAAGGACTTTGAAGACTGGAGAAACAACACAAACATTTGCAGAGGTCAGAATGTCTGAATACAAAGGTCCAAATGTCTAGCTCCGACTAAAAACATCCAATTCGAGTCTGGAAGCAGCATAGAGCGAAAAACGGCGAATTACACTCGGGAAAGTGATCAGGACCCTCTTGGTGCTGCTTTCCGTGCGAGAAAGCCCTCACTTAAAGGTAGAATGCGGGTGTTAAGGGATGCCTCCTTGATAGTAAATGCAGAAACAATAGGCAAGTAGTGGAAAGCAAAATATAACTAGTCTAGAAGCCGGTGCCTCGATTTTTCTTTATAAACTAAAAGTTATGGCGACCCGGTAGTTATGAAACAAGCTTTCTTCAGACGGGGACCAAGTGTACGGCCCATTTCTTGTAAAAAAGCCTTTTTAAAGCTCAGCGATAGTCATGAAATAATAAAAGGGGCTTTAACTGCGTTTAGTCCTTCGAATTCACACATCCACCTTTGAGTACTCATAGCTGAAACAAGCTCAACTCATAGCACTTGAGCCTTGCTATGAAACCGTTCTCACAAATAAACTCTACAACAACACAAACATATCGCATGAAAGTTTAAAGCAAAAGAGGAAAATGTGAAAACAGGAGACTCCCCAAAGCACGGAGTTAGATAGAGCCTTAAATTTCTCAAAAGAGCAAACATCTAATGCATCGGACGATTTTGTTCGTTTTTGAGGGAAAAATGTTCAATCAGGTGGGCCTTCAAGCAGAACCGGACAGAATGCATTGTTACTACGTCGGACCGCCCAGCTCATTAATCCAGAGTGTCTGTCTACGGTTCAGAATGTAGTTCGCACTCAACCTGTTGCCATTCCGTACCCACAAACCAATAAATTCGTCTACGAACTAGGAATCATAAGTCCTCACACTACTAAGTCCTTGACAATGCTTTTTTAGTACCCTCACTCGGGCTCCCAGAAAGTGTTGACCATTTCAGGCGTGCGTTGCCCTACACTACCGGGTAGGCAGAAATGAGCCCCTTCGAGAGCCAACAAAAGCAACGCACCAACAGTCTGCGGGACCGGTTCGCTACGAAGCTCCTTACTACCCTCCGTATCCATCGGCTCCGGTGGATTGGAAGGTCCAGGTTCACCCGCTGCAGACGACGACCCTTTGCTCTGCCCAGTTTTCACAGATTCGATTTCGCTCTAGACCCACACGGACAGAGACAATGCCACTATAAATCTAGCAAGACCGAAACAAAGACCGAGGCAGTAGAACAGGGAGGAGATGGGATAGCTTTTTAACACAAAAGCATTTATTCTCACAATTGCAATCATTATATCAAAATCACAATATCAAATGCGGGGCGAGACAAAGAAGTCGGTGATTTGGGGGAGAGAAAAGAGGGCGCGAGCGCCTCCGCGCACCACGCATACGCGGTCGATGGCGTTCTCGATGAGTGCGGCGGCGAGGGCGAAACAGCAGTCCCCGGCCGCACCCTCGTCATCGTCGACGTCATTGTCGTTGGAGCTCCTGAGCCGCTGCTGCTGCTGCAACAGTATCACCAGACCCGGGGAGTGAGCAGCGGTGCCGATGACGGTGGCAGCAGCATTGCGGGCGGCGGTGGCCTCAATCCAAAGTTGGCTGCCCGTAAGATATACGAGACCAGTGTCCACGTCGTAGGAGGGAGGGTAGTGGATGGATTGAAGCAGGCAGCCGCTGGAATAGAAAGCACAATCCTAACATTCTCTGGATGGATATTGCGTAGACAAGAGATTAAGAGCCACCGTAACCGGGTGTTTAAAGTAAATTTTAATACATTATCTGGTAAACAAGGTCTGGAGAATAAGTTGAATGAGAAATTTTCTCCCAACCAATTTCTTCTTTAATCTTTTGTGACCTGATTATTGCTATGGGGTTACCGTGCATTGTCCTGATGAATCATCACCTCTTTTCGATTCACTAGAGTAGGTCTTTTTTACCCAAAACTTAGTTCCAACGCCGTAATTGCTGCCGGTAGAATTCAGCACTGATATTCAATTAGTTGGTAGTAATTCGAAGTGAATTATTTCTTGGCGATAACATCAAATGACAGAAGAACCTTTTTCCCATGAGGTTCCTTCCTAGGGTCTTTCCCCCCTTTTTACGAAAAGTTACTGCCTTCGACGCTTAACATTTCGATAGAAGTTCCATTTTTCGCAAAGCAAAAAATTTCCTCGAAAATCCGCAGAGCCAATTATTGGAAAGGTTTAGAATGCATTCAGAGGCCAGCGAGGAATTGATGTTGAAAGCAATAGTTAAGCCTTAACAGCGAGTTGCAGCCTATAAGAGCCAGAGGTACGGTAGAAGCAGGATTCTGACCCTTGCACACACCTAAAGAAAAAGTCGAACATGTTTGTAATCAGTCAATAATAACGACAACACACGAGTCCCTCTCCTTATTTGGCCTCGAAATTTCCCAGTATATCTTAAAACGAAGATAGACTGTTTTGTATGGTTGGGAGCTGACGTCGAGAGCTCTTCTCCCAGGTAAAATAGAATATCATCTTGCTCCAGGTTCCAGGGCCTGTCGGATTAAGGCTGCAACAAACGACGCAAATAGAGACCACTCTGTTTTTTCCTGGAGTTCTCTCGAATACCCACCTCGTGTAGTCCTCCTTGCTACGCATGTCCACCAGGATGCAGTCAGAGCGCGCAAGTTGTTGGAGAGCGTCCCAGGGCTCGATGAGGGCCACCAGACTGGAGTTGAGAACGCGGTAGTCGACGTCGTAGCGACCTCGGTCCGTGGCGGGAGGGGACGCCGGCGCCTCCCGAGGCAGAGGTCGCCCATTGGATGCGCCTGCGACGACGTCCATGTGCGTGGGCCACGCGGAGAGGCAGTGAACGCAGTGGGCGCGCTCGTGCAGCTCGCTGCTAACGACCATCTTGTGGTGTGTCTGGTTGAAGGCTTGCAAGGCCCGGGTCAGACTGTCCATCCAGCCCTCGGTCGCGTCGCCCTCGGCAGGGCAGTCCGTGCCGTCCGAGGTCACCAGACTCAGCGGCGTCGCGGCGGCAAAGGCCAGTGCGTCCTCCAGGCACTGGTCCAGGTTGAAGTCAGGGAAATTGGATAGCAGTGTGCAGATGCTCTCCTGGTTCAAAGACTGTAGGTAAGAAGAATCGTTAAATTGCTGTGACGCCAATACTCAGTACTCCGACTAGGATTCATCGCTCTCAAAACGATTAAATACTGGATATAGATCATTAAAGTAGAAAGATTATGGTAGCTACTCGATGTTCACCACCTAAACACCATGAACACAACAATCTGGGGGCCTGAATCGAGAAATTGCAATGGAGTCTTCGAGGCTACTGTGGCTAGAAGAAAGCGCCTTTAACGACGGACCATCGGATTGCGCTCACGCAGCACATTACCATGAAAACCGGTAAAAATGTAAGTGTACTACGTTAAAGTCAGACGTCTCCTTGGAATTGCGGCCTCTAAATGTAAATAAACCCAAGATAGCGCGGAAATTTAAAAATGGTCGTGAGCTACTTTTACGCCTACACCAGTGGATGGACTGTTACGGCACTGCGCTGTCGTCGAGAAAGAAGCTGATCATCCTCCGTTGGAGCCCAAAGGAAGTGTAAAATTGCCTTGCTGCAGCCTCATATCCTGGGATCGTATTGAGACAGTAATAGACGCTAATGGCGGCTGTTTTTGAGCAATAGTGCCGGTTCCTTGTCAATCGGAATCACTTAAAATATACTGCATTCTTAGTAACCAAGCCCTTCTTCATTTTCTTGATAAGATTGCCAATTCAATAGCAAACACCCTGTAAAACTATCTAGCGGCCCTGCCACGCATATTTGGCTATTGATCAATAAGGTTACAATCGGTCAACTCCTATCAGACACCATTTAGTTGGGCGACTACGGTTGAGAAAGTAACCTCCTACTCCAAGGAAGACCACCATGTTATATTTTGAAACATGCAGAAAAGGTGTCTGCATTTCTGACTTCCTATTTAATATTCTAAGTTCCCTATCCTACCTGAAAAGTTTCATGATAAGTGTGCAACCGGCAAAAGGCAATTTCTGGAACCTCAAAGAACCACTCGCCAACATCCCCTCCTACTTACATTAAATAAGTAGGTTTGAATGAGTCTGGGAACTCACGAGAAGGCCGCACTGATGTTTGACCTGGTGGAAGACGGCGACGTAGACGAGCATAGGAAGGGCGGGCGGGGCGGCAAGGAGGCTGTCCCAAAGGATTTCGGTGCGCGCGAGGGGCATGGAATGCGCCATAAGGGTGTACATCCAGCCGGCGGTGAGGCCGGTGAGTGGGACGGCGAGGCGGGCGAAGTGGGCCGCCAGAGCCGGCTCGTGGAAGGCCAGAAGGCGCAGCAGTCGCCCGAAGTGCGCCCGCAGGCCCGCCGTGAAGCGCCGCCGAGCGAAGAATGCCCCCACGAGGCGCCGGCGTGACCGCAGCAGATTCGACAAGCAATGCGTCGCCAGTGCCACCGAGGTCGGCGACCCGAAGCAGAGACGCGTGAAGACCGCCGCCAGGGAGTCCATTCCCTGCCACAAATGGAGAGGTAGAGCACAACTTCACTATGTTGGGTCATTCCTCCCTGCCCTCAAAGAGTATCCTTTGCTAGGGGGTTCGGGATAGATTTTAAATGGTTTTTAGCTCTAGACGTTCGAAACATGTTTACCCACACTAACCTGCCTCTTTAGGAAGTTTAAATCCTTTTCTCCATCCATGTTAATGACGACAATGTGAATGGATGAATGGAACCCCCTCCTACCATACCCATCGTGGAAGACAATGGCTTGTAAGAAATTGACTATGGTCACTGCTCAATGCTATTCCTTGAACACTGTGAAGACAAGAACCCGACAGTGTGAACAAGAGAACGGAAGTTGGGAGTACAAGGCTGCGGTGGCTAGAAGAGGTTAGTAACATAACAGAAGACGATCTTGCTGCGCTAGTCCAGTAGATTCCAGTTGAAGACTGCAGCCAGAGTCGACAACCTGCGAAAGAGAACACGAAATATGGTCGGGTAACTCTTTCCCCACTTTGTAAAGTTGGTGCAGCTCGGGTTGGGGTTTATCGCTGCCGTGAAAGACACTGATTGCCTTGCAGCTGCCATTGCTAACCACCCGTAGAATAAAAGCAGTTTTTGAGGAGTCCCTTCCACCAAGGCATGTGCAAAATTGGTATGTTCCATCTTTATTTTAAGTTATGGCAAGATTGAGGCTGTAGTAGGCGCTAATGGCGGTGACAGTTTTGAGTATAACCATTTGAAAAAAATGGTTTTCCCATTGTCTACTGGAATTCAATTTCCTCTGAGGGGACTGTCATTTTTCCCAGACACGCTATTGAAAAACCTTTACCCGCATGTTTATCCAATTCTGTCCATTAATGACAGCTTTGCGGGGGTTCGAAAATATTCACAGGATATTGCCAGGCTGTCGATAAACTTTTGCGTTTCCCATAATGGTTCACAATGTACCAACAACCGAACATGGGAATGTTTCCACTAGCGTTAAAGACATGAACCAAGCAGGTGGATTTACCTAGTGTCGTGTTTACAGCGTGGGGTTTGCTGGTTGTAGTGACAATGGGTCTTTCAAATGCATTTAAGCGTGGAAATTACGGTCTAGGGCTATGCCCACTAAAAATACATTCATTTTTACATTCAGGGTGTATTCAAGGTTCAGGCCTAAGTGTGAAATGCAACATATTTTCAGCTAAGAAATGAAGGCACATTTTACATCCAAATGAAACTTTCATAAGCAAACCAGTGACGAAAAGGTGACACTCGACCGAAATACCAGTCGCGTATTTCGGCCGAAGCATTCAAACACTGCAAAAATAACAGTCGATTTTGGAATTGGACTCTGCACCTCATCATACGCAAAACAAAAAGGAGCTGAGTTAATGGTCATGAACGTAGGAAGCATTTACAGCCAAGCACCCACGTACCCATGGAAACTTGAAGGGCCTCCAAATCTAATAAAGTGGTAGCACTTAACTCAGACTTTTGTTAAATGTAGAATTATAGGACCTAGGCGAATTACATCCGCTTGAAAAACCCAATTCGATACACTAGGCAAAATCGATGACCGACCTGGGTGTACTCAAACCGATCGCCATTAGCCAGCAGGGCTGCAACGAGAACGGAGCGAAGGCGCTGTTGACCCAGGGGTGAACCAATCAGGAGGTCGTAGGCATGGCAACGCGGCAGATCCACGCTAATCTGCCCCACCATTTGGTCCGAGAGACCCACTCCAGACCTGGAACCGCACAAAGTGGCGACGCTCAGTGCAGCCTCGATTCGTCGGCGATCCGTGTCGTCGCTGTAGCCCGAGCCCACACCCAGAAGCGCAGACCAGATCTGGAAATGAGATAGAGGGGTAGTAAACAAGTTGGAGGCTAGTTGGTACAGACACGAGGGCTTGAAAAAGCCGAGAACTGTACCTTGACACACTGAACTCTTAAATTACGCAAACAGTTGTGGTAATTGGGTGACATTTTGATCAGGGTGTTAGGGTTGTAAGGTTCATGAAGTCTAAGTAAGCAAATTCCACCTTCGTGAGTCCATACCCCTAAATCCAAAAAACTTTATCATTTATTCAACAGAACCTTCAAGAGTTAACGAATGTCTGCTGCAGCAACCCAGCCCCTAGCCAATGGGAAACAATTACTTGCTCAAGGTATTTCGGTTTTTCATCTTCCAAAAAACAAACTACCTGACTCTTAGTATTAATGCGCCTGGGAGACTGGCAAGTTCTCCTTAGGGAATGCGTTGCCTTAGGCTAGCCTTAAACTAACCAGACAATTGTGGTGATGGGGTGAATAGATACATCGAAAAATAGGTTGGAAATAGACTAGAGCAACAAAGTTTATAAAGTAATTGTAAGTAGATTTTATGTTGTGCCTCCAAAATTTAAAGAAATGTATCGATCATTGTGTTCCATCTCTTCTCCCCACCACCAATCAATATTCGTGCCTTCAAACTGACTTTTCTTATCTCTCGAAAAAACGTATAACCCTCCTTTCGTTTAGGCCCAACAGGCTTCAAATACTGATCAAATTGCCTTGGAGAATGCGTTGCTCTAACTAGAGATATAGGCAACTCACCTCAGCCCTGAGGAATGGGGGAACATCGAAGCGGGCTTCGAGGAGGATGCGAGGAGCCGTGGCGGGCATTCCACGAAGAAGGCGACGGAGGAGGCAGACGCGCGTCACCTGGTACTCCACGTCTGCCTGCTTGACCAGCACCGGCTGGAAAATCGTCGAGTCGTCGTGGGTGGTCCGCGTGCGAAGCTCGTGCTTCGGTAGGTGCATGGCACTTACCTGAGCGAGGCGGAGGAGGCTTGATGAATTTCATGTGGCATAGTTACTCGAAACGATCGCTTATTTGTAATGTCTTCAAGGCACTCAAAACTGAACTAGTCAAAATGCGATTAACTGAAGGTTTCTGAAGTTGAGACGTAGTGTCTAATTAAGGTCAATTACCTATGCCCCCAACATACGATACATGCGGAGATCTGGCCAGGATACAAATGTTGAGAAAACTCAACAAGAGCTATTAACGACTTATATACTTCACAAGTTGTGCCTTTTATAGTTTCTACCACTGAACTAAACTAAGCTATATCAGCTGACGTTGTTTTAGCACATGCCGCTACAGGAAAGAGGCCTGAAAGAGCAAATAAAATAAGAACGCACCCGTCGATGGTCGGTCTCCCTAAATCCGTTCCATACACTCCCTTCGCCCTCAAGCCCGGTTAATGAAAGGCTTTCTTTCACGATGAAGGGCTGATGCCTACTGGAGCCATCATCAGCACTGGCATCGCCGTCAGTGTGGTTTAAAGCAGGCGCGGTGTGGACTGAGTAGGTGTGGGAGTGGAGGAGGGGGTAGAGGGAGGACTCGGGCATGCGAGACAGACGAGCCAGCAGCCGATCGGCGGGAAGTGGCACGACGGTGGAGCAGTACCTACAGTCGAGAAAGTGGGCGAATCCATAAACTCGAACTTGTAACCGAAATTTCGGGGTTCGTAGTGATTTAACCGTGCTCTGGGAGACATAATGCAGCTAAAGAGACGTAGGCACACTAAGAGAACGAACATGCTATGAGCTGGAGGGCGGAATAGTAATATCGGTTAAAAGCCGATAGACTAAGAAAAGCGGTAATTTTAAGGATATGTTACCCACCCACTAGCAAGAAGTCTAGAATTAATTGACTAGAGTCTGAAAAACCCATGCTTATAAAATACACAATAAGAAAATGACGAACGCTTAAATTTTCTCAAAAATCACGATTTTAATATGAACACAAACCCTGAGGCTCATTCGCTTACATTTTTTTACCTCGAAAAAACTGGCAGACAATGCAAAGCGGAGAATTTCCGAGGAAAACATGAACAAAACATATGAGGTTAATTAACGAAGTACATCAATTGCCTAGTGCATCCCAACCACCACCACTGCTACATCTCAACGTCTTGATACAGGAAAACTTGATGAAGTGTGAATCATTTAGTCACAAGGTCAGAAACGCCGAGCCCACTAATGAATCACAACGTAGCAAAGAGCTGGCTGACTGCTTAATTTACTTATCTCACAGTGAAAGAAAAATAGTAAAACCACTAACTTAGGTCGAATCGGTCGGCCTGATCGTGGCCAGATTTCTATGCTGGTGCATCGAGAATCCTGAACAGCGTAAAGGACAATCGGCAGACTGAGTATGGGCGGCCGAATGTACTCAGTACCATTCACTCCCCTGAGAAAAGTCGCCGCCAAGTCAGCGCCACCTCCGGCCAACTGCCAGTAGTAGTAGGACTCTGCCGGATCGTCCCTTGATTGGAGAAACGCCAGCGCTTTCTCGTAATCTCTAGTCTGACAGGCATTTCTGCCATTCTCGCCGTTCTTCGTGTCTGATTCCTATACACCAAAACAAAATATAAACTAAAGAAAAGTTCTGATTATCAAAAGGAAAAAAACAAAGAAGCTCACGTTCTCGAAGCAGACAATTTTCGCGTGGTTAAATGTCTCGCTGAAACGAGCGCTTATTTCCGCTAGTGCTCCACGTCGTCGAGAATCAAGGACCAGGCAGGCCCCATAAATGCCATCGAGTGCACTAATCCACTTTTTGAGTTGTGTTGCCTCGTCTGAATTTGGAGAGATTAGGTAATCGATGAAGGAGTGAGTTGTATTCAAGGAAGAAGTTAGCGATTCCAGGAGAATTTTCGAGTCAAATGTTTTCAGTGGTGCGTGAAGTAATTCGGTAAAAATTAAGGCAGCAGACCACAGGTCTGACCGTGAATCCAGTGGGGGAGGGGGGTCGACAGAATGAGAGGTTTCTTGAGGCATTGGTGATTGGCAATAGAGGAGCATTTCAGGAGAGGAGTAGTGCAGATCGACCACGGGAAAACCAAGGTCTTTACCCCACCGAGAGGCATAAAATGTTCCATGACCTGAGACTTTAAGATTGTCAAAATTATCAATAAGAAGACAAGATGGGTTGAGACAGCCATGCACTACGCCTTGAGATTCTAAGTAGGTTAAAGCAGAAATACATTCACCGAATCGTTGTAAAAGCCAACTAAAATCAGACAAAGACTTGACGGGAGGGTTGAGTTGGGAAAAATTAGACGCGTAATACTCGGCAACGACGTAAATCGAATGATGTATGTCATACTGAGCATCCAGATAGAGAGCCACATTTTGATGACGAAGGCGCCGTAAATCAATCAGTCGGGCGACACATGAAACTGCACAAGGGACACGGGAGGATTCATTGACGGCATTCGACTGAATAAAAATTTCTCCAGCAACCAGACAAGAAAGGCCGAGATTTAGCCCAGTCTTTCGAGGCTGATAGAAGGCACCTTCAGCGCCCATTGCTAATAAATTGAAATACATATGTTGAAAGACTGCTATAACGACTTAATGAACGTTTACATTGCTAGCCACAGGAAATACAGTAGACTTTCAGGACAGACTTTCACAAGACATGAAACCAAATACGCCTTGATTTACGGGTTAGACAGAAATTTTGAGTATAAATAACAACAAACAAAAGTATCGGTGAACATAAAAACCGAACTAACAACGTTTTCATAATAAGCAACATACACACGAAGACCGATTGTCACCCAGGTCGCACAAGCTGGCAACCAATTAAAATTGACGCATGTAAATCAGTCAAAAAATTTAACCTTTAATGTCACGCTATTAAACGAAAATTTTGATCTTAAAAACGAACTTTATGCCAAAATTTTGCTTAATTGACAGATAAAGAGTTGTTTAAATTATTCGACTGAGACCCGCCTAGTATTGCGTTATTGACCATTCTGGGTTCATGTTTTCGCAAGTCGTAAAGATAAATCGTATCTCGAAGCCCCTGCAGGTGGCCGCAAAGAGGTTCTCCCACGATGAAGTAAAGTAAGACTGTGTTTTCTTTAGGTATTCTTTAGGGTCTATTATCGTGACCACGTTCACTTCAACGAGAAGGCTCAAAAAGCCTTCATTCGTTGTAGCACAGTCTTTTGGGCTTGGATATCTTATCACTTTATAAACAACTGGCAAATGCTTATTGTAAGGTTTTAATTTGTTATTACTATCAAATATTGAGGGTCATAATCCGTATCCGGAGAGGGCCTCTTTTACCGATGAAGAACTGGGAATCAAATAATTTGCTTCCGTCAAAGTCGATTTTTGTAGTATGAGTGTTCCTAAAAAGACGGCTTACTCAAAATTTTTCAATTATTCTTTGTTTGACGGCTTCATGAATCTACTCAGCCCGTTACGTTCATTTGAGTACTCCGTATTGCCTCCTACCTGGTGAGGTATAATTATGTACGAATCTGTGCCTGAATTGCTTGTGGTCCCGTCCTTTTTTCCTTAGTAGTAATTTTCACATCTTAACTAGGTCAAAGCATTAGTTTCGAGAGTTTATGTTGTATCCAGGACTTGCATATGTTGTCTTAATTTCTATTCCTTTCCACTAAGTTTCAACGAAAGCCCTCATCAGAGGAACCGATTTATTTTATCACTTCAAATACAGTTAGTGGTAATCACAGTACTCAGGTCACAGAAGCACGATTATCAAGAGCCGTTGACGATGCTAGAACGAACAAGCTAAAGCCAGGTCTCTGTGCACAAGGAATCCTCAGATGGGGCTCGCATCTGAGGCTTTCTTGCGCCACAGGAGTCAGTCTGCTTGGACTTGCCGTCACATCCACGGTTGCACACCTTTCCAAGTAGGCATCTTGTTCCCGGAGTGTTGAGATCACCTGGCCTATGGTGAAAAATCGGGTACAGTAGCGTCTCCACTACTAATTTCACCACTAAAAGTTTCGTTTACTTACCGAGAACATTAAGTTGTCTCCATCTAGGATCTTCGTGTTTGGCGAGGGGTGACAGATCCTGCTCGGAACCCGAAGAAGCGAGGCCATCACAGGAGGGCTTTTGGGCCATCACTTCGTACGAATTCCAGAGTTTCAGTAGGTCAGATTTGGGCACGCAGATGGTTGTCTCCTCATTAAGGGCTTCGAGCAGGGAGGCCACGGTCACAGTTTCGATAGGATTGGACAGGTGTATACATTCTGTGGAGAGGAGCATAGAATGGCATGCAAGTTGAGGAGCCATTTCAGATTCGTTAAAAAGTGACTGTTGACTTTAACAGCAATGTGAAAGTAAACACAACCAAGGGTTAATTGCTGCTGATTCATCGCAAATAAATAATTGGGACCAGTCGCGAAGTCAGATGTTCCAACGGACCTGGATGCGTTTTTATTACACTAAATCACTAAACAATAGGGAAGTTGTATTTTTCATAACAAGAGCACTTAGAAAAAAGATTCGCCCTCATTAACGATCATGAAGGAACGAGTACGTACAATATCTGGGAATAATTGCCAACACTGCACGTGTTACCATCGGGAACAGAACACTCCAAAGAATTTGCTTTTTTGTAAAATATTAAGCAATTTCATTGGAATTCGCAATCGATGTTAACGTAGGACGACTACAGATTGCTATGCGCACTCGGATTGAAATTAATGACATTACATGCATTACAAAGATACGTTGTCAGTAAAGTATCATAGCAAAATTTGTGCCAACCAGGAATTGTGTCGCATTTTTAAGGCATGTGAAAGTGGTAAGCCAAAGGTAACTGTACGCAGTAATTTCTAATTAACCACGTAAAAGTTAATTGAACTGGTTGGTATCATGTAAGGAGGTGCACTGTTGGTAAGGATAAAAGTAAATGTAGTTATTCATATTTAGAATCCCGATTAAACGACTTTGGAGCAGTATTAAAGTGCACTTTTGCAGAGTTACCTAAACCCCTATAGCGAAGAATTGGAATTCAAGGTTTCAAAATGCAGAAAAAACTCACTTTTCCCTGACACTCCGAATACTAAACGGTGCCTCCACGTTAGTTCACAGCATCCACCACCTTCCCCCTTACACCGCCGAGGCTTGCCATTCGATGACATCGTCGACTCCACCACAGGCGTATCCAACTGGGCAAAGAATATCACAGCACCAAGCCGCATCCAGGCAGTCAGCCATGCGACCAAGTCATCGGCCTCATCGTCAGTGGAAGCCTCCAAGCCCGCTGGAGCAGCCCTCCTCCAGTCAGTCACGAATCTCCCTGCCAGCCTGCCCGCCGCTGCTACCGTCCCGGCCGCACCCGACACCACACAGACCAGCCCGTCCGAGCGTCCGCGACGCAAGTCTGGAGGTAGAAGGCTGTTGCCCCCACCAGGCGTCGGAGAAAAGTCCACCAGGGCTGTGGAGCCGAGACGGGAGCAGGTGAGGAGGTAGTCGACCAGGCGACTGTGCTGCACCTGAGGTTGACTGGCAGAAGAGGTCTCGGTGAATAGCGGGAGACGGGAGGGCAGACTGGAGGACTTCTTCTGGATTTGCTGCCGCCGAGAGGGCTGTGGTGGAGGAGCAGGAGGTGGATGAGGCACGTTGGTGGAGGAAGCAAACGGCGGAATTGTGCGGAGAATAGGGAGGTAGTTGCAAAGGTCTTCCAGACTGTAACTATCCAAAAGGTTGCAGCCACGCTACGGGGAGAGCATTCAATTAACTGTGGTTCAGTTTGGTTGAAGACGGTAAAAAGAGTGTACTACAACTAACCAAGAGATTTACGACCGTGCTGGTTATAGAGTTGCCGGGAGCGATGTCATGTTGAGGCATGAGAAATACATCACAGTCAGTGGAGGAGGTGGGGATTGGGGGCGAATAAGATGAATTCGACGAAAGCTGAGGTAGAAGTTGAACGGGTGATTCGGGTGACGAACGATAGAAGGCAGAGCCTTCATCATTAGAGGAAGATAAATCCATGTTACGTGAGACTGAGACAACTTCGAAACTGGATTGATTTTTGATGTCTAGTCCCGAGAATGCATGCTCAAGAGTAGGCTCACTAGAATACGATGTACAATAGGAATAGCCATTATGAATCAAAACAAATCACAAAGCTTACTGCGTTGACACTGTTGGAACCTGACTAGAAGATGCAACTGGCTGCAGATCAACTTCTAATTGAACGGATTCATCGTCATCTGACTGATTGGAGGCGTAATCCGAGTGAACATCTAACTCAATAAAATCATCATTAGATACAGGGAGTTCCTCAGCAATAACGGGGTCTTGGATTGTTTGTTCCGTAGTACGATTAACAAGAGCCGAAGCTGACAATAAGGGATGCCCAAAGAGGATATTGGTGTAATACATTTCTGAGGTATTATGCCCGGAGTTAGGTGAGGAGGGTGGGGCTTGCATGATATCTGAAATAAAGGCGTTGAGCGTTACCAGGAATAAGATACGAAAATTTAAAACTTCACAGAAAAGTGTGCTATAAATAAGGCATTTACTTGATAACGGCTTATCACAGAGCTAGACGAGCATCGGGTTTTCTGAGGCGGTTGAATGAAAACAAGTTTGCACCATTAGGGTAGTAAGGATAAACTAGGTCTTATAGTAATTCCTTTTTCTAGTATTCTTGGTATATGAAATGAGAACAATAAATCCAAATTAACAGGAAATAAGTGTCATAATCTCTGAATATTTGTTGTATTCCCTTAAAGAGACGCAAATTGTTGCCCCTGAATTTTCATAAATTTCAATCACATGTTTTGCTCGATATTTTACAAACAAATTATATTTAATGCGTGTTATTTAGCGGTATTCGATTGGCCCAACTGGCTCAGCGATTAGCTTAAGAAGGCTATTGTGCTCAGAACCGTTGGTTGTTCTTTATGATTTATATTTCCAGTTAATTATTTTTTATATTGATTTGTCGAATTTTTAGTTCGATATCCTATGACCGAGGTGCGAACATCAATAAGCTCTACTAACAATGTTACACCGACGTCGAATGACAATTGGCAAAAAGTAATAGCCTTGGACGCATCTTATTTGCGTCAGCGTTCAAGGAAGGCCCCTCATCTTAACCCTGCGCGCTGGAGTCTGTACTTGCGTCGTCGTTACCAGCTTTCACAATGTAATCACCCTGAAAATAACGTTGATCGATCGGAGTATCTATACATACGTCAAAACCTCTTTGCTCAAAAGTGAGTAGTTTTCGGTCCCTGCTATTTATTTCTTTTTTTATCTTAAATAGATTAATCTCATATGATATAACTTAAGCATCATACTGGTTCATTCATAAACATCTTGTGGCATATTTTGGAGCTCACTGTTATCTAGTGCATTTTAATGGTAAATGCTCATTTTCGGTAGTATTTCAATTTACTGCAATTACCAACGCGTAGGTTCGTTCTATTTCTACTATTGCTTTCTGCTGCCACAGGTATGGACCAACGTCACTTAGCACTACCAACGACGATGGTTCGGTGACTCCGACCGGTGTTGCCGAGAGAATGCCATTCAACGTTCTCCTCCTCGACGCCCAACAGCGTCACTCGCTCTCCCAATTCTCTACCTCCTCGTCCACATCTCAGGTGCTTATGCCTCATACTTCATCTTCTTTTACTATCGCTTCATTGGAGTTCAGTAATTTTTACAATGCTGGTAGTTCCCGCATCGTTTGAGTGCCCATAAATATCGTCACGTCCCCTTAGCCCTAAGTGGTGCCTAGTGTGTTTTCCCACTTTTAGGCCCATCTTACGGAGACATTGATGCTCCACAATATTGGAAACTCGGCTCCAGTTAGCAAGGGCTACTCTTTCGCAGGCATTGAAACCGTCTTTGATCACCACAAAGGTACGTCATTTCCCCCTGTAAGCGTCACTTTATTAAGACGTATCGAATCAAAACTCCAAGTTATCGGAAATTATAAATTGTGCTCTATTGCATTTACCCCTGTCTCACTGAAGTCCAATTTTAATGCTATATTTATTCAATTTGTTGTAGTTGTTTTCGGATATTTTATCAAACGCCTATCGGACATTCTTGGGTGGATTTGGTTTTGTGTTTGCGCTCATGGTTTTTCTAAATCCACGGATTGATCCACTTCTTTTAGTTTCCTTTAACTAAATCATTTAACTCTTTAATTTTGACCAAACATACGGGACTGAATTTAAGGTATATCATCCTCCCCTATCTCCTTCCTTGTAGACTCCATCACACGCATTTGTTTCGCACACAACGACTCCCAGCATTTGGCCATAGCCTCCACTGACGGTACTGCATCGATCTGCCATCTCTCCTCCACCACCACCTCCTACGATGCTAACTCTACTTCCTCTAACTCCACCGCTCCGCCATCCTGCCGTATCGATTATCTGAGACCGCCGCCTGCTCCAGGAATTACCGCCTCCAACAACCTCCCACCCGCAGCTCTGATGGACGTGGCGTGGTCGTTAGCCAATGATTTTGTGGCCACTGCCAGCCTCGATGGTTCCCTGTGCCTCTGGACAGTTAAGTTCATGGACGGTGAGGGTGGCTGCAAACTGGCTAGGCACTTTCCCAATCTAGCCACGCCTGAGGAGGTGGAGGACCAGGGGCAGAGCGGCTCTCTGATGGTGTGCGAGTTTCATCCCCTGAATAACAACTTCATCGTGGTGGGAGATACTATGGGAGTGGTTCAGGTGAGCAACCTTGAGACCCTCTTAATTCTATTATGCTGTTTATACCGCGTTTTCAAAGTCTTTAAGCAGCATGTCAACAGGTTCAATGGCGTCGGATTTTTAAATCTACAGCAAGGAAGTATTATTCGCCTCTAAAGCCCCGTTGATCCCAAACAAGATTTTTCGTTTTAATTTTTATGTGGTCTAAATTTTGAGAGTTGTAGATGAACTTTCATGTTCTTTTACATTATCAAAACTAGCTCTGTCTCACTACCCATGGGCATTCGCTGACCTCAAATTCATTTAACGTGTTTAACGCCGTGCTCGGATCTTGATATTTCTATGTAAGCATAGGGCTGACTTTCCATGACCTCCTTTTTCTAAATCTCTGATGTACCCACTAGATTCGACGTATGTGGATGCTTTCTAAAACTCTTTGACTAGCAGTTTCAATAAGTACCATTTCTTCCCACCCGGATCACTCCAAGTCTTACAAAGCTCTGTGTTGGACAAAACTGCCAATTTCATGCATTATTTTATCCTTCATTAGTATTTGGTCCATGTAACAACGAATGGGCGGTAGTCTACTGATCTAGATATAGTTTGTTTGTCTATGTGAGCATAACGCTGAGTTGTTCTAATTATCCTCAGGGTTGGTAATTTGCTCAATGTGCCTAACTCATCTGTCATCTGACCACTAAATGCGATGTTTGTGGATGCACCCCAAAGCATATGATTTAGAGAGGGACTACTACAGTATTTTTTCGTCATAAATTCGTTACTGATTCTTCCTACCCTAAAAAAGTCAAGTATTTCCAGCCGCCTTGTGCAACAAACTGTTGATGCCATGCGAGTAGTAGTGGTGATTGACTCATATAACTATAAATCATCAATTGCCTTTGTCCCAGGTGCTCAACCTCTCGACGGGGCACGTGGTGAAAGGTGGTCGAGACTGCCTGCACCCACTCGCGCCCCCCATGTCGCGTCGGCGCCAGCGGCGTAAGCAGGCCCACCTCTTGCCGCCGCCGCGGCTGCCGCCCTGCCGGTCGCGCACGGATCTTTCGCACCGACTGGGCCACCCGCGCCACGCCTGCGTCACGGCCCTCGCCTTCGACCCGCTCAGCGCCCGCCTCTGGGCCGCCTCCGACCGCGGCGCCGTGCAGGCCTTCGCCTGCCACGAGGCCTCCGGTGCCCTCTCGCGCCTCGCCCGCCTCGACCTCGCCGGCGGTCCAGGCGGCACATCCTTCCTGCCCAGCGTCACGAGTCTCGCCTTCTGCGCCTGGCTCAGCCGCGAAGACGCCGGCGCGGCCTACATGCTGGCCAACGTGGCCGGCATGGGCCTGCTCCTCTTCGAAGTCGACGTCGGGTCGGGCAAGCTGGCGCTGAGGCAGAAGTTCGAGTTGCAGCACACCCCGCTGTGCAATCCGCCGGCCAGCAACTACGGTGAGTTGTTAGGGTAAGGTACAGAAACGGGTTCAGTTTTCTCAAGAGACGGGGGCTGTTGGGGTATTTGAAGTTTCAGGTCATCCCACAAGTTCTGTTCGAAATTTGAATAAATAAAACAAGTGGCCAAACGCTTTATTTATAAAAGAATCAATAATCAAATTACTTTCCCTGATTATCTAGGACTTCTGTCTATTACCAAACTCATCAATGCCATTATTGCAATATTCTCTTGGTTTTGATTTGAAGAACTCAACCTCTTTGTTACAAAAAGCGTTTCTTCCAAATGATTTTGTAAGCTACTAAACCGTTATTGATCTTAGGAAGGAGCGTAGTTGGGAGAATACGGTGGATAGGGAATTTTCTCCTTACCAATTTCTTCTATATTTTGTAACGTCACTCTTGCAGTTCGGGGTCGTGCTGGATTGTCCCGCTGAAACACCCCTTTTCGATTCATTAGAACAGGTCTTTTTGCCTCCTCGAAGCTTAGTCCAAACATTAGGCAGTAGCAGTTCAAAGTGAATTATTTCTTGGCCATCCAGCCACTAGATTAGTCTAGGAAGGACCTTTTTACCATGAAGTTCTCTTCTTGGCGGATATGGCTGAGGTCTTTCTCCTCCCCCCTTTACGAAGAAGCCACCGACTACGCTTAAAATTTCCATAAAGACCCATTTCTCGCCAGTCGCCAGTCACAAGTTTAACAACCAAAAAGGTGATACAAGTTGGTGAAAATGACAAGAAGAACAGATGTCATCTCTAGTTTTCAGAAACCCATTCATGAAATATCTGTCTTCTAAGTGTAGGAAATTTTCCAAGTTTTTGGAAAGGAGGATGAGCAGTTGTATGGTTTGAACTAAGCTCAATTGCCAATTCCTCCACTGGTAACGTAGGATTTCCTTCAAGGGATGCTGTTTCAAGAAGCTCATCTAACCCAACTGCACGTCCGCCGATTTGATCTTCTACTGAATGCCGCAAACCACCTTCAGCAAGTTCTTTCATTCACACATTCTTTCTCATAAACTGAATGAATGTTTCTTGCCGATTTGGCTGCTTGGTTTCTAGTCCTTCTTGAACTCACAAAATGTTATCTCAAAGGATTCTTGGATACTCCCATGTTGGTAGGGTTTTAACTTTATTGTTCTATAAAATAGAACTTGAGTAGTTTAAATTCATCTAAGTATAAAAATGATGTTAAGCTCAACTTAAACAGGTTACAATTCGGATAAACCTTAGGGGATGTCCTCAAATGTTAGCATAGTGACGATATGGATATTTGCGCTAGCAAATTCTCTCTTCGCATTTGATATCCATTTTGGGAGAAGGGAGTCTTCTGTGAAGTCCAGCTACAGTGACACGGCGTGCTTCTTTTACCTGCCCCCTCACAGGTCTGCACCTGCTGCACTCGTGCTTCGCGCCCCTCATCTCCTTCCGCTCGAGCGGCACGGCCTGCGCCATCTCCGCCAGTGAAGACCGCGGTAGCGTCTGCGTCTTCGAGGTCTCCACCGCCAGTGCCCGCACCCCAACCACTACCAAACCCAATGCGATTGACGGCGTCAGCGGCAAGGGCGTCGCCGCGGTGACGCGTCTCCAGGGCCACGACTGCGCGGTGGGGCGCACCGTGGTGGACGTCTGTCTGGCCTGGGACGAGAGTCTGCTCGCCTCGGCCGACGAGGCCGGTCTGGTGATTGTCTGGAGAAGACAAGCCAGCAGCGGCTAGTTAGAGGGTGAACAAAACGAGCTCGGCTGTGCGATATTGCTGTGATAATATTTATATGTTAAGCACCTGACTTCTTATAAATGCGTATCATGTTTACTCAATCAATTTTGACTAGCGTAGTCTATTTCTTCTTCGGTCGGTTAGTGATGGGTTCGGTGGTCTGAGGCGGTTGAGAGTCCGACACTGCAGAGGTGATGGCTAGTGCCTACGTTGGGGGGCTTGTTGCATTCACTTTGTATGCAAGGTGCTGTGTAAGATATTGGCAGTCAATAGGAAAAGGGAAAAAGTAGCTGGCAACTACAATTTCAAAATATAAACAAACCAAACTTCTGGCAGATTTACTCAAAGTAGCTCACGGCTACATTCCGGCCAGCCCAAGAACATGGAGCAAGTTGGTTTCGTACCACTACCTGGGTTCGCTTGTCAATTCACGGGGGTTTTGTAGTACAGACGGGACTAAGGGGCCTGACCATACGTAAGATCTGGGGAGCTCGGTGGAGGCCAGACATTGGGGGACTGGTGTAGTCGTGATAACTTCTTTCGACTCTTCCTTGAGGTGCGTCAGAGAATTTGACCTCGTCAAGGTTTGTTGAAAGTTAACGAAGGTGTTAGCTCAATGGTAGACTGAAACGTTCATTTCACGCCAAAGTCCGAACTCCAGAGTACTCCGACGCATTTCTGTAGAATATCGACATTGAGCATCGACCATTGATTGCTGCCGCGATTCATCATGACGCTTCCCGCTATTCCCATCTTTGATTTTGATGAGCACCAGTCACCATTTATTCTGGTTGACATCGTCTGAATAAATGATGAAGAACGGTTCATTGGGATTGTTAATCAAATATTATTCACTAGCACACTTTGTAAATGAAATGTTTACTCTGTTCTTTTAGCTTTAAGATGTGGATGTAGGATTTCTTAGGTCAGACACCTGAAGACAATGCAATTTTGAGACGATAGAGGTGTTGCCTCATTAGCTTAGCCTAGGGTGACAGACGGGAAACAACCTGTTTCCTTCGCGCAATCGTCTTGACCAGCCTTTTTCTAAATTACTGTTCTATGAGCTCAATACGGGAGTAAAGTGCATATCTGGTTGCGCTTTTAGTGGTCATGATTAAGCTCTAAGACGCTGCAAAACGCTGTTTACCCATTGATGTAAGCAGTAGTTTGGGTCGCCTTTTGTGGATAACCTGCGGGCTGAATTCCACGTTGCTTGAAAAGTAGCTCTCGAATTTCGATTAGCCTATCATAAAAACCTGGCAATAAATCTAAATAACTGTCAGAGTTTTCGACACAGTCCAATTTCATGCTACCCTGTTAGCCTACAGGGTTCTCAATTAGCGAGATCTACACAATTAGAATGGAAAAAGTCGTAGCATTACGCATACTCCTTTTTCAATCACTAGCTGAATAATTCTCAGTTCGAGCATGCATTGTTGGTTGAAGGCAGGATTATCCGCGGCCGAAATGTTATCATTCTGTTTGGTTTGCTGACGCGTTGGTTGCTGTACATCTGGATTGTTCATACTACTAATTTACGATCTGCCAATCCACGCGATTATCGGAGTTGAGGCACGAAGCTAAAACGTAGCAATTGCTTATATGCAAAATCTATTCCCTTAATAATATAGCCACGTACTAGTGATATTAAGGACACCTTCCTAAAGGGGATTTTCGTTCACTTTACAAACAACAAAGTCTGTAAAATACTCCATACGTTCGTATAATCCCCACAAATACTAGATGAATAAGATCTCAAGTCAGGCGGCTCCACACACAATTACCAGTTAGAAACTGCACCTCTTGCAGCAATGAGTAAATAAACATTGGAGTAACAGGGCAAAAAAGTAGCCGAGAGGTGATTTGATACCTCTTACCTAGAAAAAGAACGCTCATCCAAACGGGTCACGCCATAACGCCACACCGGCTTCTCTTCTACTTATTAAATAACAAGCACCAGATGCCAGGGAAAGCCATACTCACGTACTCAGAATTCCCTACCGTCTTCCGCTTATAATGTGCAATAAATCCCGACGTTTCGTTTAATAAATAACACCCCTCAACCAAATAAACCAAAAGCAGAAAAATTCGTCAAAATCCATTTATTTTAACATACAAAAAACTACGAGTCCGCACTTTAAGGAAACACGTTAGTTATATACAGAAATGACAGCTCGACTAAAACTCGCGCCTGTGATATTTGTTGGGATCGTAGAACGATGTTACAACCAGACGGTTGTCAAACTTGCGCCCAGTTAGAGCAGTAGCGGCCTTTTGGCAGTCAACAAGACTGGCAAACTGAACAAAGATCTTGCCTACACCCGGTACCTCCACGCCGGGTATAGGTCGAGGAATTTCTACACTGCTCACAATACCATACTTGCTACATTCCGCACGCACATCCTCCACGATATCCTCGTATTCTTCATCATTAGTTAAATCATCTGGATCAACCATGTTCAAGAGGCAAAGAACCTCCGTCGGAGGACCTCCCGAGCGGAAGATAATATTGCCCGAACCAGTTGTGTTTTGAACCAAAGCGTCATTGAGGCCAGGAACTTGAATGAGTGGTGGTGCCAGAGCCCCACTCGAATTCTTGGCCCCGATACTGGCACGCTGGACGATTAGTTTTTTATCACCAAGCTGCATTCCGTTCAAGCCAGCACAAGCATGGTCAGTGACATTTGGATCAACGTACTCACAGAAAGCATAACCCTTTGACAGGCCAGTGGAACCGTCTTTCACTAAATTAAATCCTTTGAGAGGGCCGAAGCTAAGAAGCAACTCTTTAACTTGGTCTTCGTTGAGATAGTTAGGCAGGCCTCCGACGAATATTTTATCGGGTGAATCACGGACGATGGTGCTGACCACACCAGGTACAATAACACTAGGCGTTTCGCTAACACCGGGCAGTGGAGCATAATCACGTGGCCTTCGAAGTTTCAGCGCCTGGTTGTGGAAAAGCACACCATCTAGAGCCAGACCTTGGGTGGTCTCATCAACAGATCTGAACTCCAGGAACGCGAAATTCTTCTCCATGTTAATTTGAACAGCGATAATTGGATTCCCCTCAGCCTGGATTAAATTTTGCGCCTTCATTTGCTTATTAAAAAAGTCCATCATGTTTTCTTCAGTGGCAGTGAACGGGATGTTTCCGACATACAGCCGCCTAGCTTGACGACAAACTGCACTTCCAGCAAACGGTATGTTGGTGTTTAGAGTAAGCGGTGCATTGGGCGTTGACTCAGGCATAGGAACTTGACCGGCGGCGTACACATTGACAGGGATTTGTCCGGAGGCTTGCAAGGCCTTGTACTGTTGAGGAGTCATGTGCTCGAACCCTGGAGGAGGTACGTCCCAGTATTTGTACACGATGCGACGACTTGGTGAATCGGAGCGATCTCGTGAACGATGACGGCGGCGATGGTGGTCTCTTGACCGACTACGAGAGCGGCGTCGTCTTCCACGACTGCTACTGCGTGAACGACGCCTATCCCTTCTGCGGTCGCGATCACGACGTTCTTCGTTGTCCTCATTTGGGTGTCGCGCAGCGTCTCGATCGCTTTCGCGTCTGCAATGAAATAAAGCATGAAAAATTGAAAGGATCATGACATCGCCTTCTAGGGAACCTTACTTATCACCATCTTCGGACTTGACGCATGGGCCCGTGTAATCCCCATCATATTCTGGAGGTTGGTGATAGCCATTACCTTCAGGTTGTGTAACCTCGTATTCCACAGGTTGGTCGAAATCGCCCATTATTCAACTTCGAGAAACCTAAAATCAACATTTCAGAAAGTTGGCTAAAACAGAACAAAATATCAATTGAACAACCGAAAACACGCCTCCAATTAGGCCTTTCAAAACATTGTCCACATTTATTTAACAGTTATTGCATAGAAACCAAAATTCTGCGTATACTACTACAACCCAAAACGTACAGACCTACCCTTCGCGATACGGAACGAAACCAAATGATAGGCATGCATATAAACAATCCTCAATATATATAGAACGAACTTTAGATCATAAAAATCAAACCTTCTTGTGCCGATTGCTAGTGCTTCCTTGAAAGTTAATTTAATTTATTAAGTTGCATTGGGCAAATTCAGAGCAACTAACAAGTTTAAAGTTCATAATGGTAAGGACTAATATGACTTTAATGCAATAATATTACGCTACTTTCGGCGACAGATAGAGAAGCCGTATTGAAGGTATATTATTCTATGAACATGTCTTCAGGTTGCGACTTTTTACAATGGCTGAATGTTTTCCTGATTTGTATTTAAAATGATGTAGTGGTTTCAATAATAACGATTCTAGGGTAAACACATACATAAACTTAAGTTGTGAACCGAAAGATCCTAAGATCCTTTGTGATGAGGCCGAAATAGTGAGGTCAGATTGTCGTTGGCAAGATTCAAAAAATAAGGGGTATATTTTTTTTATCAAAAGCGTTGCAAGAAATTTATGCGAAGCAGTGAACAAAAGTTTCGAAATTCAATTTCAAGCATTCATTCTATAAAATCTTACTGAATGTCACTCAAGCTGAAACTTGTTCCGTACCACTGGGTTCGTCTCTAGAAATATAAAATAAAGATTCACTGAAAGGTGATAGGTTGTCTAAAGAATTTAAGTTTCGACCATTTCGAAACGAGACGAGGAACCTTCTTTTAAAACAACATGAATGCCTAGAGGAACTCTAAGTTAGTGATCGTTAAAAATCTCCTGGGTTTGAGCTAAAAGAGCAGGGCAAGATTCATTGGCAGTGGAAGCGTTCTCGCAATCCAAAAGTTTGCTTTTGGGAGGGCTCACGTTTTTCTGAAACCGCAATTAGTTGCCACATCCGACGCCGTTAACAGCCCGAATCATACTAGTAATCACTTTATCGCATCTGGCTAGGTTACCTTAACGTGAGTGTGAAGAAGGCAAACACGCGGACTGACAATTATCCAGACCACTACAACGGTAAATTCGGTGCAACTGCAGACATTAGTTTCGAGAAACTTGTCATTGAGGGCCTTGATATACTGTCAACTTTCGAAAGATATGTCATTGTTTAACAAAATCCCAGTTCGCTTAGAAGCATGCTTCTATCAGACAGCATGTGGCGTAAGTCAATTTATAATCTTGTCTTCATTCGACTAAATGTATCATAGATCTGATAATAGGTCCCATCTGGAAATCTGGTAGAACAAATCTTTTTTAAAAAATGGAATTATGCGCTGTCGAGAAACTTACAATTTTATATTTTTAGTTGCTTTTTTGGGAAAAGTGAATGTGGACAATTTTTAACGTGAAATTATATCAAGGACGGTTACGTGTATTTCTTGGTATTTGTGGCTGCGGGAATGAGTAGTCCTAGAACTAGACATGTTTTAGCGGATGTTCGAAAAGTAGATGAAAATAATGTAAGTTATTTGTGATACATAAAAAAATATCATCGCTTCTCTATCTGTTGAGTCTTCCTCTTCAGTGCGCATATAATTCCAGTAATTCAGTGGAACTATGTATACGCTCTTATCCTCTCTTCGTCATTTTGTACTCTACTTTTCTCATAATACAGGCGAATTCGTGAGCATTGCATTTGAAATTTTATAGTTCTGCTTCGAGTGTGGAACACCCAATCCTCAGTGGGTTAGTGTCACTTATGGTATTTGGATATGCCTTGAGTGCTCCGGCAAACATCGTGGTCTTGGTGTGCACCTAAGGTAGGCCCGATGTTTTGTTTGTAAAAGCCTTATCTGGACATTACCTACCTCAGAATGTTCTATACGTATTTTCCTTTAGGGTCTATGTGTGTTTTGAAGCATGATCAGTCTTTACCTTTAGTTTTATTAATACATACGACAATTGTTTCATTCTTGGTTGCTTATTCTAAATAGCTCTTCACCAAACACCAAGGTATGGCCTTGTAGAATTTCCCAAAAGGTATCTTTTATCATCTGATGTCATGATGTTGGCTCTATGGAACTATTTTGTCAACGTGCCGTCGCATGTCCTCTCATACCAACTTTTGTGATTTAGTGATGTTTTCTTCTCATTTTCGTAGCTTTGTACGCTCGGTGACGATGGACAAATGGAAAACCATCGAGCTGGAAAAGATGAAGGTTGGAGGGAATAGGAAGGCGCGCATTTTCTTCGAATCTCAACCAGACTTTCGTGCAAATTGGTCATTGACTGAAAAGTACAACAGTCGGGCTGCTGCTCTTTTGAGAGATAAGGTGAGCTAACTGCTCGTATTACCCATTAGTTTAACTCGTATACGTATTTTTTCGATTTATTGTGATCTTTTTTCTCAATTCTTATGAACGGAACTAGTATTTTGTAGTATGATGTTACAAGTATGTATTTATTTTGGAACGAAGCATCGGTTAGGTAGTTGTGTGCCATGTTTTTTCAGGAGCGTCCCTAAAATACGCCCCCATCCACACGTAATTGTGTTGTTGACGTCAGTGTATTGCATCATCTAACCGTGCTTACGCTGCGCATTATCATCCGGAGTTACTAGGGCCAAAAAGCTGGATGTAAACTTCTTAGGGAATAAACCCTCTTATGCTAGACTAGTTCGTTTGTATGTCTTTTCAACTTCGTGGTGCACAAGAAGACGCTCAAAGCTGATGTGACCAATGGAGAGATATAAGCCATGATAGCCAACTCGCAAGTTGGTTTCTTCCTTAATGGGAACTCATCTATTAGTTAATGTTTAAGTTGTTTGATTTTATTAGATGTTTATCTTCACCGGAACACACCATCTCAACAATATCATTTACAGATTCATTTTGAGTAATTCCTATTCAGTACTGTGGTGAAATTGTTCCTCAAATATTCAATTCCGAGTAGTTTTCCAAACTACTTTGTAAGCTGCTTCACAAATCGTTTTGTTTTCAGTGGATCGCATTTCCTCATCTTGTCAAAATTTTCCAGTTGCCCCGCTGTTTTGATTCTGATAATCCTCCTTGCTGAGTTAACAACGGTATTTACTTTCACGAGAAATAAAACGTTTAAGAATTATGCCATCAGTGTTTTGCTTGCACATCACAGATACGAAGCCAATGTGCTAATTTGGTATTTTGATTGGGAGAAACGTTTTTATGGCATAACCGTCACATTTCTGGTGCGCGAACTAATGCATGATATCACGTTTTCTGCTTTCTTCCTTCTGCTTTATTTCAAGAGTTCCCTATCTAGTCATAAAGCCCCTCAACATATCCTTTGATTCTGATGTGCCTAGTTCACTTACCACAATAAGCTTGCGTTTCCTGTGGATATTCGTACGTTGTTGGACATATCTGCTCAAATAATCCAGTTTTAGTCATGTAAGTTCCAGTCGAGTATCGTATCAGTGGACGTTTGCTTCTTGATGCGGATTTTTACAAACAGAGAGTTGGCGAATAAGGGCAGCGTTTCCGGAATCGTGATGTGCTCTCAAAAATCCTCGATGGTAACTTTGTGTTGCACTGCAGGTTGCGACGGAGGCCGAGGGTCGCGAGTGGAGCGAGGAGACCTCGAGCGCTCGCAACTACCAGGCGCTGCACGGCCTGGGCCGCAGCGCCACCACGGGCCACCTGCTCTCCTCCCAGCCCCGCTCCATCGGCAGCGGTGGTGGCGGGCGCCAGGGCACCATTCCTTCGGTGAGCTCTGACCTGGAGGCTTGGCTCAACGAGCCCGCCCAGAAGACGCGCACCGAGGAGTTCTTCTCGCGCAAAATGGCCGAAAATGCCATCCGCCCGAGGTTAGCTCCCTATTTGACTTTTCTACTTAATTGCTGCTAGTAGTACTAGAGGTTGACTCATCGCTGGGTCTTCCGTTTGATCTTCATGACATCGGTAATACTCATTTGGGCATTTTAAAACTCGATGTAACGAGTGGTATCTGGGTTTGTGATTGGCATCGAGATTGAGGTATACTCCCTTAGTTAACTAACTGATGTCACAACTGCATTCTAATGTGTTCCATAGGCCCCGAAAGCGATGCTGCTGCCATATTTTCCAATTTGTTTACTATCGGTACCTAGTACTGTTCCATTCTTAGCTCATTTCAAGGGCCTACCCCATAGAGTTATTTTCTAGAGCTAAAGTGGAAGAGAGCTGATGAATTCATAGACACTGCATGAAATTGAACAAAACACACCTATTGAAACAGCCTTTTAAAGCAGCCTACTGCATTCGATTGCTGGTACTTTTCAGTCGCATATCGTTGTGTTTTTCAATAACCCAAATGAGAATCAGGGTAAAGCCTTGAGTGTTTCGCTGCAGCGGTCTCCCACCTAGCCAGGGCGGTCGCTACGAGGGATTCGGCAGTACCCCAACCAACAACAAGCCATCCTCTCAGGGTTCTGCCTACGATGACGCTATGAAGGTTATCATGAATGTGAGTTCAACACTTTTTTGTTGTCTTTATTTGGCTACGATGCATGACTCCGATTTTTGGAAAGGCAAATGTCGTAACTATTGGTGGTGGTTGGGCTTTGATTGCTCTGTACGCTTCTTCAAACGCGTTTGTCGATTGGCCAGCTCTTTTCCTCTTCCTCCCTTCCAATTTCCTGTCTCGCGAGTTTAATTCCTCTCCGGGTCAGTTGTCATGTATTGGTAGCAGTTAAACTACTGCCATGTTCTCGTTGTGCATTCACCACCAGAAAATCCCAAGTGGGCTAAGAATTAAGGTTTGTCATGACAATCACAAAATTTGGGGCATAAACTCCTGGTTCTCTTTCTTGGTAAATGACAGTTGCTAATCTCGAGTGTATTTTGTGGTTTTAATGTGCATTCGTTCGCATTTCGAGCAGCTTTTAGTTTGCTCTAAGTGCATCATCGCAAATGGCTTAGTAGTTAGTTTTTTCTCAAAAAGCAGAGTTTCTACTCTTGCAAAGTAAGGAAACCTCGCTGACAAAATACACCGGATGCTGCGACTTTTAACACTGTGAAGAGGGCTGCTCTAAAAATGACAGGCTGGGAGGTGGAGCTATGGTCACGTGAAATTGAGCATTGGAGATCTCAGGGTGTAGCGTTATTTGGCACATTATCCTTCTACCTCTTGCTCAATCCCCATTTATTTATTTGCTGAAGGCCTATGGCATCGTGGATGCAATCAAGCTTAGAGGAAGGGGGAGTGATCATACAAGTGTCGTTGCTCAATTACCTGCCGAAAGTTCTTTCTGTCAGGGCAGTTTTCATGAAGCATTTCTGTTAATGGGTTGTCTGGGAAACGCGTCAAAAAAATTACGTGAGCATATAATTCAACGGCACGAATATCATTATTAATTGTGTTGAGAGCTTAATGGCTCTCTCAATTTTCGACTTAGAGCTAAAATGCATGCTCTTTTATAATGTTGTCACTTAGTTAGATACGCTCATCCGTCTTGGATGCGATTAATTCCCTAATTTAAAATCCTCGCCATTTTTCAGTTCATAGGTTTCTTTATATGTATGCATGATTTAGTTAAGTGTCCAATATAATCTCTCCGTAAAATGCTTCTTGACGCTCACTTAAGGTTATAGAAATGCGCAAATGTCAAGAGTCACTCAGGGCACTTGTATGGTTATCTTGAAAACGTTTTTTTCGTGAATTTCGAAGCTAGAAATGATCAGTCAATAGGCTTAACGCTGGAATGGAACCAGAGATGGAATGCGACGAAAGCGGTGGGAGCTCAAAGTCGAGCAACTATGGTTCTAGACAACTATGAACTATGAGGAAAAAGCTGGAAAACGGCTGACTTTGAGATGCATTGTTTCTGGTCCCTTTTCACTTAGTGGAAATCGTATTTGTCTTATTTAAGTGGAAGAATCTATATTTTGCTTTACTTCTTCCAACCATTTGTTCTTCTGTAAATATTCTTTCATTGCGTGTTGAGTGTTGTTCTTTATCAATGATTGTTTTCCCTTTCGCGTTGTAGGGCTGGTCCACCTTTAGCATGTTAGCCTCAGCCGCAGCCAAGAAAACTAACGAGTTGGCGGTCACGGCGACGGAAAAGACCAGGCAACTGGGCCAGACCGTTCAATGCAAGGTACGCGCATCCCCACCTTACTAACTAGTCTTTCCACTGCATGTGCTGGTTTCACTGTTGTGGCCATGTTTATGCACTTGTTTATGGACTTTCAGTGACTCTGACACTCTAGCCCCCTTGAGAAAGTACTTCTCACTCTAGGGCACTTGTTTCTCACAGCCCAAGCTGAAGGCTGATCAAATGATGCCCTTCAGGACGATGTGGCAAACGGACTTTGTAAAAATCTATCTTAAACAGCTTAAAGCCTAAGAATTTTCATCAAATGCGTTTTCCCTTCCAACCATGCTTTACTTCAGAGCGAAGCGTCTTTCATCTCTAGATTTGGATTTATCATGCTTTTTGCAACAAAGCGCAGCGGATCTAGCTCGTATTTACCCGTTTTAAACTATTCATGGGAACCGTGTTTAGACAAAAATCACCAGTCTGCCTCGCTAGTCTTTTCATGCCCTTCAGTCAAGCTGCCCAGCGTTCAGTTTTTAACCAGGGGTTTTTAAATCACTCGCAATTGCTGTCTCAGTTAGACTTCGCCTGTGATGTTAATATTAACGCACAGTCCATCACTAAACAAAGTCATTTGATCTTCAGATATACTGACGTTTGATCGCCTGGAGACTGTAATCTTCAGAAAACGCTCCTGTGTGTGTGTTGTGATGTAACAGTGTTTTGTGCTTCTTCCTTTCAGATAAAGGATGGTTCGCTGTTAGACAGCATTACGGATGGGATGTCGAGCCTGTCGACCAAGGTAACAGCCTAGCTGTCGCTGCTCGCCTAGTTATCTACCCATGCTAGCTGCCACCTTGCTTTGTGTAGGGTTGCGTTGGCTTGCTCATGCCAACACCACTTTTTTGTCTTGTTTACAGGTGCACAACTACCTACAGGCACCAGAGGAACAACCCCAGGGCTACTACGATCGACCATTCCAGCATCAGCCGCAGTCGTTTGACGATTCTCTCACCTCGAATGCCGCAGCTTCTCGTGCTGCCTATGGAGCTCTTGGTGGAGGGTATGTACTGCTGAAATACGTCTTAAAGAAAAATTAAACCAAAGTGCTCATAAATGGTTTTTGGCCCTCCATCGAATTAGGAAATATGTCAATCAGTTTCTGCGTTATGGCCCCGACTCACATCCTCCTATCTCCGTTTCTTGCCCATAAATAACATAGATGACGTGAACTTCACATTGTCATCGTAGGCTCTGCACTGTATAAGTGCGTCTTCACATCCTGCTGATAATTTATTTTGTCGTCAGTGAGGTTGTTTTAAAGAAGAGCCTATCTTCTACTCAGGTTATTGTTGCGCAACTCGCAGAAGGACTTGCTCCTTTTTTCACCGCGACTAACAAATCCGCGGCACGTGAAAGAGATGCCAAGTGGAATAGCCCATTATGAATGTCGTTGTTGGAGCGCGCCCTTAAATCTCTTATTTGGCTGACACCGTCCTTTGAGTCCCACTTGTTGCATTCAAATTCTGCGTACTTTCAGAAATGCCAAGAGTTTCGACGGTGCCCCCGGGGCTAATGACGAGGGTTGGGGTGATTTTGGCACGACCATCGCTGCTGGTAAGCCATCGTAACTTCCTTTGATTTAATGTCTTTATTTTGATTCGTCACAGCTGCACTTCCTTTTTAGCAGAGAGCAAGAAGCCAGTAGTAGCGGCTCCGAAGAAACGGCAACAGGAGGAGGACTCAAGTGACTGGTGGCAATCGAACTGGGACGCCGACGAAGATGGGGACTGGAGTGTTTTGACCAACACTGCTGCCGTTTCCAAGACAGCATCGTCAGTTGGTGGAGCCAATCCTCGGTTCTCCGAGACCACCAGTCGACGCAACAAGAGTAGCAAGTGTGACTAGGGTAGCGTATTCCTCCTCTCCCTGGCACGTGATACGTTCATTTCCTTCAACCCCCTTCCCTCCCCCTAAATCCCGATCTTCCTTCCTTCCTTCCTTGCCCTCCCCCCACCTGTCCGTCTGATCTCCCTCTGTGCATGCCTTGGTGGTAACCTGAGATATCTTTCTTCCACCCTGTGCTTGCTAATTCCACGACCAGGCATGTTTTGAATCGGTGTTTCTTTGTTGATGTATGAGAGGCGACCGTATGACATCTGTTCTGCAACCATCCTCAATAAGCTACACTTTTCATGTGTAGTTCACCGCTTGCATTTATTTGCTCTCACTAAGTATTACTCGGGATTAGAAACCAGCCTCGCGAGGTAAACGAACCGTTTTATTTCCAATCCGTGCCCTGTATCTGCTGTAGGGTAAGCTCAGAGGTTGTTTTGTAGTATCACGTGCTGGACGAATAAAACGATGGCACTTGCGACCCGAGGGGAGAGGTAGATCTCTAAATGAGGGCAGATAAGTTAGGGGCAATTTATTTGGCAGAACGATTTAGATGGGTGTTGTTAAGAGGTTTCAGTCTGGTAGACTCGGTGTGTTTTTCGTCGTCGTAGAGCAGACAGCGTTGAAGTAACATTGTGTAAGGGAGGCAGACATCTTCAGGTCACTGGGGTGTCAGACAGGCCAGGTGGGGAAGCCTGTACAGACATAAGTCATTTGCACGTCTAACCTGCCGGGTGTCTGAGCTGCCCATTACTGACCAGGGAGTAAATAAAAGCATTTGGTGGAGATTCAGTTGACGAGATCTAGTGAGATAAAACTAACGGAGCCTAGGGAGGTACAACAAATATGCTATCTCGCCTGACTTAAGATAACGTCAAAATAACTGTCTCTAGCTAATTGTTACACCGAATTCCTCAACCTATCTTAGCCCACCGAAGGACTGTTAGGCTTGGTTGGACCGCCAGTCAGAAGCTTAGTTAATAGGCTACAGAAATAATTGGATAGTTTTAATAAGAGAAAAGTGTAAAATCAACTTGCTCTTGCCACATTTCGGGTAGAGGAACAGGGCTGCGATAGACATGCAATGATTAAAACAATTTGATAACTAAAGGGCATTTCGCGTGTCTATTAAACTTGTTCTGCTGAATCCATTAAATTTTGTAGTTACCAAGTGCTTTCTCTTCACATCATGTGACTGTCTAATTTGACGAGAACACCCTTTATTTCCTGTCTCGACTTTCAGCGAATTTGTCTTCCAGGCTGAGTACTTCGCCCACATTTTTAATCAAGTGCATAACTTGTTTTAGCACTTGAACATGGGGAATCAGGACTTCTATTTAGAGTGCGTCTGACTGGGATGAAATTGTGGGGGCGTTGACATTAGGGATTCTGCGATTTGTGGTATCAGTGAATAAAAGTCAGCTGATTCGAGGGAAACACCCCTAACATCTGAAAAACAAGTTCCCCCCCCCTTTTTAACCCTGAACTTAAAATAAAGAATATGAGAAGACTCTAAAGACCAAATGCTTTTTTCTATTATCACTATATGCTCGAAATAACGAGAGCTAATAACAAGGCAAGGATGTAGGGCATACGAAACTTCCGAATTGGGCTGCTCAACCGTTTCTTATCCTTCAAGAGAGATATTTGTGAAAAGCTAATTCCTTAAATCCAATTTCATCGTCAGTCCCATTTTTAAGGAATTTAGGACAGTTTTAAAGTAAATGAAATGTGTACATGATGCTGTTTAGTGCTGCTAGAAGCAGGGGATGGTATCCATAACAACTTGGCGTTGACGTATTACTGGATAAAAATTCACAGTCGACTACCATGCCTCTTGTGACTTACAAACAATTGACAATGACACTAGACTGGAGCTAAATGAGGCACATTTTCTGCTTAATTTCATTTAGGGCCATCGATTTTACACCCCTAGAGTTACGAAGAAACGGCTTTTTGTCGAACAAGCTGAACTCGATTCATTTGAGAAAGCGTGAGGTTACGGTGATAGATCATTCATACTAGGTAATAACCAAAAGTGATTTCAAGAGCTCCTTTCTTCTCTGACAATAAGGGAGATTCGTTCGCTTGTGTGGGAGCCTTCACAACTTAGCTATTCGTTTAAAATATTTCATTTCGGAAGGAAAATGAAACTAACTTGCCATTTTAACGCAAAACTTAAAATGCCTAGGTGGGAGCGGAAGATCCAGTCTCAGCGTAGCTGAAAAGTAGATAGAGTGAAAAGATATACGGCGTGAATGTTTCACCGTCCTTGAACTCGTATATACTAAATAATGGCCTGAAATGAAATAAACTCATCCGTAGTGTAGTGTAGGTTGGGACTTGAACGAGAAAATGCAATTTAGGGGCTAATATCTATTTTCGTGAATAATTACTTATAAATGTCGAAAAAGTACAATTGACTATTGAGAAAACACCTACAACTCATAAGCTGTAGGTAAAGTATGCCTAATAAGTTTCCTTAACGACTTTAAAAGGAACGAATTACGGTTGACTTTCAAGGGTTTTGAGTGAGTGCATTGGGGTTGTCATGTTCTAAAGTAATTTGCCTTGTTTGCATAAGCAATTACAGAGGAAGAAGAAAGGAACTGGTTTAGTTTTAGCTACGAGCTTTCAGAAACAAATAAAATTGTTCTCAGGTGCCTGCTTTAAAGTAGAGTATTGGGTTAAAACTCACAGGACTTAGGACAAGTTGTGGAAAATCAGACCCTTATTCTTCCCAAACTTATTTACATCAACAGAATGTAATTTTGTCGTTTTAACTTTCACATTTCTTCAGTATTGTTATATAGAAATAATCGAATTCATAGAAGCAAAAATCTCACAGTTTATTCGATGCAATTTGGGGAACTTTAATGGAGTTATACTAAAATAAGCAACCCTTCGATTATGGGGTTAGAAGTTGGTGAATCAGTTTATATGAGGGAAATTAGGCAGGATAGGGTATAAAATCTCATGAATTAGTTATTTCAGTTCATCTGTAACAATTTGAGCCACTTTACCTTAAAATTAGTGCAATATTAAAGGAAATTCGACCACAATATTTGCAATGAGTTATATAGTGATAATTCAGATCCAGTTTATCAATGATGAGATAATATATTCAACATCTATTTGACAAGGAAATACCTTTTTTCAATTCTACAAATGCAGTTGCCTACGATTTTAGATCATTTGCATTAGATAGTTGATTAAACAGATTCTAAACATCTTACATGAAAATCTTGTTTTGAAATTAAACTTTCAGAGGTAGTATCTGCGCATATGCTACATTTGTCCCCCGGGGTTGTCTTGCTTTACTTAACTACATTAATCCGTTCTTCCTTTTCCACTAATGAGTTGCATCATTCTCACGAAGCTAGTTTTTCGTCATTTAATGGGGTGGTTAAATTAGCAACTTCAATGCCTCAATGGCACTGGGTTTATCAGTACTTATTAAACTTAATGGTTGTAAGGCTAAGAAATCATCTTAACTTACCTTAAATTACACAAATAAATGTGTTTAATGTTGTGTTTTGCGAAGACGTAGAGAGTGAGTCCAACAGGATTCATCGGAAAACGGAAACAAGATAGTTGTAAATTCCCAAAATACCAATGAATTGAAACATTTCGTTTAAACAATTAAAAGAGATCTTTCAGCTTCACTTTTAAAATTTAAAAGAAGGAGTGTGCTTGCATTTAATAAAGCCGATGGTTTTCAGACGAACTAATTTCGCGCTAGAAATAATAGAATTTTCCATGTACAAACAAAGTGCCTTAAAAGTGGGGCATAGTTCCAGAAGCAAAAGAAAGAGTGTAGGAGACATGAAATAAATTTACTAATAGATAAAATTAACTACCTCTCACGCAGGATATATTGCGTGATTCAAAATTTGTTTACCCAAGGAATTTGTGGCAAACCCCGCCGAACCATGCGATGCAAACACTTTCTAACACAGTATTTATAAGACGTAGAGGAACTGAGCTCGTTTTATCGAAGCAGTGTAGAAGCGTAAATTCATGGTTATTGTTATATCTTCAGAAAATTATAGTAATATTTATCTGATTATCTTGAATCCAAATTTATCTACTGTTATTATCTGTATGATATATATACAGCTGTTTAAGTCGTTATTATGACGCCTCATACTTCGTCGAATACACTGGAGTTACCACGCGTCCAGTCTTTTGTGGCCGTTATCGAACGTAACGTTTATTAATCGAACTATTTTAAGCAGCATAATACCTTAGAACCTTATTTCAGTTATACTAATACATACAGGACCAGGTTAGCACATCACTGATTAATATTGAACGGTCAAAATCCAAATGAAAGTGTATTGTGCAAAGTTAAATAAAGATTAAAAATCAGTAAATATGCCATTTTCGTAAATGGACTTTAGAATAGGAAAAAAAATAGTTTGGAAGTAAAATCGGAATCACAAATTTTTTTAAATTATGCTATTAAAATCAAAGTTGACGTTTAAACTGCATTAGGAAAAAATGTCCTTTTTCCTGACAAGTCATCTTTAAACATTCCTTATGAGTGAGCAATTCGCAGTTTTCGTGGTAGATAGCATTCTCAGACCCATAACTCGCTTAAACCTCACATGATATTATGCTAAACAGGTGAATTTGAATACTTTATGAGAAGTTGAGATTACCTCAGGTCAACCTAAGAGACCAATTTTCCAGAAATGGCTGGATTTCCAGTAAGTTACAATACATTCAATCAAAAGTGATAATATAATTTAACGTAGGACATTGATCACATCTTATGAAAACATTAACTACTTTTGCACCAAATATTTTAAGAGGAATTTGCAAAAGACGATTGCTCTTAATTAGCTCTAATTTATCTCTGAAAACTAAACTAATTTTAGATTATGATACGATTTTTTGAAAAAAGTTATTTGTTAATTACTGAATTATTAATTCGCTTGAGACGAAGACTTCCCTCGAAATGTTCGTGACCATGGGCCACCAGAAGATGCCTCGAGATCCCGCTTTTTTGCAAATTATTGGACTTAACTCCGAACATTTCTCTAGAGTTAAAATTTAAAATTTAGCTCACTTTTAGTCACAGTTTCGAGAGATAGGTAGGGAACTATTGGGGGTGTCTTAATGCATCGTCCATTTTCCCCTCAAATGCATCGGACTTTACTGCAAAATGCACGCACTTTTGGTATCGCTATGGTGCCTCACTTGCAATCATTTTGTCATCTCATGAGCGTAGTGCTTACATCTAATCACAAATGACTTTTTATGTTCTTGCACCCTAATCAATGAATCTGCTGTATTACATCTACTGAGCAAGGTAGGAAGTCCTCATGGGGACTTAGCATCAGCCAAATGTTCCAAAATTCAGACCTTATGAGAGATTAGTGATATTGTTTACGATATGGTAATATGTAATACGAGGTATTGATGTTATCTAAAGTAATGCGATTAGTAACATTAAGCTCTGTCTCTAGGATAGCAGGCCACCAGAAAACGGATGCGTAACGACTCAAAACATATATTCGTAGAAGTACAACGCGCCCTAGTAACAACATAAACAACTATACATATTTCGCAGTCAATAGCAAAAGCAAAACAAATTATAGTCTGAAATAATCAGAAAATTACAAATATAATGTTCTGGAGTTACAACATGTGGAGAATAGACCCTCTGATACCTCATGGAGCGAATGATAGTGTGAACTTAACAGCTCCCATTAAGGGTCTCCTCGAACATGAGAGTATGGTTTTTTGGAGAAACGCACACACATGATAGCGCAAGCGGAATCAAAGGATGTTTATTTTCTGTTAGTTACTGACAAAAATAACATAAATCTCAGTCATTAGAATCTGTCTTGGACATTGTGGATTCATATTAGTAAAGTAAATTCCTATTATTGTCTTCGAATTTCAGAACGCTGAAAATAAGGCAGCCTTATATCAAAATGTGGTCTCCAGGGTATCGAGTACAGATAGAGTTGCAAGATCGTAGTCCTGCTTCGCTTGTTTACATAACAAATCCTTGATACTATGTTGCCGAGACAGGTATGTATTTATTTTTATGAAATTCCTGTCGAATAGGCTCCTGTCTAGTGTGTCAAAATTGGTTTATAGAAAGATGTCAAGCACTTGAGCCAGATAAGGGGACTTATCGATTCTTAAAAATTTGTTATAATCGTCAACTGCTGCAACTCAGAGCTAATGGCTGAGACACAATCACATTTTTCGTTGGCTCATAACAAGTTTCTGGTGGCCGATAATGGCTTGTGTGAGTCATTGATAAAGAATAAAAGAATGAAAATTTAGTGTATGCATTATGTTCACAGGCACACCCAATGCTATTTTCAATTTCTAGCTAACAAATTAATCCATTCCCAAATTTTTATAATAATCCGAGGGAACTTTATTGGAAAAACAGAACAAGCAAGAATTATCATAGCAAGTGAAAGATCCTTTAAATTAATTTTAAAATATGAAAGAAATATATACATATATATAGGATTAAAATAATACACAAATTTATCAAAATAAAAAAATGGCATGATAGTTTCTTATCAGTAATTATAAATTTGGGCGTTGAAAGCCCCTTCAAAATGCGTGTCTAGAAATTCGCTAATTATTTCTATTTTTAATTCAATAATTCTGTCTGTAAAGGGTAGATATTTTCTCCATTTAAATCAATGCCTTTCATCTCTATAACCAAGTAATGATTTTTAAAGTGGTTTTTACACTATGTGACCAGTAAGTAAATAATTAAAAACAGTTTTAAAAAATGATCTTCTACTTTAAAGGGAAACTCAGTGCAGTTCGATAAATTAAAAGTGATTTAAGCAAAAAAGATGCGAGTACCTTAAATCGACAGTATCTCTTAATGATCTAAAGACACGTGTTTATTCATTAATAACAAAATCAGAATTCATTAATCATGATTAAGGTGTGGTGAAATAGTTAGATTAAGACATGGAAGATGAAAATAAAGTACATACAAATAAGAACGCATTTTAATTAATTATATCGTTTGGTATGACCATCACATGCAGAGGATTTCACAATTTTTTATAACCAAAGACGCTGTTAAATTCGCAGTTGCAAATTGCCATTTTCATTAGCCTGAAACAAAACTACTCAGAGACCACCTTTTCTTTCACTTGAGTTATATTTCGCACTTTGTAAATTTATTCGATTAAATCGGTTTGGCCTTTTGCCCTAAATTGGATTTCCCATTGGCGAAATCTGTCCCAATTTGTCCAGAAATCTCTATCCAGTCGAATGAATTCCTTAGTTTTATACTTAAAGTACTTTCAGTATACCACATGGTGGACCTATTAAAGAGCTGAATAAAGCGAAGATTCGATGATCAAAATAAGCTGATCATGCGACAACCACGACTACTTTCACTTGATTGGAAAGAGATTTTTCTTCTAACCTACTAACTTATTTTGACAACTAAATATGGTGAATTTTTTCGTGAATTTGGTAGAGTTAGTCATCTGTTGGCTAGTTGAGGAGATCCTCAATTTGTCTCGAATAACTAAGATTGAGTAATGATCGATAAGAAATCAGATTTACTAAATAAGGAGCAATCTGGTAAGCACTGAGGCATATGAGCTAAAGGACTTACTCATTTGCAAAGCTAGAGTAGGAGAAAATTGTTGTATTATTGAGAGCTGCATTACAAAGTCCCAGTTTCGAAATGCAAATGGTATTCAATCCAATTTATACAAATGACCAGAAGTAATGCTTTTTTCGAGGAATCCTGTTTATCCTACCTTCTAAAAAGAAGGTCAAAGCGCGTTTGTTTCTCAGGAGTTTTGGGGCTCGATGAAGCAAAACTATTGAAAAAATAGGTACACTTTTTTAATTTAAGGACAAACTCTCTAGGGCTACTGTGCAAAAGAACTCAAACCAGATCAAATGTTAAGAAAAATCTTCAAAGGAAACCGTTAACGTTACATAGTGTAGGTTTGAAATGCTACCATGGGAACGCATCAGAAGAGAGTGCGGTGTGCTACTCCAACAGCAAATTCCAACTACACCGAAAGAGCACAGTTGAATAGGAATGTGACGAATTTCCGCATAAGCACCGGGGGGACATTTAAAATAATTGCTAAAAACAGTGTTGGCTGTATATTAATACCACACAGTATTTATCATTGTTGGCGTTTAAGGGAAATAAAGAAAAACTGGTAATACTTGGCTGATTCGAATGCTATGGTCAATGCCCACTGTTATATAACTAAATTGGATTTGTAGCGTGAAGGCAAATCACGGTGACATATTGTATCGTGTATCTAAAGTAAAATACCTAAAACTCAGCAAAGGCAACTTCGAGAGTCCCTGAGCCAACGCTATGCATGAAGACGCTACATACTCTAGGTATTGACTTAGTACTGAGAAAAGACGACCAAGCTCCTAAAAGTTTAAAGGCCAGACATCACATAGATTTAGAGAACGAAAAACTCACCGTAGTCACTTGCGCCTGCACATACTCGTTTTCAAATGCAGTATTCATAGAACGAAGCAAAGGGTAATCAAGACAGGCGACTGTCACCTGCCACCATCAATCGGATGTAGCTGATCCCAAACCTTGTGACGTAACTAAAGGGTCAAGTTCTCTCCTACCTATAGCATAAATATGCAAGAATTTTAGTGAAATCAAGGCAAAAAACTACTTGAGCCTCCAAGTGAAAGATCGATAATCAAACTAAGAGGTGGACAAAGGATCACAAGTGCATTTTTCCCCATCAGCTCTATAGAAAATGGGATTTAGTTAAATAAAGTCACTTCAATAATGATTATTAGCCCTTGAATAGGACTACTTCTGTTGACTGGAGAAATACAAAGTAGGGTAGATTTCTTAGAAAAATATCATTGCTGCACCCCATTTATAAACCTGTTCCACACACTTAGAAAGGAGACAGTGTGCGACAAGTCACCAAATGTGTAAGCACACACATTACAGTTACACACTGACCACTGTCTGATAGGCAGTGTGCAATCACAAGTGTAATGGAACTAACAATAGGGAAACTACCGAAGAATAGTAAACCGCTGGACAAAAGAAGTCTCCACAAGCAACGAAAGCATCTGACTGTCATAGGTTTTTGTAGTTGGAAATGAATTATTAAACTGTTTTTCTTTCGCATTTTCAACGTAACGTAATATTTGAAATCAATAATTAGTTGCTACAAGTAATCACTTTGTGATGAAACGAGTTATTTTTCAAAACAGCTGGTTTCTCTCTGACTCAGGATTCAATATTGCAACACATTACTATTTTAAAAATATGAACACCTAGTTTCCACGAATCCCTTGATCGAGTTGACCGTCTGGGTCTCGGAACGCCCATAGTAAGGATAATGTGATTTCGCATGTGGGAAGTCCCGAATAAAGCTTGCTCTTGAGGACTTTGTGACAATAAATCAAATGCAGGTGTAAATTCAGACTGTGCAATGGTGTTAATTACTGAAATAGGAAAGTTAGAGTCTGTTTGTGTGTAAAATGGTTGTTATAGTACCTTCCAGCTACTGTCTACAATGTGAAGACTATCCTCACTAATAATAGAAGTAGGCCAAGTGTCACTCTCAGTTAGAGATTTAACATAATAAAATTTCTAAGGCATAAGACCCTTAAGGAATTGCTACTTTGATTAAACGGCAACGTAGAAACTGACTAGACATTCCTTGTACTGTGGCAAATCTTGCATTGGAATTCCTTCCGGTTCACGTTGACTTAAATAAATTATCATTTAAATACGCATCTACGAAATTGGCAAACCGTAGAACAACCATCGATTTTGGAAAAATTATTTTTTTTCTGAATTTCTCCACTAGGCGCTGTTGAAAGGAACAAGAACCAGCACAACTACTTGATGTTTCTGTTTGACCAAAATGCCACTAATACAAGAACGGTCACGTGAAATGCCATTATAGTTATTTTTTGCGCCAAAATTATCATTGTTCAGGATTTTAATACCGGTGGGTATATTCTGCTCTTTATGAGCTCAGAACGGGGATGCATGGATTTGTTTCTCATTCGCTATTGACGTGTTTGCCGTTTGAGAGTCACTTTGATATGGAGGAAGGGTTTAACAGTTGTGGGATTGGGCAAAGATCATAACCCCAGTTTTCGTGATTTCAATTTTATGGAAGAAAAATCACAGGCAACAAAGTTAGCTATTTTGAGCCCCACGAATGGGATCTTTGAAGTGTGTCATAAACCTCTCTTTATTGCAGATGGTTAAGCATTTATGAGATGTAACACCTGCAATTTATCAGTCCACCCTGCTAAATGACGACCATCAAATCTCAAGGTCATTTCCCAAAGTTTTTTGGTACTAGTTTTACGATGCCAGAAGAGGTTGAAGCATATTTAGTATCCAATCAAAATGCAACGATAGGGCTGAAAGGAGCACTTGCGTACTTCCCTTCAAGAACATTGTGTTTTTGGAAAACACCATTATAAAACATGAATTCTTGAATCACAAACTAAACTCACACAACGGTTAATTGACTTCCACTTCACAGGACTGAATAGTACAACCAGTTTTAAATGGTGCCTTTTCTTCCTCAAGTATGCTCTATGACAGATCTGATAGTGATATCGATACTGCTAGAGTAACCACAGTCCGTATATGAGACATAGTGACACCCATTCCTTGCTAAAACACCCAATGGTCAGTTAAGTTTTCTTATTGTTATCTCTGTTTTTTTCGACAGAGTTTAAAGCCATTCCCGCATTCCTATTTAGACCAGCACAATGATTCATACGCGGTTTTAGCGAAGAATTTGCGTGTCTCATTTATTCAATAAAAAATGAATTGTAAATAGAAAAAATATCTTCAGATAATTAACTAGACAAAGTTTTTGCTGAGAATAGCCGCCGCTACATTCTTTGCAGTCGCAATCCAGAAAATACGAAATGAAGACGGAGCACGCAAATTTCACGCCTTCCTTCGGATTGGATTTCTTAGGAAACATGTTTAGTACGTTCGATGATCGGTGTCTATCCCGACAGCAATTCTTACATCATAATTCCTTGAGTATAGATTAGGGCCAATTAGTAGTCGTAAAATTTGAGTGACAACTATCTGGTGGCATATTGGCAACCCTCTAGTCAGTTCCGATCTATAGTGATCGACAACAATTTCATACAGGCATCTAAATTCAACCTTAAGGTCTTCTAACACTTTTTACCGATTTTCAAGAGTAATCGCGGCCTTAAAGTGTCCACTTCACTTTTTTAGTTCACGACTCCGGATTGTTGCCTTACAGTGTTCAGAGGGGCCATTGGGAAGCGACCATAAACCCCTCATTTTGATGGCTGGCGTGAATGAGCATCATCGCGAACCATATGACTGATCATAGACCGAAACTTTTAAAAGAAGCAGAACATGCGCAAACAACGTTAACGAATGTGAAAACTAAACATTATTCACTAAAGTAGGTCATCAACCCTTTTCAAGCAAAATGCTCTTTGCAATTAAATAATAACAATAATCTTATTTGCTGTAACTGACATTCAGGCACGAGTAACTTATTTTTTTGTGAAGTGAGATCTCGCAATACTGTGGTGATTCTACCCATTGGTCAGGTGATCAGTTGTGAGATAGTACATCGTACAACTTCAATGTCTATTTGACATTTCAATAACGAAAGTAATACGTTAATAGATCTAAAATTTGTGGAAAAGAGAAGTTTACAGCCTCCTCAACTGCAGGTCTTGGACATCTTTCACCAAGTGCTTGCTTTTATGGATAACAATTGTACCCTGAACTCAATGTGCATTCATTTCCAGTTCGCTTAACCACTTTCAAATTCATTTGTTTTTTTTCTTATAAAGCCAATAGCCTAAATAGGTGCATTGGACCAAAATAAGGGAGAACCACTTGGTAAGTGTAAAGTGCAATGGACTTGAGTTGGATGAGGCAAATGTTGTGTGGTGAATAATCATGATACTCATGCAAAGAGTAGTCCGCATTCACACAGCTGGTACGCATGTGTGGACTCACAGAAGTTCGTTAATAGTGGTCTACCGCTAAGGCAGAAATATCCCACACTAAAGAGTGAAAGATTGTCTAACTCTGGATTCTGCTGTTCCAGAAGTGAGGATTTATTCATGTGATGCGTTAGTGACAAGATGTCCTTTCCCCATGTGAAGCCTTAAATATGTAATAAATGGCAAGATAACGTGAACTTCGGGGGGGGGGGGAAAGTAATTAATGGGAGATGGTTTTGGTTGCGATCCACTCTGAATCTGCAGCTATGATCTGGAAATGCAGATTAGCTCTTTACACTGGTATTTATGCATCAAAAACGGACTCAAATTGACAGTTTTGTAATTATTCCTCAGTGCCACTGAAAAAATTTCCGATAAATTTATTCACTGACATTTTACCTGATTTTGCAGCTTTTTACAGATAGCATAGCAATTATAATCGAGCCTTTAATTTCGCAACAGCGAACTTTTTAGATCATTTAATGCCTGAATTTTAAATAGAAACATAAACACCCCTTCATGCTCCTAATTTTTGCCTAAATGCAAAAGGTGGATTCCGGGTTTGTGTCTGCAAATCTGAAACCCTATTTAATTTTACTCGAAATCACAGATTTGCCTGATTTTCAGGTGAGAGGCTTTCGAGATTCGCCTCAATATATTGTAAGAGAAATCTAGCTCTAAATTTCGGGATCTGTTACAAATTTCTTATATAATGAGGAGCAGTTCCATTAATATTTTTGCATAAAATGACAAAAATTAAAAATCGTTTCAGAAAAAAATTAAATTTTTTATACCGGCTTTACTGACTTAGAAACACTTTCTGGCCACAAATCTCAGTGCCACCACCGTCATTTATTTTAATGAAAATGTGTAATGAATTTTTAGTTTTCAGGATTTACGCAAGTAAGTTACTTTCCGCTTTCAGAAATAATTGTCCTAGTGAAATATGAATTTCCATACTTCTATTTTCAAAAAAGAAATTTAAGTCTAATTTTAAATTGAACTTAGCAACATTGCTTTCCACAAATTCTTCATCAATCTGGTGATAATATCACCTAGTACGTAATAACAGACCAATCTAAAGACAGTAAAGCCAATTTTTAAAAGACTGATTTAGAGTCTGGGGTCATGTGCAAATGAGATTGTTGAAGAACTCCATTTTTTAGGGCTGCTGGCGTGTGGTTACAAGCTGGGAAATAATGAAAACAGCATAGGAGACGTCTCAGGTCGAGATAAGTGGGCGAATCTAGTTCATAACAGAGTTAAACTTGCTAATTGACACGCCTGAATGAACAGGATGTGGTCAATAGAAATGCCCTTCAGTTACCGCAGTTTCAATGATCATAAATTTGGCAACTGGGTTTGCAACCACCTCTAAACACCACTACTCTAAATTTCATGAATTTTTAGGCTTATTTAGTCACTTAGATCTCTAGTTAAGTCCATTTCGCTCCGACCGCTGAATAGTTCTACGTTATTTGTGCTACCTCTGAAGAAATAGAAATATATTCCAGTATTTTTTCACTTCTAATGCATGCAAACTCAATCAAGCAAATTTTTCCTCCGAAAATGATTGAATCATCTTAAAAACTTACCTTTTATATTATCACTAGCTAAAGCCTGAAAATTATAAATGCTATTAAATGCATTTACCAAAAGTTGAAACTACTATTTATCACCTGAGTTTGGAAAATAAAATCACAATCAGATGATAAAAATAAGTCACTTAGAAGTGACTTTAACTAATAAAGAGAAAAGAAGCAGTAGCGTTAACGGATGTCACCTTATGAATGATCGTGCTACCGATATGGAGGATTTTAGCCAAAATAACAGGGTAGATTATCTTGCACCGTCAACTAGCTCCAATGATTCAGTTTAAAAATTTTGCTTTCGTGGTTTTAATACAATAAGATTCGTCTTTTAGTTTAAGAGCAGGGTTTTTTATTTTTTCCTGCTATTATTTCGAGCATGATAACATCTTTTTCCCAAAATAAATAGTTAAATTTTAATCATAGTTTTCCACTTTTTCATTGATTATGAAGCAAAAAATGCAATGGGTATTGTATCAACGTTTATTTTGATAACAGGCTGCTTTGCGAAGAATGTTGCAGTTTATTTGCTAGATACATCCATAGTTAAAAATACTTGTAGCTTTAGAACTGTTTTGCTAACGTTCATTCAGTCTCTCAAAACATCTAACCATTCACCCACGTTGCTAAGTCGATTGTTGTTTTCAGTTTATGACTGCCTCTAAGTATAAATAAAGCTAATTAATGAGATGATGTCAAAATGCATTGCGTTTGCAGTTCGTTCAGAGTGGTTAATGGGTGGCAGAGATAGTAATTCATGAGGTTCGTAGGCCGCTTTGTATATGCAGGCACTGAGGCAATGAGGCTTGAGAACATCGCTGGGTCTAAACACTTCCAACTTAGGTCACACACTCACTCATTAGATGGCATTTGTATCGTAACCATTATTACTTAGTCACCTTGGTTCCAAAAAGTGCTTGCTAAAGACAACGATTCTCCTTAAGCTTTGATGTTAATACACCCGCTAATGTTCATTTAATACCTGAGCAAAATGTTTTCATGTGCTACTCTAAAACAATTGAAGTATTTGAAAATGCTAAAAATTCCGATGCTAAAATTTAACCATAGAATTGCCTTGATCGTGTTTCATTACCTCTTTAAAGTGCTATAATCCCGTAAATCAAATTGTTAAAACCTTTCCCTTTTATTAAATTATTTACGGAATGACTTCGATAAAAGATGTTTCAAGCATAATTGTTACAGGGAAAAGTATACTATTGGATGGTTAATGGCGCTTTGAATAAACTGCGTTGGTTTTACGTTATGAAAAGTTCCAATCAAAGTTTTTTGGTGTTAGTCTACAGTAAGGTCACAAATAATTCCTCCGGAGATACCATTGCCTATCACAACTTGAGTATAACTGATGTAAACGGAGAACGAATGCAGTACTTTGTCAAGAAAAGTGCAACAGTGGAAACCAACCATTTTTTTGGTCGTAAGCCTGAATAGTTGGACAAAGGAAACTTCATTAGTTAGCAATTTCTTAAGTGCATTTATAAAAGTGTAATCTGGGCTGCTGGATAATTGGGAAGTTCATGTTACCGAGAGCGTTAATCTTAGTTGTTAATGGGAGATTAACTAGCTGTTCGTGTTTTTGTACTGGAGATCTAATAAGAAGAAGGGAGGATTAAATGCTCTTTTGGGCAAATGACCAATATTGCAAATACCATTTTTTTGAAATTTATAATTTTTACCTTTATCGTCATAATGCAAGAAAACTAAAAGTATACACAACCATAAGTGGTAGTAGTAAAATATTATGAGAGAAATATTTATATCCAAAGAACCACTTTTTTATGCATTTAGGAATGGGTAAGGAAGTTAAGGCTTTGACTCACATGAATCAGATGTTTTTGTTTCTTCAATAGCAGATTATCAGGCGCTAGACGAAGTGATTTAGCTCCAAACGGAACGAAAGGATTTTTCTAATGAAATTAATGACGAACTTTATTTACCACCGATTGAAAACTCTAATCTTAAATGAATCCCATCTTTGATCTGAAACTAAAATCGCATTTAATTTCCGCCCACAGACTTTCGATATCTTCATTTCAGGAACCTGAGAGTAAATTAGAGGGCTTGAGAATGTCCCAAAGATGAATGCTTAGGTCAGCACTAACAGCTTTAGGGCAAAACATTCCCCAGTGCTAACTAGAGAGCAGCTACAGAAGAAAACGTGCTTAAATTTGATAGCCGTGACAGCTTGGAAATGGTCTAAGCTACCAGAACCTGGGGCCTGGGTACCTGAACATTTCTGTGACCAGTCAGACAGTCAGTGCTCTCAATAATTTCAAAGAAATAAATAGATTCAATGGGAGTCCTGAAAAAAAGGCAATTGCACTATTGTTAAAGTGCTTCCGAAAATAACTGCCACCATTAGCGTCTTCTAGAGCCTCAATTTAGCTCACCATAAATGAGGCTCTAGCAAGTTCGATTTTTCACGCGCTTTGAGAAGAGATTCAATTCTCCCATCGACTTAATGACAGTAGGGCAACTAGTGTCTTTCTTGACAGAGCCCAACCATACATATTACTTCATCGTAGTTGGAACATTAGTCGAAGTCATCGTAACGGTTGGCTGAAAAATAATATTTTGTGGGTGGCTTGATCTACTACCCCTATCATCTTTGGATAATTTACATTGACCAGTAGGAATCCGAATCTAGCCACTGAATTACTGTTTTCATGGTCTTTAGGTTGGCCCCTAAACTCCTACACACTCTTTTGGCCAGCTTTTCTCTTTTATGATGAATCAGGTGTGTTCCAATCATCTTCCGTTATTGTTAGCACCAATCACATTAATGTAGAGGGAGGGATTAAACTGTAAAAGGATCCGTAGTGTGCTTGAAAATCATTGACGCATCTGAGAACTTGTTAAATATCCCATAAAATTGATGTGCATTAGTTTAAAACACTTCAAGATGCTCCCTACTTGGAAAGGTTTATGGGATCTGCAATATTGTGCATAGGGGGCCCTTGGTTGTTAAGTATGTATATTTGAATGATAGAGCCGCAAATAATAGACGAGAGCATAATCAATCATGACTGTCGGACCGATGACACTCTTTGCAGAAGTGAGCTTAAAATCAACAAAATCCTCACTTGAATACTTATCATTATGCGTTTTTACTACGCTTAATTACATGTCATAATTTTTGGTACCCTAAAATAGTTTCAGACTAATAGTAATCAATAGTAGTTGTAATAACCAATCCCAAACATGTCGATTAGCTGCACTCAAACTGAGTTACACACTAAATTAAAACAACTTCAAAGTTAAGACGTCTATCTGAAAGAATTACGCAGTTAAAAGAACACCATGATGCCATGTACGCTACCTTCGATGGGGAAGTTGGCCATCTGATTTAAATTCAAGAGCCTTAGCCCTGAAATTAGCACTGCCGACAGTCCTGTGAGGTCTGTTTCTCAACTGCATACTTAGTTAGAGTCCGGCAACTTTCCAATTGACAATAAAATGATACAGAATAGTAAAATGCTCTTTCTACAAACCCAGTGCCAATATAATTTCAGGTCTGTCTAGGAACGATGTTGTCTAGCGAAGTAACTAAAGAAAAAGGATTTGTATGTAGAATCTACAGGTGCCGATTCTAAAACCTGAAACTTGTTTTCCTTCATTTCGACAATTCAAAGAAGTGTTTGAGCAAATATACGATTTAGGGATCAGGTTAACAAACCATTTTAGGAAATTTTGTGATGAATTTTATTAATATAGAGGTGGTTCAAAAACAAGAGTATGCTAATGAAAGCAAGTTTAAATACGATATAACAGGGTTTATAATGTCCAGCGCAAATCACTTCTATAATCTTATATCAAAACGAGCAACCAAACCATGTTCCTTCTCCTCTTTAGTAGTTTCCATAGCACTGAATGCTTGAAATGCATTAGAACACCAATTTAATCAGTTATTAATGATAAGTTTGTTGGTGATATTCATTGAATATTCATCTCAGTTAATGATGTGCTATCTGATAAAGATTTGAAGCAATTACTAATAAAGAAATTATCTGGTTGCAACTTACATCATTCGTCATTTAACCTTAACTCATAAGAGAGTAACAGTGACAGTGACAAACTACGAGCTTCATTACCAAATTTACCAATGCCAGCATTGAGTCGTGCCGACAGTTGCTTTGAGATAAATGAGCTGCTGCTCAAAGCAAATGCTGTGTTTGCATTCCTAATCGAAGGACCGCTGAGCACTGAAAAAACTGCCCCAGTTTAACTGGCGAGTAATTTATTTGCCTGTTAAATTGAGATTAAAGTTAGGTGGTTTGATGAAATCTAATCCAGTCTTTTCATTTTGGATTAATGTGAAACACTTAGAAAAATGATTCAAAATTTTAGCGTTTCCAGCCCAGCTCTTAGGCTTCTTACTACAGCAACATATTCAATAAATCTATTTAAAAAACTCTTTAAATGTATATTAACCTGTCATAAAATAATATGACTTTAAGACTAAACTTTAATTCCACGAAGTGGGATAGAAAATCATTAAAAGCTACCCTTAAACCCGAAAGGGACAGTAATAGACTTTGAGTATTTTTAAAATAAGGCAAGACGGAAGCTCATTTTCAAACTTTAATTACAATTTAAATATTTCTAAACTTAGTTTCGTTAGACACCAGAGCTACTCATTACCATTGTTGCCGAGAAGTTCCGAAAAATGTCATTGTTAGTTGGCTCCAAGTTATTTAGTTTATTTTCCTGATTAAGCTGTATTCTAGATTTGGTGATGTTTTCTACTAGAATAGCCTGCTTCAAAATGTATATTAAACAGAGATCGCACCTGAAGACAAATTACCAATTTTAACAAAACTTAAATATTAAAAGAGTGCTTTATGAACTTTTGAACGCACAAAAGCCAGGGAGTTTAAACTCCCTTTTATGAATAGTTTGTCGATTAAATGTAAAACGCTGGCAACGCCCCTTGTCATCCGACGTCAAGGAACAAAGGTAACAAATGCGAGGGAAAATAGTGGGCCGAAATATGCATTCCGATAGATTGCCAATGCTCATAAAATATTCTTCTCTCAGCAATACTGACACATGCTCATTATAAATCCAGTTCTATACTCCAAACAGTGATTCTGATGCTTCATTTCAATTATTCATTCACGTCTGTTTGTCAAAGAGAACAAGCACTTGCATAGGGTTATTTGCCAGTCCTTGATTCCATTGGTCCTTTGCCATTACAATTTTACCTGAAGATCTAAATGAATTCTCACCGAACTTGAACGGAACGTGTGAATATCATGACAGGTCACTTTTATTTTGATTCGTAAATAAAAATAAATGGGACTGCATACAGAGACACCTTTATATATCGTCAGAAACATGGAGAGAAAGAGGACTTTTGCCGTCCTAGTAGCCGCTCGCTGGACCACTTCCTGAAACACTGTCCTCAGAAGATAAGCTAAACACCAGTGTTGGGGTCAGAGGTCTGTGTTGGAGGCCGCGACTTCCACTGAGATTGTTATTCAGTGATGATGATGAGTTCGCCGTGTGAGGACACAGCTCATGCTGGGCCTTTCGAGTGGACCTCCAGTGACCTTGCTGGCTCCACACAGGCGAACTTAGGTTCGTTCCATTCGTCGATCCACCTCCATTCACATCAACCGGCAGACGAGTTTGAACTGGGCTATCCTCCCTGCTTTTGTAGCCCTCAGAGAAATCTTCGTCAACACCCGTAAAACGCTTTTTGTGCCTCCAGCTGGCTCCAGCACTGCTGCTGCTGGCGCCATGGGAAACTCCGATACTGTTCACTAGTCCGGGACTGGGGAGTGATCTTCGCGGACGTCCCTGGGATTCCGTTAGACCTCCGAGTGCCGAGCTGTGTCGACGGATATTCAGGTTGCTGATTGTGTCGGTGGAAAGGTAGGAGCCGTTTTTGGGCGAGGGAAGGAGGGAAGCATCTGGAAGTCGTCTACCTGAAGCTTGCTTTGGGGTGTTAGATCTGCGCCGAACAGGCGAAGGCTCTGGAGAAGAGGTCGTGGAAGGGGTGGCGACAGCATTTAGGTGTCTCATGGACTGTGACCGGCTGGAACTGTGAGACTCTGGGACACTTAGTTCAACGGAGGCGGATGATGCATTATTTATGTACAGTTGCTTCTCCAAAGAGTAATTTTCTAGCTGAAGTGCACGAAGTTCACGCCTGAAGGGGAAAATCAAATGGAATCTGTATGATCACTGCAAAAAATGCTTAAATAGATTAGAAAAATCGCTATTGAATTAAGTAATTTTGACTTGAAAATAACTTTAACAACGATTAATAACAATGAAGATACTTAATTTTCATCAACGATTTTGCTAAATTATTAAAGAACATCGAATTTTGTAATTCGATATATGGCTCAAATTTGTCCTACACCTCTATTAAATTGGATAGATTTTAGATTCAATTATTTGAAAATCCGTTTGGATAAAATTTTTTTGGTTAAATCCGGATTTATGAAAGAACTTGTCTTAAGATTTTTCAGGGCTCTACAAAGAAATAAATGTAATTCGACTTTCTGAAATCGCTTCTCGGCTTACATGTTCTTTATTTGAGTCTCTGTTCACAAGACGGACTTGCGCTTTTCAGCTATTAAATTCAGTCTAGACTGAAACTGAATTTAATTTTATTTAAAGTAAACCCTGGAAAAGAGCATTCTCATTACTTTTTAGAAGATTTTTTTTCCCTAGTTGAAAATAATAAACTTTAATGAAAACTGTTTCATTTAATAATCTTTAACTTTTTTACTAATTCTAAGATGTTAAAATAACCATGGTTTTATAATAGAGATCATGTTTGCCATAATCCCACAATAATGAAATAAACTCACGCTAGCTGCTTCTTTTGAGTATGAACGAGATCGTCGTATACATTGTAATTGCTTTGATACAGTCTCTGCGATTGCAGCCATTCTATCCTTATCGTCATTGCATTGTCATCCGGGCGAAGGTATCCTGATGCTTTGTCAATTACCTTTGAAGAAGATGTGGATTTTGACATCAAAAAAGTAATATCCTCATATTTAAAATAAGTGCGATAGGCCACTTCTCGATTTCGCTAACACTATCCTCAAATTTTTTTATTTACCACAACCAGTCATTAAAAGTGTGCTTTATCCCATATTTGCAACGGAATTATACAGTTTTGGGCCCAGTTTCTTATGAAATCTGCTGATTTAGAAAAGATATAAATCAAATGGCGTTAGGGACAATTCGTTCACTCTATGGCTGAGATTCCTTTAAATTATGTGTTCATGTTTATAGTTCTAACTAAATGACAAGTTTTATGTCTGAAGTAGACAATGATTTCTGGGAATCTCACTTTTACTCTTCAACTTACTCTTTAAGTTATATAGAAGGAAAAACTGAAATTTTTCTAAGCTGTAAAAGTAAATGTTTAAGTGAGATTTCTGTTCTTCTTAAATTGTTCTGTCTTCTGGACAAGTGATACTCAATAATGGTAATTGTACATTGAATGCTTTTCATTCGACCTTCTTGGCGGGTCCTTTACAATTAATGCAATGGCTGAGGCTGTCTTCAATTTTGAAACCTAGTGGAAAGTAAGGAGAGTCAGATTCCCGAACATTATAAGCGAACTCATAACAAGAGAGTTGGTATGAAATATATGATACAAATGAGCAATTGCGGATAGAAGGAACTTAAGGCCCGAATTTTACATAATTTGTTAGCGTAAATATCAATATTCGAATTCAAAATTATGCTTTTTAAGATATAATCCCATGATTACTTTAAAAAATGACAGAATCATATATGCCATATTCTTCAAGCCATGAAATACTCACTTCAAAATTCCTATCCCATAAATTTTATTTTGTTAACTAATTTTCTCAAAAATCCACTTATATTGCCTTCAAAGTAAGGCAATTTAAGTCTGAAACGTCTGTACATGATAACTAAATCATAATAATGGACCACTGGATTACTAAGACATGATTCTAAACTTCCCATAAAGAATTCAGAAATATCTTGCAAACAGGAAATAGAAGTCATTATGTAATGATGGCCAAAAATTTGTAAATTATATTAAGCAAATTTAATTGACAGTTGCTGCATTTTCAGTGCAACGGATACAGCATCATTTTTTCTAATGCTGTGTTTGATAAAACGGTATCGCTTCATTCAGTAACATTCAGTTAACCTCAAGGGTGTCAACATGGAACAAGTTTTAATAGATTAATATTTTTAGATTTTAATAAAATTACTAGCTGATGCACTTTTTCCGTCTACATCTGTATGCATCGCCGAAAGTTTTAATACAATTAATTAATTACGCAAATATCACTTCATCAACTTGGGGACAAAAGTGTTTATTTGGAAATAACCTCAATACTTTTTGGTACGAATAATGCTTAGATTTTATAGTCTCTACTATAGTATAAATATGAAGTTTATTGTCGTGTCAAGAGTGGTTTACATATCACTGTGCAAAGAGTTAAGTGCTTCATTACTTCATGCTCACTGGGCAGTCTTCAGTCCAAGATCAAGCCATTATATCACGCTTTTATTACGGTTAAGTGGGCAGAGAAAGATGCTCTATATCAGGTTAGTTTTCACATGTTTTAGAATGAAGTGACTACTCGAAACTTCATAGACACCTTTAACTTCATTTACATACACAGGAAGCACTTGAAAAATTAACTACGCTTGTTATTTGCTCCTGAAAAGTACTTTGCAATGACCGTCATAAATGACTGATACATGCATATTTCAAGATGAAGATTTGTGTCCAACATGACAAACCCAAACGTAGCAAAAGTATCCACCTCATCCCCGTAGGGAATTAATGCTGGGAATGGTAGTGGTAAATTATATAAACATCTAATATTAGGTCTACTGCCCCCGAAAATTTGTCAACGTTTTTTTAAAATAATTTGAAAATTATTCGAAAAAGCTAATAGCTTACTAAGGTGTAGGAGAGATTGCTATTTTTCAAAAATTAAAATTTTGATTTACTAATCTCTAAATATATGGAATTGCGAAATCAGATAGAGCTTCTATTTAAAGTTTAAAATTTCCTTCCAATAAGGGAAATTCCTACATCTGGGTGTGTATACTCGGCTAATAACATTCTATAATTTAAATGTTATCCATAAACTGGACTGCTGTTCCTGGGCGCAGTTTCCAAAGCCGATGTTCTATTTAGTTTCGCCGATTGCATTTTGGACTTAACAGGCATTCCAGTGATAAATGATGAGATTTCAGGTTATGAAAGTACTTTTCAACTTCCAATAAAATAGAATACCTTTTCAACTGGAAGATCTAAGGCAACCTCAGTGACTTCCTCTGGATGTATTATCATCTGCTGTGTCTCGGACGAGAGATCTTCTGATGCCCGCCGAACAAGACCAGAGTTCCCGACTGAGTAACGGAAAGTGGGGATATAACTAACGTAGGGGGAATTGAGTGCTTTGACAACTCCCTTGGACGTGTCGTGGGGAATGAGGTGCGCGTTCCACGCCACACATCTCAGCTCGCTCGGTCGGTCTGGTCGGTAGATTCCATCTTTAAGAGCGCCACCCAGAGCACTGTCGAAACCATCAAAGCCATCGCAGTGATAGATTTCAACCACAGGGAAGAACCGCAATCTCACTAGGGTGCCGAGAATGTCACTTAGAACCACCCAGTCGTGACCTTCGGGATCTTTGCAGCGAGCAAAATTTTTGCCGCCCTGAGGGGCGATGGGGATGAGATCAATTCGGGAAACCGGAGCTGCAGCCAGCATCTCAACGATTATTCTCACCCTCTGTTTAGCTGCGAACTGCCAATTGTTGAACCACTTGGCATCACCGATCTCACAGCCCGTTGTGGTTGCCCCGTTGTCCGCTGTGAGTAGGTTGTCCACTGGCCCAATACTAGCCTCGCCAACATTGCCCCACTCAAGGGTGACTTTGAATCGGACACGGCACCAGTGATTCGTTCGACTGTGACGCTGTAGCTTCACTCTGGGACAGCCGGGGTTACCGGAGTTTTCACCTGGTCCTCTGCCTTGCCTCATGAAAGCAGTAATACTGTGCTTCTTGTTATCAACCATGGGCCAGGTCAAAATCACATTCCAGTCAGAGCCTGCGAATGTGAAACTTGCCGATTCCAACTTCAAACCACTGATGAGGTCTTTTTGGTGATTTTTTGGGATGGCAAAACTCTCCTCGTATGTGGTGGACGCACCTTGCAACTCAACTTCAATTAACCAGGTCCAGTCATCAAAGTAAAAGTGTTCTGATGACAGGCGTTCTGTTCCAATCCATGAATTTTTCCAGCGGACTGGATCATCTGCTGTGAATGGCACGTGTCGCTCTTCGTGTGAGAGGTTATTTTGGACCGACGCTCGGTTGAGAACCGTGTATCGGATGAGATCCAATTCGCAGTGCATGCCAGCCAAACCGCCACAGAGGGTGAGTCCGACGTTAATCATCTTAGCTCCAGCTTGGATCTGATTTTCGACTCCATTTGTCGAACCATCTTCCGCAGATGTCTGTCTTCGTACCTCAGGCTGGTCTAAGCTCAACAAAAGCTGCCAGCTTTGACCACCGTAAGGAAATTCTTTCGACTGTGCCGAATTGATGAAGCCCCGAGTTAACTGGGTGGGGACAATGAAGGTGAAGACTTGGCTGTCAGGCTTATCACCGAGGCGAACGAAGCGATGAAGTTGGATGCAGTTGGACTTGGCAACCGTAGAACCGAAGCTCTTCATCATGTAGAAATGAGCAACCTAGTAAGAAACGTTAATCTCGACCACACTTAAGCGTGTTACATTGCACGCCATTGGATAGTCTAGCGGCCGACCAATCAGAGACTACAACTCCACCTTTAAAGTACAGAGTTGCAGGGCCACAGGCCGATGTCGCCTTTCAAACAATTGGACATCCATAACAGCAATAAAAAGGTATCGGCACTCAAAATCTCCTGCTTTGGTATGTGCAGCCTGACGTCAGTGTTATCAACCCGCACCCTGATTATTTTATGCTTTTGTCATAGTAAACAAAAAATTCATACCGATAATTAACTAGATTTTCCTGCATCTTATGCAATTAGGTACTGAATACTTGAATTAAAGAAAAATAATTTGAAAAGTAAATGAATAAAAGTTTTCGTTCCTGGACTTCTAATCTCGACTCAAGGCGAAGTACTTTTTCTTTTGATTGTCCTGGAACCTCCCTTTGTTTCCGAAGTAGTGCGAGACACACAGGACGTCGTTATTTCGTGAATGATAGGCACTTTCGAGGAGCTTAAATTGACATAGAAATTTAGAACTTAATCAGAGGTCTCCGTAGGCACGAATTTGAAGTGAACGAGGAAGCAATTGTCATTAAAGACGCCTAAGGATTTATTTTGAATGATTAATGAAGGACTTCTTCCCTAGTTGCGAAAGTGCATTTTAAGAAGGAGATGCGATGTTGCCTGCATCATGACATCAAAATGCATTTGATATTCGTGGAATCCTGCCATTTTAAACTGATGATTGCTTGATACATGAAAGAGAAATGGCAACCGGTTATAAATTCCCTAATTCACAATCTCGAACCTGATTAAATCAATAGCTTAATGTCCAAATATAGTGAACTTAAACTAGGTAAACCTAATAATTTCTATGTATTCTATACATTAAGGTTAACTGAGAAGTTAAAACTGCTATGAAGCAAAAAAACTTTTGGGATGAAAGCCAAGAGGGACTGTAAGCTTGTTATGAATAATTCCTAAACTGCAAAGTCATTCTATGGCCTGATGCACGTAAAATAAAGGTACCAAAATGGACCCAGTTCAGTGTTACTTTGCAAGTTTATCGATGCTCAATGTTTGAGTCACAAACGTGGCTGAGTCTTTGAAGATGGCCGAGGGACGAAAAACCAAATACAGTTATTAGACTATAAGTCAAAATGTGTTTTTTTTCTTTTCGGCTCAATAACCACTGTGCTTATGTCGATCATATTTGGCTAAAATTTATTAATTAAAGAAAATTCAGTAACTGTAAAGCGATGAAGTACACTGGTATGTCTAAAGTTATGTAGTTTTTAATGAAATCATTTGTAAACATGACATCGTGACATTGAATATCTCAGATCTTGGCATTACTAATTTCGAAAAAATGTTAGTTTATTTTAAGACATTGTATATTATCGAAATCTAATCTCAAGAAATAGATTGTTCTTTTACAAAAATATTAGTGCCTTCAGCTTCAAAAATGACAAATAGGAAAATGAATTCTCAGCTGTAAGCCAAACTTTTAGTGTCAATTAATTTAATCTTCCCCTTCAAAGCGAAATACAGCTAGAAGTCGTCAATGGGTGTGAAAAATTCTAATCGTTTGCATCTATTCACCAACATGGATATTCCTTAGTAAATGCAGACCCTGAAAATTCAGTCAAAAGGTCACGGAGCATTTAATTAGTTTATATTTTATAGTTCTTTTGATTTGTTAGCAAAAAGGAAAAATCTTCAGAGTGTATCAGAAATAGGTGGTCTTCTCGGCAGCTAGATAAAATTATGCGATTATAAGCTGTCGCAATGGAGTTGTAGGTGATAATTTTCTAAAGAAACCCACAATTTAGTTTATTATTGTTATTTTTATGAACTTTTGTGCCTTGAAAATGGATTTTCAAAACAATTAATCAATGAAACCATTTAATTTCCATCAAGATAAGAAGGCTGCTTGCAGTTTTTAATGAAAGACTTTTCTATGGGCCTAGGTAGGCCATCTCAAAGTTTTAATTAGTGAATCGTAAAATATAATCAACTAGTAGCACTCGGAGGTTATAAGGACAAGCAAATATGGATAGCTTAATTTCTCACAAGCTTATTCGTGAGTAGCCATTCGGCTTGGAAGATAAAATCATATCAATAGAGACAATCGGGGTATTAATCAATTCAGAATATTTTAATATGGCATAATTTTTATTCCACAGTAGTTTTAGGCTCTAGCGAAATACTAGAGGCCAAATACAATATCCGACTTACTCTGCCATTTGTTTCAGCCACTGAATTAGTTTTACTTGCACCAGAACTTGACAAAGCCCTACTACATCAGTTGAAAATACTTAGACTTTACAATCTTTCATCATTTCAAGTTCTTCCTCGTTATTCGTGATTCACTGCATATAATGGAGTTTTCTTTATTATTTTTAGCTGGAGACAGAAAGACTACCCAGCAATTTTCTAAGCATCTTGAATAGCCTAACGAATCGTATTAAGTTTCGAATTTCAGCTTTGTGTTACATCAAAGTCCTTGATTTTTCAAGAATACTAATCTACATTGTTCTTTTCGATCATTCATCCACCATCTCTTACTAAGGGAACACTACTTCCATCTCCACATTTAGAACACAACATTTTGCTATCGGAGGTTCCAAATTTATGGGATTTTCTTGCTGGCTACTAATATCACTACGAAAAAAATTTTCCACGATTTGTACTGAAAAAGAATAAATACCAATCACTGAATCTTATAATCCAACGGTGTCGTCCAGAAACCTTGACGAACCTCATTAAAACAACTACTTTAGGGGCTTTGAATTCTCCTAGTGCATTCATTTTTTGTTTTAGTCAAAACTGTACCTATGTGTATTACACTCATGGAGCAAATCTCAGGCCTTGAATTTGCAGTTTTGTGATCCATAAAACGGATCTGCCGACCACAGCCAGTTTATCGGCTTCAATCTCTAACTGCCTTCTTTTGCCTGGCCTCGTGACCGCTTGTCCAGCTTGAAATGCTTCTGTCAGATATCCTAAATTGAGTTAACTTCAAATTTTCTGAAATTTTCTGCTAGATAAACGCAGTAAATTTGTCTCAACACTTTATCTTTTTGAAGCTTTTTAGCCATCGCTTAGTTTAAAAAACAGCAAAATTTTATAAAACCATAGTTTTTGAAAATATGGTATTGGTATTACTTATAATTCCCATAGTTTTAAAATATCCTAGGAATTACTCATTCTTATCGAAAAATCCAAAGTTCAAAAATTTGTTTTCCGGAAGGGGAGTAAAACAGCAGTTTTCCTGCCAAAATTCAAGCATGAATACAATATTTTTTTGGAAAATCGGCAAGACAAAACATTTCTCAGTAAATAATCCAAAAAAATAGGTTAGAAATTCAATAACGAGGAGTACGGGGTATATTTTATCGATTTTATAAGTGTGAGGACATGGAAATTCACTTCCATTTTCATTGTCCTAAAAGGCTTTCCACGATCAGTTTTTAAATCGCTCTAGCTGAGTTTTGGAGATAAGTTCCCTTTATCTCAAAGGCGAAGTTTTTTATACATACATATATATTTCTGATCGAAATTTCACACCGCTTTCCTTTTACTGAGTATTCAAAGCGATTCTCTTGGATTTCCGCTTTCTAAGTTTAAAATGATGAATATCGTGGAAGAAATACCCAAACGTGTCATATCGAAGCCAAGGGTTTCCATCGACTTTTCATTTTACTTGCTTGACTCTTTTTATCCCCGAAGCTCTCTTTTACCGGTGATAGCATTCGAGTTGCCTTTTGGTACTTGTCACGTAAGTCACACCGCCACTTTCAGTAACAATTTCCTGCATTAAGTCTTAAATGAAGCTAAGAACTTGAATAGGACGTGAAGATTGTACTTGATTTAATTCTTGACAATCTTGAGATCAAGAGAGATATGGATACGGACTATGTAGGGACCTACTCTACCAAAAGTTTTAATTCTTATTTATTTAAGCAGTTCCTATCTGGGACTATTTGAAAAAGAAATGCAGGAATAGATCAGATCAATGCCTGCTACGACAAACAACGCAATTAGGCAGGTTCGGATTAATGTATTACTCTGAAAGACGACAAATATGAACTCAAGGACAACTGAAGTAAATACAACTGATGAGCACGTTGAACTGCGATTGGCAAGAGACGGTCTTGATATAAAACTTTGCAATTTTTGCTACTGCACTATAAATATAAGACCTGAAAAAACGAATTGTTGGAGCAGACACCGAAAATATACTTCTCTTATTGCTAGAGATAGAGCTATGCTGCATTCAATTTGTTGACATTGCATAATGCATACTAATAGTAAAGCAACTATAATGCTTACTACTAATTTGGACCTTAAATGAGCAAAGAAACAATATGCCAACGATGCCTGCTTTTCTCCAATGAAGTAAGGTATTAGTTATGGCTTAGGCATTTTTAGTTTCCGGAAAATTTTTTTTCTGAAAATGGGGTTTCCTTCGCGAAAATGTTATAAGCATTTTCTCAGTACTAATTTTTTCCCCAAATAAGCTCGTCCATATTTATCAATTTGTAGTAAATATGAGGCTATTGTAATTTCACTTTGTCAAAAAAAGGAGCAGCAGAAGTCAATAATCAATTTCGAGATGACATCAGCCGGTTGGCTTATTAACTTCAATGCCTCCCCCAAAGTGCCCTCATTACCTCCCTCTATGACCTGCTTTCCATGCCAAACTTTTATTAGGATTTCTAAAATATAAAAGTCTTACAATTTTTGAAACATCAATACTGATCAAGCGTCTGTAAAATTGGAAAAAATCACCTCGGTGATCCAGATTTCAGACAAGCATTTTTGCGTGCCATCTGATTTCATGACAGTGTTTTGAATTTTAGAGCTGTAAGATTTTTGACAATTAGATTCACGATAATTTTTCCTTTTCTCGTTGAGCTGTTTAGATTGAATTTTGTCTTATATAAGGTGATTTGTTCTTTAAAGCCACAAAAAGTGAGGAGCATTTATCAAAAGAATAAAATTGCACGTGTTTTTCCACATTTTTGACACCGGTAGATGTGAATAAGGCGTTTGTACCCCCTTATGGAAATACGGAGATATTTAAAAGACAATCAACCTCTTGGTCCACAGGGCGATGTTAAATATTCTTTGAGGGTACATTCTAAAAGCACGAATTTATGCATAAGTTGCCTCTTTCCCAGCATGGCCCTAATCTTCTTGGCCATTATCTAGCTTGCTCTTTGCAGTTTCGTTAAGCTTTGGTGAATAAAGATGGTAACATTAATAAGTCTGCTAGTATATGTCTTTGTAAATTACGTTTCAGGAGAACAAAAATGAATAGCAGTCTTGAGAGTGCTGCAGTTGCATCATGCTGTTCAATTCGAGAGCCGAGAATAACCTTGACTCTATAAAACGCCAAAGGTAGGGGTTTGTTTGCTTTGGTTCCTAGAGTCTGGTTAGAGCGAAAGCAAATCCCATAATGCTATATTTTGGGACGATGCCGTTGAGGATGCTTCAACTAATCAATTCATTTGGTTTGATTTTTTGATTTGATTTGAGATTTATCCACTAGAACTACAACTTGAGATATGCAAAATTTACTTTGGTGAAATGGGACACCAGGGCCTTCCTTACTGGGATTTAAAAAAGCCATGAAGAGGAAACTTCAGGCATATTTAATTTTGAATGACTAGATGGAAAGTCTTTCATCTGTCGTTTGGGTCGTCTGACTAATTCTACCCCACAACTCCCTTTCTGACCGATAAATCGGAAGGCTTATCACTTTAGATTCCCATCTGACGTTTCCTTTTCCCTTACTATGATTATTCCTTATCAAAAGACGGCACCATTATCCCGTACCCCTCATTCCTGGTTATTTGGTTATTTACACACCCTTTTGATTCTCATAGAAACCAGTGTACTTTTAAACTTCCAGTGTTCAGTATTCCATGTTTACTTTCTAATGAACAAAGAGACTCAATGCATTTCAGTGACAACTTCACAAGACATTTAAATATTCCATTGCTCTATCTTAGAGCCTAAGATTACTTCAAGTACTGAAACCGTTGTGAATCACTATTTGAAGCAAGAAATTACAATCGATCACGTGGTAAAGGATGCATTGCTTTTTATTATTACTCTTTTTTCCTTCTAACTTTTATAATATAAATTGAAAATTATAGGGAAATATTTACTTAAATCCACCTGATTATTTTAATGCATCAGAAAGGGGTAGCTGGATAACGGAGCAGCACATTTCGCATTTGAGACAGTTCTAAACAGACATGAATGTCTCTACTGAGCAGTAAAGGTTTCTTATAAAGTCACTTTTAAACACATAGATTTTTATTTCATGAAGAGGTTATTGCCATTTTTAAAAAATAAATACCTTTGAAGTGATTAGTGTATGTTTACAGAAGCCAAGGACCTCACAGGAAGGCAATAATGTGTCAAAGGTTTAAAAGACTTGTCGGTTAAAGGAAATGAGCGGCATTTCCTCTCAGCGAATTATGGGCTATGAAATATTGTCCTCTGCAAAGTGAAAAGGAGTTTTAAAATTTCATTTGGCTCACGATGCCAAATAGAAGAGCCCAAAGGTGGTCATACATTTGGAGTTTCTGTGATTAATTTGAATATCCCATTGGGAAAAGCGTCTTGAAACTGCAAATTTAATAATACAAATTCAATAGGCCAGGAAATTATATTACTGGCTTAGAGTTTTTGCGTCTACCACAGCCTAGGCACACCGCAACCTAGAATCTGGAACAGGCTAATTTTACTCTTTCCCTGAGTGGGAATCCACAAAAGTGACTTAATTGACAGCACTGCGATTGCTGTTGTACTTGACGTCAGCCTCCAAACATACACAACACAAACGATTTAGGACCTGGGGAGTTTGGGTGGTAACAAACACTGAGAGGTTAGTGTTATCGTGGTAATTTGACGACAAGAGTTTCTTGGCTTTTCAGTGAAAGGTGTATGCTGCCATATTTATTACTACCAAGGGTTTAACTCAAGTGTCTGAATTCAACCTGCGACATTTTTTATGCAGATAATTCAGTACGGAATCTGCTATAAAAGGCAATCAGATTTCCTCGTAGTCTTCTCAGTTGTAGTTTTATAGCACAATCATACTTTTAAACTGCGTCGGATATCAAATACCCCATATTATTCTGACCAAGGTGATTTACCAGTCAAAATGCAGCTCAAAACGCAAAATGACACTTGAAACGCTGCTCTGCTCTGTAATTCCTACCCTTTGCAGCAGGAATGCTTATTTTTGAATGCACACCTCTGCTATTTTCTAGAATGCGCACAAAAGCCTACTGTCAGAATACCTGAATGTTTCCTTGCATTTTGTATGGTACGTTATTCATGCATTGATGTCATAACCTTGGACTAGCTTAAACTTTCAATTATAGAACGCCGACGTGCAAAATCTTAACTGAGAACTAGTGTATAGGCATAAATTGAAATATTTAGCTTAGTTTTACTTGTACAGACAAAATGCAGTTTCCCGTAAAACGTCCTCAGATCTAATTCCTTGAATGGCTGATGTTATCTGTCCTACCCTAATAAATCCACAGTCACTCCCCTAATGTTATTGCAGATAAGGAAAGAAACTGCTAAGAACCGTCCATTCAGTAGATTATATGTATTTCATCTTTGAGTGAATTAATAAAGAGATGAATGTGGAATCTTTTATTTTTGACGCAAACCCACCTTTTTTTCAAAATATTCACCCTTACGATATCAGGAGAAACGAGTTTGGCTGCTGTTAGTGTTGGTAAAAGTCAATGCCATCTCATTGTGACCTTACTCAAGAAGCTCTCTCCAATTCTACAGCAAGAAAACTAGATTCCTTATGCCTAAGTCTTCGATATTCAAGTAAAGGTTTCTAAGCAAAACGATAATGCGTGGTGTAAAGATGAATGTAGTCATCTGATTCGATCTTTGACGATGGGAAGCAATCAGGTGGAAAGCAAAACAGTGCATCTCCATCCCGTTAATCATCCTGAACTGCAAATAAGCGCATAAGTGCACAATTCATTAACGCTCCATTCATTATCTGCTCATCTATCTACCGGACCCACCCAGACTCCCAGTGCATTAATCACGTTGATTCTAGACGAGGACCGGTAGATTTAATGTCGGCTAATTAGTCGAATAACTAGAAGCGGTTTAGCTTGGAAGGAGTAATCTCGTTTGATTAATACCAAGGAACGTAAGGAGTAAACAGAAGTAGGGCATCTTCCCTTATTACGCTAATCCCCCAACTTCGCATATGGCCATTAGTTAGGAGAAAAGAAGTTAAATCAGAAAGATGGACGATATTGTTAATGAAAGAAAGTGGATGCTACTGAAGGAGACAGAATTCATTTTATTCTACGTATCTTTATAGACAATATAAGACGTATGGTTAATATTAATCATTAATTTAATAACTAATGTGGCATAATATGGAAATATCAATGAGTAGCAAAAAGTATAAATTATTTTGATATTTCAATTATTTACAATAGCGATACAATGTCTGTACCACCTAGTATTCATATTGTTGTAGAAGTTTTGGGGAAAAGCTACTTGGAATGTAAGTTACCAGAGGCTTGTGGAAAAAACAAGAAACCCAAAGCACGCGAACACAGCAAACCAACATGACTAGTGGGATGCCCATTGCCAAGGCTGTCGTGGCAACGCTGATATTGACTAATGGGAATCATAATTGAAGCTCTTGCATCTGTACAATACCAAGGTTAGATCACCTAAATATTTGAAAAGTGTAAAAGCAAATCATGGATCGCGTAATCACACGATAAAATAGGTTGAAGCTTGTTAAATTTGAAGAGACAAAATATTTTTAAATCAAAAAAAAGGTTTACAGAAGGGAATCTTCGTTTCGATGTTGAGACAGACAAAAAAAGTTTAGCATATTGAGGACGTACGTAAGGTTACATATGCGTGAATGTATTATTTTACCCTAAATTCACGTGACAACGAGCTTTGTTTATGCATATGCATGTATTCGCCTTAATCAATATATCGAACTAAAATCGAAATAATATTTGTATAAGGCGGTATCTATAAGGACATCCTTACACACCTTCACTTGAAAAAAGCCTGCCATGGTACCCGAAAGGGGATTTATTAACAATAAAAAATCACGAGTTGTCGCAGTTCCAATAAAGACCACCAACTTAGCCGACTGAGAGGCTGACTTAAACGATCACCCATCAGGTTTTGTTTCCAGCCTTGTGAGACGCATTTCATGCCACCGTTGGGAGTATTTATTCAGCAGAAAATATGACCGTCGTAGTGCAGAAAAGGCATTTCCGGGCCCCAGCCTTTCAAAAACTTCAACTGCAATAGTCTATAAAATGCGAAACCTGCTATCCATTCACTCTGATAAACAATAATAAAAGTTAAGCGTTATCAAACCAGTCTGCAAAAGCACGGTTTGAAAGGTCTTAATTTCTTGACCTTCTTCGTAAGCTAATGCTATCGATTTACATGCATTTCTAGAAGGAATTTCTTAGCTATCTGCATGCTAATAAATGCTTATAAATAGGAAATTTCTCGCTGTTCCGTCGTTGGTAGAACATTTGCCCAAAATGCAAATAGGAAAGACCTACTAATCTCGGGTTGCAGTACGTGTTTTTGGCACTGCAGTTTCACTTAAAAATAGACATGCATTTACTCCACTACAGTTTCGGCTTGAAATGACAGAAAAACTCAAGTTTAACATATACAAGATCTGGAAATCTGTCAGAAACCCCAGTGAAAACCAAAATGTAAGTGATGATCACAAAGCTCAAGACTCAGTTTTCATGCAATACTTGGGTTTCCACTGGGCCAATCAGGCTTTTTCGTTTTTCCTTAATGAATAATTTATCCCATGGGCGAGGATATATATCACTTGCATATTCTTTTAAGCAGTAGTAGTGAGAGAAGAGTAAATTAAATGCTAGGCAATCAACGTCTGCGTTTGTACCCAAGAATAGAATCAGGGTGTTTTCGAAAGGGCGTTGGCACAGTAGAAGATATTCACATCTTGACTATCGCGACTTTTACCTTTTTCGCATAAACATCCTTTGAAAAACACAGGATTCCCTCATTCTGTGAGCACGTGTGTAGGGGGAAAGACAACTTAGTAAAACTGCTATGTGCTATGATTACAAAATGGAAAACAAAAATTTTCGGAAAGTCTTATAATTCACGGCTTTTTATCTTCAAAGAGTCATTTGGTTGGGGAGGTGTTAATGAATTTGCTTAGAGGAGGAAAAATTAAGCTTTTGCGTTCGCAGTTTCATTTTCTACTCGAAGTTATATGTGGTGCTTGTAGGATAATTTTAACCCAAGAACTCAAAGGTACATCACAATGCAGACATTTTAAATATCTCTACATTTAATTTCATTTAAAGGACATTGGTATTTATGACATAGATTATCTTTTTCAAACTACTCGCTCTGTCGCTATTAGAGGAGCATATCGAAGTCCTGTTTGGTTTGTCGGCTTTTTAATATAGCACGCAGTCGTTCGCATACTCGTACTAAACAATGAAACTGAATTCTTTGCCATAACTTTTAATGAGCAATTCCTCGCTCATTTAAGACCCATTTTATTATCTAAAGTGCATTTTTTGATTCCACCAAATATACGCATTTTGTTTTCAAAGATTAGTAAATAAAAAGTAAAGTCAAAGCGAAGCTTGAGGAGATGGGTAATAAGCATGTTTTATTTACAGCAGGTTCAACGAAGACTGGCAGATTCAACTTGACAATTGGCTCGTATCTTTATGAGGTATAAACAAACTAACTTTCCGTGTCCATCACCAAATCATCATCACGCAGATTGAACAAGGACGTAGCTAACAGAGCAATTTTTAGAATGTAACATATAATCAGGTTTCTGAATAGAGATCCTTGAAAACATTGCGAAATAATTGTATGATGCATTTGGCTGGTGGAAGCTGACCGAGCAAATCGAAACCAACTTGATTTTATTGAGGATATCGGGTTCTGTGACAAATAAAAAATAATCACTACTGAGAAGAATCCCGTGACTCAGAGTAAATATCACAAATACTGTGGGAGTTAAGGATTTGACAGATCTTCTCATTTATTTGAAATAATTGCCACGATTCCATGCAGGTAGATGCAATGTGATTCCTAATGAAGCTGTGTTCCATGTATCCATTTAAGCCCCTTGTGACACTAGTTATTCGATACTTATGGTTACACTGGACCAATTTTGGGTTTTTGGAGTAGCTCATTTTGAAAAAAAAACATATTGTTTTGTTTGCAGCCACTCTTTAAAGCATGCACAGCACGCAAGAGCTTTGCTCTTTCTTTTGAAAATGCTTTTTGCCATCATCATTCACTTCTATTCAAGTGCTTTTTAAATTTCATTTTCAACAACCTATTGTCTTTTTCGGATGTTAAATTTTTCGAATCCAGCTGAAAAAGAATTTCGCCTTTGCTGTCATTTAAAGATATCAATGCAGATGATGTTCCATTATATCCACGCTCGCAGAGAAATTGCACAAATTAAAGAACAGAATTTCCCAAAGCTAATATTTGTTCAGTTGTTGACTACTCGTTCAGCCAAGCAAAAACCGACTCATCTCCTCTGCTTTTGATCTCGTACTTTAATTAAGTATCAGCAAGCATTCCTGTATTCTCTCCTGTTGTCGTTGCAATCAGACCACAGTCTTTTGAAGTGGCTCCTTATTTTGATTTTTTTAATCTCCTCAGGTGTTTTTTATTTATTCATTATTTTAAATCTGCCCACTCGCCGCTTCCACTTTGTCAACTAGGCTGGAACAACCAGACTGAGACCACCAATCATCGCCCCATTACTATGGCTTCTACCCGCTAGCAGCTTCCCCCACTCAAAGTTACCCATTTGGCCTTTGCCGGAAACTGTTTATATATACCCTCTCAGAGCTGCTTAAGCCCCGGTTAACAAAGACAACGAAGTTTTTTGGTTATCAAAAGTACTTGCTCAGTAAAAACTCATACGCATATAAGTGTGATGCAGCAGTTAGCAGAATTACGTAAAAAATACTTAAAAACACTGGGTTTACCTGAGCTAATTTTTAAGCATTGTTGCCATTCTGATTAATACTCCTCCCAAGTCAATTTTTCCAGGTCAAAAGAAGAAGACCGAGTTTGATGAATCCTGAGAAAGTTTACGATGCTATGAAATGGCACAGTGTTTTGCTTTCTTTCTGAAATTAAATTAAGCAACTTTAAAGAACTGTATGAGCTTAGGTAAAAGGAAGCAACATCATGGAGTTAACTCGTGGCAACAATCGTATAGTTGGTGGGAGTCAATTCTTGTCGAAGCTCTTCTTGAAGGACATATGGAGGAATGCCCTGGTGCGCTGTCCTAAAACGGGACCTCAACATAAAATTTTCCCTTACCATTTTCTAATTTGATAATATTTCACTTTCGAAAATCCTCATCGTAGCAAACAATTACAGATATTCTGCAAGATTCCAGGTAATTAATTAGTATCACAGTCCCTTACTTTGAGGAAACAGTGACCATCATTGTTGCGCCAACTTTTAATGCATACACCAGATAAATCCTGAAGATTCATCCACGTGGGAGCCAATACTTTGCCGCCTATTCTTGGGCACATTAACTTTGCCACATGCTCCAATTTGTTCAATATTACTTAGGTGAGATCACTTTGAGGATTCAATTGATTAGACTATGAAATCTGTAAGTTTTTCAATCGTGAATTAGGATCAGAAAGAGTTGGGTTTGCAGTCAAGGTATAGGAAATACCTAGAGACATAGTTGTCTGACATAGTTATTTACACTCATTTTAAAAATACAATTTAAACAAAATCGATGTTTTCGTCATTATTCCACGAGAGTTCGCTTTGGACTCCAATTCGTCGCCCCCTCCTGCTCTGAAGAGCTGAAGTTAATTTTAAACTAGTCTTTTAGCACACTTTTTAAAAACTGCAGAGATCTGTGCTCCTTTCCATTCAAGTTTGACCAAAAATTACATATTCAACCTTAAGTCACAATATCTGTTTGCAGTGGTTGAAAGTGGACTAAAGCAAACACCCATTGAAGTGTAGGATGAGTTAGCAGCCATTCCATAGGACTCGAGCACGATTATCCTCCCAAAAAAGCTCGGTTGGCTACTGCTTCCTCACCTTTGTGTTTAGCTCATAGGTCGAAGGGACGATGACAGAACCAATCTTCATCCATCACCCGCAATCGGAAATTTCGGAAAAATACTACTTAATTCATACTAAGAAACAAAGCAACCTTGGTGAACCATCCGGGTATAATGCCGCATCTAGATGATGCTCACTGTTTAAAGCAATTGTGTCGCAACCAAAATGTACGTAAGAAAAATTTCCATTTTTTCTGGTACTTGCAATGACGCTACCGCCACTCACTGTTCAAAAAATTATTTATTTAAAAGGGCAAATTACCTTGAGAAGGTAGTAAGTAGTGATAAATATGAAAAAATAGAGCCTTTAAATCTAAGAACCATTGGAAATTCGCACAAAAAGCTCTTGGGTATTTTTGTGTAGTAATACTACTAATAAATGAAGTTCATTTAAAACTGATAGGGGGTTTGTCAAAAATCATACAGTAATATAAAACTAATACCACCATTACTATCACAGCCTTATGAATCGGATTTGAAATTAAAGCTTCCAAGAAGAACCTCATGTGTTAGTGTAAAATCCATACCTAATAGCACTCTGTCTGAAAACTTAGTGCCCCATCTGCATTCGCCTTTTGCGTCAACTGCCACTCTGAAAAAGGGACACCAAATTTCGACAAAAAACGGACTTCTAGTTTCAAAGGATCTCGAGAAAAAGCAGATCCCGCAGGATTCAAAGGCGGAAAATCATTGACTCGGTGGTTTTTTCCCTTTTCAGCAGGGGTTGAGCAATGGCAGCCCAACCGTTTTATTAGCCTAACCGTTTCGTGTTTTCTACCCTTTAAGTCAAACAAGGCGTTGATTTATCTCAGATAACCCCAGAAGTTCTGACCAAATGTTATCAACTTAAATTGAACGAAATTCAATGAGTATTTATAATGGGTACTGGATTTGCATATTATTTCTATGATAAGAAGCATTTTATTTACAGAACAAATACTAAAATTTGCTTGATTAAAACCCTGATTGCTTGGAAGTCCCTGAGGAATCAGTTGCTGAGGCACATACTGTTTTATGAGTTCAAGAATGGAAACTCAGCCGTATCCGAAGCGGCTGGACACATTAAACCATTTTATGGGAGTGGGGGAATGTGTGAATGACTTGTGGCTGGCGACTGCCAAAAAAAGGAATCTTTTATGGGAATGTTAAGCTCCGTAGACAGTGGCTGGCTGGTAAAGGGGAAAGACCCCAGTCACAGTCGAGATGGGAACCGCGTGGGAAAAAGGTTCTTCTTTGCCAAGGAGTAATACACTGTGAATTGTTACCACCCAATGCTTCAATAATCAAAGCGGTTTTTCTAACCTACTCCAGTGATTTGTAAATGGTTGGGAGAAAATAACCCCTCACCAACCTTAATCTTCGCACCTTGATCCTTCTTTATACTACCATTTTTTCGTAGTCTACAAAATCATTTGAAAGAAACAGCTTTCGGAGCTCGGCAGAAAGATATTTAAACGGACGACTTCTGTGGGTTCTTAGAAGTGAAATCAAAATAAATTTTCATCAATCAAGACATTAATAGGTCTGTTCATAGAAGGAAGGAGGTTAAAATTAATGGATGAGAGCGTATTGACGATTGAATCTGCTACCAAATGTAACATTTGGCAAATAATCAAAATTCGTCCACTTCCTGTGAGATGACCTGATAATACATTTTTATTTTAATGGTTTCAATTGCAACTTATGATTGCATTTAAAATTGTGTAAATTGGACAGCTTATTTATTCAAAATTATCAAGTCAGAATTGAATTTCAAGGCAGATCATTAGCTTCGATGAATATTGTGCTTACTCCTAGGTAGCATAATATTTTAACCAATGATTCGTTACCAAGGTAACTACATTTACCCATAGATCTAGCACGATGCCTCGACCAGTGCGCTTCTGGGCATAGTAGTGTGCTTTCTGCCTTTTCGACCGACACGACAACTCTGAGTTCGGTGCCTTCTGTAAACACCCACGCAAATACATCGGACCTTCTAAGTGATGAGGCGATACAGTAATCAATATTTTAGCAGCGGTTACTCATTTAGGTCAATGTTAACTCCTCTTAATTTATAGGTAAGTAAGGGTACTTATTGATGTAAGATGTACTTATTGACCATCTGAGTTTGAAATTCCTGTTTCGTAGTGCTTAATGCTTCCATTAAATGTATCGTCTGAATTGCGAGCCACTGTACAACTTGTACAGTTTCATAATCACTAAATAACACTATCGGTCAAATTTTTCGTTTTAATTGCTTATTGATTTAGTAAAAATATCCTCAGAGCTAAGTTTTGAACTTGGGAAGTTTCTCGCAGCGGAGAGTGTTGATGGAAAGCAATTGCTCCTTATGGCGCAATAGCAACTGATGCCTTTTTCATTGCATCGACATCGATTACATTATGCAACCCGAAGAGGATCCCAGATGGGTTGGCTGAATTTCCAGCGTCCATCTGCATTTCGCAATTCTAGGTACCAGTGAACATATCTGAGTTCCCAATGAGTTGCTAACTGGCTTGGAATTAAGGTAGTTATCATCCTGTATGATCCTATTTGCTGCCCATTCATGTATACACTCATTCATGATGCCCCATTCATGCATTATCTACTTTGTGAAAAACGATTTAAATTCTGGGCTTCATCTGGCAATTTGTTGTGGATTTAAAGTTTACTTTTCATAGACAAAACATTTTAACGCTACACTCCCGCACTCACTGGAACCATCAGTTGTTTGTTCAAGATGTTATTATCTTGTCTTCTCAAGCTGACGAGTAGTCAAACGATCCCGAAAAATATGAATAATTATTACTGATCTCCCATCAAATCAAGCAAAAAATCCCAAAGTGTTTTATAGTTTCCTCGAACCTGTTGCACAATACCATCTAGATTCATACTACCTTTGTTGACCCTTCATCTCATTAAAGTGTCACACTTGCAACTATATTCATTTGTATGTATTTTAATTAAACTTTGTTACATCCATCTTACCTTCAGAATTTTGAAAAATGTTGGCAAAATTTGAATGGTTTAAACTCTCTATTTCCTGACTTTTAGAGCGAACTTTTAATATTAGAACTCAACTTTTTGAGCAATATTCAGTCAGATTTGTAATTTCTTACTCTGAAAGTAGCAGCGCTATTAATAAATAAATTTATTCATGCATTTAAATTCCGATTACGAAATCCTAGAGTTTTTGTTGGTGGGGTTTAACTACCTGATTAAGGGAATTAACAAGATGCGGAGAAGCGGATTAAGGGGATTAATTTTTCATTGCTTTGAAAGTTCGCTTCAAAAGAAGTTTAAATCATTTATCTCGTACTAGGCAACTACGATTCGTGCACGGACATAGGCACATTTTCCCTCTTCCTGAAATATGATTTTATTCAGAAAGCACCAATAAAGATCTTGAAAAAAAATGTCAGAGCATTTTTCAGTAATTTTAGGTCTTAAAACTTATTTATGATTCTGTAGCATTAGTTATTTTTACGCTACTCTTTTAAGACTGAATGCAAGTATCGTGTAATTTCTGTCGCCATAACCCCATGAGTTAAATTTACATTAAAAGGCAGAACCAAGCCGAAATCTCTCTTAATAAAACAATTAATTCATATTGTTATATCTTTCCTTGCATTAATTATTCGAGTAAATTTAGGAGTTCTAACAACATTTTTGGGTTAAAATGTGGACCAAAAAGGGAGTTAAATGATCATTGCAAGATTAAAATCCATTAAATTTTCTACAAACCGTTTCACTGACAATGAGAACATGAATATAACCAGATATCATCAATGCCGGATTTAAGTTTGCGTTAAAAATCAATTATAGAGGCCATGACTTTATAGCTCGCTTCAAAGTTGTGGCATAGCTGAGGTGCTACCTGAGTTAATGAAATCGCTTTCTACAGCTGATGCTTCGATTATTTGTATAATGGTGTTCGGGAAGCAATTCACCTCCTTGGTGATTTTTGTTAGGAAAGTATTAGTTGGCGCATACCCGCTGCAGAAACGGAACAAAGTCTAATGTTGCTAGTTGTTGGCCAAGGTTATAAGTCATCAGCTGACACTCAAACTGTATCAACTGTCGGGGTTGCTAAGCCCGTTGTTGACTTTGAGGTTCTAGCAAGTAGAGTATCAAGTGCAGAATTTCGCGTTCATTAATCCAGAGCTTTAGAGAGTTAATCACAGATCGTATATATGCAATTCATTACATCCTGTAAAATACTTTACTTATTCTAGATTGTAAATTATATTTCATATCTGCTCAAACTGCTTTACTTTAATTGTGTATCAAAACAAATTAATTGTCAAGGAATACTTATCTATTGGAAGTCTTTCGGCAGTTTTTGGCTCGAAGAAAGAGAAGTTGCGCCCCACTTTTGTCAGTAACATTGCAAAGTTCGGAAAATCGGCTCCGCCTACGCTGGTAGTTGTTGCTTCTCAATTTATCAATACACAGCTTTGCAACATTAGCTCACAACACTCTATTACTCCATGAATACACTTGGGAAATGCATTTACTGCCATGAATGACATGCCTCAAATCAACAGTCGGCACTAATGGCAAAGCGAAAGGCAGAAATTACTACAATAAGATGGGTCATAAAATGTTAATATGACTTTATTGAGTATTAACTTAGAGAGCGTTGGACAACGGTTTAAAACCAAGCGCCAGGTAGATGACTCAAAGGCTTCTGAAACTGGAGTATGATGGTAAATGGACGTTGTTACGCTAACATCAATTGAAAAGGGAATATTTGGACAGCTTGCTTGAATGGTGTTCATAGTGATCACTAGCCTCCTTAATTGCTGCAGCATACACAGTTCCACATAATAGTAAGGCATCACTTAAAACTAACATATTTTAGAAAGATCCCGATTTACTCATTAATGTCTGCTTCCTCGAATTGATTCAGTTTTCATTCATTCACTTGAAACAAACCCAAGCAACTGGACGCCTGGGTCATTTGCTCACAGCTAAGTACCAAACACAGCTGGATACTAACTCTGCTCCCAACTCCTCCAGTCCTCTTTTCGCTCTCCCCCCTGTAGGATTTTGGGATGAACCTTTTTATCAACAAGACTAGCGTTAGGACATGACTCTGCACTTCCACGCAAAGGACTCGTACTTAGCAATTTTCTGGTCACGCTCCCACCCAGGCATCTTCCTTCCTGATAACTTCTTGTGTTTTTCAGTCTTTTTTTCAACACTTAATAGGGGCCAATGTTTTCCTCCGTAGGTCTTTTCGGCTAGTGGATACGCAATCGAACTTCAAGGACTTCACTAACCATTACGTTTCTCAAGGCATCGAATCGCTGTCGTTAGTCCAACTCAGTCTTAATTTAAGTGATAGATGCGATTTGTATTTAATGAAACAATTTTAATCCAACAAGGAATAATGTTACCAATTGACATCCGTAAAATTTCTGAGTTGGTAATATCACGCTCTTGAATACTTCATATTTCCTTTTAAAGGCTTCTGATACTGAGCGTGGATTGTGATTAACTTCAAATTGGAATATTCAACTACAAAGCCCATTAAACTACCGATCATTAAACTGCAGTCCTCTTCTTAAGGCTATGAGTGTTTTTTCCTTTTACAGGCCAGATGAACAATAGAGCCAAACTCAATCAATCATGGCTGTGATTTGCCTCCTTAGAGGGCTTTGTGAATAATTTGACACATTGATACAAACCAATCCAAATCAAATTAAAGAAACACATTTTCCTGCAAAATTCTCTATAATATTTTTACTTCACATGCTGAGTTATTCACATGAATTTCTAATCAATCGCACTAAACGTGATTCCTTTAACTCCCTAAGTATGGAAGCTTAACTTTCTATAAATCAGAAGAAATATATAGGAGCTTTTTAAATACTTCGCCTTTTAATTTAGCATACATCACTAAGTGACATAAAGGGAGGAAAAAACGAGATCGTTTCTTGAATGATTTCAAATACGACGTGGCCCTAAAGCACCTTGATGAGATTAAATGAGGAAACCTCCATCTACTCATCCTGAGTGGCTCAGCTCCCGTTTCTTGTAGGCCTATTGCAACAATTAAAGGGAATCACCACTTTTAGAAGCTGCATGCTGCAGCCTCAAATCATCGTCACAAGTTTTTCAGCCATTTTTTCTAAACGTACATAATATGCATTTGGAACTCAAGTCTCTTGTGGCTCCATGAACAAGACTAGCAGGAATTAAAAAACCTCTAATCTAAGTTGTGATTCGATTATACTTCACATTTTTCTCAAACAATTTTTACAACGGCTGTTACGCTCTATGGTCATAGTTAATTAAAAAAATACTGTTTTATCCAATAGCACTGTTTTTAAATATCGATATAGTATTTGAAATTGTGATAAACCTTGTACATGTGCAAAATCGGTTTAAATGAATGTGAAGTTATTCTGATCTTAAATGCAGTGATGATGGACTTATTTATTTATTTACTTCTTCGAATTGACAGGTGGATTAGTTCTTTTAATTACTTTATTAGATAATATCCAGACCTACTTCGCATTTTCGGAAAATGAGATGAATGTAGTGGAATGCTTCAGCATGAGTGCGCCCGCGTGCGTACCGGTATTCTAATGTGATACTGTCTAAGCCTTCCTGATGGAAATAACGCATTTTTCTTGTTTGTCATTCAAAAGTTACCCAATCATATGATTGCTTAGTTAGGCGGCCTCGTTGGCTCTTCGAAAGAATGCAACAATGAAAAAGGCGAAATTTCCTTAAGGCTAAGTGACGAATGACAGTCCCATATTACTACACAGCTTGATACTCAGTTGTATGAATGCCCCGTGTTTGGTCCCTTGTGTCACCCCCTATTGCTCATTCGACTAACTTTTTAGTGTTCTGGACCGTCGTATGCTCACCCTAATATTGTAATTCTGCTCCTTGTAACCACAACAGATCTCTCCTGCCACATCCCTACCAGAGGTTTAAGGGAATGGTAGTCCTACTGTTTAATTAGCCATATCCCTTTTAAGTCCTATACTGTAGCACGTGAGCGGTGCCTAGGGGAATGCACTCATCTATGCTTGACTTGGGGTTAGAAGAGAAATTAGCTTTACAAGACAAAAGAATATTAATACCGACCAACATAGGAACCAATGCAAACGATTTGTTGCTGAGCAAAAATGTGTCCAAGTTTCGAATAAGGCGTATAGATGTTCGGATCCCTAACTTAAGGTGTTAAAGCTTGACTGTTTGAAAGATAAATCAACACAATTTTCAAACCTAAATGTACTTAAAAGTTAATGTGACGGAAACTACCACCCATTGGCCCATTGATTTGCTGTTTCAAGCATCAAACAAGTGCGATTGAACAACATAGGACTTTTGCAGGATTGTTGTCTCACTTTACGACTTCCCCAGAAAGAACTTATTCCCTCTGCCAGTTCCCTGGTGGATACCCTTTTCCATGAATCAAAATAAGCTCTGAAATTCGGGCATGCAGTCTAGATCGCGGGCTAAATGTTGAGTATAATGCCGACACTTAAAGTTCGTAATTTAAAGCGGAAGCCGTTTCAATGAGGCATTTTATGTATTTGCAGCACCAGCTTCAAGTTACAAACACTGAATTCCCCATGAACCGCTCCTGAAGCTTTAGCATGTCGGACGGACTAAAAAAATGAACCCTCTTTTACATAGATTTCCGGACAGGTGAACCTAGAAATCTCTGCTACTTCCGTCAAACAAATCAACTTTATGGTCATCAAACCTACTAAGCAATAACCAAATTAGCTATCTTTTGTGTATTTATAAGACCTCATGACGCAGTGTTTTGCCTTCCCACTGTCAATACAAAAACGACTTACAATCGTCCACTACTTGTTTTACAAGTTTAGTTTCACCTTCATGGTGAATGAGTATTAGTCCGTACAAGATTTCACTGGCACATGACTGTACAAATTCAGCGCTGATCTGCCTATATACTGCGGAAGAGCTTGTTGATATCCTTTTGGGCGGGATCGTGGTCGTAGAGGAAACGGGAGGGGATGTTCTTCTCTAGAGCCGTCTTCCAGTCCCCGTTGGTTTGCTTGGCCGTGGCCAAGATGCCGTGGATGGCAACCAGTGAGAGTGTCTTGTTGCCCGAGCGCCAGTTTATGTAGCGCTCCAGGGGCAGGCGCATGCACTCCCACCCTGAAATGCGATGGCATGAGAGAGCCCATGAGGTGACCGCAACTTTCAACGTCCATAATGTCCATTCGACTCAGTCAGAATAGTGTCAGTTATACTCTTGAGCTATTTTCCTTAGCAAGAGAGGTAGGATCAGAAAATACAGTTTTGGGATCCAAATCTACATCAGCATTCGAAATCCACCAATAAGATTTAAGTACTTGGAGCGGGCTAAGTACTCTAAGGGTTTAATCAACTAATGAAAACGCTGCCGCAAACCCGTTCTTAGCTGCAATGAGCGCTGGTGAATCCTTTTGGGCACTGAGCCCAAATTGTGGGAAAATGCGTGCCCAGGAAGGATATTTTGGGAACAATCAGCCACTTACCTGCTCGACGAGCTCTTGCGTGAGTCACTGGGCGACGAACAGCTTTGTCAACAATGCCTCCGACCACATAGACGGCATCATGGTCGTATTCGCCCTCTTTGAAAGCGCGTGGGGCGTCCGGACTTAGGTACACAAGCCTTCGATCCTTTATTACCTCGGTGAAATGCTCCGGACGTACACTAAAGGGGCATTCCTCCAAACTAGGGTACCTAACCATTTGCTGAAGTGATCAAAACAGAGTTAAAACAAAAAACCTCATGACAAGCAAAAAGGATTCTAAACATGCTCACAGCGTTAACGATTCCAAAAGCCTCCTGGAAAAACTGATACTGGTTAGTACCGGGAACTAAACTGGTGAACATAAAATGGAAGGGAAATGGACGCAGCATTCGGTTATGAGCAAAGGCGTTGGCCAATTGACGAGCAAGATTTTTTTGGTCAATAAGCCGCATCTCATTTTCATGGGAACAATCAAACACCAGGGTTTGAGCCGAGTTTTCAGCAGTACGAAGTTCCGCCAGAACCCAGTCGTCCTCATGCATGCGAATGGGATTCGACCTTATCATACGAAGGATTTGGTTTTTCTGAACCAATTCCTCTGGAACCTTGAAAAAGCGTTACAATATGAAACCATTAATTACATGTTCTACACGCTCGGACTTTTTGGCAAGCTTCATTTCTCGCCTTTTAGAAACTTTGAATCGGAAAAGATAGTAACGATTACGTGCACTGACTGATGGACAACAGAGCAACTCCAAGTAGTCACTATTAGTGAGCTCAACTGGAACAGATTTGCCACTTGATAAGAACATTGAGTGCTCAGCTTTTATATATTCGAGTCTCTTTGCATCCTCTGGTGCTAAACTCTCTAAGATCTCCTCGGCGGGTTTTGTTCGATCGAGAAGATAGGGTGATATTTCTAGTTGCTTGTGAAACAGACGGTTGCTATGATCTAACACAAGCAATTTTCTCGACGATTTGGCAAAAACAGGTATAAGTTTTAAGATAGCACTAGAAAAGGCCCGCATCCTCAATTGCACGCCGAAGCGACCTTGAATAAAACACAAGCACAGGACGAAAACCGCGCGGGTGAAGAAGTAACTTCGAAGTCAAACGTTAAGCAGCGAAATACACTAAAAAGCTACATATGTTATGATTTTGAAAAGAATTTCATTTATGTTTAGACACTATATTCCTTACCATACAATTAAGAAATAGTTAAAATATATATTAGTCGCATTAGTTTTGCCTTATAATCCAAAACATTTTTGTGGTTTTGATCGCCATAGCCTAGAAAATTGCCCACGAATATCATCTAAAGGCAGCAATATATTTTATGCCTGAATTAACCTAGTTACATCAGACTAGTAGCATTTTTGTCCCATGTTCCCTACCACTATGCTCAGCTTCTTTGTGCCTGCTAGAGAATCCAGAGGTTAATGAACTTGAAGATTACATTCCACAAAAACCGGACGAATGAACTACCTCGACCTTTAAACACTTTTTCATTGCAATACATGGAAAAAGCACGCAAATTAAATCAAATTATGGAAAAGTGAATATATAATTAAATATATTCTACTAATGTCAACTGGTTGTGAAAGATTTATTTACATTATTGAACATTCATCTGGTTTTTTGTCTCTTTCATTAAACGCGCCGTTTCAATCTGCATCTGATTTATCGAGTAAGCTTTTGCGAAAACTATAATGTTCAGTAAGATTGTCCTTCTACCTGTTACAGTTTATATTATCATGCATTTTTTACAAGAATGGAAGAAGATGGTAGCTGCGAAAAAGGATTTGAGCTCTTTAAACGTGATATGGAATCTCGTTCTAACGAATTAATGGAACACCTGGAACGATCACGAACAGCATATTTTGAGAATCTTAGTGCATGCAAAGAATTTATCATTGAACAGGTAATAATTTGTCCGATAATTTCTTCCTTAGATAAACGGACTGTTTAGCCGGCTCGAGAATGATGCATTATATGGGCAGAAGGAGGTGGATGATAAAGCCCAAGAGATTGGCGAAGAAATAATGAAAATATTTGAAAACATTCAAATATGTGCTTCAAATATTGATTTCTGCAAGCACGCATTAAAAAATCTCACTGTTAGTGCCTCTGTTCACGAAAGTTAGTGCTTGCGTTTCCAGAAAAAAGTGTATAGTGACGCTGAATGTTTCTACTTATTGCTGTCCTTTGGTTACTTATTTCACAAAAAATACACCTCTGCGGGATATACTCCGTTTTTGCTCTTATTAAATTTCATTTGTTTTTTATGCAAATGTTAATCACCTGATACCAGCCCGCTGTTGATATAATTGGGATTGGATTAATCAGTTTACAGAATGACTAAACTTTCTAGTATGACTTGCAATTTGGCAAATAAGGAGAGATTAATTTTAAAGAATTCTACAAAAAAGTGTTTTACATGCACATTCTCTTTCTTGGCTCTATGGCATTTAAAGCTTAAATTTCTTCATGGATCATTGACTTCTAAATAAATATTTGAAGTTACAGCATTCAGTGGAAACGCTCATTATACACTTTTTAGTTAACTTGGAAGAAATTATGAATTTATTCGTTATTAAATCCCTTGTTTACTACCTAAGGCTCTAAGATGAGGTCTAAACTCACAGTGTAACATTTTAATTCCATCCGTTGATGGTAATTTCTATCTTATATAGTTTATAAGAGTTAGAGTTTATAATCACTAAGACCCCTTTGTCTGACTCTTTAATAAGCTCTTCATAGAGATTATTTCGATTTCAATTTGAAGTTCTGGAATTCTAAGCCAATACCCATTATTCATATTTTGCTTCTCTGAAGTGATTATTGCCATTCCCCTGATAACGAAGTTGCCTCCTTCCTTGATAAATTTTACCAGAAATAATGGTTAAAAATTATATTGAATTACGTTTAATTTTTATTACAGAGAAAATTTATTAATTTCTTATATTTGCTCGAAATCACGTGGTTTTATTAATGCAGATTCCTTTAGCCATGTGTCGAGTTCTTCGAAGTCATTCAATAAAAAATACCCTCTTTATTTACGTAGCTTGTGCAATGTACGAGAATGGAGAAGAGAGAAGACACTGGAAGTAGAAGTCCGAAAGGAAATATTAAGGCACCAATCCCAAATTACCTCTTCGTACGTCAAACCATTAAATAGTAACCAACAAATAAATAAATAGGGCCAGGTATCTTTACCTCTCAGCTGGTGCGATTCTAACACAATTTTATGCACAGAACCACTGAAGTATCCATGTTACAGCTTATCATCGAAGGATGTAGAGTTTCGTCGGTTTCGTTTCCTCAAATGGCAAAAAAATAAACATCAATTGGCCTTATCAAAATTGACAATTAGCGTTAAATAAAACAATGTTTCTATGTATGTTTTTTTTTCTTTTCTTTCTTCTACGTTTTGTAAAGTGGCAGCGGCTTACCCATAGAAAAATATCCCGCGTTGATGTGAGTTTAAAGTTTTTAAGATCCTGGAGAATATTCTGGATATCGGCATCTACATCCGAAGTTACAGCTACTTCCATCGAATTTACAGCACGCTTAATTTCCAATAAGTCCTCCAGTGCACGTCCGTATACAAATTGCCTGAAGAACCAAAATAGTAACTGAAGCTCATACAGTTAGTAGGAACTTTTAATAGAGATTAACCTATCGGTTTAAATGATCTTAAAATGGCATTAATCAACGTATAGTTTACCATGGAAAATAAACCCCTAGAGGGCCGGTTCTGGCTGTACCACGATGCACAACAGCAACAAATTTGGGATGTGAGTTAGGATCAAACTTATTCGCGACACTGAATTCCCGCTGAATTTGGCAGATGGCGCGAAGAAGGCGCTGAATCGATTCCCTGCCCTCTTCAGATCCGGGTGTGTGGCCCTCTTTGAGATCCAAGGCGGCAAAGCACACTCCGTCATTCTCGAAACCTCCTGTTGATAGGAAATTTGATATGTAAATGGATAACCTCTTCGTAGGCAGCCCAGGTTGGGGTGCTGGTTTTGAACTGATGGCCTCAATAAAGAGTAATAGCTGCTTGTTCTGGGCAGTTAACATCTCAAGGAGATAATTATGTACCTAGCTTCTACAATAATTTCAATTTAGTTTTAATGTGAAGTACTCCCTAAGTTAATGGAATTTATTATTTGTTGGCTGTCCCCTATTAATCTTATTGTGATAATTCTCACTTGGCGCCAGAACATAATAAAAACCACTTAATTCTCTGATAGGCGTCTTAGAAGTTTTATTGCTAACGAGACCATGTTTGGCTTATGTATTAATATACGTCTTGATGTTAAACTTGGAGTTTTCAGCATTGAACCTTGGTTCCACTAGGCCAACAGCCCAAGTGAACTTTTAAATTAAATCAATGTCTTTGAGATAGTATGGACTTGAAAAGGTACAAGTGGATAAGCATGGTAACTTTTTAAACGTACCCGGAGCTGCTAAGCATCGAAGCATTGGATCATTCAAATGTTTTTCAGCTATATGCCTCAAACATTGCATCTCGTACAGAACCTGAAATTGTGAGCAAAAAATAGCACAAAGTTTTAAAAAATAATTGGCAAGCAAGAAACTCATATTCGGCACTGAATAAATTTTTTAGGTGAAGTAACCCCTTAAGCGCGATTAGTAGTTTCATGTCATAAAGTGGCTCATCTTTATACTTCCCTTGGTGTGGTCTAGCAAGGCATAATATCGATTTCAGTCTTGTATCCACGTCTCTCAATTTAGTTTAAGCCCAGATTTGGAGACCCTATACGTAAAGAACTATTCAAAGTTCACTGACCGTATGCTCACTACCAATGGCCGAAGACTGCAAGAAGTCCCTCTCAAGACTGACAACAGCCAGAAGAACTTCCTGGGAGAGAAAGGAGTAAGCGGTGTCAAAGTCGTGGGGCATCGAATTCAAATTCCTGCCAGTCATCCTCAGACTGTATGAACGTGAAAAGAGACCATCTAATTTGACACAGATTTGGGCCTTCTCCCTCGTTATTTTGCGCTCTCGGAGAGCACAGTTAACGTCCAGATCCTGCAGAAGACTGGGCATTTCAAAAAGCAAAAAATTTGTTATTAACCAATCAAAGGCAGGAACCATTATTATTGGTGAGTTCAGGTAAGTATCACAAAGCACAAAACATTCCAGCAAATTGAAATAGGTACTGGGGTTAGGAGCCTACTAAGAAATAATGATTTCCTCAGTGATCTCTAGTGACAGGAGAAAGATTTTATGTAGAAATCTTACATTAAAGTTTTACAAAGTCCTGAAGTCATGTGAAGGGCTTAAGAGGGCCAGACAACTAAAAAACCGATTAAGTACTTGGATTAAATAAAAAGTAACCAGTGGATTCTCACTCGATCTGACCATGACACTTTAGTTTAGCCAACATTCATCGAAATTGCAGCCACCAAGTGCCACTTACTGCACGCTAATGGGCTCCCGGGGAGCGGTCGCCACCACTATTAGTAATTTCTGATCCCTTTCAGTCATTCTTCTCTGTGACTTTGTTCGTATTCTTTAGAGGTGTTTAGTTTTCCTAAGCCTGGCTGTTTTAAACACCAATAGGATGGTATCCTTCTTCAAAACGGCTGCGGGGAGTCATGGTTTCTCCAATAATCAGTCACAAAGTACAATATCGGTATCAATTCAATTTGACCACTGATGACTCATCGTCTCCAATTTATCAATAAAAGGAACCACAAATGTGGAATTCATCACCCGTCCTATCTAGAACTCACAACATGTTTTTCTTCTGCTTATTTCACAGAATTGCTAGGGCTGAATCTCTTTTAAGACATGGATTTGAAGGGGACTTACGTAACTGCGGCCCGGAGCATGTGATGGGCCACAGAACGACCTTTTGGCACCAGACTCGCCATTGTCTTCAATAGGTCGCAGAAACTTGGTCTTTGCTTTTCTGAATGCTGCGCACACGATCCCATGGTCTCTCTCACCTTTTTACGTTGGAAAACCAGTAAGGAATCAGTATTCATAATTGACAAAGTTAAAAAAATCGTGTTAGGCTCTGCATGGTTCCAATACTTGCTTTAGTTTTGGCACTAACGCTGGCATTTTTTAATGCCAAGACAAAGATATGCCTTCTAACTTTAACTTATCAAGCTTTTGTTCAAAGTAAGTAGTAAGTAGAACAGGCTACCATTACTGAATGCACTCAGCTAACTCAGCAATAACTAGTTTGGGTAAATATACCCACATAAATAGGCTGTAATAATATTCTAAACAGAGGCTCATCAAGATTCTAAATGAAAAAGAGGCGTCACATTTTAATGTTCTTCTACCACTAAGGCAAGTCTTTCCAAGAGGATGAACGAGGAACAGTCTATGCTGTATGGTCTACTAACCTTGGTTGGCATATTCATTGAAACCGGGAGAGAGTAAACTCGATTGCATATGGCCTCTGCCAACTTATATTCCTTCTGGTAAGCATTCAACGCCGCTTGAAAGGGCACCTCCAGGCTCCAAATTTCGCTGAGGATCACGCCAAAGCTGTAGACATCGCAGGGCATGGTCCTGTAGTCATCACTGGGCATCTCCTCCTGACCACATTCCACTGAGTCAATAGTCGTCGGTTTATGGTCCCTCCGCATAAACAGATGCTCCGTTCGTCTCACTGTATCAGAGCGCTGGTCTGCCGCACCTTGTGCACTACTCGCGTGAGTAGCTATAAAGTTTCTGAGTTGGGCGGGTGACCGCCAAACGAGGCGTAGGTAGTCTGGGTGCCAACACACTTTGAGGCGACGGTGTGAGCCATCCTTGTTAGCAGTCCCCTTGCTCTCCGACTGAATCAGCCCTTTCAAATATTGCCAAGAGGAGATTTTGAGAACCCAGCGACTGTCCAGAAGACAGGTGAGACTTGACAGCCTTCCGTGGACGATGCCCTTACTGTGAAGATAGGCCATACCAGAGACAATGTCTGAAGCAAGGGTCAGTTTCATCGCCTGGGATATTTCGTACTGTCCACTATGCAGCAATTCAAACAGGCTGCCACGCACACACGGCTCCAGTATGACATAGTAGATCCAAGGCAGAATGAAGTCAGACTCCGAATAACCCTTGGTGGCAATACCACCATCGGTGGCAAAATTCGATGCCCGAAGTTTTCTCAGCTGTTCTGCCAAACGACGACGTTTGAGACGACCTCTATCTGCAGATGACTTGGCCACCCCATAGAACTTCTGGACATTTTCGTGGTCAATTTCCTTATAGCTTTGCAGCTTACCCTTGTGTTTCTCCAAGAACCTGAAGCTAGCTGGAATGTTGGTGGGTTTTAGAAGGACTTCTGTACCATTTAAAAGTCTATCGACCGGCGCTGTAGATAGAATAGAGTCAGCAAAGACCCAAGTATCAGTAGCGCTTTTTTTGATGATCTTCGACACGTTATGTGCGTTAGCTGAGTCCTGATTTCTCCCACTTCCCAGCGCGTACTGCAGAAAAACCGTGTTTTTCAGTCGATGAGCATTTGGTAGTGATTGGAACGGGCCTTGATGGTCCTCAGTCAGAGAATCCATTTGCTCAATATCGATGACATACTCCGACATCCTGTGAAGATGTGACCGATATTGGCGGATGAAGATAATTGTAATCACCAATAGGATCAAAGCCGTTGCAAAGAGGGTGCAAATAACATCTCTTTTCTCCTTCTCATTTCCCGTCGTATCCTCCCAAGTCTGGGCTTCAATGTGCATCTTTTCCACAAAGAGAGTTTCAGCCGAAGCTCTCTGTGCATTTTTATTTCCGCATGACATTTCAGGCATCTGCTTATGCGTTATCTGAGAAGCGCCGAACGCGTTAAAAATCTCCTTGGCTGACTCGTCCGACGTTAACCATTTCATGAACTGGTATAACTCAACTTGAAGTCGGCAAGCAGGGCTCATTATTTGTAGAGGATCGTTGCGATGAAGGGTGACATTGTAAGGTGCAGTTGCAAGGTGTGCACGAAACAGGATGGAGGATTCATATGTGAAGGGATATTCGCAGTGAGGCGCGTGTACTTTTATGGTGGGCAATTGAGGAGCAGCTCCAGCTGAGGCGTAGCCAATCGAATAGGGGATGGAACGGATCAAATCAATGGCACCAGATTCTAAGATAGTTCGGTATGTAGGAATGTTCGTCGAAGCTGCGAACTTGTCCATGCTTGTCAAGATGCCATACTCATTTCTCCAGACTGATGAATAATTGGAGAGAACTACTGTTAGCAAAGCATTATCACTGCATCTGTCTTCTCGAAGAATGAGACTGATGGGTTGTTGTACCGTTGGAAAGCCTGTATAAAGTTAAAATCTACTGAAATATGAAGACTTGGCTGAAAACTACCCAAAGGCTCTAAATGAGCTATAGAAAGGAAGCAATAATATCGCTTAAATAATCGAAATATTGTGATTAAAACAGAGCAAAATGGTGCCAATACCAGGATTTTGGCTGGTGACACGCCAATCACTCCAGTACCGTATCTTTCCGGTAAAGATATCACCAATATCTTTTATCGAGAGTACCATAGCGTAGTCTTTTTGTGCTTCAGGGATGTTGTAGTAGAACACTAATGGACTGAAATGCACAAAAAGGTTTATATTTGATGCTCTTAGCTCGAGATTGTTTGAGCCAAGAGCATTACAACACCCATTAAGTCATGCATTAGTTACATTTCTACTTTTACCCTTTCATAGTCTAAATTCATACAGGCTAAGCGAGTTTTGTGCACTTATTTTCATGCGAATAAGCGATGATGCCAATACAAAAAATACGAAACCTTCTTGACTTTGAAGCATTGTCTTCTAGGGTCTTGAAAAATATTTTCCTTTCAAAATATTCATTTAAAAATTGATAGTTCCAAACTTAACGTATTGTAAATTGAAACATACGTTTTTGCAAACGAAAAGGCGTGGTAATTGTGAGAAATATTAATGCGATCGTCAATGAAATCGGCGAATAAAGCCTCCATTTTCTCCAAATCTCCAGCTGACGAGTATTCATTGTTAGATGAGCTTTCAATCGTGGGCACAATCTAATTAGAAATGGTTTGGATAGATCATAAAAAGACAGATAGCCTAAGCAGTTCACGGAACTCCATAGTCTGGGGCAATTAGAACTCATCAAACTCATTTGTTACCAGCTAATTTTTACTATCTCTCACCATCCCTTTCAACACCCAACTAATAGAGCAAATATGATAATATGATATGATATCAAAATATGATAATGCTTCCATCTGTATCATACTGGTCCGTGTAAATCTCTGGCTAAACCAGAAACATGGTAAAATTGAAACAACATCTTTTTAGTTCCACCACATCATGAATACCTCTCCTCAAGCCTTTCGCATTCACATGGGGCTATACTCTTAGATAGGGCTGTCAGGTTCATTTCTATGGAAAGTGAACCAATTAATATTTATAAATGTTACTTGCATTAACGTAATGCCTGCGATGGTGAGAGTAATATTGCAATAACTTATGCCACATGGGTCTGGAGCTTTTGGAGCTTGAGATGACGACTGGAAGATCAGAAGTTGGATTCTGGGATTCTGCTGGACTCAGCATCACCAGGAGTATAAGCACGTTGAGCATGGCGATGGTGATTATTTGGAGTAGCTTAGGTATGAGTCAATCGCTGTCTCCCTTAAAGTGATTTCTAATTGGGCCGTCATTGGCCAATTGGAATAGCTATTTTAAGTAGACATGGAAAGCTCACACTTATTCGTTTAGTTTATATGGATTTTTACCAAATATTGAAAGAATATGATCGAGTCAATATTCAACTTGACGGGATTGTGAAACTGGTGTGCTCTCTTGATAAATTAGTAATAATTATGCTTCTCAAAAGCAATAATAAACCAAGTATTCCTTTAAATTCCGCATCTGAAAACTTTGGACTGTAACGAATTAGTTTGGGAAATTTAATGATGCTATCAACAGCTACAAAAATTACTTAAAATAACACATGTCAAATAAGTTTATGACCAAGTCAAACATGACCGAAATTTGTATACCAAGAATATGTTAAGCTGGAAGACACTTATAGTCACAAAGAACTGGAAAGATTAATTTTACGGGAAAAGTTGAACTCAGTTGGGATTGTATAAAAATTGACAAACATTTCTTTCAAGTTGTCTAAGATGGCTATTTAGGCAAAAGGTGGCAGGAGTAACAACAAATCTAAAAAAATTGCAAAAAATTCATTGAACTACTTCACAATATGTGTATATTAACTGAGAATATAGTTTATTAGTATTCTAGACAATGTTAAAGCGACACGAGAAGTATGCACACCCGGGGAAAATAGAATCAGACTGATATGCAACCCCTTCAGATTGGTGAACAGAAAATTGTCCGTTAATAGCGATCGTAATATACAACTTATTTAGGGTATTTCCAACCTATTTTCGAGACCAAACAATGCCCAGACTCACATAATAACTTCATGTTACTTTTACCCTATCATAAAGTTTTAAATCACTTATTTTATAATAATGTTATTTATGTATTTGATGTTAATATATTTGTGGTTTTAAATATCTGGTATTTTTATAATTTTGTTTAAACGCATCAGCTTAATCATTAAATAATTGACACACTCTCAAACATCGTTTTCTAGGTCACGCACCGGGGGTAATCCTGAAATGGTAAATGAAATGCAAATTCCATTTAATTATATTCAAGTGGTGTTCAAAAGAATTGACCCTTGGAATTTTATCCGTCATTGGTGGAATATTAATTCACTTTACTTATGGACATTTTTACACAATTGGTAAAGTCTATTTTTTTATTTTATGAGTTAGGCAATCTTGCTCCTTACATGATGTCATATTTAAAACTTCGAGTTGATCCAGATCTTGACATAGGATCAGCTGTGTGGATTTCCGCCATCGCTCTGGCAATGCAGGGTTTGTCTATGCTACTTGGTGGCGCACTATTACCTTACCTGAAATACAGAGCCGTTGTAATAATCGGGTCTGTAATCAACAGCGGAAGCGTTATTCTCACGTATTATACTATCCAAAAGGGTTTTATATATGTTGTAATTACATATGCTGTCACTCTTGGATTTGGTTTTGGATTTTCTTACGCCATCGTTTTCTCTGTGGCCGGTTCGGTAATCCTTTTACGAAATCAAAGCAGACCTATGTATTTGTCCATGCTAAAATAACTTTTTATTTTACCAGTGGTTTCCGAAGCGGAGAGCCCTCGTTACTGGCATGATCGTTGGTGGATTTGGTCTTGGTGCCCTTGTTTTCACACCGATTCAAACCATTTACATTAACCCCGACAACCTTATGGTCAATAACGACACAAAGTGATTACTTGTTTTGCTAGCAGTCATCTGGTCAAATGGACACTTTATTAAACTGACATGCAATTTTGTCTCTTAAAGGCTTTTCGACGATGAAAAACTTCTGGACAGGGTACCCAAAGCCTTCCTTCTCCTAGGTGGTTCGCTAGCAGCTCTGCAACTAATTGGAATTATTCTTCTCAATGAAAAGCCTCAATCAGCGGAACAGGTAAATTCATTTTGCAGTATTTGAACTCAAATATTCTATCTTTAATCAAATTGGAGAATTTCTTTTAAGCCGAAACCAGAAGAGAATGAGCGGACGGACAAAAACGTAAGTTTCTAGGTTACAATAGTCATCCTTTGAATATATTTTATTAATGTAAAAATGGCTTCTTGGAATTTGGCGATCACAGGAAATGAAGTCTCTTGTTCATTCTGGTGATATTGAAGAGACTGGCGCTACAACTACAGAGGAGTGAGTGGATTTTATATGGTTATTTAAACAGCATTTTTTAAAGTTGCTGTTTTAAATTTATGTGTCAAATTATGCAGCGAAGAGGCGATTCGTAGGAAGGCCTACGTTCACGGTCGACGCTCAATTACTCAGGCCCACGGAACTATCGGTCCCATTAGAAAATCAACAATTACTTCCCAGAGAATCTCCGTAGCTGGGTCGTTGTAGGTTTAATTTACAATTTTTCGTAGTGCTTTTTGCAACGAAACTCGCGGGTCACAAGTTAATATTTTGACAAATGCATTTCGAATTTTTATTTACGAAAAATATTTGCATTATCCTAAAGACGTGTAAGGGGATTCTGTAGGTTGATACCCTTCAAATTACCTGTCATTTCGGAGGGTAGGAATTTCGATTCCCCGTTTACCCTTGCCATTTTGAAAGATTTTTTCACTTAAATATTACCTTGTGAGTAGCGGAACTATTTCATTACCAAAATAGTACATAAGATAATAAACTACAAAAATGTAAAATTCTGTGCAAATTTTAAAAGATGAGCCGGGAGTCTATCTTGTTGGATCAATCAAATTGTCATTTTCCCGGTTAGTTTTTAAATTTCAGAGGCTTGGAATTATGGACAGGGATATGAAAATACCTATTTAAACAACTATCTGTCATGAATTTTTAACTACAGTCAGGAAACTGACGACATATTCTCAGAACTTCTGAAGTTGATTTTCAACTTGTAAGAAATTTTTTTGGAACACCTTATTTTACTTCGAAATGCCGTATTTAGTGCCTAGAATTTGTAAATATAACGTGGTCTTTTCAAAAAACAGAGGCCAATATTTAATCTAATCCAATTTGTTTTTCACTTGATGGTTTGACTAAGATAAGTGTACAATTACAAAAGCGGAGTTTACTGATAAATCTTAAGTCATGATGATGTTAGATTTTCTAGTTACATAATCAAACGAATTTTGGAATGGACATGTATGAGTTAATTTCGGCCAAAGGACTTCATATCTTCATTTCGCTACAATATTAAGTGAAAAAAATTGTATTTTGGTAACTTAGTAAGGGGAACAGTTATTGGTTAATTGATGCTTGAACAAATTACTACGAAAAGTAAATTTTATCATTAGAGTACTGTTACAATCTAATAATCAGATTACAAACACATTCTTCTGCACAACCTCCTTCTAATTAGCTAACTTATAGTCTATACTAAAAGGAGCTGTTATTTGATAAGTCTGTAAGAAAAGTTTTTAACTCTTTAAAGGTAGAATTTCGCAAATCTTCGCATTGTTATATTTTGGGTCTGTCTGCGAATCGCATACATTTGACATTTTTCCTCAGTGATAATTTCAGTTTGATACAATGTACTATGTAAAACTGGTTTTGAACTTAGGATTTCAGTAAAAAAAGTTATGGGCTTTAGTAAATTCTAAGGCCTGCAGCATTTTTGACACGTAGGAAAATATGATAAATGCTGGAGAATGAAATTAGCAAACAAATGAAAAATGTAAGGAAGGCAGGGAATGTCCTCTTTCACCGCAAGTGGCAAATGCAAAAATATCTGTGACTGCATTCAGAATGCTATATTTGGCAAAGGCGCGCCTTACGCCCTCGTGATAGGTTCGCTTAGACACAAAGGGTCAAAACTGTCTCTTTCAAACCACATATGATCGCTATGCGACATCAATATTGATTAGACTATTGTTAGTGTTGAGTTGAGACTAATAGCGTGTTTTTAGAGCCTTTCAATGCTTTTTTGAGTGACACACATCTTGCTATCCTCCCCGTCTTGCCATTAAGTGGACCGAAAACTCTCAGACGTGCTTTCTATTTTGCATGCAAACAGGGAGATCAACTATTCGCCTATGCAAGCCCTTCGTCGCCATGAGTTCTACTTCCTGTGGATAATTATGCTCTGCAATACCATCCCCATCACCCTCATTACCGCTTCATTCAAGGTCAGCGCTCGCCCTCAACACTACGAAATCGCTCGCTTTCCTCTATTCACTAATATGGATGAATGTCTGTCCACCTTTGAGCATATCGATAGGACTGTTTAATACAGACTTTTAGCTGTCTCACAGGTCTATAAATGCCTTAAGTTGACATTTAAACTTGCCTTTTCTCTTTAACTCTCTCCGATACCCATAGCAATCTCTCATTAGCCCGTCTACCTGAAATGCTTTTGCTACTACCCAAAGTTGCTTTGGGCTTCCAATTAAATTCCCGTTGGGCTAATCCAGTAAATATGAATTCTGGATGCTGTTAATTTCCGGAGTCACAAATTCATTTTAATTGCAAAGTTATCCAATTATTTTCCCAATGTCTCTGGCTTCGTTTGATTCACAGGTTTTTATAAATGTTTATTTATGGTTCAAACGGTTTAATGGTGTAAACAGATGGCTCCGAATTAAACCGTGCCCTTCACCGCCCGGGGTGCAATAACTTTGAAGCTTAAATGCAAAAAGTGGTACATTTTTCTAAAGCTTCAAAGTTGCGAGTGGGAAAGTAAACGCTTTAAATAGTCTTCTATTCAGTAAACCAGTCTTTAAAAGATTTGATGCTTTAAGAAAATAATCTGTATTTTAAGGGATTCTACAGTTTTTAACCAGAAAGAACTTTGCTGGCTATCCTTTTAGTAAATTATTCTAAAATTTTCATCTCAATAGGTTGATTTATTCGTGCTAAGAGACTTACTGAAATGCCTAGGACAAAATACTACTTACATTTTGTCGAAAATTTGCTTGAAAGAAAGCGCTTTTCTGTAGAGGATTATTTTATCACCTTGGCAACCACGAAATAACCAAGAGTCAATAGGGAAGTTCGAAGTGTTCAATATTTTGAAAATTGTGTGAATCAGTCAGACATCATTCTGACTCACTCCTAAAAATGGCTAAAGTCTTTTCTTCTGATTGATTGACTGAAATGCTATGCAAAGACCATTATTGAATTTGCCAAATTTCCATTGTGGTCTATACAAGGTCCTGTGGCCATTTTACTGCTTAAAAATGCGTAAATATTTAGGGTGAATTGGAAGCATTCATTCGCCTGTTGATCGACCGAATTCTGCATTAATTTCCCGTGATTGTCAACGAATTTGTTAAACTTTAGTCTTTTTCATGCGTACTTCTTCCAAAACTAGCAAGCCTTTAGATGTGCCTCGTTTATATTGAATGACTTGTTCTACTACTACCCTTGGTTCAAAACACAGGAAGCTCCCATATGGGTAAATCCAACTCCGTCTCCGTAGGAGCCAAGTTTGAGAACACTAATTAATTGCATTCAAACTCATTGTTGCTGATCGAATTTTACTACTCACTAATGTAGATCAACTGCATGTTAGTGCATTTTAAACGCAGATTTCCTGAAGATAATGAGATCATAATCAAGAGCTCTTGGTAGATGTGGAAGCAGATACCCTGATACTGCTATTTACGCTATTGTAACGAATTCTTAGAGTTTTTTCTGAGAGCTTTATCAACCTCATATTCTCGTCCATGTGATACGGTAGCTCGTTGGCCAAAACCACATCCCAGACGACCGCTTTCTGTCTGGCGTGGCTACGGCCAGCTCGCTCTTCAACTCCGGTGGTCGCATCATGTGGGGCGCTATTTGCGATCAATTTTCCTTCAAGGTGAGTGTGAAATTCAGCCCCCTTTGATCCTCCAATTTGGTCATTATTTACAATGCTGGTTAACTGCATTAATTAGGTTTGTAAGAAGCTAGCTTTTGAAGTTGAGAAATACTCGCTCTCAGCTGGGGTTCAATTAGGAAGAAATGGTAGTTAATTAAAGTAGTGATTATTTTTTTAATTCTTGAATAGGGAAATGGGTTTTTAATCGCAACGTTTAACTAAAGGCACCATCAACAACACTCCAGCCAGCAATGTCTTGAGTTGCCTTACCCTGCGGCTTCAGAGCAGCTCTATTTTTGACCAACAGCGAGATAAACAAATCACCATTAATGTATGGGTTTCGTGTCAACTAATTTCGCCTACGAACTTCCCGAAATCCGAACTCTACCTAGAAATTGGTAAAGAAAATTGTGTAAACGCTATAATTCGTTGTTTGCTGGATTTCAGATTAACCGTTTGCCAAGGAATATTTTGCAGTCATTACATAGTATTTGCATAGGCCAACTGCTACTATTAGTCCAGCCTTGCTGTTATTATGAATGCACTAGCCTCGATTGTACACTGGTTATCTATGTAACTGCGCACAAGGGAAATTCCGCCTTCACGCAATCTAAGATTGCAAAAACATTCCTAAAGCTCCTATAAGTTGTGAGACCTAAGCTAGATATGCTAACAGTGATTTTTGCTTTCACAATTCTGACAATAAAACTATTTTTAGGTTTATCGATATCTTTGGCTAGTGTTTCTTTGTGCACATTTTCTGAAGTTCGCACCCAGTGCTTTAGTAAAAATAGTGGCCTCTTTGTGGTGGGCAAACGGCAACCCTTGCTGGTCTCTTTTCGAATACCGCTACTTTGGATTCATTATGTACTACCTTCTTAGTTCTTCCACATTATCACTTACAGACTAAAGATTATTGATCGAGATATTCACACCTCCTAGAACATTTGAAGGCATAAATAAATACGATTCGATGTTGAAATAAACCTTCTTACAGAATGACTTTCATCACGAAGCAAATTGCTACACTGGATGCTGTAAATGTGAAGACCTTAGGGAAATTGGATTTCTCCACAAGTCACACGCTCTTGTAGAAAAGTAAGCTGTCCGCCCACTATGCCTCGGACATCGTCGCCTTCCCATTCACATTCAAAACAAACAATCCTTTTTTGTAGACTAAATTTACCAAAATACTCCTTCTTAGCCTGATGCATTTACTTTAAAAAAGGTGTCATAGGCGTGTTATTTAAGAAAGGCCTATTTATAACTAGATTACTTACTTCACAGAAAAGGAGTACTTTTTTGCGGATTTCTTAACAGACGCCAGGCTGTGATTCCTGGCTAAGGCAATACATCAAGCAATTGTAATTTACCCCAAAAGCCAGTCTTAAACGTCGTCCTATTTTGAATCTAGATTTTATCAAAATTTTGCTGTGCAAGGTCGATAAAAGGTAGAGAAAAATGTGATTTCGCGACTTAAGAAGAGAATAAATATTGAAAGCTATTTTCAAATGGGATCGAGGTGTTGAGTTACCGAATTCCCGAGTATTTTTAGATTATTTCTTTCATTTGGATGTTAAAGCGTTTCATTCAAATGGTCCATTTCTCCCAAAATTCAACAGCACACAACCACTTTTTTATTACATGGAGGATCCAACAAAGTTTTTTGCAAAACTTCAACACGATCCGTTTGATCGCCTTCTTTCAGCAATAGAGTTTTCACAAAGAAGCTTAATTTCTCTTTTAAGTTTTGTTCAAACTCTCCGCGTCGAAATAGATATCATTATTTGATTCACAATTGAGAGAGCTAACTAGACCTTGTTTTCTCGTTGATTGGAGGAAACTGATCAAACCAAAGCTAAGCAGTGACTTTTCAACTTCACGATCATTTAAATGCATGTAAAACGGTTTATAACCATTTTTCTCTTACCTAAATAAGCCCATAATCCTGGCAAATATAAGAAAAAATCGAAAAAAACATCGAGTGAGGCAATCACTCCAGTTTCGGTATTCTCCTTTCGCTTCCTATGAGAGACATCCTTTCGATTGTCAGTATGCTGAAAAGTATGGCAGTTAAATGCTGTGCTTAACAAAACTCTCAAAGAATCTGCAATTTTTAATTCTGTCAATTTTTTCTTCAATTCATTGTGCATAGTTATTTTATTTTTATTTGAATAACTCTGATTTGTGCTGTATATCTATCCAAACTGCCTCGAAGATATTAATTTTATGATTGGTCGTTAAATTAATTCAACTGGCAAATGGGGAAGTTCCGTTTTTAAGTATCACTCAATAAATGCGGAAAAATATTTAGTTAGATGAAAGCAGCGTGTTGGATGAGAGGTTGCTATAGGTTTACAAATAAATGCGCGGTCTTTGTGATTAGGGACCGCTCTGTGTGATGCTGCTGACCTGGGCCATTGCGCTCTTCACTTTCCCCTACATTGTCGCGATCCCAACGGGTTCCATGGCAATCTACGCTATTTGGGTCTGTCTCCTCTTCCTCTGTCTCTCTGGCGTCTTTGTCCTCATGCCAGCTGCCACCAGTCGTATCTTCGGACCCGATTACATGCCAGTCAACTATGGAATGATCTTCTGTGCATTCGTGAGTCATCTCGTCAAAGCGACAGCAACCTGTTGTCTCTGATAACAAGATAAAAGGGACACTCCAAGGATCTGGAGGGACGTTAGTTTAATCTCACTCTTTTAACTTAGATTTATAGGTGGCAGCAGCTTGTCGAAAAGGAGCACAGTTTACTCATTTTTTACCTTTATTTAAATGCATGAGTGAATAGTGAAGGATATCCTCCTGCAAGGGGAACTACAAATCCTATTTTTTCCCCATTCCAGTTTTCAAGCCAAAGTTTATAACATATGGCGAACTAGATGCAAAATTATAGGGTGCTTTTAGTGAGAGACATCCATTATCAATATTTTTGAAAGCAAGAAGATCCGAGTGCATCTGAACTTTTCCTAGCCTCAGTTCAGGCTGAAAGGTTGAACTCGACTAGAAGCTATTTCTGGGCTTACACAGCCTTAAAAAGCACCAATTTAGATTAATTTCTACTCAATGATTCCCACTTCTCGAGTAACATGGGCTCAAACAGTGATCTTTGCGAGCAACATTAGAGTGCGTGTATGAGCATTCCTTCATTAATCTTATGTCCATTCCCTCCCTAATGGGTTCTTTTGATACGTATGGTCCATTATTCCAGCAAAGATTGGTTTGGAGTAACCAGTTAGCCTAGGATAAACTATTGTGAAATTTCGCCGTTGAGAAATTACAATGGTTTACATCCTATTTTAAACAACACCGTAGGTAGATATAATGGTAAAAACACTTAAATGATCAAACCTAAACACTCATTTCTTCACAGTTCGCACGATTTTTCAGTTTACACAGTCTACGCCCAGTTCTACTACAATTCGGAAATGGTGCAGAAGGTGGAGCACAGGCCTACTTGAAACTCAGCCGCATCGTATTTAACAACTCCAAAATTTTAAAAAATAATATTTCGAAAATTACAATTTATCGGAATCAAACTTACTTAAATCGACAGACCTTAAAGCTTCACCTCCTTATCCCGGTGATTCTGGCTTTCAGTCTTAATTTCATCGAATAATCACAGTCGGATAAAGCTTCTTTCCGGAATTCGCGGATATGGGTTGAATTTCTACTCTCCTACTATATAGCATCCTTTGGTTTCAATTACGTTGCTCTAACTCACCAAATACTGGTAAAAATATCAATTCAATGGTAATATAAGGTGCTGTCTTGATATCCGACGGATTTTGCAGCGTTTTGTTGTACGTAATGAATTTTCGATGACCTTTTGGTACTGATCAGGAATGCGCTAGCGGCCGCCACACTAAATAAGGTTGCGTTTTAGATTATCGATAAAAAATGATATGCGCAAATAACTATTTTACTCAAAATCCGATCCTTGGATTGTGGTTAATTTTAACTGTTTCAGTGTTTTTCCTTGAACGTCGGAAAAATTGATGTTCTTCGCATCAACATCAGACTCTCAAAAGATGAAAACGTCAACTGTCTTGAGGTTATGGTTTGACTCTCATTCGACCATGATTTATAATTTGTTTATAGTTCTTCTTCTTAGTTCTCCAGTTGCTCACGCATTTAATGGTATTCTACCAATTTGCCGTAGGACTCATCTTATTATTTTCGTGGTGAAAATATTTCCATAATAATAAATCATTGTTAACACTATTTCTTTATTAAAAAAGGCATAATCTCAAAATGTTGTAGTGACGCATAAATGGCTATATAAAGTTCTTATTTATTCAAAAACGTCTGGGCAATCGCCAATTGCCCCTCAGTTGATATTGTTCATTATTAGGGATCTCCGCTTTCATTATCCCCTCTTCATTGTCGATGTCCAGAATCTTATTCTATTATCATCAGAGAATCAGGCCATGAATCATCGTTAAAATTGAGATAACGGTGTCAGAAAATCATAGTGGGATATATCCATTCGATAACATTTCCTCTAAGCTCTGGAACTATATGAAACTCTGCCTTAGCAAACGGGTTCTCCAGTGGCTGGGACTTTCGTTTTCTTTCCTCAAAAACGCCCAAAATATCCTCCAACCAAGGAAGGAGAGAATGAAGTGTTCCTATTAGCCTGAACTTAGGTGATTTTGCAAGACAAATGCACTTCGGCAAAGGACAGTTCCTCTACTCAGGGAAATGGCCTAAAGATTTGTTAGTTGCGCGTAGATAAAGTGGTTTTATTACTCAAACTACCATTTCAGTTGAAATTTTCAGTACTGATGAGGCATTTCTGGCGCCTATTGAAACCGAAAACAACTCGGGCTAGAGAGAGGAATTTGATAAAGGCATCGGATAGATACCATCTGGAAGCTGGCTTGTCAGCAACTTAACTTTACTTATAATATTTAGCTCATTACACAAATACGTTTGTGTTAACCTTTTTCTAGCCAAACAGTAGTACAAAAAACCTACTTAAAATTTTTGCAGCATTCTTAGTGGTATTAAAGTTGTGAAGTGGTACATAGCCCAATACCTCTAATTGAGTGACTAATTTCCTTAGATTTAAACATTTGGATTTCTGGTACGTACTTCTTGTACGTCTTGGGTACGCTTTTTCCTCAATGGGGAACAGTAAACAATCTCGAGGCTATACAGTCCGTAGCATTGACATACTTAGGATTACGAAGAACCAGTGGTGCTCATAATCTTTTAACAAGTGCAAGCTCCAGTTTGTTAGCCTCAGATTCACGTTAAAGAAACTTAATCTAGATGTATAAATAGCAGGTTTTGCTATCTTTGCCGGAGGTAACATTGATTTGGCCTAGATATTAGTGCTATAGTTGACTTTAGTAAAAAGCAATGCATCTATCCCCTAAGAGGGCTTATTTATACATGGTACTCTCTGGAACTTCGAAAGGTTTTACAATTAACCAAATGCATGGTTGGTATTATTGTTGAGAGGTTGACACACCTTTTGCTTATGCTTATTGTCTAGAAAACAAACTTTAGTACCCGTCATTCATACCTGCTCAGGTAAGCCCTCACAAAGGTGAATTCACCAATTAAATGCCCAACTTCTCTCTCCAATACCTGAAAATCGTTTGAATTATAATTTTTAATATTTAGTCTATTGGTAGCATAGTCTGTGCTATCATCAGCGAGAAGTTAAAGGGGCACTGGAACCTGCTCTACGGAATCTGCGGAAGCATCTGTCTTTTTGGTAGGTTCGCCTCTTTCCCTTTTCTCCAGAATGTCAGTTTTTGAGATGGTTCTATATTTGGTGTGATTAACTGCTGCTAGTTTAAGGTAGTGCAGTTAGCTATTGCGTGATTGGATTCTTGCGCTAAGCTGTGAGGGGATATAGACACGCAAATCTGTGGCAAGAAGAATGCACAAATATGCCATATACATATATATAATTTCTGCCCTTAATTTACCTTTGACATTTTAGTACGAAATAACTTTTTCAGGTTGGCCATTCAGAATTTTATAAACCCCTTTTATGGTACAGTATCGAGAGGGGTGAAAATTCGATGTAGAGCCTAATATGGGAGTGCGACGTTGTTATCAGTGGAGAATGTGGAGTAATGACGTCTGAAATCAGAGGGAGTAAAAACACGTTCAAACTTTGCGAAGTGAATTGATATCAGATTCCGTCACAGATAATAGCTGCTACTACTTAGCTCAAAGTTACAACTATTTTATTGATACGCTTTCGCCATCTAATTTTGTGTCATTTATTGAAATACAGGCAGAACAATTGTCAATTCAAACCTCATAGTGGGAACGAAGGAAGTTTTGACTGTTTCATCTAAAACGTGGCTTTCTAAAAAATTGTGATTTGGTCTTTTTTTCCCATTTTAAGAGATAATTACTTAAATAGTGCCTCTGCTGATGATATTGGTGATTAAAATTCTTACTTTCTTAATAAAAAGTTGAATCTTGATTGTTTTTTTCCATAAATTAGCTCTTTTTATGACGATCTGGGTGGTGGATCCTTTCATTGCGAGGCGAACGAATCTCTGCGCCTCTTGCTCCAGCCTCCTCCAGCGCTTGCAGCCACGTGTTCCCATTCCGCCGAAGGAGAGCGAAGTAGACGCTTCACCTAACTGAAGATGAGACGCAGATTAACCCACTCAGCCACAACACATTTTGCTCTCTCATCCTTGTCCACACTCACCCACGCACATTCGACGTTAGCATCGCTTTCTGTCACTCGAATCTTGCCACCCTTTAGAACTCGACACGGTAGTAATCATGCTTGACAATCCTCATCTGCCACCAAAAGCTGTTTAATTGCATGGATTAATAAAAAATGGATCATTGACCAAGACCTTGTCTTCATCTGAATTTTTCTGAAATGAGCTTATATTGGTTTGAGTAATTATTGCAGAATGCTCAAGAAAATGAGGCTCAATTAATGGGAGAAAGCAATGCTTTATGGAATAATGAAAATATCTGAGTGTCTAGGGATGAGTAAGTGGGATGCTTTTTTTTCTTCTTTGCGGAGTAGACGAGAGCGCCTGATTCCCAGCCTATAGGCCACTTGGGAACACAAGCTTTATTAAATGTTCAGGTTGTTTAGTTATTCATCGTAGCTCAATTACTGTATGTTTATTAATTGGCGGGCTCAGTAACACTATCTAATAAAACTGAAAAAAAGCTGCACAAATGGCTAATTCAATTTAAAGCTCAGAATTACGATCATGATTTCTTCGGACGTTAACACCGTTGAGGTGATCCACTTTCAAACAAATTGTTGTGTTTAGCTCTAACCAATCACCATTTGCGAAGACCGTGAGGAATTACGACCTCCAATGTCTCTCGGGTCGTAACGCTTTTACGCTTGTCTACAAAGTGGCCAAAAAACGTGGGACGCATAATGGTTCCATCCAAGGAGCTGCTTCCTTCAGTCCGATGAAGCCACTAAAACTGCAAGTAGAGAACTCGCCAATCTGATGAAATCTGAAGAGAGTACAGAAAGAAACCCTTTTCTGCCCACCACAGAGGCTCCTTTTCTGGTCATGAGCTGTGCCAGCGGGTACACCTTGCGTGATCTCCGCAAGCACCGCGGGCCATGAAACAAACCAGCGCCCTCTTCTACATGGCCGAGATTGTATCTGCTCTGGTTCACCTCAAGTACTTCTACATCGTGCATTCGAATTTGAACTTGAAGAATACACTTCTGACTAACGAGGGCCACGTAATGCTTTTTTACTTTGAGTCAGCCTTCGATGTGCTTGGAGGAGACCATCCAGCATTATTGGACCTTAATGATGAATGACTCAATTCAGCCCCCGAGGTAGCTAAACACAGTCACATATGCTTCAATACGGATGTCTTGACTGGGTGACTGAGCTGGTCTCGAAGCCCATTCGTCGTCCAAATAAGGACGAAAAAGGACTTCGTATAAATAAGGCGAAAGAGGGTTGCTGGGAAGTGGACGAGGATATCAGCGTTAGTGACGCGATAGTGGACTTCTTGTAGAAGTGCTTCGCGACTCACTACGGGGACCGTGCATGTATTGAACATCTCAAGTAGCATCTCATTTTTTCCGGGCATTGGTTGGAGTTCGGTAGAGAACTGCGAGTTAAGACCACCGGTTAGACCGTCGAAACTAAATGAGGGAGTCAGAGAGCAGTATGGTGTTGATCCAGCTCACCCTCTGAGCTACTGGTCACTATTATCACAGTGACGAGTGAGGCCAATAACCGTCTTCAGATGGAGACTGTTCGGTTGGGTCGGACAGACTCGGAGAGGGGGAATTGGGGCAGAGTACTAATACAAAGTCCGCTTTCTATGTTCAGCTACAGAAATCCTAACCGTCATCCAAGAACCAGGACTTTGCAACATTTCTGTCGATATCAGTAGATTTGACAATCTTCCAAAATTTGTAAATATCTCTAAAGTATTTTTTACTTCGTTGAAGGTGTTAAAATTTATCCCTTTATTCTAATTTCTCGGGATTTTTATCTTGGTGTAACATTTCAATAAGAACTCATTATTGACTTTCTGGTTTTATATTGAATAACAGCAGCAATAGATTTGGAATTCGAGCTGAATAGTAAACACTAATGTTTAGATTTAATAGGTTAACTGAAAGCTTATTCATTAAAACATGCAAAGCAAGCATGGAAAATAGCAACCAAAATGAGGCGAGAATCGGAAAACCAACTATTTCAATTGTTTACGCATTCTGTGTTTAGATGTACCGGTTATAAAACATTACATAAATTCAAATCTCGTTTAGGATAAATTTTACAGGCAAACCAATTAGCAATCAAATGAGCTGCTCTGAGTGTCTTCAAGGTTTCAATCAAGTTTTTGTAGTCAAAGTCTGCGGTTTTAACAGTATTTATAACGGATTATTTTACCAGGCTTAGAGAAGGGCTCCTTACCACTTCCTCATACTCCAATTCCCTTAAATTATTTTAGAAAAATGCTCTGAAAATGTTGCCAGTCTCATTAAGGAATAGAAAACTGGTTGATAAAGAGAATGTTTAAACGTCTTAAAAAATCTATTACACAAGGGGATTTCACCGTTGTGAAATAGTTACTCAAAATAAACACCATTAGCGTCTACAGGAACCTCAATCCAGCGCAACAAGGAGCAAGCTCAAACAAGTCGACTCTACACTTTCCCTGGGGAAGGGTTCTTTAGAAAACTGCCCAATTAAGGAGGTTTTTACAGTATGAAGGCAATTTCTGTCTTTCTCAACGGCACAGCCGTGACATGCATTGCCAGGTTGAGTAATTTGGGAACCAAATATTTGCAGCACTGGTTTGGTCCTCTTAATAACTACCTGAGGAAAATCATTTATAAATTCTCCCTGAGGATTGGCCGATTGGTGAGTCCGAATCCCGTTAGTGCCATACAAGTCGCTACCTATTGTTGGCTGCCCTCATTATCCAGGGCTTAACCACACCTCTTAGGGATTCCCTGTAGGCTTCTCAATTTAACCTGAGCCCTTCGAACACTTTTTTCCATAGATTTTCGAGGAAGGTCTCTGCATTGTAGATCATAAACAGCAGTCAGAAACCAAAGAAAGCACTGAGCAGCAGTTGCAATCTCTTTCTTATTTCGATAGTCGGTGCTAGTCACCATCATGATACATTTTCGTTGTCACCAGCTGTATGAATACAGACGTAGTGTTTAAACTTAAAGGCAGCGTATTTTTAGTGAAGACCTATTTTTAAATTTGTTCCGAACACTCCTTAGCTAAATGATCGTACATTCATTCAAGAATTTCTGTCACTAAAATAGAAGGGAGGAAAATGCTTGTCTCGTGATTCAACTTTATTACAGGCAGGCAAAGCGTGAACTGGTGGAGGTGTTTCGGAAGAAATACATCGTCAGCTGATCGTTTCACCAGTCAGAATTTAGCATTTCGAGGCGCATTCTGAAAGGTCTCCGGATTTTGCAGTGCGTCAGACTGAAACAAGCCATTTGTTGCATACAGCATGTGGCGCGATGTCATTATCTTCTCGGATAAGAATGATTTGTTTAGCAATAAAAATGACTACCTATTAGAGCTCATAGTTGTCATTCAAATGTTAATTAACTAGATTCGAAGCTATCTCTGATGCACAGGAAGGCCCTAAGATGTCCTGTTCACATAAGAGTTATTTATAATATTGGAATTTGGTTACATACCTTTCCTAACAAAAATTACTAACTTCTAGTTGAAACGAAATTTACCGGTTTTAACCTAATGCCAGTAATGAGCTGATAAGTGTGGTTAAAGATCTCTTGTAATTACACTTTTTAAGTTTTACTTGGTAAACCCATTGCTCTTTTCAATCCGTAGTGTGTTGAAAATGTACTTCCTCAATAGTTCCCCACATTAACACGATCAGCTAAGGTTCCCATTTATCTCCTCGAAGGCTCATTATTCTGGTCCTTTTCACTACAAAAATCTTCAGTATTTTCAATACTGACAGCAAGACTGTGTTGCTCAGTAAAATGCTACTTAAAACAACTTAGCCATATCCGCAATTGAGGACATGCAGCGATTTATTTAATTTCGAAATAAGAGCATCATTGGTTATTGAAGAAGAGGTTCCTTAGGAAAATTTGAACGGCTGCAGTTTCTTAATTTACGAATTTTTTGTATTAATACGAGATTGTATCTAAGTGCGTAGAAACAACTACTATTCTTTTTTGAGGCTTCATTTCCACATGGAACGCATTTAAATGTTGAAATGAGGAGTGTGCATTTATAAGGATTGTTCTTACATCGGAATATCGGTAACTAAACTAATTTTGATCACTCAAATTCATAAAAAGTAAGCAAAGTGAGAGTGGCCTCAGATGTACATACACATTAGCGAGCTTTGAATGCACATGCACTGAGGATTCAAAAATGATAAAAGTTGTTCTAGAAAAATTGCTTAAATAAGAAGTAGTGATCAATTTTTGCTTTAAAATGTCTCCATTTCGACGCTCTTCTTAGCCCGGTGAAATCATGAAAAGTGGCAGAAGTGCAGAAAATCTGTAAAAGCTGAAAAAGTCCCATTAACGAGACTTACCCGATCATGGGAACAGGCAGTCTTCAATGGGCTTTCATGGGATAAAGGCTTGCGTTTTCCAGTAAAGGCATATGCGAAGCATTAGAGAGGCAAAATCTTCCAGGAGCCTTCATCTGGACAGAAGGGGAGAAGACTCGCTCTCAGAACCACAAAAAATCGTCTTAGGGACTCAACTACGGTGCTGAGGTTCCATTTAGTTATGTCAAGATTGTTGGTTCTATACTTGATGCTTCTTTATTTTATATTAAAAAGAAAAAAAATGCTGTTATTTACATGTGAAATGAATGTCCATAAGACTAAAAGAGGTTGGTAGTGCCGACAACTTGCATTTTTCTGAGAGAAAATTTTCTACTCAATTCTTACCTCCATTGAAAGGTGATTAATTAAGATTTTACTCAATGTTCCAATAGCAAATACCCAGTTGAAGCCTTTTCTTTATCTACAGCACCAAGAAGACTACTCAACAGTTTGGACATAACTGAAGACCATTCTTATAAAAATCGCCAACAGTCCACATTTTGCTGGATTTACAAACTGAGTGGGGGTCTAAAATAATATTGCCTATGCGAAAAGACACATTTATTGTCTGAAACATAGGAGGTGGTCAAGGTATATTTTCCAGTATAATATTGGGGTGATTTTTTTCAAATATGTTAAAGAGGTTAAGCATACTAAGCTTCCTTCAAAAGTTTAAACCAAACTTTTTTTAAAATTACACCTATTTCTTTGATGACTGGAATTCACAAGAATCCTGAAAAAAGCAATAACTTGAATTTGACGACATCCAAATGGAGAGAATATTATGCCTGCTGGTCACTGCTCCTTCACTAACAATTACGAAAAGAACTGTAAACTACTAGACTGAGACTGGGCGAAATCAATGTAACTTCAGACAGCCCGATTGCACTCACACAGCAACGGATTGCCTTGCAAATCTGCACAAAAATGACATTGAATGCAGGTGCATAAGTGGAGTAGTTGACCATTGGGATTAAGCCCTTTACTATCGAAGAGAGCAGTCGGATTCGTCCCCTTGCCACACTTCATGGCAAGGCCGAAAATGCCATTCAGCCTATTCTACGACTTCTCAGGTCCCCCGAGCTTGGCCACCACCACCGAAATCCCCAGATTATCCTACCCGACTCGGTTGGCTTTTTTCGAGAAAGACACTAATCTTTCTCACACCACCCAATCGACAACCCCACCCCATGGGAATTATCAAATCAGTGTGCTGTAGTTTCCTCCACTTTACGCTGAATAGAGGCTTTTGACTATAATTCTGCAATTTCCGTGTCTTCAATTTGTTGCAAATCTATTAAATTATAATTACCAACAGCGTTTTCTTTTTTGGATGAGACCGTCTAATTCATCGCCAACGCTATGTATATGGCAGACGGTCATGCATGATCACGTAAGGAGATAGTTTTGCATCCAGCCACTTGTTCGCTCATGAATAATGCATAAGTGGCTTGCAAATCGCCTATGCTAACCGCTCGTCTTGGCCAAATTAGGGCGAATTCTCTATGGTCTTTGGGATTTTACTTCAAGCAATCAAGAATGGAATGCAAACTAACATAACTAGTTTACAATGTGGGTTCAAAATTCTTATGAAAAGCCAACTTGCTAACAACCAGTTTTTGCTCATGCGGCCCTCATTCTGTCTGGCTTTTGTTGATCAAATAAACAAACATCTACCACTCTATCTTTATATATATATTTTACTATTGGTATAACACTTTAATACTTTATTATACTTATTATACTTAAATATAATACTTTATTTGTGAAACTAGATAAATCTTTCCCCACAATCCACTAATTATGCTCTCAGTGGTATAACTAGTATGTTTAAGGTAATTATTAGTACTCTCCATTAGTAGCTACATGTTTTGAAATTCTTGTAAGAGAAATATCCAGGGCTTTCATAAGTTCACAATTTCGGCGTCAGGAACAACAATCACTTGTAACTTCTTGGTAGTAACAAAAGTGCAGCATTGTTGATAGTTGCACTCTAAAATAACAAGTTATTCCACCTAGAATTTGGAGAAAAAAATGTGTCTCCTTGATTTAAGCCGAACTGGAAGTGTGTAAAGTTCCACAAACGCAACCACTGGCAGTCAATCAGATGTACTCCTAGATAAATCACAAAAATGGTTTCGAAAACAAAGCACAACTAACAATTTTATATTTTGCACTTGAAGGTTTGAATCCACATTAAAGCCTCCAGTTGTATTTAATCAAAATGGATAAAGGGAGAGTACTTAGAGAGCTTGTTGCATCCACTACCCTGAATCCCTACTTCCCCTTATGTTAAGCAGACTCACTAAGTCGGACTTCGGTCGCTATGCCTAAAACGCCACTGGATACTCCTCCTGTTTCCAAGCTGATCCGTCAATCGTTGGTAAAGGTACTACAGAGCTATTGGGTTCCTCATCTTATCATTTTACCCTGCTTCTGAGTAGAAAGCGATAAATTAGATTTTTTAACCACTCTAATTATGGGCAGAAAAACTATTGGTCCCTTAGCCAATATTTGCTTCACACCCATGGAATCGTAAAGTGATACTCAGTATAATTTTAACTCTAGTAAAGGCCATTTCTGACAGTCTGGCCAAAATAGTTCCAGCTACAGTACCGTGGCAAATGCTAATACTATCTACTGCGTCAACCTGGCTTTTATCTCCTAAAATCTGAAGGATTTTTTAGAACCCTGTAAAGCTTCCATTAGAAGAACAAACAGTTAGGGAATTCGCCCAATTTATTGAGACAGAACAGCAATGAATTGCTTTAAGCTTCTGAATTCCTCTACAACCGGTTACCCTTGAAACTCCCTAAACGTTTTTGAGCCTGGCTGACTGCACTATACTGACTCTGAAGCACTACGATATGCCAAACGAACGTAAAATGACCTCGTTGAGGATGCTGCATCCTTGAGTGTAAAGTAATTTCCTTAAAAGGCAGACCAAATCATAGCCTCAAATTCCTTGGCACTAATTGCGCAATCGTATAAAAAGGCTAGCTACTGCAAGAGCAAGTGGAAATCCAGATATCTGTTTAGTAACAATTCTTGGGTGAGGCAAGTATACGCTTCTTTAGCTCAACTGATTAAAATTTAGAAGAATCTAATTGTGCAAGCAGTCGTTTTTGGTGTCTATATAGAGCCATTCACGACAATTTCAACCTGTTGAAAAACGCCCAAGAAATCGGAGTAAACTTTTTTAGACCACTAATTGAAGACATGGTTTTGTCTACCTTACCACCTTGGCCCTCTTAATGCTCAGCACTATGAAACACATTCACTTTTCTGACATTTCTCCTATGCCCGATTGATGCTGCACTATTTTTGACGCCTAGCGAACCTATTGAATGGTAACATGGAACGAAATATCTATGATTAATATCTTTTAGTATCGAGAAATATCGATTCATTCGCTGTGCTGTTAATTCCCACCCATCTACTTAAAGGTGATAACTTCTTCAGCCGGCTTTCGGTCTTGGTGGGGCTGTGAAGCAGCCCTGAGTAGCAGAATGCCCAAATCATCGCATAACGGTGTCGATCTTTAGTTGCTAGGTCCAAAAACAAACTTGGATACTTGTCTTGTTCCCAGACTGCGCCCGTCAAAAGGTAATGAGGTTACCATTGTCACGACCGGCCTAGTAGCCCTTTTGATGTTCCCTACATTCATGTGCTAGACTCTACGTTATAGTTGACTAAACCATAGAGCGCTTGATTGCACCCCGTGTCTTCACCAGAGGTGCGTACGCACGGCGCAGCAGTCAGTCACGTCTCCACTCGGGCTACTAGGGATTGGTCGTCTCCATCCCATATAAATATTGGCCCGTTGCAACTTTGCATCTCATAAAATTAGTACCTAGGAAAGAGACTCGTCTAGCAACTGTTACACATTTCAACGGAAATTCTGTGGAGTCGTTAAGTTCTTCTTAGCAGCTTCGAGTAAACAATCCCGTTTTTCGTACCTGTTTTGTAAAGACCATGTTTAAAAAATCTACTTTCCATCTGTTGTAAATCCAACAAAAAGGAGTAAACAAATTTACGAAAAATGATTTGCGTTCCCTCATTCTGGGATCTTTTTCGAGTACTCATAATGAAACGCATTGGTCATGCTCTTTTTTATATTTATATTTATATTTACAAAAATCACTTTAAATGGTGTATAAAGAATGATCACTTCTTTCAAATTTAACTTAAAGGACTCACCATACTGAATATCTGCATAATTCTATTTTAGAGTGTTTTTAAAAATAGAATATACAACTTGGGAAACGGAAATTCTAGTTTATCCTTGTGTTGGCAATATTAAAATGCCAGGCTATTTGGATATTTAATACAAGGTAAAGGTAGTTCCAACTGTCAGTTTGAAAAGTTCAAATTTCTGGTTACTTTTGCCAGAAACGGAGTACGACTAGCTTAATAATCTCGTTATTTTTGAAGTGTGTGGTGGCCATACTAAAACCCTACTTTCATCACTTGCTCAACGTCATTTGAGCAATGCAGCAGACGGAACAAACTGGATACTGGACAGCCTTCCAGACTGGAAATCCGGCCTGCCAAGTCAGTCAACGCCACGGTCATCAACACCATTATGAGTTATGTCCAATCCACATAAAAGGGCTTGATTGCGTTCCTCGCAATAACAAAAGTTCGGGGAGTGGGACCTCATACGGGTGGTTAGCCCGTCTTGAATAGAATCTAAGTGTGGCCTATCCGCTACAAGCTACATGCACAAAGTGACAATCAGTGTATGATATGGATTTCCGTTTGTATTTTAGCATGCAAGACCAGAACATTGTTAGAAAGTTTTTACACTTCCTTACTATTTAACTTGCCAAATATCAACCCAACCACTCACGTAGTCCCCACTTCTGCTCTCTCGATTCAAAGTTTTATTGTCATGGTAATCCAGGGGTTTATCCTTCACTTGAAAGTATACTCTTTCCGATACATCCATTTCCATGTTTTCATAAAATAAAATTACCACAATTTAGGTGTGACGAGATTTTGAGTTTCGTTCTAATAGGAATTGGCAAAATTTTTGCCTTGTACGGAAGAATAGGTTGGTCAATATTTTGCATCATAAATAAAAGTTTGTCTTACTTTGATTTAAATTTTACATCTTTCTCCAAATTACAATAACCAGGATGCACAACAAAGAGTTGGCGCATTTTCATGTCGGCGAACCCTATTTATCTTTTCGACCGCCATGTAACTGGGATTAGCAGATTTTCAATGCCTCAGTTTGCGTTCACAGCTTTAACAGTGATGATTTGGTGGAGCCAGATGCATGTGACTGATCACCATTAAAATAGTTCGTCATTACTGGCCCTTTGAAGGAGCGACCGACAAAATTTATGCTTTTGCACCTGGGTAATGGGATCATTCAGCGGTGCATGCGAAGGAGCCTAATGATTGGCCATTAATAATGGGTTGGATACCCAGTCGACCATTAGACATTAAATAGGTCTTTATGACTATGAAACTATACCTCAAGAATGTATTCCCTAGTAGTTTTTTGAAGTACAGATTTTTTCGATTACATTGGTAGTTACATCTCTAAAAAATGTCGTTGGTACCTGACAGTTTAAACATTGAAAATAAGCTATAATAGACATGGAAATCACCTTAATGTCAATGTTTTACTCAAAATGAATGAATACCGCCATTACAATCTAATTCAGCTTTTTTTCTGTTAAAGCAGGAATAAGCTGGAGCAAGCTAGTCCAAGACGTTTCCTCGGGACGGTTCTTCTCAAACCGCTTAACTTCCTGTTTCACTGGCACCAGTGCCCCTGCTCCCTAGTCGATCGGCTGGTTAGAAATATCTGGGGGGTTTTACACAGTCGTCTTATCTGCGAACGACCATTTTTGATCAGTTTCAAGAGGTGTGGAAATAAAGACTCGCTCTGCGACTCTTTTTGGCGATATCGATATCATTTTCTTGGGCTCACACAAAGCCGTTCCCAAGCCTAGCTACCGGGCACCTCGTATCTCATCAAATTGTGTGATTCATTTCCCCTGTTTCTATCTCATAAAGTCGCGAGTGCAACACTCAGTTCCCAAATACACTGTTGGGGGACTTCATATTTCTGCGTATTTGCCGCATTACAAAGGCCATTTACTAAATGATCCTCATCGCTTGTCTTCTAAGCAGGCAATAAAGTTGCCATCCTTAGAAACAAGCTGGTCCTTCTTGATGTGTAGATTTGACGTTATCGCATACTTCAGTCTTGATATAATTAATAAAGTTACGTTAAAATAACAGATCATCACTCTAAGAACTACTGCTTGACTTTTCGGGTAAATTTAATGTAATAAATATCTTAGTGCGTGCACACTTGGTAGGGCACTATTTAAGCCATACATGAAATCGCCAAAATTTCATCTGTGTTTAAAATAGAAACTTCCCACTACTGTGTTCTCTAAAACGATCAGGGCTTTGCTACTGCAGCTCGACCTCACAAGTGGAAATGCCTATTGATTGATGTTTATCATCTGATTCAGCTAAACACCCTAGCACCCTGTTACCAGAAAAGATTGATGCTGAAAGGGTGGGTTTTTTAAGGATGAAGATGGACACTCCAAAGCCCAATAGGCACGTGGCTGAAAAGGGAGAAAACACCCTTAGGAAGGGGAGTTGGACATGTGACTGGGCAGCAGTTTTTAGATGGCCTATCTGTTGATAGGTGCAGTCAGAGGCTCGATGGGGTAAAACAGAAAAAAATTGGAAATTTGGTAATATTAGTAAGTAGCAGTCTAGATGTCAGATGAGTATTCCTTGGATAGGCTATGATAAGTTAGCACTGTAGCGCAGTAGCTATGAGGAATTATTACAGCTGCCTGTGGGTTCGTTTTCATTTCAGCTTAATGTTAGCTAGCTATCCACATCATGCTTACTATTTTAGATTTTTGATTAACCATTTTTCTATTTCATGAAACAATTGCACGAATATCCATTTCCTGTTTCCCTTTGTTCTCACATGCGCAATGGCATTTCGTTCAGGTCGCTTTTAGCCACAAATTTTCGAGTCCCAATAAAATGATTCCATATATTTACCATTTTTTATTGCAATGATAGTCGGTATTACCCACATTTTCTGTGGGTATTATTTTCTAGAGTTAAGAAAAAACTAAACTAAGTCTCAAAGTGTCAAAGGGATAAGTGTTAATGATACATAATGCGTTTACAATATTTCTTCCGGCATCTAGTGTAAGTAGGTCTAATTAGTAAGAAATCTGAACCGTTATTTGGTTATTCTACCATATTACATATGGGAATTCCAGCTGTAAATTATTTAAGGGATGCGGTCTGTATCCTACAATGCAGCTCCTAGAACGTGGATGTGCATACGTCAAAAGGTATTCAGATCTCTCTAATCTCATTTTGTGGGAAATTATTTTGGCTGCCACAAAACCTCCCAACTGACTTCAGCACCGTAGCACTCAATTCGTAGGCTCTGGAGTGTGGGCGTTTCCTGCGACAAATTCGTTCACCAGCCTTCAACAGATCCCTCAAAGCAAAAAGAAGTAAAATATTGGACACAGATGTAGTTGATTTATACATGCGCACAATGCCGAGAGAGGGGGGAGGGCAGGGTTAGCATAGACGGGACCATTTGATTGAGTGTCTCGAGATAGAATATCGACGAGGGGGATATATAGGTCGGGCGGGAGAAACAAACTTAGGAAGAGGAGGGAGAGAGGTAAGAAGGCGCTTTTAGAGAAATGAGGAGCTTTGAAAAGGCACTAAACTCTGTTCCTCTTTTATACACACGCACACACAGTTACGCAGCGTGATGCGGTCAGCAGATAGGCATAAAACGCGAAGATATGTATAATTACAAAAGACATAGGCGTTGCTTTCTTATTGAGGGGTGGAGGACGGGGGCAGAGAAGGGGTATGCTTCAGTAACAGGCGCTAGTGTGCTCACTCGACAGACGACGCGGTAGCTGTGGCCACTGCCGACTGCCCGTTGAGGCCAAGGGTAGTCGTTGGAGACGGGGTCTGGTGGCTGTTGGAGGCCACGTTGGGCGAGAAATCGGGTTTCGCGAGGCGGTAGATGTTATGCTGGGCGCCCCGTGAGGACTTGGAGACCTCCAGGACGTAGGCGATTCCCAAGAGCACCTCATCCGTGTTCTTGTTCGTTACAATCTAGCAAAATGAACAGAGTATAGCTGTTGATGCGCCTTTTGGGGTTTTAGGAAAGGCTCAGGCGTCAACACCTAGTGATTTCTACTCCATATCGTCTACCCAGCAAGCAGATCTTCCATGGTGCTTGAATCTAACTCATCTCGCCAGTCCCCGGTACAATCTCATACTAACAGTGGCTTCAGTGGAGTTCATCGCTATCAGAATACATAAATAGACACAACCCTGGATACCGATGGGGACATGCCGATACTCACCGCAACGCACACTTAGGCACTGAATCTCCATCCGCCTTGTATTTAATAGATTCTCACGTGGTTTAGAGAAAATTGACATAAATAGTAGGAGATCGACATTCAGTCAATTTTATAGCCAATACTTCATTTGTGGACAGATGTGCTAACCAAATCGGTCTACTAATTGAAAATCTCGAAGCCATCGACCACTTCAAACTAAAGTCGTGGCGTTTGAGTGTAGTAAAATTCTAATGGCTTTTAGAGGACAAATCCCGGTATTAGTATTGAGCCCTCAGCTGCCTGGCTAGTAGGTTTCAAGGTCATGTTTCATCAAATCATTTCTTATTGCATCCTTGTGATTATATAAAGGCAATTTCATGGTACTCTTCTGTCGGAAAGCAAAGTTAATCCATCTCAATACGGAAACCCTTTTGAATAAGTAAATATTGGAGCACATCAGCCTAACAATAATAAATTTATCTTCGAAATTCCACATGATGTCACAGAAACCTGAACACTTCCACTCTGGGTTCTGGAGTGCACTATTTCCCATTCATTTAATGAAATGTATTTGAAAACCGATTACCTGAAGAATGGTGAAATTCTCAAGGACCTGGTTCATCTCAGCCAGGGACGAAAGTCTGAGGAGTTTGGCAATGAACTTCTTCATACAGGCGCACATTGGACTTCGCAGCTGCTTGTACACGTATCGCCCGTTCTCCAGCACTGGGCTCTCGTACTAAATGGGAAAAGATAAATCGTATGCTACTTATATCATAAAAGTAACAGCGTTTTATATGTGGTCATCATCTACCTCCAACTTCTCCACGAAAGGTGAACTGTACGAACAGAGCCGTGTCGAGACCAGCAGAGGTACGTCTTCCGTCCCCTCAAATCTTTAATGGAACAAATTTTCATCAAAATCGGTAAGGTTGTCCAGAAAATTCAAATAATTCGAGTTTTGGAGAGTTTATCTTCATACAAAGTGGAATGTATTAAATTGTACATTTTCAATCAATAGCAAAAAATTCAAAACGCAGACTATTGTCATTATTTTCACTTCTTTTGCAAAAATATAACGGAGTAATGGGTTTGGCTTTGTGCCATTATATTTCATCCTTCCTAGAATACTTTGTAATAACATTGTCGAGTTTCGGGCTATGATTGCTTATCCTGTGGGAGGTGACTTGATAAATGGGCTTCCTTGGCTGACAACTGTTTGGGACCGAGCAGTTTGCTTCAAGTCCCGCAAAAATCAAGCAGTAATTTGTTAGTCTATACGTCTAGGTAACCGACGGAGAAATATCGCCTTACTTACTAGTTAGGGATAATAAAAACAACTCCATTCCGTTAAAACACCGCGATGTTCAGCCTACTCAATTGCAAATGCTTTTACAAACCCTCCTGAACTAAATTCCCCTCATTCTGAATGTGGTTTTTGTGTTTCGATTCACTGATACGCTTTATCGACACTGAATCGCTTTAAACCTATCCGAGATGCGATTGATGGGCTTGAGTTAACAGGAGGAGGTTACATGAAAATAAAGAAGTTCATATCGGAGGACTTCACCATTGCGGAGCTACTGGAAATACCGCTTTGGATTTTTAGCAGTTTAACTTGTATTAATATCTATGTTTAATGTATATCGGTATAGTCTGTAGGCAACAGGAGCTTAACTAACAAAAGGCCGCTCCGACAGCTACTGCTTATTGCTAAACGTAAGTTTCAAGAACTCATGGGGTTTTGATGAGGTGATTTCATCGAGCGTGCGAACCCTACAATAATAGTAATAAGTTTGACGAAGTGCTCATTTAACTCCGTCACCGAGGCTCAACACCGACATGCAGTGAGGTGGTGATGGTTTCAGGTATTCTACATACCCTCTGCACAGAAGTTCCTGTGCTGGGAGTGACAACGTTTTTGAATATTTTACGAATCAATAAAGTTTAACTTTTGCAATCTTCGTGGCATCACACCTATCAAGGTTATATTTGTACTAATTCCTCTATCAAAGCTCAAGACAAAGCATTAGCGCCATTAGAAGTTAACCGTTTGAGTCAATCCCAGCCACTAGAATCTGTTTGCCAATGACTATACGAACATCTGTTCTGTAGTCCTAGAGGGGGTAGTCAAACGCACGGTTTTGGGCTAAAACCCTTTAAAGTATTAAAAAGTCTACAAAAATTAACTTACATTGAGGAAACAGCGTAATTGGCTCCCTCGGGGAGATCAGTGCTTATATCTGCCTAAAAATTCGCAACAAAAAAAGCACTTTAAAATTACCGTAAAATAGGAGAAATAGTTTTACAACATAATGACTCCTGTTTCAACACATACACACCAAGAAAATGCGTGAACTGGCCGACAAAAGAAGTGACGATGTGAACAACAACAAAATACTCAAAAAGACGACAAGTAGGTGCGTCGGAACTGAGAATACAACGGGTGGGAGTGTTTTACCCCTGAATGTCATGTGAAGCAATGTATAGCTTGGTTGGCGATGAACTGAAGTATGAAGTTGAGCTCACAAAGTCAGGGATGCAACAAAATGTACATTTGATATAACGAGACTGTCACCATAGCGAAGACAGTATTCCACATCGTCACGATTCTCAGAAAAATTATAGACAGATAGCATAAAATGCACTATCTCTACGTTTCTCCTTTAACAGCATTTATCCGAGTCAACGCAGCTTTATCTTATTGTGTAATATGGAGAGTTCAGGCGCACTATGGTAAGTGACGCATTGTAATACTCCTCAGATAAGTGGATTATGACAGATAAGTTATTGCATATTTGACAACTTCATGCGAAACATAAATGTTCGCTCGGTGAATCTGAAAGTTTATTTCACCTTTTGCAACAAGATTCGCCAACGCCTGCCTACTTTACTCCACGTGGGAGGCTTTTAGTGCTACCTGTAAACAAATAAACAAGCGCTGATCAAAGCAGCCGTTGTGGAAGTAACCGAACCGAGAATGAAAGAAACATTTTTATTGGGGCCCTCGACCAAAAATGTATGTTGAGGGGTAAATACTGGGCGTAATGCTGTGCTGCGTTTGACGGGTATAGAACAGTTGCTGGCTTCCGATCAGGTACTTATGCTGTTGTTGCTACAGCTCCTCTACTGACAACCACCGTGGGCTTTCAAGGCGGCGGGGGAGAGGGAGATCGCTAAAATCCTCCCCCAAGGGGTGACCTACTCCCGTCCTCATACCTGGTAATCATGCGTGTCAATTTGGAGCGAAGACAGGGTAACAGTCCCATGGTGTTCTGAATTTAATGCTTCCTGAGGGTCAGAAAGATACGTTTCTACCAGAGCTGGAAGGAATCTACAAAAACAGGCGACTTCTACCACACTTAAAATAATAATTGTGAAAATGTTTTCTTCCGATAGCCGCTACCACTTCTTGTGTTCGTAATGTAGTTAAAAGGGTCTTATAGAGCATGTTTATCCCAAAAAATACCTTTTTGAAAACAGCATCGGCTAACACCGCCCAATCCTCATCCCTTGGTTTTCAAGCATGGACTCTTTTACTCTCTCTCTCTCTCCTGACCAAAGGCTACCTTTTAACCATGTTTTCTAAAAGTGTACGGACCTGGAAACGTTTCTCAGCATCGATGCACACAATAATGGTAACTTTAATGTCAATAAGCCAATTCATTCTCCTCACAATAGCATACAAAGCTTGATTTAAGCCTTGGGATTTCATCTTAACAAATAAGGTAAGTTAACCTATCATTCACAAATTTTAACTCATTTTTTTCTCAAAACTTTCAAATCTTACAATTCTACATATAATATCGCTTGATTCAGCTACAATTTGATTTTGATGCTTACATTTTTAAGTTGATGGCGCAAATAATAAAAGTGTCTGTTGTGATTTCGTGAGCATAGTCGCGTAATCCGAGAGAATAACAGGAGACATTGTTTTCTCATAACGTTGTTTATCCGGGGATTGAGAAAGACTAGCAAGGCATTTTTATCTGAGACTCCAGTTCCGTGCACTTAATAATGTTGGTGTGGCAGGATCAAGCACTCACCCATAGCTTCACCAGGAAGAAGACATTCGGCGAATCCTCCTCTATGAGCTGCTTGAGTCCATCAGTGGGAAATTTGTCCCAAATCTGGCTCGCGTCAACCTCCTCCAGCACAGGGTCAGAGGGATGCACCGTGTTGGTTGTTATGTGCGCGAAGTTGTGCTGCTTTATAGGCGCCGACTCCGGATTTATGGTCTAGTGAGAGGATATCAAAGAAATTAAAAAGTACTACAATGGGAAGAGATAATGCACATAAAATACTAACGTAAAACTTAATCAAGTGCCGACGGGGTGATGGAAAAAATATTATTCAGAAATTATCCACCTCTCAATATACAGCGAAATCCTCAGGCTCATCTGGGGCGAGCATTCGATGACAGAATGGCAATTTGAAAGGAAGGGGAAGGTAACTAACGAACTGAGGGTGGCTTTACTATGAGAAACGACACTAAAAATCAGGAATTCAAAAAAAAATACTGAAACATCACGATCTTCATTCCCAAGATATAGAGCTGAGAATTAATGTGAAAACTGATGCGTTTGAGCTCCACAACCCGAGCGGTGAGGCAGCATTTTATTGGCAAGAAAGGATTTTGCGATCACCCAGCAATTACGTTTGGTGTGGGATGAAGTGTCAGCCCCGGATTTGACAACCCTTTGAATTGCCAACGGACCGAGTAATTTGGTTAGGCGGATTAAATTACCCCCTAATTTCTCGATGTGGGAAGAGAGTGAAATTACTAAACTCGAATTTCAAAAACCTGCAAATCGCTTCGTAGCTTAAATGATTAATTGTAACAAAATCCAGGATTATTTAATGAAATAGCTGATCTCCCAGGTTCAACCGAATATTAATCTGGATTGAAGTGATAATCACGGCCAACGTTGTCATCAGAATCTTTTTTACCCAAAAAATCATACACCGCGACAGCCGCCACTATTCAAATTTTAAAATTTTCACAAACACTCCCAATAAAAGTAGGTGCATGACTATTAAGTATTATTTTAAAACCATCAATTGACTGAGATATTTGGCACTTTTTTAACTATTCGCGTGCCTTTTAACTCAATGGTTCTTATTAGTTATTTTGATCTCTACTTCTGCCTCTGTATTTTTTGATAATGCACACAAAACCCTGTGCATCTCACCCACGAAAAAATCGTAAGCAAAGCGTTTGATAGCAGACACCGAAGCAGCGTTATGCTAGCAGCACTGTTACACCTTCTGTGCTCATAGTTTACAATCAAAATCGGCGACCTTCCTCTCTTTCAATTTTAAATCAAAGGAAACCTTAAAGTTGGAATAGTTAGAGCATATTGTAGGAAACGGACATTCAAAAACTTTTAATGAAAATGAATTTGCTGCCATCAAGGCTTCCACATGAGGATCTAACCAGGAGAACAACCCCTTATCTATGCAAAACTTGGAACTATCAAGACAGCCGGATTTGACGTACAAAGCCACCAAAATTTTGGAGACCGCGACCTCATGACCCACAATTGCGAGCGCTACATTTTTTTCCTATGTTACGGAAATTGAAGCATCTGAAATTCCAGTAAAAGGTAAACGCAGAAGAAGGGATTGTCCTACTTAAAAGTGCACCCCCCAACCTCCCCCCCGCGCCCCCAGCGGATCCCCTGGTTAGGCACGCTCTGCGTAGTGCGAACCCAGCTCCCACTACTGCTGCTGTCGTGGGTAGCGCCGTCATTCTGCCGTACGAAAATGCACGCATACGAAGCAGGAGTGCGTGGATTTGTGCGTCCATGAGAGCGTACGTGGTGAGGTGGGAGGGGGAAGAATGGACAGGAAGGCACGTATGCACGCACGCACACACATATGCGGGACGGGTGGGAAACAGTTGCTCCCTTCGATCACCATCATCGTGTCCACCGGTAAATAGCTTTCAAACAAGGGAAGCTCTGGCTGGTAGTAGCCGCAGCAGCAGTAGCAGTGATCTGACACTGTCGCCTAGCTCGACTTGAGGCACACGCACACACGGACCATCCATCTTCACGCGGCGAAGAGCAGGGAACGCGGGCCGTGACGATGGGTCTACCCCCACTCCCGCGGCTGCGGTCGGGAGATCGGAAACCACACAGGAAAGTGACTCGCTTAAGAGGCACCAAACACCACACTCTCCTGTGTACAAACACACATGAATCATTCATCCGCGCACATTTTTCGAATTGGGGCAAAAGAGAGATAGAGGGACATCAAGACAAGTCGATTCAAGCACTCACAAGACAGCGGGCATTTGGTTTTTCATACTTTAGTCCCTGATAAAAACATGTTTATTTGAAATTTCGCGAGACGCGGGTTCGAACAAGCTAGACCGAGTTACTTGAGAGTAAAACCACCACAAAGAGTAACTTTCGATACCATTTACGGCACTGGCTTTAATGTATAGCCTTATTTAATCATCAATCAAACACAAACCGTATAGTTAAGGAAGATATGAGTAAAGTAAAACTGGGATATAATTAAACAATATGATTTCGCCTTGTACTCTAAGGATCCCACGGTGTGTTTTTAACTGTATTTTCCTAACCTTACCCTGCTACACCTTCCTAAATTTCTGAAGCCCACACCTGAGGTGCTCCACAACCGCAAGTTTTTAACGAAACCCGCCTGATCAGACACGCCATCCGTCGTCTCATTGTGGGGTGCACTGGCGAGGAGACACCGCACACAATGCCACGTCAAGGAGTCTGTTTTTAATCTCCGGCGCAAAGGAGAATAATAATCACACTTTATTGACTTATTTCAAGGCAATCTTAAGCCGAATACCGGAGATTGCCATAAAATCCCAACTTATATTTGAATACAGTGATCGCAAACTTAAACACGTTTGAATTACCAGCTCGTTAATTGCTCGGTAGGCACCTACATCCAAATGACACAATTTGTCAATGGCTAATTTATATAGCTGAGGAAGCGAATGGCATAGTATTTCAAGTAACACATACTTTAATTGCTCTTAAGCCATTTTTAGAGCTCTGACACTTTTCCGATCAAATGGATTTAAATTGAATCCCTTTTCATCTACCTCGCAGCGGGAACTTATTTTAATAGTAAAACATACCAGTGCATCAAAAAGCAGTAGTTATAGGAATGAACAGTCAGTTGAAAGGTATTTTTCGAAATTTTCATCTTCGATACTGACATCGACCAATCAACTCGACAAATATTTTCAACAGCGGTCGCCTTACTAAAGATGCTAGCGATTTAAGAGGCACTATTTGTAACACTCACAAGCCGTAGTCCCGTTCTCTTTATGAGTGTGCATATTTTTATTTGTTTTTCTGCTATATTGGTTGCCTTTATGAGAACAAACCTTAAAATTGTAATGACCTGGGTGTGAGAGAATATTAGTACACGTTGCGCCTTGCGACGTAGATCGGAAGAACTTTTATGTACTCGTAAATTGCCCTATTCGATGTACTTTATAAGTCTTCCTACTAAATATTACAATATCGACATTTTCTTGTGATATGCTTCTTCTTACCACGAATAAGGCAGCACTAACCGCCTTCTAAACACCGTAGTGCTGGGCTACGACTTTTGTTTCCAAGCTATCACGGCGTCAAAATGAAGCGTCCTAGACACGTGGGTTTGATTAATAGGTGTGAAATAACACTATTCATGCTTGACAGTGGTAGGCAATGCAATCGCCACATGAACTAAAAGCACTTTTCGACTGAGTAACGCGTAGAAAACCGCACGTCCACATCAAAAGCGCATTGGGTTAAAGATATCTTCTTGAAAGGCTGTGCTAGTATCCAATACCTAAATCTACGCACAAAAAATGCGTAGAGCTCTCTCTAAAAGTGCTGCACTGAGCCATAGTGATAACATGTTTGTAGAGGGTCTGGGACGTCAGCAAAGGCACACTCAAGCCCACAAGAACACAGGCAACCCAATAAACCAGAACGTGAAGTAGCCGCAAAACAAAATACAACCGACCAGTGCGCGCAAAGGCCATCTGGTACTGGCTACCACTATTAATGACTCAATCGCGGCAAAATGTCAGTGAGAGGCGAGAGGGAGAGAGAACGAGATAGATCAGTACACACACAGGAAGAGCCATCCCCTCCTGGCTAAATGCCAAGCGCATACACACAGCACGAAGCACTTGCGTTGAGGGCGCCCATTGACGATAGTGGAAAAGAGATACCCCCAAACTGGCGCGCCCCACCCCCAGCCATTTCTACTGCAGTCGAGACAACGGAGAAGGTCACGTGTGAGTGCCCAAAGTAGGGGTCAATATCACGTGGTATGCGTGTGTAGCTGAAATGCATTAAGATTAGCACCAGTTTTGGGGCGATATGGTCCCACTCAGGGGTGAAGTTTCATCCAAAATTTAAGTCTGGGTTCACAAAGGGGAAATAAACCCTACTTTTATCTGAAGCGAAGTTATAATCCTGGATTCTAGTGGCTTTAACAGGACACCGCGTAGTCTACCTGAACACACAAGCATACGGAGTGGATGATTAGTACAACGAGAATGAGGAAGAGCAGGAATTTTTAGAGAAAAAGTACAATCGCTCAGTCATTGCTAATTAGCATGAACTAAAAACCGCCAACACTAGTGCAACTGTATCAAATCAATCCAGTCGCTAGGTGAGCCGATCCGAGTTACGTTAATGCGGGGGAGGGAGGGGGGTTGGGCGGTCAAGATGCTCGCCAGAAACTATTAAACCTCTGAAGTTTAATTCAACGGTACCGCCAACTTTCAACTCGAGAATTATCGTCTAGAATTATCGTGAAAGCGACTTAACTGTTTGGTATTAATGCTAATTAGACTGCACAACCGAAAGAGGAACTAATTGGACTAAATAGTCTGTTCACAGAATGACCATCTGAATTATGTTGAGGGCTCACTCCAAGTTAGCCATGCACAAATCCTATCCACTTTACTATGTGCTATTCGATATTATTTGCAGGTACTCGTGGAAACTACGCAGGAATGAAGAAAAATTGTCCGTTCAGAAATGGCGATTGAAGGACACTGCTGCTTATTCCTAACTTGTATACTAAAAATACAACGCCACAAGTTCCATGCAAATTTGAAACAACAATCTAATTTGTAGAAAAATTAAAACCTCATTTAAAACAGTACGAATAAAAATAAACTAAAATGATAATAAAGTGGCACGTTTTAATTATTATCTGCAAGGGCTACAAAAGGATGCCTTGGTACCTTTAAGGATTGCATAATTGCCTGAACGCTGCAAAGAACCTGGTTTGTACTATATCTCATTGAAAGTAGAATTAAGTTCCCTGGCCATCTTTTCCATTACTTTTGGTTGGATGTGGGGAGGAACTTACTGAGGTGCCAAATGCAAGGTTCCCGAGTCATCTTACCTCAGGTTATTAGATATATACAATATACAATTGATAACGCAAGCAATTCTCGACTTTAAAAACACCAGAAATCTTCAATGGCATTGGAAAGACGGTTAATTAGATGCTTTAGTGGCGGAGTGTTGGTTTTACCCAATTCCATCAGATTGGATCTGACAGAATCGAATTCCTCAAGGAAACACAAATCTTGATTGAAAGATTTAATTCAGAAAAAAAGATGTCTAAGTGACAGTCTTCACAAAAAGCATTTTTTCAAAGAAGGAACAGAACCCCAATGGATTTAGACATCCCTTTCGGGGTTCATGAGGTCATGGTTTTGAACTTGATTGATTTTCGATACTGCGGTGAGTTAAACCCCTGAATCCACCATTCCACCTTCATTGACGGACTTCTCTCTCACTCTTCCAAAGTGTCCGCAATTCACACTGTCACCCAACAGCCCCCGTCCCCTTTCCCGTAAACGCAGCTGGTCGGCGACAAAGGAGGAGGATCTGAGAGGGGTAAGGCCTCGGAAACACATGCACGCCCTCGTGTACAACAGCGCACAAGTGGTAGGGTGACCAGCCCGCTCCCCTCCCCATCCAGCAACCGTTTCTATTTCTGGTGCTGCTGTGGCCTTGTACATTACAACTGCTCTGTGTGTTAAATTGCACAGCTAAATCACGCATACGCCAGGAAAGCAAACGCGCCTGCCCAGAACACAACGCAAGGCCTGCCCACGCTCGCTTTGAGGGCTCTTCGAATGGACGCTAGTGTAGGAGGGATGAAGTACCCACAAACACCGCAAAAGCATGAGCAGATACATCTGGATCCAGGCAATCGATGAGGCCATAGGAAATGTTTATCACATGTCTATCCACCGAGGAAGAGGCAAATTACATTTTTTCAGATTCGAATCGATATTTCTAAAACACTAACATTATTAAAGAGTGGTAAAACGGTACTAAATGACCTGCATTACAGCAAAACTACCATCCTCATTAGTTCCATTTTCATGGTTGAATGAATCGGGTGGATTTCCTGAGTCCCTCACTATAGTGTCAAGTTCGTTCTCATGCATGAGAAAGTGAATCCATCAATCATATTTCAAAGCTATTACGACCTTGACATTCTTCATTAAAAGCACTTTTCTACTTCAAATTACTCTCAATTCTCAATGGGGAATCGCCCTAATACTCCGAACAACATCCTTAATTAGAAGTAATGAGTTAAACAAATGCTTACTTCTATTGTTATTAAGATCACTTAGTTGGAGGTTCATGAGTCTGTTTATAGTTTCAATAAAACTCTCACAAAATAAAGCACTTCCCAAGTAGTTTTCCCCTTATAGTATTTTCCCATGCTTGATTTGCACAAGCAGGAAAATACACACTCCATACCTACAGGAATCCACCTGCATTAATGTAGCCCCAATGGGAACCGATGACTAATTTATGTGGGTTTTAATGAGTAGATAAAAGCCCTATACAGAGTTCGCTATTTGAGGAATTTCATGACAGCAGTTAACAAGCACTAATTGCAGTGATATCCGAAAATAGTAGTAAACACCCCCCCCCCTCCCTAGGCAGTATAGCTCGCAAATTGAGGCATTTTCAAGCACAACTATGAGAAATCTCCCACTGCTCACCAAATCCTGCGCTCCAGACTCAGTCACTTGCGATGGGTACTCGACAAAAGCACAAAGCTCCACTAGGCGAAGTTTCTCCGAGGCTATTGACCGATTAATCCACCTCTGCATTCCCATTTCCCCTGCTCCAGCTGTCCCAGCTGATGCCGATGAGAGTTGCGGTGTCGATGTCGGAGGCTCCAGCATCATCATTTTCGGTATCGGAGGCAGTAGGTGGTGGTGGTCATTGCCCTGGTCCGTACTCGACTGTGCTCCGGGTGGCAGGGATAAGGCGCCCGTATTGTGGCTGTTGCTATTGGACGCAGTCGGAGACTGGAAACCCGTGGGATAGAGGCAAGTGTCCAGCACACCGGAGGAGTTCGACGACCGGCCAGTGGAGAAGTAGTGCTCGATGCCCGCAGCCAGTTGCATCGCACTGAAGTCAGGCGGTGGCGGCGGAGGTGGAGGCGTCTGGTGCTGCTGTGGCGCCACGGCAGTGAATGCGTGACCGCGTTCACCGCTGACGCATTCACCCAGCTCAAGAAGCGGAGGGAGGGAGGGCGAACTGAGGTGGTAGGGGTGTTGCTGACGCTGGTGGTGATGGTGGTGGCTGTAGAGAGCAGAGTAGTGGGCGGTGTCGGAGGGGAATGCTGAGTTGTGCAGTGAGGAGGAGGAGGAGGAGGGGGGGAGGGGCAGGACGGGTCCTGACATGGCCACGTTCGGCGAGAGGCCGGAAGAGGGGGGCGGGCAGGGCTTCATGTCCACGTCGCCGTGAGACAGTCCTCCGGTGGACGGGTGTTGGTGGTGGAGCTGAAGTGAGCCGTGTTGACCGCTGTTGTTCAGCGCCAGAATACCATTAGCTCCATCGTAGATATCCGAGTCTAAAAAATGATAATCAAATGAGTCTGAAACGAATCTACGACCCACGAAAGACCAATTCTTTGGATCTTTTGATCGAAAAATCGACGTTATTTAACTCATTTCATTTCAGAGCATCTTCAACCTAATAATGAGTGCACATTTTAAGTTGCGATACCCTTGAAGAACCTGATTTTGTGACATGTGTTTGCCAACAGAAACATCCTCTGGAGTTGAGCAGAACTCTAACAGCGCTAAAGTAAGAGCAGCAGCGCAGCAGTTCCTTTTCTTTAGCGTCGAAGGTAAGCTTGTTATAATTGATTTTGTTGATTCACATCAAGAGTATAGTTGCTTACTTGTTAGTACCTTAACCCAAGTCATTTTCATAAAGTGACATTTTCTTAGAGCCTCAAGATTAAAGGTTAATCGTTTTGTTAAGTAAAAAGGCACTATACCCTGGGGACCACCACAGTTTCGTTGAAATGCTTGGACTATTTTGGGTGCAAAGGAGAAAAGGAAACGAGCCAGTACAATACAAAGGTATCTAGTGTAAAGTCACTGGCAAGCTTGAATGGAAGAATGACCGACTCACATTTCCTTTACTTAATACCTCCTCCAACAAAAGAGCGAGTCATTGACCATTGAGGGTTATATTGAGTTAGAAGCACAGTGAAGGACGACTACAGAGAAACTGAATTTCAGGCTACTCGATAACTGTGTTATGCCCTAAATGCCGCTGTCTGCAATCACGTGCATGTGCATTATTTTGCTCTTAAAACTCCTCCCCTTCCCCAAATACCACCCAGCACCGTAGGTCTTGGGAGAATTCGGTAAAGGTATAAAATATCACACATAAACCAGTGTGCGTGTGTGTGGTGCTTTTAATTATCCCATTCCAGTGCGGCCCAGTTAAGAAAAACATTTCCATTCCAATAAAAGGAGGCGAGTTGGGGTAGGAGGGATGGCGTTTTTGACCGAATGGGCACGGCAGTACTCTACTCGACACTTCTATAAATAGAACACTCCTACTTCCCCTCTTCTCGCAGAAGGCTCCTGAATTCTGCTTACGCAGCTTCTAGATGTTAGTGAAAAAAAGCACGGTTTTCACCCCAGGAGTACTTGTTCGCTGTTGGGTTTTTCTCAAACGAATATACCTGCACTTTCAATGGTCAGGTGTCAAGTTTCATCAATGATCCCGTTGTCACAAATGAAAATTGGATTTTTTAATGGATAGATTGGTTTGCTTAAAGCACATCTCAACTCGCTCGATTCAAATAGTGAGTTATTGTCAGCGCAGCTGTTTTGAAGGCTCCGGTTCACGTTGATAGTGTATGGATTTCGTGGAAGTTGCAATAACCTACGAAGTCTCCATAAAAGGCATTCAAATTTGCTGTTTGATGGCTATGACGACCAGTGTGGTCTTGAAACACCTTAGATTCATTCGGAATTCCTATCATCACTGCAGCATAAAGATCGTGACAACGAAGGGTAAAATCTATTTTTAAGTACGAATTGAGAAGCTATATATATATATATAAAGTGAGAGAAGCCATCTTACTAATTTACCGGAACGCTAGAGTCCCCTTCCTGTGAGGCTTTTTTTCCTAAGAAGCCTTAGCAAATCATAACTTGGCGTATATGAGTGGGACTCTAGCTGTTTTTGACGCACGTCGATTAAAATTTGCGACAGTGCAGTACCATCGACCATTGCCTTCAGCCAGTGTGCTAAACGTTGATGCACGCGAAGCACAAAATAAATCACCCTTTTCATTTCCACTTCGATTTACTCACATCTGAAGCCCATCCGTTGAATGAGGAATCAGCCGGTCTTGAGGATTTTAAACTGATTTTTTTCGACAACACAGCTGTTCACGCAACTGGGATTTTAACAAATGGGGAAACGCCCTGCATTCTTTATTTACACAGCGTAATTCAAATTCACGTGCCGTGAAGATAGAAAGCCACCAGAGAGCGATGACGCTTCTTAATGATCTCTGATGTCACACTTAATGCCTGCAAATGGCAAAGCAATAAATACACAATTTGGATTTGTGTATTGCAATGCACTTTGTGACGCCATCGTGTGTGTGGCATTCGAGATTCAGCAGAGTCGGCATGCCGGCAAAGCTGACCGAAAGGAAAAAAATTAATCGCGCAAAGTAGACGAAACATTGAAATAGCGCACTCTAAAAGCAATGAATGCTTAGAAGTAAGTAAATATTCACCGAAGAATTATATGCACATTAAAATTCTACCAAATCTCAGCTTGTTTACTGGAAACAGGATATATGCTAGTAATTCCACCTATTTTTCAGTAAACATAATTACGTTTACGTATGAAATTGTGTATTTATAGAAAGGGTAGGGAAAAAGTTGAAAGTAGCTTGAAAAATAAAATTCGCAGAGGCATTCTGCCTAGGCCTTTTCTACCTTACCACAACCTTTAGAGCCCTGAAACTGGTATTGTTATTAGAAAGCATATGTCAGCATTTGATTATGCATTCTCTGACATCGAGCTAAGGAAATTTGGTGACTAATAATTTGCACAGTAAATAGGTTTGACATCAAAAGCGGTTTTATTCAGACAATAAGTGTGGAAAATATATCAACCTTCAAGCACTCCCCTTTGGCGCGGCTTACGAGACTACAATTTCACGCAGAACGCTTTTATAAAGGCTGTAGATGGAATTTACAACAGCATGAAGCCCCTTAGGAGAGAGTGGTTGTGCAGAGCTACCAACTTAACCCGGCTGCCCTCTCAAGGCGAGCCGGCGACTTCAAAAGGGACTACATGCTACGTAAAGCAAGCCGAGTGAAAGAGCAGGCACACTGTCTACCTCCATTCCAAACTAATAAAGCCCATCCCTTAACCTGCACTCAATCGCAATGTAATTGCGGTTAGGAGTACTATCACTTTGTTTACTTGACGAGAAGTAAGCTTACATTCCTGCATAACAAAAACGTGTGATTATCCCTAATGACAATTTCTAGGGAGAACATGAACACTTGGGGTTTCCCCATAAATAGGACTCGCGTTTAACGAGTATAAGCATAGTTTAATCTGCAGCCTACATCTGCGGTGTTTCAATGGGTGACATCTCCAGCTCACCATTTTTTTCCAAAAGACACTCTTCACAGTTAATGAACGAGCTGGATACTCACCAGCCAGTCTCATCACTTTGCGTTGAGTGGCGCCATCATTCACGGGTGATTTCCTAACAGTATGCGCCGCCTGTCTGTAACTCAAGTGGTCAGACTGTAACTGATGCGAGAGATGCGACTGCTGCTGCTGCTGCTGTGAGTGCTGAATGAGTTGCTGTTGGGCCAGACGTTGGTTACGGGGTTGTGCGTGGAAGGCCTGCTGCATCTTCTGGTGGATATGGTGCTGCTGCTGAGCTTGCTGCTGGGAGAGATACTTCATCTCCCCATCGTCGCCACCACCACCACCAGCGCCATTGCTATTGCTGTTGGTACTGGTGGCTGATTGAAGGCCCTTAGCCACGTCTCGAGACACGATTTGTGCGGAGGAGAGCTTGGCGAGTTGATTGATTGTCTCCTTCTTGATCTCGGGATCACGGATTTTCGCCTGGAGCTCCTTGGACTTGCGACGCGCCAGCACCTGGATATGGCTGGACACCTGCTTACGAGTCCGCACCTTGCCTGTTCTCTGTTGGATGTAGCGCGCTATCAGTTCGTTTCGACCTAAAGCGAAGATGTACTTGGTTAGCGCAGACTAAATGAAAATAGCTATTTTTATGGTCGAAAGTGAATCTTTGAAAGCAGAAAAAGCAGTGATTGCTTAATGGCATCAGAAATGACAGTTTTGACGCGCAAATTGAGCGAAACGCTTCAACTGACGGGGGAATAGAATGTGAGTGCTTTGTGGTTAAATAAACCTTGTGAAGCTTTACGATCCTCAGTAGGGATGTGACTTTAGTTTATTGTATATTTTGCCTTAGAGTTGTAGCTTATTCACATTTTATTCCGATGTGCAATCGATTTTTCGACTGAATAACCGAAAGGAATTCATAGAAAATACCGTCAATATTGCGCGGCAAAACACGACTTCTCAACACCAAGTGCTTGTTGATTAAAGATATACCTTTGAAATGTATGTATAAATGTAGTAGATCCTTGAGATTTGAGGACTCAAAAACTGTCTAAGAAGCATACATTAAATTGGTCATGCTGCCATAAGTTCCGTCTCACAGAAGAGTAAGTGCTAAAACTTTGCAACCTCTTACTACGAATGCCTTTTTTCATTTCAAACCCACAAATATCTGTCGATCTTGGTGCATTTTCACCCATTCTACTAGATGCCTTAAAGGCTCACACAGGAAAACATGCACAGAGTAGCATCATCAGGTCTCATTGAGTGATAGATAAGCTACTGCGCTGCTTTCGAATTCCTTTTGGATCTTCGCCAATTTTTCAATGGCTGGCAAGTGCATTTCAGGCACAATTACCCCGATAATAATTTCGATACCAATAACATCATGAATATGGCTATGTGTACATCTTCATAGCGGGAGTAGTTGAAACAATTCAGGCCCTATATCAGAAATGCCACTCTTATTTACATCACGTGTAAGCCCTGCTAGTTGCTTTGTCAAATCCAATCACACTCTGCCAACACGTTAACAACTCAAATGCATGCCAGCCGCTTCAGGATCAACTTGTGTCAGGCCTCTCCACACAAAAACGACTGGTGCCCAATACACCTGTAAACCCCGTGTGTGTGTGTGTGTGTGTGTGTGTGTGACAACATCAAGAATCGGTCAGTTATGGAATTCAGAGTCAGATGCCTGTCCTTCTCATATTACAATCCACATAAACTACCCGTCAAACAGGCACGCAACTTAGACTTGCCGCAGTGCTTAACTCAATTACTCCCTCATACCGATGAGATAGCTCTGACCCCGTGTAGCACCACTACCGTCTTCAACCAGCCGACGTGGAGCTGAAAACGTATAATTGATTTCAAGGTGTGGAGGGATGAGGCTGCAATGCCATACTTGATTGAACAGGCGCAGCAGACGCAGTGTTTTGGTTTGCAGGCTAGTGCGGTTGCACGCACGGAGGAGAAGGAAATGGAGGAAGCAGCATTCCTAAGCAGGGTGTGCACATGAGTGCGTGCTTGCGCGTGCGGTTGATTTGATTTAATCATAACCTATGCAGCTGACCACCCCCGGTGATGCGCCTGAGAACAGGAGGAGCATTCTCGCCTGGCATGTGTCAGCCAATATTTCAAGTCCGTTCCCCGTCGTTCATCGAAACTTGAACCAAATAGGGCTCCCAGGTCTGGAACAGACCTTTGAGAGAGACGAATCGATAGCGTCGGGGAGGTGGTGGAAAAAGATCGGCATTTAAGAGTGCATTCGCCCCTACATAGACTATTCTACAGCACATTTTGCTACTTGCGACTGAAATTTTAAAATAAATCACCATGGTTGTACGAGCACATTATATAAACATATTTAACATCCACTTCATGGGTCACTGGAACTATATCATGGTGTCTTGAAGCAGAAAAGCACAGATTTACCTTCAGTAATTGCATGTTTGCGATCAGCCCAGAATTGACGAAGTGTAACTTGCGACACTAGTATTCAAAGGTCTTCGAAATTCCCGCAAATTCTATTTATTGGCTCAAATCGAGGCATATCCATCAAAAAAGTCAACCCATAATTACCCCAGTTCATTTAAGAAGGGTGAAATTAAATTTCGCATAATGCAATTTATTTTAAGACACAAAACGGATCTAGGGGACTGTAAAGACCCCCTTGACACGAGTCATGTGATCTGATGGATTTCGACGATGAAACCAAGCGGAGGTGCAGTGCAGTGAGGGATATGCAGTTGCATTTCTAGCATTTTCTCGATTGTATTCAGTAAGTCCATTTTGTAAGTCCCAACGGGAAGGCTGTTAGAGATACTCAATTAAGAGTTTATAGACACACGATTTGCTCCCTAACTCCAAATATGTATGTTAGGCTAACTTTCCACCCACCATAATGTTCGGTTTAAGGCTACAGCAGATTATTTAGATGGAATAACTTAAACCTCGAAAAACAGTCCAAGTTTCCCTTAAGGGATCCAGAAAAATCGTATTCATAATTACTTCGTGGAAAAAGGTAAAGTGGGTGACGACAATGCTCACAAACAAAAATGTTATAACAACAATTAATAAATCGCAAACTAAAAATTTATTTAACAAATTTACAAATAATTTGCGATAAATTCACTTCCAAACGGTCAAAGACCACTCTCTGCTCACGAATGATTTTGGGAACAATTTCAGCACTAAAGCACCATGGTGATGGCTTCTACCTCCGACATCCAAATACTCTACTCTAGCATGAACCACAATTACTGTAAAGGTCCCCCGTGTAAAAAGAATATACGCAAAGAAAACACGTTGGGATCCTCTAATACAGCCTCAACGTCCACCCATCAAGGAACCAACTTTATTTTCCACCAGATTTACGCAATACTGAATTCACAAAAGCTACGTAATTTTTTTCACTGAAAGCAGATAAATTATGGAGAAGAGAATGGGTACCGCCAATGGCGACGGCAGAGTTGGCATTCGTGCAAAAGGCCACCACTCTCGGTAGACGGAGCAGCAAGAAAAAATCCACCAGCAAACACCAAACTCTGCCTACTGTTTTTTTTTTCTTCTCCTAGCCGCCACCCTGAAACAATTGAAGCGGCAGGCACAGAGCACACGCAGAGCGAAACGACAAGCATGTCTCCGCTCGGATGCAGGATTGCGTAAGGCAGAACGGCTGAGAGAAAGGGGACTCCGACCAGAGGAAGGGGGCAGAAAGAGAGGGGAGCAAGGAGGGCGACGTGCAAGGGCGCGTGCTTGTATGGCATTTAAAGTAGCCGTTGCTGCAACTACGGCTAGGGGGCCTTTAATTGCAGCCAAGTGACCGTGACATTTGTTATGCCCGAGGCAGCCTGAAGGCGTGCCGCAGATCCTACTTATCCAGTCACCAACCTCACCTCTTGCCAGCTTCTTTTTCAGGAAAAACAGTACCGGTTTGTCCATAGATGAGACTGCCACGTTTACATCTAATCACTTACGGAGTCCTTAAGTTGCTCTGTGGTAGATCAAAGGAAGGAATATCGCGGCAGCTATAGAGTAATTTTCTGTATTAGAGATACCGTGATCAGTAAATGGTACCTACGTGTTTTCAGCCTGGTTATAGTGCACGGTCTCCCGAGTTCGATAAGGTCTAACATCTCATAGCCTAGTTCTACTGATTTTATAAGGCTTGCATCGATTATTCTATGACGCGTCAACTCGGTCTATTGCTTTCAACAGCCCCGGCACATAAATGGACTTCGATCCAACCTAGGTCGTAAAGACGGACGGGATACCACGAATTAATCCCGATTTCATACGATTCCACTTCTTTCATAAGCCTTCAATGTCTGAATAGGACATTAGCTTAATCTAACCCAACATCCAATGACCAAGTCTCAGTTACTGGGATCATTCATAAAAAGAAGCAATGAAAGTTGAACCCAGTAATCACCTGTATCAGATCAGGATTACTTAATGATTATTCGGATGAATAAGCCGTCTACTTCAGCCTAAATTAGGGTTGACATTCTGCCTCAATTAGGCAATGCTGTAGCCTTATCAGCACGGTGTACGCAATCCTCAAATTGATAAAACCATCCATTTTAGCTGATCGAGAGACCTTAGAATATCCAGAAGCCATTTTACAAATGGCAGTAGAGATCCCTAGAGCAGGCAAACCTATTTATCTTCCTTAATCACGTAACAAATACCAGTGACTGGTGATAAGATATGACATTTTGGAGGCAAGTACTTTGGAATACGTGAAAAGTCAAGGATTTGTTGGCCATTCAAGAGCATTAATTGTTGAGCCACAACTTAGGTGTCCCCAAAACAACTCAAGTTTTATTGATCGCGGGATCTCTGTTCACAGGAGTTCAATCAATTATTTAACTCTGATGAAGTATTGGAGACTAATTCCTATCCGTTCACTGTTTTGTGCTGTAGAAGATTGATAATCTCTTTAATTAGGATTTCGAGGAGTTTTATCATCGTCCCTTCATATAGCATTTCTTTTCAGTCTAGTACTTTTGTCTTTTGGGTTTAAGGGAGGATACACTTGAACAAGCGCATTCCAAAAAAAGCCTAGCTCCCGTTAAAGATAGCTCGATATTTTTTAAAAAAAGTGCCAAAGGCGAAATAAAACTAAACAATAGCGGTTTACAAAGGTTTCTTCTAGAATCTGCTAGTGACCATCAAGAATTTCAGGTATAGATTTGTGAAATTGTCGGTAGGTGGAAAACATGATAAACTACCAAGGATCAACATCTGATGTCTCAAAATAGTGAACTAGCTTAGATCTGTTTGCTAAAAAATTCGAAGTGAGCTTAAGAAATTCAACAAGTTGACCTCGAGGTGATCAGAATCAGGGCCCTCACAACCATAGATTAATTTTCCCCTTCCACCAAGTAGCAAGAAATCACAGACTGGAAACAGGGCAGCAGCAGCAGCACAAGTAAATCGGTAGTGGCATCTGTCATTCAGTTCTAATGATCGGTAAATCAGGGGGAGCGGCTTGGCAATCCGTCTGCTGCTCTGCTGCAGGGTCTACGAGAGAAGGCGGAGGAGGAGATGGAGGGTGAGTCACACTCGCAATTTACCCCAATTCTGCTTCCCACGTCTGAAGGTGCGGGTGTCCGCTCGCTCGGGAGCTTCCTAACCAACCTCCTTCCCTCCCGAGTGCCCTCCTTACCCCGTTGTCGCTCTGATGCAACATCCTCCTCCTCCTCCTTCTTCTTCTTCTTCTTCTTCCCCCCTCCTCCTCCACTCCCCTCCCTCTGGATGGGGACCGGGCAATCTACATCCTACCAATTTCTTGCCAGGAATGTAAACAGCCCCAAGTTAGAGGGATTCGGGAAGATAGAGGACCATTTAAATCCTAGTAACCTCATACCCAAAGGGAATTTTCACCTCAACATTTGTAGTAGAAATTACCTTTTACGCTCCCATAATGGATGTTTATTCCTAAATCTGTAATCGTAGACCGCTAACTTAGGGGGTCACTGCAGTCTCACTTAAATTATTTCTGCTATGGAAAGCTACTCAAAAAAAATTACAAAAACACACATAGTTAGGAACACATTTATTGTACCAGCCGATGTCTGAAATAGACATGACAATTTTTTAATAGGATTTCAAGTCAATGAAGAATCAATGAAATACTGAAAAGCCTAGACTAAGCTAAAGAGTTTAAACTACGTGCTTTATGAGCATAATTGGGAGCAACAAGCTGGCGATCTGGGATGACCGATCGATCAGATTAGAGATCTGAAGGGGTGGGGATTGGGAAAAGCAATATTATCTTAGACTAGGTTTGCAGGTGTCAGACAGCCCAGATATAAAAATCGATCGAAAATTTACGTGCTTGCTGGGACAGCCGGGGACTGAAATCTGTAATTGAACCGTATCCACACCACCAAGGTCCACTCAATCCTCCTAAGAACATCGGGTCTACTCCCGTCTCTAACACTATCGATTGTTTGCGAAAGATAATGTGCCTTCAATTTACATCGTTATTGCACAACATCCGATTTGCTATTTGATTTATTTCAGTCATAAGGAGACCTCTCCGTCAATTAATCACCCACTAAATCGATCTTTCTGCGGAGGATTACGATCACCCCATCCACCCCCAATGGGACAGTTGCTGAAGCTGCTGCAGTTAGCACACAATAACCTCCCCGATAGCGGACAAGACAGTTGCTAGTATCGGCAGAGTAACGGCCATCGCTGCTAGTGCTAGTGCCGTTACAATTGACTGTGAAGCCATGATAGGAAATGATGTTGCTGTGTGCACACACGCGCAGATCTCGCCAGCAAAAAAGGGAAGAGGAGGCTTGAAGGCAAGGCCTGGGAAGAGCAACATTTGGCATTCGGGTAGACCTATTGACCCGTGGAGGCAAGCAGAAGGGGAAAAATTATTCATTCTTCACTTCAATTAATTAACTAATTAATTGATGAATTTATTACAAATGTGTAACGGGAATCGGAATACTGTTACTAGAAAACATTCAAAGCTAAAACCAAACGTAGAAACTTATCAAATGAAGGGATGGGGCATTCGCTGCAACGATTTGTTTAATCCAATTACTTCCAGCTTATCGATTTCGGGGCTATATTTCAGAAAAAAAACGATAATAAAATCCCAGAATCCGATGTGCTGTGCCCTGAGTGACATTTGTCCCTCCTGAGCAAGACTTAGAATTTTCGACTTTCGTGACTTGAAGAATCAATAACAGGGATCACGTTAGCGTCCCAAGAGCCAAGCTTATAGCATAATCACTCAACTCGATAAAATTACAAATTTTCAATATACTCCTTGATAGGAAATGGATATTTCCAAATAAACAGGTAATTTATCAAAGCGGGGAGCCTATAAAAGTTAAAAACCGTTTTATCATACTATCATAAAGTGGTAATTGGCAAGGCTTTGAAGTCAATTTAGGTTCCTATAAAGTGTAAGATGGATAAATTCGATAAAAGCCATAACAGATATACGAGTCGTTAACATATACTGTATATACGCAAAAAAGCTGCGATTGCATGAGTTGACCGAAAGAGAATTTCACCTGTCACTAGTGTATAAGGCTATGTCCTACTTGCGATTCGGAGCCCCGACCATCTGGAAACTGTACATTGATGAGAAAAAATGATACAATACAGTATTTAATTTTGGCGAGAGAGTAAATTTCTAAATACGGTATTCACATATTTCATAGAAAAGTACCGGGTTTCTCAGTTTACCATCGTTCGCTAGTTAATAAATCCCATTTTAATAGGCGATAAAACCCACGGTTTAAATTTGATTTATATTCCAAAGTGAAAACTGATAATGACAGCAATACCGAGAAATATCTGCATATATTTATAATTAGTAAGGAATGATGATTAACATTCGGAAGGGAGAAAGGTATGATTTCTAAAACCCGTCAGTTATTCAATATTATTTTATTATGCGAGAGACTTCAACTCTAGTCTTTTAAACATCCCGTGTGAGAACAAACAGGCATCTGAATATGATGCTATTTCCAACATTTACCAGCTTGCATTCTATTAAAATTCAATAAACCTAAAATCTTTTCCTGGTGATCCTAATACCCGATATGCAAACACAGGGCATAATAAATTTCATCATGTGTACACTAACTCCTGGGTTATCGCAAAAGCTCAATGAGCTGACCCTATCCGACCCCTTTTCAACTTAGTTGTGCAATCCAAGCATTTCCAAAAGCCACCAACAGTAGTAGAAGCAATACACGTACCATACATCTTGCCCTCCTCTGCGAGGATAATTTTCCGTCGACCGCAGGGTGGATAGAGTTCCAGGGCCTCCTGGAAGTACTGCTCAATCTCCGTGGACCAGACCCCGTCAGCCTCGTTACCGCCAGCGGAGCCACCACCTCCCCCGCCGTCAGCCTCGTCGGACTGGGAAGTCGTGGTTCCTCCGCACTCACTTCCTCCAGTGATGACCGGACTCGAGCCCCCACCACCGCCATGAGTACCCAGGAGTGATGGGGAGATGGCCGCCGAGCGTTTAGTGGCAGAAGAACTACCAAACTGGGGTCGCAGGGAAGCGGAGGCTGAAATGAAGGCAGCAGCCATGTCGTAGGGCGAGGGGAGCCCAGTAGAGCTCTCCCTTTGCTGTTGCGGGGGTTGATTTGGTCGTCGGAAGCCGTGGGAAGCCACGATATTGTGCATGGAGGGAGGTGGTGGTGGTCCGGTCGGGCCATGGTGCTGGCAATGGAGTGCGGGTGGTGGAGGTAGAGGGTAGTCGAAATTGACAACGGGGAGGGAAGTGGCATTTGGGTGACCTGCCGAGGAAGGCAAGTGGGAACCAGAAGAAGACGACGGAGGTTGCATTCCGGATTTGGTCTCGAACATGGATACTGTAGCACTATTAAAATTTAATCTAAAAAAGAGTCCCAAAATAATCACAAGGCTAAGGACTTAATTGCTGTTAATTAAGAAGGTTTTAAAAAATATATCAAAGTTTTAAAATACAACCCAAATAACAGAAGCAGGGCTCTTATAAATCAGTTACTTAATAATGCTATTTAGATTTTTAGGAGAGAGCAATTTAATGCTTTATGGCAAAATATTAGCATATTAACTATTTGATTTAACATTATCAAGGAATACCACATTAAAAGCACTATTTCATACATATTCACTAATATAAAAATACGGAAAACATAAATATAAAGGACGAACCACTCCATAATAACGGGTAGTTATTATTTACAAATGCATGTGAAGTACCTTATAAGTCAGATGGGTTGGAATCCGATGTGTAATATGCTTTAGAAATTACGAGCTCCCAGCTACACGCGCTATTACTGTAAGCTTCGAACTCCACACAACATCCATCTCACGCACTAACAGCTACGCGGGCCAATCGCAATTAAGCGTCTCAAGGCTAAAGATAAAAGTATCTTGGAAAAACAAAGTTTTCTTTGGTCACAAGAGTGGAATAATCACATAAACACAGTTCCAGTAGTAGTTATAAAATAAAAATTTTATTGTTGATGTGGGAAATTAATCCACTGGCCCTTTCATTAGGTTTGATTCATCATCAGATTAGAATATACTTTAATGCTTTAACGTTTCTTCCAAAATTTAACTGACATCCCTACTGTGTCCACACGAGCTCGTAGGCATCATTGATAAAGCTAAATTTTTTAATTTGATAGCTCGATATATGGTTCAAAATCAATTTTTGATTAAAAAGTAAATCTATGATGGCATTTAAGGGTGAAAAAATGCTTGCTAATACGACCTTTCGGCTACTGAGATTTATCACTGTCCTTTACAGTTCTTTAAATATCACATGCGGCTTCCGCCTATGCAAACTTAATGAATATAACAATTGTTAATGCCCATTGATGTCGCGCAATTTCTAAATTACCATGGGCATCGAAGGCAGGGGACTGGATGAAACCTAGAGAGGAGGAACTGAATCACATACAGAAGAGTGAAGTTTGCAATAAATTATAATTACATAATAACCGGACAGCAAAAGGGTTCAACGGATCAGTTCACAAAGGCTCAGTTCTTCCAATACGGCTAGTGTGATAAATTCCAGCCCTTTGTGGTTAAAGAATATGTCTTTATCACTGACTGCGATCATGAGATCTAAACTTGGTAAACCGGTTCAGTGCTATAAGAGCAAGGAGAACAAGTAAGTCCACGAAATTTGAAATATACCCTAGACCTCTAAGCTGATTATGATTCATCTTTTTATATTCAAAATGTTTATAAATGGTACTATATCGTCTATCTATCATTAAAATAAAAAGTTGTTAAAACTGAAATTGATGGGACATCAACCCTTCGAATGAAAGGATGAGAAATTCGAAAATTAGCTGATTATTTCTTTGTAAAATTTTATACTGAGGCAGTTAAAATGATGCCGACGTCCCAGTTTGTTAGCGGCCCGTGATCAGCATCATTATATTCGAATGCTCTTGCATTCTCACATGAAGAGATTTCATTTGACAGCGGATTATCATTCACGAATCGCCTTTTATTGTATAAGAAATGAGCAATGTTTGAAGTGCTTATATATATATATATGTTATCGATATGAGATTTGATGAATTCACAGCAAGGAGGTTTCATAGGATTTGGTTTATTGTTTGAGTTAATCAAGTGCTTAATAATAACCTTTGGAAGCGTTAACATATATAATTCTCGAGATGCGTAGTTTAAGACGGACATCTGAGCAGAAGAATTCATCCAATGGAATAATTTTATTTGACCAATCGAAGAAGGAATCTGCTACATTAAGTCACAATTTCAAAGATCTTAATCGTCGTCTAAAGTCCTCATGGAAGATTATGACGTAATGCCTTTTCTACCATAGCCAACAAACGTTACAGAAACACAGATGAAATTACAGCAGATAGGATCGAATCAGCAAGGGTTTTGATTTTACCTGGACCAACTGAACAATTTAGTTCAAGAGAAGTAACCATTTGAATGTTTAATTGATTTTGATAGTTTGAAGTTTTGGAAAAATTTCTAAACAAGGGCAGATCCATTATGGTCCTCCTTGGTGAAAACGGTGAAAGCAAGTACCAAACAAATGTAAACTATTTTTTGGAACAATACGGGATATCCGTCAACAATGGTAGTTAAAATTTTAAATTTGCAACATCCATCAGACTCTGTTGTCAGAACATCCTACTACAAATACTACCATCCAAAGGAAGCTCTGATACCAAACGGCATTTTAAACAGGTTCACTGACTGCTATCATGTTATAAAGGGTCACTTATTTGATGACGTACAAAATATATCACAGAATTTCTAAATAGTGTGCATATAGTTAATGCTTCCATCACTGAAAGTGCGATTGCCAAAGGCCTTTAGAGAACTCACGTAATGGAAGAGAGGGTCATTTTCTCATTGAAATCGTAATTTTGTAAATGAACACGCAAGAATCAATTTAGTCTATCTTGCATAACTGAAGTTTCTTAATACCTACCTACAGGGCAATAGGTGAAGCGGTGGGTCGATTATCTACCCAGCCAGGTGGGGACGAAGTGTGCCCGAAGCAGGCTCTTCATTTTCTCTACGCCTTCGGTGCAACTCTGAATGTGGCTAAACCCGCCACAGTGCTCCTATCTACGGGCACTGTTGCCTTTCCTCTCAATCGACCTGTCTGTGCAGTGCATGAAATCGAGGTAATTCAGTCGTGTCACTCTCCAAATGGAGGTAATAACAGTTGTGCTCATTGCACAAGCGCGGTTTTGGGAAGGCACTGATGACCTTCATACTTTAGGATGGGCATCATGCTAACCGAATATAGACAAGTGTGATTGTCAAAAGTTATATTTTGCTGCCTATCTTATGATCATTGTTGGATAACACAGCATTGCTGCCTCTTCAGCTTTATGCATCAAGATAAGCCCACAGTGTACTTGAAGAATCGTGTGGTTTCTTTCAGAAATTGTTATGCAACTTGCCCTGTGCTCCATTTGTTTTGAATAAGATTCCGTTTTGCTGCTGAGAAATAGACGAAGGGTTTTCATGGAAAGGGAAAAAAGATACTGTGTAAGATGTGGAAACTGCAAGCTGAGATTCATTTATCACGTTAGTAGGTGACATTTACTGCCATACTGTGCATGACTACGTACTGTGAAGTCCCACGATTTCAACTGCTCTAGAATTACATATACCTTCTAGTTCCGTAAATGCATACAAAAATCATTGAAACGAGGTTAGTGCCTGAAAAGCACAATCTTACCCATGATTGCTTCTATTCTTCCTCCTGTTTGATTGAATCCACAAACCCCAAAGTTCCGTAATACTCTGACTTTCTATAATGCTGTGGAATAGGTGAGTAAAAATCGGTTCGCGATAGTTTAAAAGTAGTTGTGTAGCATCAAGCTCGCAATCGTTTGTTGATCTTTATCAAAAAGAGGGCAGGAGATAGGCGGAGATGGAATAGCAAAACTTTCTAGAAGAACGAATGCTCGCTCTAAAGCCCTGAAAACGAATGCGTGCAATATCTTTACAGTTTTGGCATAGACAACACCGACACTGGTTTTGTGAGATGGCATTTATGACGCACAGTGAGGCGTCTTCATCCCTATGCTCAGAATTCCAGTGGCTCAAGAGGAAAGCTGGCCGTGGTGGGAAGCGTAGCAATGTTCACCGACCCCTACCTGAATAAGGAAGACAACGCAAAGATATTCGACGTTCTGCTGACCTTCTTGACCTCTGATTCCTTCAAACTGAACGCCATCGATGCACAGGATCCTGAAATTGACGCCTACTTCCAGATTCCAGACATATCAACTCTGGCGAATAATTTGAAGGCCTGTCTGCAGGAGAGCGAGGAGATTCCACAAAGTCTGGACTCCGCATTTGACCAAAAACTCTATGCCATGGACACTTCCATGGTCCCAAAGGCTCTTGCGTACGTTGTTGACTAATTTTTCACCTATTCGATTCTTTGAAGCAGTAAGGAATTTTATAGAATTTTGTATTGACACGATGGCTCATTTTTGGCGGACCTTCGTTATAGTTTATGCTTTAAATTGAAAAACTAAAAACCCGGTTGTATTTAAGTATTTATCTATGTTTTTGCGTAAGAGCTTATGAGAAGCTGAGAGTGAAGCATGAACCTTTGACTTTGATCACTCCGGAATTCGAAACACCACTTCCACCACTGCAACCTGCGGTAAGCGAAAGCAGTTTTGCCATTAGTTTGATAGATTCTAATACCACTTGATCGAAATTCTTATGTATAATTGAGTAGAGTGGTAGTGAAAATAGTTCAAGTATTAATTGATTTCATTTCACGAATTGAACGAAACCCCACGTAGTCACACGAATTCCTTGTCAATAGATGGGGCTTAAAGCGTTAAAAGGTTGTAAGTAATCTACAAATATGTGTCCAACAGAAATGTTCTAGTAATGGACACATGCTTCCTCATCCTGGCAGGTGTTTCCACCCAACTTCCGTGAGCTGGGGCCACCACCCCTGGAGCTGTTTGATCTAGACGAGCAATTCGCATCAGAAAAATCCCGACTAGCCCAAGAGGCGAACAAATGTAAGCTCTTAGTTTTACTGAATTTACCACGCAATAAAACGTGCAACCTAGTCAATGAATCTGTTATCGGATGATAATTTAAATAGCTTTAGGATGCGCATAGATGGTACCACTGTAAAGAATTAAACTTTCTTAGATTGCAGCATCATTTTTATAGGTCCCTTAGTTATTCTGGTAGCTATGTAGGGTAGCAGCTCTACTTAAAAATGTGGTAGTGGCTCTTATGACAAATTGTCACCAAGTGTGCATTCCAGTATCAGTCGAAATACTTTTCTTGAGAAGGTACAGAAGACGACTTGGACTACTTCATTCTCCACTGTGGAGAAGTGTGTGGGATCTCACCGAAGCTGCCGCAGTCCAAACGCACAGCCAAAAACATCCTTGAACTCGTGCTCATAGAGTTGGTTGAGTTTAAGAAGACAAATGTGGTATGATCTTGGATGTTCTAATGTTGATTTGAAATAATCTTATCAAAACATGTTTTTCCCTTGTAGGAGAATGATGAAACCTCGACCTGGTGAAGATTTTTGGATAACATCAAACGTGCTCAAGGTTGCTTCAACATCTTAAATAAATCTAAAAAGGTAAAAAAAAACTCAGTTATGGGAGGAACACACTTTCAGTAGATTTAGGATGTCGAATTTGACTGTCGTATTTATGATTCCAATAGAACAGTAGAAACTAGACATACATGGGATTAGTAATTACATAAGCTGATGGGATAATTCGTCTTTCTAGCCTTTAAGTTGGGCACAAGGTGCGGACTTAAGTTGGTGTCTAGTCTTGGATTAGAAACCACGACTGATGACCCTGGCTATTTTCTAACAGCCTCCCGTGGCAAAATAGACTTTTAAACGAATACGAGCTTACAATTTCTATTTTTTGCTAGTACTTTTGCATCAACTTATGAGATATGAATAAAGAATCCATTTGGATCGTGGTGTGTAGGACGGTAAATAAAAAAACGCTTACTGATTAAATTATTTACAATACAAAACCTTTCGAGAAATAAAAATTCAGAGTTGAAATGGTTCATTGTCATTTGCCTGGAATGGTGTTACGAAGGATCTCATAATCTCCCCACTTAGGATGACTATCGTCATTAAATTACGAGAGGATCAATTCAGTGCACGGGAGATAATAGAGAGTTTGGATTTATTTGATCCGCCCCAGCTGCAGAGTTTACGTAGGAGTGTATCTAGTGTATACAAAGGGAGCGTACACTACTTATAAATCCATGATAGCAATGAACCCCGTCCAGGGCGCTGACTGGATAGAACGATTCTAAAAACGAAATCGTTGAGCTATGTTTATTCGAGACCAGCAATGACAAAGTTTGCAACATCCACCTAGAGCCTGGGTCTTTCTCTAGACCCCAACACTAACTATGCAGGAAGGACAATTGTTAGAGGTGCGGTTAGCAGGCTGATAAGAGGTCATGCATTTAGCTGAAAGTAGAGGAAGTATACTGCCTGAAGGGGGACAGAAGTGATCACACACCCAGGTCGCCCAGTGGCGTCATCGTGTCTTTCCCCAGAAATGCTAGAAAAATAGGTTGAACCACTAAGTGGCTAATAGAACCACAGCAAAACCTTCATTTAACAATTACAGTTTAGGGGCATGACGACTAGCAGTTAGGAATTTCTTTCAATTTCAGGTTCTTCATAACCAACTTAACAGATTCAAAAGTTCAGGTTTTATATTAGAATTATTTAATCATGTTAGTGCAATTCATATAGTACTTGGATTTTTGAAAATTTCCCAGAACCATCTCAAGAGCGAATGCCAGTTATGTACAAAGGACAAGATAAATCCGAATGAATAACCTTTTATTGGGAAAACATCAGAACATCTAGCCATCTATTTCCTCATCCCGTTCCTCGGAAATTCGCATGATCTTCGAGCTTCCAACATGACTGCGATTTGTACCGAATCGAATGTTCTCATTTATCCTCAAATCTGTGTCATCCGTAAGAGCATTCGCTTCGGCTATTGCTTCCGCTAAAGCTCGATCCATGTCTTCATTGGTGATTTCACCCTTCTAAAGATATAATTATACGCTATTGAGACGCATAAAGAGAGAACGAAGTAAAACCAGTAATAAATTGAGGAATATAGATAATTAAACAAAATTAACATGGAACAAAGACGCTAACTTAACGCTATAATACTGATCTTACCACTGATGAATTGTTGTACAGCGCCATAGAGATAGGGTCATCAGACGCTCCTTTACTTCTAAACACTTTAAACTCATTGCATGCTTCCGGAGTCCACGATTCGGACATGCGGTAGCCCGTGCCAATGACACTGAGGCCCTTGATCACGTCATCATGGTCCTGCCCCAGCTCGGAGTTGCTGCCATTTGTTAACGAGTCGGACCCCGAAGCGGAAGAGTCATTCAGGCCGTCCTCCTCCTCTTCCTCATCCTCCTCCTCATCCCCCTCGTTCTCGGAGTCCGAAGTCTCTGAGTCGTCACTCAGTCCGAGGCCAGCGACACCCTCGGCTTTGGTGTTGCTGAACTCCGTTGACAAAATGGCTGACTTTTTACGGGAGTTAGTAGATCGAGACTTTGATGTGAACACAACATCGCCTCCTTGGGCATCGTCGACAGATGGGTAGATGTGATCAACACCCTGGAGTAATTATAACCAGAGAAAGTAAAATGCATTAAAATAAGCTCCTATTGGGACTTTAGTCAGCTTGTTTGATCTTCAGAGCTCATATGTGGGGCGTGAAATTAGTACCACAAATATATAAGCTCGTTAGTTCTACAAATTGAAACCCAAGTATTAATACAATGCTCCACAAAGCCTTAGTTCATGGTAGAGAGATGAGAATTATGCTCAAGCAAAGAATCGAGGGCTAATACCAAGTACCAATGTTGGTGGACATTTTTCAGAACTTACATCAGTAATTTTGCGCAGTTCTTCAACGGCAGATTTAATAGCCAGTTCATCCTCTTCAACCCTGCCATCGTCATGATTCATGAATTCTTCTTTGAGACTCTCTAGGTAAGACAAATTCCGAAAATGCGTTAGATAAGTCTCATAGTAAATATTCAACTCTTCTTCCAGTTGCTCATATTCTTCCATGTATGCTGGCTTAACCGACTTTAGGGTAGAACGCCTTTAGTTGGCAATACAGAGTATACCTGGAGTGTCATCAGCCTTTTCCGGTTCCTCTCTAGCTCGCCTTGTCTCTTTTCGATCTTCTGGTTCAGTGCGCTTTCGTCGGTCTTAACGTTAGCTAGAGCTGTTTCCATTTTAGTTATTTCTTCGCGAATTGCACCGGAAGCACCAGTTAGACACTTTTCCACCCATTCTACATCAATCTGTCTATTGATCGCTTCATTTCTAGCTTGACGGAAGTCAACCTCTCGGGTCATATGAGAGTGAAGAGTAGCTCCAGTAGATGTCAATAGACTAGCTAAATAGCGTGTATGTTGAAGTTCTTTCAGCTAACATTCAGTTATAAAGAAGAAAAAATACCCTTTCAACGCTCATTATTTCTGCTATATTAGGGTCTGTATATTCATTATCACCTGAACCTTTATCAGCTTTTAACGCTGATGAAAGAAGATTAACTATTTTAAGCATTTCTTTCACTGCATAACCATCCGCTTTGTATAGTCTTTTAGGGCTGAGTTTAATAAAAGCCTTGTTTGCAAAAAATTTAACCACGATCTTAATGAAGATAACCCGGTCCTGTTCAGCATCCACACATTTTGGTATATCCGCGTTGGGGTCAAAACGCAACGCCAACCACGTAAGAATGTCTGCAACAGCAGGAAAATTTGGATTTCGAAAACACTCTATGGATATTAGTCGCGGATATCCCAGTGTTCTCATCATTTCTGAAAAGTTTCGCATCTCTCGCCAAGACATAGCTACAGAGGATTACGAGAAGATTTTTCTATATGCGCCGTAGCTAAAGATTTCCAAGGTTGTATCATGTACATTCCAAAACAGCAATTATCAATTTTTCATATATTTCGAATTTCTTAAACCATTTGCTAAAAATAAATTAGTCTGATTCTTACATTTTAACCAGTTCAATTAATTTATTAATTTTGGAGTTGATAAACAAGGAATGCCTAATAATTTATTAAGAATCAAAATGGTATTCCCAGGAACAAGGAAGCAGTTATTTACATTTCAAGCCGTTATCGAATGATAAGGGAATTCGCTTTGTCGTTTTGCAAATCTACAGCACAATAATATGATAATCTTAGCAAATTATATCACTTTCCATTTTAACATGCAAATGTATTTGTCTTGAAAAAGGACCATCTTATGACATGCGCAATATGCCTGGGCCATAGAGGTTTAAAATTTCATTTACGAATTCTACGGAATTTATAGATTATAGGCTTAATATACATAAGTTTTCGTTATAATTTGCAATTAATAAGATTATATTTTTCGTAACGGATATCTAATTTTTATTAAATAATTCACTGTCAGATTAAATGGTTTGAAACTATTCTCTTGCTTCTTAGAAATATTTTAAAGTCATATGCTTAAAATAGTCAAGAACTCAAGAAATAATTTGAGCAATATTTTTAGTTTATGTATGTCATCGCTATGACCTTAGTCCAACAGGTAAGCCAGCAGATTTACGAAATTTCAGTCACATTATTTGCTTGAATAATGTTTTGTAATTTATGTTTTATAATCATTGCAATCTACAGCGTCCGTGCTGGAAACATTTATTCAAACTCATATAGTATCGTAAAAGCTCCGGAAATTTACCATAATTTGGAACATATTTTTGACAATGATTTGGATTCATCTGCAAATATATATCTGATTCAAAACCAAAACTTCACCTTGAATATAGAACTTAATGACGATTATTTGATTTCTGAAATTTTAATATCGGGTAACGTAAATCTTGTATGATGTATCTATCAGCCAAGTTTAATGAGTTAATTAACTTTTTTATTAATATTTAGCTGAGCCCAGCAATGCAACAATTCATGAAATCGAAGTGGGATATAACAATGTTTACCGAAGACATGGTATAAAATTCAAATGCGAGCTGTCTAACGGTGCATATATATGTCGTTTTCCTTGCTCAAATGGAAATCATACTATTCCTATTGCTGCTAAAAATATATTTTGGACTGGCGTTCAAATTGGCAAAAGTGGATGGATCAGAGTTAACGAGATTTCTCTGCAAGGATCGATGGTCCCAAATGAAGACAAAGGCAATTTTTAAAAACACATGTCAACATAATTATTTCTTTATAGCTGACGCAGTCCTACAGAAACCATATTCTGTTGAAAATATTTCTAGTAGTGACGAACACTTTTGTGGGGTGTATTACTGGAAGATTTTTGACAAATCCTCCCCAAGGCGAACCTACGAGGAGTCAAATAATATCACAGTTTATTTCGGACATAACTATATTTTAAAGCAAATGGAAGTGGTTTTGCCCACGAAGGGCAAAGATACATTCGGTATGTACAGTTTTGTTTGAAAACCTGTTAGTTTAAATATTTGGGCAAGTTTGCTCATTCCTTCACTTTTTAACCTGGTTGTGACTTATCATATCATTTATATTTTACATAAAGTCAATTTTTGCTTTTGAATTAATTTGCAAGATTTGTCCTTCGACTCGATGAATTCTCGAAAAATAAACTTCAACGTGATTCACGACTGCTTTCTGAAGGAAGAATCTGATGGCTTCCGGAAATTCAGTTGTAGCCTCTCGACTTTGGGAGATATACCAGTAAATCAAATGACATTCTACTCTGGCAATATCAGTAAAATGAAGGTCCTTGGCAATATTAGTGAGTTTAGCCGTTGAAGCTCTAATATTTTATTGTGTTATTTAGATGTTTCCAATTTCTTTTCCTTTTATCTGTTATGAGCGCTAAATTCTTTATTTTCACTGGAGTAAGTGGAGTAGTTAATGTAAAAATTGTGATTTCTGTGTTCATGTTATTTAAATACTTTTATTCCAAGCTAAAAATATTTTGAATAGGTGATGACCTAAGGATGAGACTTGCTTAGAATTTCATTTAATGTTTAATATATAGTTGGCATTCTAAACTAAAGCAAGAATGAAGATTACTGCAGTTGAAGTAAGAAACTTTACTTTGATGAATGATTATCTAATACAAGAATAACAAAGTAAACCCTGAATTATTAAGGCCCTGTGTATTTTGCCCCGCATATCAAGTTGAGTGAGAACAAATGCGTATTTATAGAGACATCGACTCACATTACCTTCAATGAATAGAGTATTTCCCATTGGACGCATGTGACTCTGCTCCTTACTATAGAAATCTATATCTAGACCAGTAAATGAGGAACTACTTCATGCCTTAACCGACACAGCATATCGCTGTGTTGCTCGTTAATGAACAAAGAAGGAAAGGCTAACTTTTTCACCTCACTATTCGCAACCGTATCCTGTCCGGTCACAAGACTGCACTAGGATGAAATCATAACCAGTGGCTGGTTACCAACTTATTAATGGCGAGCACATTTTATTGAGAACGTAACTATAAAATTTAATACATTTTCTCCCAAGCCTTAGAATCTCAAGAAACAGATTAAAATTAGCTGTCTAATTCTGGATAACACCCAACTCTATTAGTAATCTTGTATATTTATGAACCTAAAAACACTTTAATACATTTGTAGAATTCTAAAGTAAACAAACTTTTCTCAACGGATTCATGCGTAAGTTAAAAGTTAAAGTAAAGACTCACCTACTTCCTCACCTCTCGCGATTCAATCCTTAATTCAAAAAGGCTTTACTAGAATCCTCATGCTAGTCAAGCACTATTCGCTTGGCTTTGCATAGTTTACCAAAACTGGGATTAATATAGTAGACAACCATTATGCACCTCACGCAACCCAAGCTCATTTACTTGATTCATTTCTCATTCTGGATCATAAAATAACACTTTGTCTCAAATGGTTGAGTCGGTTAAGACTCTAGGGTTGCAATTCCCCATCTATAGGTAATGCAGTAATGCTTTTTAATGTTCACATTCTGTTTTTTATTTAGTGGGACATGTTATTTCGTAGCTCTGTTAATAATTACTGCGCTGTTCTGTTTATTAATCCCTATTCACGTTATTGATTATTTAATAATTATTAGATAAGAGTTCATTAATGTGGCTTATCTGGATTTTGTAACACAAATAGCAGGACTATGTGATATTAATCATACTAGCAAATAGTCCCAATATATTTTAATTCGAATATTTCTAAAAGCAAAGGGAGTGACAAAATATTATGTCAATATTTTAAGCTTAGGATATTTGATCTTAAATTTATTCTGAGTAAGGAAATACACGAAATATTCTTCACTATTCTATGAATACTTAAAATGACCAATTGTAAGTGAGGCGATAAGGATTGATTGATTTGCAGCATCCAAAAAATTATTCACCTGACAAAACAAACCTGGAAGAGCTTCCTTATTCTATTCTTGATAATATGCAGAATCGATACTGGTGCTGTTGTCCGTTTCACTGTATGTTAACTTTCGCCGGGGTGAAACGTTGCGTGTAACAAGAGGAAGTTTTGTCGCTACTAAGTGGTCAGTTTGCATTATGAATTTGCTCACAAAACCACCACAAAAGCATGCTTGACAGAAATGTATGCGAAGTAAGCTTTTACGTGAGACTGTTGGAGGAGCTCTTCAGTACGACTAAATAAAAATATGGAGTTCTGCAGTACTTGGGAGGATACCAGATTGTGTAAATTATGCTCCACTTAGATTCTCGCATTGGTGTATGCTTTTAAGCTCTTATTTGTAAGCAAGCACCCAGAAATTAGTTTTGTCGAAACCAACTCATGCGTAAATGAATGTGAGGTTTACAATTCCCATTATTATTTGTTGATCCCTCCAAAATGGAGAGAAGAAGAAGAAGAAGAAGAGTTTTTACTTCAGTCATAATTGGCAGCTTTTCTAAGCCTTGAGTAGAATACATACAAAAGCTGGTCAGCTGTTAAACCTCTATAACGTATCATCACGGTTTGACCAACATATATCAACTTCATTCCCCCAGTTCAATATCCCCTGCTGAGTCTAACGGCCAATGAAGTCACAGGTCATGGAAGCCGGCCAGAGTTCGAATTCACCTGCAGTGCAGTGACCTGTGCCACTTCGGACACCTGTGTTCCATCTGGAGAGATGGCGGGTTGCCAGGTTCTCATGCTCATGCGCCAGCCAATCACCGGCGGCCCCTCCTCACTCGTAGTGCGTGGGGCCAAGCTAGAGGACCCCTGGACCAACATTCTCGGTGCACTCCAGGTTGTCGCCGATGAGAAGTCCCGTCTGGTCGTGAGGGTGCCTAAAAGTAAGAAGACGGTAAAATGTAATGAAATATTGAGACCAGGCTTCCGAAAGTGAGACTGAGGTGTAATTATACCTCATGTACGTGGAGTTATTCATTACCAAGTGCTTTGTATTCTCTAAACTTCTAGTACATCTCATACGCACCGTCATCAAATGGATGATGGTTCGCAGTAAACTTGACAGCCTCCTCCAAAAAAAGACAAAGACGGTTTGTAACTGGAACATAAAAAATAAGTGAAAGATTTTCAATGGAAAGGGAAATTACACTATTGCCACGGAGTTGAACCCGCCATTTTCGTCTATTTAAGGCTCTATTCGACTCAACCTGGAACCTGGAGCAAGTTGGTGTGAAATTTAAGAACGTGTGGGAAGGGTCTCATTCAATCCTACTTTAGTTCCTTAGCCGATACGGCTGACTATTGTAGTGTCTTTCTCCACAGCGCCCCATCGAACTGAGGTGATCTGGGGGCTCGGAGGCCATAGACTCAGACTGGTTTAATAGTAAAATCAGCTAACAAAAATTTCAGTTTTCCTTTAGTTGTGGCCAATGGGAACCGGCTCATTAATGACTTCTTTCGTTATCAGGGGCTTAATAAGCTTGTCAACAGGATCCCCCAGCACATTGTTCTGCCGATTTTTGAGGAAATCTGACTTCTGTCATGTTGCCTTCCATCTACAGCCCTCTCGAAGCTCCTATTGCAATTCACTGCTCCATGTCGCCTGATCGTCGTTTTCAGGGTTCGGAGGAGGCATTTAAGAACGATCATAATCTCTTCCTTATTTCTCGCTCATCGTGATATAATTATACCCTTCTTTAGCTTAGTGCGCTTAAAAATCTTTAAGGTCTCTGGACTAAACAGCCCATTACTATTCTGTAAAATGTTATTTCGGTTATCCAGCAGTTCACGAGTTGATCGGGAATGTCGTCGTCAACCGTGATGGTATTTTTTGAAAGAAAAAAGCTTGGAATGAGAAAGGTTTAGTGATCTTTTGAAGATATTCCGAAACGTTGTTTCGCCAATTTTTGTGATATGTCATACTAGTAATTTAAATAAGGTTACATCCTGTTCATTTATACACTTTTATTCAAAAGTAAAATTATTTGAATTGAAGTTTCTTATTTGAAAGCAGCTAAATAAAATAAAAGTGGATTTTTCGCTCGAAAATACAAATAAAACCTAGTTAGAAATTCCCATCTGGCTGCGAAATTCCCCTATTTCTAATTATTGGAGAATGTACGCAATTTAAACCCTGTTCAAAGACAGACTTTAGGTTACTTTTAAGTATTAACTTCTTAAAAGTTGAAATGCTTGTTAACTTGAACTTAAACTTGGATTACAAATGCCTCATGAGCCGGATAATTAATTGTGGCAAACATTGTTGACAAATGACCCGGTTTTAAAGTATTTAAAAAGCAGATATTACGAAAAGGTGAGGTGCACGCATGTTCTTCAGTTTCTTCTAATTCATAGCCTACGTAATTTCATACTTGAACGAATAACCCATTCCTTAGGCTTATAAGGCTAATTTCTTCCTGGTGTGGCTATTCCATTGATCGCCATCGGTGTAATGGCCTTTGGTCTGTGGTATTCACCTTGGTTCATTACACCTTAAAGTGCCACGATAAGGGGAGACGTAGGCCACGTGGATGAAGGTTGCAGTCTGTGGCAAACAATTGATCACTCCTCGAAAATGCTGGCTATGCCATTTACCTCCATGCGTAAACCCCACATCACCTCCAAAACCACATCGTCATTAATAGAATACGTTGCTAGCCACTGCGATGACTACAGCTTATTTGGTTAGGTGAGTGGTTGAAAGCTATAAATGGACAACAAACGAGATCTCTTTGAGGGTAGTGAGTCTTATAAACCGATGAGATTATTTTTCTTAGTTGATTCATACCCACTGAAGTGTCTTAATATCTGTGGATTCAGGAATTGGGCCCTTCAGAATGCTATCCTTCCTGGTCTTGTAGCACATGTGTTCGTGGGTCAGTACCAGTGTGCCTGTGAATCCACTGATGCGGCCAAAACAAATGTTTACTCGACTCCGACTGCCCTCCAAAGGAACGACTTCCTTACAGGTGCGTCAGTCTCTACTGTTCCCCCTAATTTGCTCTTTTATGAGTTCACCGATTGATCTTTATCACGCCATTGCAATGGCCGTAGTGCCAGTACTATTAAAAAATATGTTCGAAATTACGTAGTTGAATGGATTCAATAACTGAATTGAAGTTTATATCGTACAACAAGGCGCTAGCATCTAAATGGTGTTTTTTTCAAAAATAGAATTACCAAAGAATCGAGAAGAAAAAATGAGTGATTTAAGGGGAAACGATTCACACCGGAGCAGAGGATATAAGTGTGACAATGTAGGCTCACATTCATGGTGATCTTAATGAACGATCGAGGATTTCCTAAAGTGGGTAAGAAAAGACGATAAGTGTCCATCTTTTCTCTAGTTAAGAAGAGGCATTTATTAGGTGTCAATGAGTAAGGGATGTAGAAGTAATGAACTTTTATATGGTACTTTATACTCACTCATAACTTTTAATTCTTAGCCTTATTCATTCGATCTGTCTTTTGCTGCTCTAAGCTGACCGACTGAAATAATTTACCTTGCTATTAGCTCTAGAAAGGATTTTTCCCTACCTTCCATGTGTCAGTTATAACAAATCATACTTACATGCTTAAAATACTATTTGCATTTAGGCAAGGAAAGTTATTTCGTTTACTTTGCCATTTCAATCGGTCTACCGAAATTAGTAATCTTCAATGGTAATCTGGAGTTAGGTCAACCAATGCTGAAGTAAATCATTGTAGAATAACCCATTCTTACTCAATGAAGTAGTTAATTTTCTGAGTCTTATAAAACTCTTAAGGCTATATTAAATATAAAAAATATATTCTTTGCAAAAACATTTTCTTAAGCTAAACTAATCGACTTCACACTTAACATGATGGGAATTTATCATGCGCAATTTCAATCGCAAAAGTCCTGCGATGTGTGCACTCAGTCCTTCAGCTTTTTAGTCGGAAAAATGTTTACTATTAAGAGTTGAATTCAAATATCCTGTTTACTCAAGGGTAGTCTTCATTACATTAAGCTCACCATATCGCGTAAATACCAAGCGACATTATAAGAAACAACCACGCTGCAGAATGCTGGATATTTTTTTGTGATTTTAAAAAAGAGTGAAGAGGTCGATGATTATTCGGTGACAGAATGGAGTTGAAAACCTTGAGGATCCGGCCCCGTGGAACGCTGGCCTAAGTGAACGCCCTTGTGGAAGGCACTCTTCTTGCTTGTGTCAGCCTTTTATCAGGCTTGCTAGGGAAGGCTTTACACGCAAACCGAGACTCAAAATCTGGTCAAAATTCGTGACTATTTTCCCAATAGCTCAGAGAAATTGAATCCGAGGTCATATACTCCTTAAATCCATACCCTCATCATTTATTACTGTTAATCAAAAGGATGTGATTTTGAGCCATTGTGAGTTTTATCTCAAACAACAACTTAGCTATTGTGATGCCGATTCAGCTAATTTAACAGGCTGACTTGCCAAGGTAGAAGTACACGACCACTGCCTAGCAATTGCTCTTGGTGTTATTGTGGTGGTATGTCATTTGAGGTGAAAATTTTCATGTCGATAAGAAATTCGGTCAAATTGAACAAATTATAATGCTAAAACCTCTTAATTTTGTTTTACACCTAGGGGTTGAAGCATCCTACGTATTGCAGTTAATGATTGCAGACTACTATTTATTCCAAATAAACATCGGTAAAAAAGTGCTTTTTGACATTCTTTAAATCCACGAGCTCTTAGTTTGAATAAATTCTACCTCACATCGTGTAGGATTTTATTCAAATCTGCAAGTGATAACAATAGAAGTCACAATGCATCTTCTACCCTTTCCTACAACTCCAATGAAGTCTTTCATTTATGTGCCAACTAAAGAATTGCCTCGACTCACGGCCACTTTCTGATATTAGGCAAATGTCTTAATCAGCTATTAGCCAAGGTAAAATATGTTTGCTGCTTGCTTTTCTATAAATAACAAACCAGACTCCGCCTTAGTAGTTCCGTAGGTTTTGTGAGATAAAGAGCTGGAATGTGGCTATCTCTTTCGTGACGTAAATGGTAGGGCCCCCCTGAAATGCATATGCATTTCTAAGCAATAAAAGAACCTAGCGAGTTCGATTTCGTGCGTTCTCATTTTCACAAACTGCCTAGTTTTACATGAATTTTCTTTCTAAGGCAGGATATACTTCTCCATGTGTAAACAAAATGATTAGGGTAATTTTTACTGTCTATTTGGTCTTGCGTAGGTAAATTGAAAAAAAAGGTAATCAGTTGGAAAATTTCCAAACGCCACTTGAATTAACGGAAAGAGGAAAGAAAAGATTAAATAGTTTTAGGAAGGCTCACTTGGTTCAACTTCTGATGTTCACCGCAATCATTGCTTTATGCTTGAAACTAAATTGGCTTATCTAGAGTAGCCAGTTCCTTTAAGAGACCATTAAATATAGAAAAAATTCTGCCTTTATCGGATCACCTGATTAATCCATATTAAAATCCGGCCTCTTCAAGGTTAGCAATACATTATCATAAAAAAGCCTCTTTGATTTCCATTAATTATTCGCGGTAATGCAAGTGACGAAACATGTCTGCTAGGTTGAATTGCATCCCAGACTTGCGTTATGTAAAGATAAATATTTAACAGAATTTCATGAGAAATAGAAATCTGTTTCAAATTAAGGAGTAGGAAGCCACGGTTTGTCGGACAGATAAGATCTAATTACCTGTCTATCTCTGCCTAGTGTACCTAAGAGTGTTTTTGAAAGCACATTTGAACGCAGTAGCGAGGGGACAATTTTCGCTGAGTGATTCAACAAGCTAAGGATCACACCACTAAAAGCCCACAACTAGAGGTTGGTACCCAAGTTATGCGGATGTTTATTGCCCCGAAATCGGAGCTTAGCAGCTGCGCTTAACAGTTGCACATTCTCCTGGAATGATGTAATCTGAACTGATATAAACGACTATTTTGCACATTCCAGAGGCCATATTTCAGCGCAAATACACGGTAGAGTATCGTGGGAAGCGTCAAGATTTCAGGGACGAACCCTCTGCAGTAATTGAGCTGGCGACGGAGGGAAAGGGCGGCTTCTTTCACATGATGGCAAGGGGATTCACCTTCTCTAGCAACCTCAAAATCATGGTGGAATGGATAGAAGATGGCGAACGTCGAGAGCACGAATCCTTGGTAAGATAAGTCAACATAAAAGAAGTCTTTTCGCACTAAATTTTAGGAACCGAAAGAGAAAGTTTTTAATAAATTTGTGGAAAAGGGTGCCATATCGTAGAAAACGCGGCATTAAGGTAAAAGTGTAACTCACCAGAGCCTAGGAGCGAAGTAGGGGATGATCTATGAGTTTTTGGAATTGTATGGCACATGAAATAAGTAAGATAGTTGAAATGTGTTTGTAAAGCAGAAGAGATTGCTCAATTTGTATCAACCTTCGGGAGAACAGAGAAATTCCTGCTTGGAGGTCGTAACAAACTCCCCAATTCAATTACACATGGGGAGGGTATTTTTCATTCTTAACCTGAAGTGAATGGCATCTAACACGACAAATGAAGTTAATTTTGTCAAAATAGAAGACAACCCCATTGCACATGGTTATATTGCGACTTCGTGGTGGCAATCGCGTATAAGATGTATTTGGCTTCATTCATATTCATGATACAGGATTTTGAATTGCACCTATTTAACCAACCATTTCTACTATGAATACTCCAGCACTATTTCCAAGCCCCTCTGAATCGGAATCCATAAACTAACTGTTATTTTGTTTCCTACGCAATTTTGATTTGACTTTTGGAATGCATTCTTGACTAAATTATTCAAATTTTATGCATTAAACCCTGAACGACAGCAAGTTCCTACTGCATCCACTTGGAAATGCAAAAGTAGGAAATTCGGTCAGACTGTTGATGTCTCCCTTGTAGAAAAGCCCAGGTTGCTGCATACACTAAGCATTACGACCCAAAATCATATTCAAATTAAGTATTGAACCTCATATACCACCTCTATATTGTTTGAAAACGCTTGCCAACAAGTTCTAAATTTACGAATTCATCTCTAAGCCACAGAAAGCATTCATTGAGTGGTCATAGATTCATTTTACGCATTGACGAATCGTGTATAGCTTTTCTTCTCTCGATCTTGTGTCCCATACTCATAATACATTCTGCTTGCTTCTCATCTGTATAATTTGCACTCATAACATCAGGTTCGTCGTGTAAGTTTAACCCTTACCATTGGCTCAAACCTTTTTTTTTCTTATTTGTTGTGATCTACTTATGACCTCTTCTGTTTACCGCATGCTCTCCATGTTAGCCAGAATATTGCATTGTAGTTTCAAGCTTTCTGAAGGGTAACTTGGTGTTTCTAAGCACTCACAAGAGAGGTCTGTGCACCTGTACCCGGGGAAGGATGCGCTTGCGAGCTGGACCGTAGTTGCCAACAGGATTGTGGCGAGAGACGTCTATCCGGACGCTAAGGACGGCGCAGTTGTGACCTATCGTTGGAGCTTACCGAAACAAGACACTTTCTCAAGCATCGTCAAGGACACTTTCCGAATCGTTGGTGAGATATTTGCCACATTAAATTGAAAATGTCGAAATGGGCAGATACGCAGCTCTGATAGATCGGTTTAAAATAAAACTGAAAGGTTATTTATCTAACCGAGCAATTTAAATCTAGAGCGCAGTATTTACTTCTTAATCACCTGAGCTCCAATGTTCAAAGAAAACTTCTCAGTAAAGTTTAGCAAATTCGAAATTGCTGTGGCTCTTTCAGGTGCAAAAATCGTCCCCAGTACATACCACCAGGATGTCTCATTTTAAGACCAGCGACGCGCACAGTCAAACTAGCTTCAAGCAAACTAATTGCCACTTTTGACATGCCTGATATTTTGCTCCACCAGCACAGGTGATGCTGTATGCCTCTAGGTAGCATCGTAGCAGTGCAAGACTAAATTGTCCCCAGGAAAATCGCGACTCTCACTTCCCAGGTTGGGCTACGCACAATTCTCCCAAGTTTAAGGTTGGGATTCGGGTAAACAAAAGTGTCGCATACATAGGTGTCTCGTTTTTTGGTTTAGGTCTGAGGAACATCTTGATTGAGTATCAAAGGCGGCTCCTTCCGCCAAAACAATATCTTAGTTCTGATAGTCTAATGAGTCAGGAATATTAGCAAATTTTTCACAGAACTTTATTTGACTACTGAGTAATACTAGCTACCACACAGTCAGTCTTTCGATCCCAACTTACACCCATGGATCTTGGGACTTGTTGCCTTTCCTCTATCTAACATTTTCTATCGCAGTTTGTACTAGTCTGCGTATAACAGAGAACACTGGGCTTGGCAATAAGCTGGTCGAAAATACCGTTCCGACATTTGTCGCGGGGCTTAAGTCCACGGGTCACAAAAACACGAGGCTTTCAGTACATCCAAATAGACGAATGGTCAAAGCTGGGTAGGTTTTCAGGTCCATGTTTTCGTCGGTGTCCTAATGAAGCTACCGATTTTTGGTCTAGAGATGGCCTAATTTAGCCTCTTTTAAGGAAGTTCAATTCCTAACGCGGTTAGAATTTCGGAGGGATCAGGGAAAGAGAAAGCAAATGGTCAAATTTTAAGACTGATACCATGTCAAACAGTTTGGTGGTCAATGTCTGGTCAGAAAAGCTAAGGTAAACATTTATTTATGTTTATCACTAAGATAGGAAGGTATGTTAAATAGTGTGCTCACAAGCATATAATTATATCGCAGGAGTGCTAAAAATTTAAATCAAAATAAATGTCTACGCCAGGCCTCGGAAAGTGATCGATAGATAGCAATGTCTTGTGCTTAAAAAAATTTCAACAATTACCATTCCCAATTTTAAACTAGACAATATAAACTTCGTAAATTGCAAAAAATTAAAGAGAACTAAAACCTATTTTGAAATCCTTTACTTAAAGAACCTATTTATATAAATTTGCTGATTGTTCCCACACATTCATCACGCATATTACTCCCGATTCTAAAGTTCAATAGGTCCCACTAAACTGCTATTTTATTGCTAAAATCGGTCTTTGTTAATGTCAAACTTGAAACTTAGTGAATATAGCCACGAGCTTAGGATTGGTGACACTCAAGAATTTTTAAATAAGTCACACCCATCAGTAATCATCAGCTGGCCTTCTATTACTACTTCATCAAACTTTTCTCATGAATTTCATTGGTGGTTTTCCTTTTTTATTTTTTTCTAAAAGGTTCAATCGTTTAAAAGGGCAAACACAACCTCTCATAATTCTAGACGAGCAGGCCATTTTGGTGCAGCAATCGCTATCAACGCTTCCGCGTTTTGCTTTAATTGCCTTTATAGACATGTTTAGAGCCGCTATTTAACGTCATCTATCAACCCAAGCCATAAAATAAATCACTTATCTTTTCTGAGTTTGAACATGAATTAGATGAAGCATTTATGAGTTCATTGAAAAAGAAACATTTACGGTATGGGGACAGTAAATTGGTTTCCTGTCCTGAAATTCTGACGTCTTGAAAGCTGCGAATCATATTAAGCGCTCTCTTCCATTCATCAAACATATTCTTGGCCAATATAAAATCAGAATTTGCTTAAATTCGTGAGTTCCTACCAGACTAGTACTTAAATCGATCTTCCTCCAGTCTGGCAGAAGGAAAGGTAGAAAGAGATAAAAATTGCGAAAAGCAAGAAACTATGAGCTACGACATGTGAGCTTGAGGAGATTGATCTCCTCTTATTTATATCTATCTTTTCCTCACCACTGGAGGACCTATTCAACACAAAGTGACTGTGGAGGACACAGGCACATTTGACCAGGCGCAAAAACATGAGCAGGACTGGGTAGGTGTGTGCCCCTTTATTGTCATTGACAGTATGAAGAGTATGCGGCCAGTATTTATTCTAGACTCCGGAGACTGATTGGATGAGAACATTCTAGGGCCTGTCAAGGGAGTTGCGTACAACCGACACATTTGATTTGCATACTGGTGAGTAGAAATCACTAGGTGTGGGCGCTTGGGCCTTTCACAAGGCCCCAAAAAGCTGATTTGGTTTACATACCGAGGTTAAAAATGTATAGCAAGAACCCATGGCTCGATAAAACAGCACAACTAGCATACTGTAGTGGTTATGCATTTCACATTTCCCTACTGACGCTGCATCACTGCAGCAAGAGCAGCAGCTCCATAAACCACGAATAACGAGACATTAATCAACTGAATACTAATGAGCTACCAGATGAGCTACTGAAGCTGGTGTCAAGGCAGCTCTGTTTATCTATTCCACCCAACGAAGGCGAAGGTGAGTATCAAGAAATAGTTTCGTAATGTTAAGAGTCGTTTGATCCGCTTTTGATGATTGCAATTAATTTTTTCATCCTTAGCTTTAGGCTAATAAAGCTGCGAATCCACATGGTATTCACTCAAAGATACTATTTGTGATAAGACTACTGTTATTCCATCTTTCACTACATTAAATAATTCTTTGTTACATTTGGATACCAGAAATTTAAAATAGCTAAGTGAGATTTGTGGTGTACTATTTTAGTCTTCAGATCCAACCTATAATTACTACTACCTGTAATTTTTAGTTTCAGAATTTCTTGAACTACCCCGGTGTCTCAACTCGAATAAAATTTGATTTCTATCTAGCGAAAATATGGAGAAGTACTCAAAATAAGCATTTTTAATTTAAGTACTGCTCACATGTTTATGGGAGTAGTTGAAGCAGAGGTCACACCATTTGACCTCGGTATTTCCGAGTAGTTAGATTAGGGGACCCCACAAATTCCATTTTAATACCGCGGCACCCACTAGTTACCCTTTTGTTTACGTTCTTAGGCACTTTATGCCATTTGAAGCACTTTTGCGAATTTTCATAAATTCATATTCCCAAAGGGGTAGTTAACCTTGCAGTTGTTTACAATCTGCAGATATGGCCTTTTGTGACCTAATTTATTTAATAGGTAATAAATAACGTAACTCGGGAAATGAAAGCTTATATAGAGATGTTTGAAGTTAGGATTTACTATCGACGACTTTCTTGAGCTTGGTGAAGGACCTGGTGTGATTTTGATGAATATACAGCCAAACTTGCATTAGGTAGTATATACATGGAGGTCCAATAGGAAGTATTGGCTGTGTCTACAGTAAGTATGGCCACCAACAAGGTAGAGGACTACTAGTTTGCCCCTAGTTGATGTCGCAGAAGCTAGTCAAGGATACCTTCAAAAGTACTGAATTTCAAATCGCCTTTGAAAATTCACAAGTAGCAAACATGTGTTACAGGAAAATTATTCCCATAGCTATCTCGTTTAGATGTGATCCGGAATTCACAGCATCTTGGCCACACTCTAACCAACGCAAACACTCAAGGTTAAGTTTCACGAATTTTAATGAGAGGGAACAGCTGTTGCCTGCCATTTGCCACTGATTCAAATAGGGTGCATCGCAGTAGCAAACACAGCTGCAGCCTATTTTCACAGCGTCTTATCCACAGGTTTGCGCACTGGTTTCTGTGAGGAGACCGCTGGCGCACTAGCATATTGCAGAAGATTTAACATTGTTCCCTCAATAATTTCGATTCCACACTGACACACTTATCCCTTGAATTGAATAAGTGATTATCTACTGATGGATCCTCCTGATTGAATCCCAGACTTGAAAGAGACTCTTCGCCTTCAATAATTTTTATGTTCGCTAATAGACCAGAAGCATTTCGTATCCAATTTTCTATCATAAATATTATTTCAGCCAAAAGTTGTGCTCCTTCCCTTTTTATATGCAAGAGAATAAAAAATCGATTCCCTTGTTCATATTTTCATGTAAGAATAGAAAAACAGTGTGGAAGGTAGTAAAAGGGAGATTCTATTTGGTGTCTAATTACAAATAAATGCAGGTGTTAGTGCTATCTTTCCTCGGCGAAGCAACTGGTCAAAACATGTGGTAGAATCGCTGATATGGACGTGCACAGTTCTACGTATGGTAGATCATTGCATTTCGGTGCACGTCTATCAAATTTCACGAACGTGATGTTCACTGAGGCACATTTAGTAGGGTGTCTAGTGTTGTGTCTGGTCTTCGTACATAAGGTGGTGTTTATGGTAGTAACAAATAAATTTTGCACTCTACACAGCCAAAGGCCATTTTAGGGATCAAAAAGCTTTATGATCGGGTTATAGTACAGCTTTCCGAGTCCATTTTCTAACGTTCCTGTTCTACTTTTAGGGGCTAAAATAAATAAAAATTTTGTAAGTTTAATGAGTTTTAAGAATACTGACACATAATAATACTGATATTCGTCGTTCTTTGCATTGTCAGATATTGACAAGGAGCCTTTTGAGCCCGTTCGAGCTTGGGTAGTGGCGCAAACAGACGATCTACTCCACCTCCTGGTCTACTGCCAACACTCGAACAGTGAGAAACTGGTGATTGACGAGGAGATCAAAGTCGAGCTGCTCAGTCACAAATGCGATCCCAACGCAGCCCCAAAACTAGTCTCTGCTTTTGGGCTACGCAGTACGTTTTGTGTGTATATTTAAACTACCAATATATCCACTGCTATCTCCACCGAACCCAGTAGGCTGTGGTGCTAACTAAATGCAGAAGTCGTTCATACCTTTCAAATACTATTGGTTAGCACTGTACTGGCTTTCGCTTTCTTCTAGTCAACTCTAGTATCTTTATTAGGTAGTCTTTACTTTCTCCTCCACTAGACTATTATTCAGTCCCATTTTTGGGAAGTTTTAACTAAAACTTGTAGAAGTAGTTAATGTCTACTATTTCCCGGCAAATTTTCCAGCAGAGCAGAGATTTTAATTACCCTCGCGTTCTGTTCGGTATGCTATGCTAGTGCGTAATATGGATGGTGCATAAATCAACCGATATCCGCACTGCGGAAGAGCTCTGTACAGCACCAGCATCACAGTATTTGCCTTCCAAATGTAATGATTTCAAGGAAAACGTAATGAAATTAGCGAAGGTGCATTTTTCACCTAGAGTTGGAAATGAACAAGCTCTGCAAGAGTGCATTTAATAGAAAAAAATTTCTGCATTTCTAAGATTATTAAATAATAATCCATTTACAAAAAGGCAATCATAGAGCAAAAATTAAAATAGACAAGATTGTCTTCAATACTTGATATCTTCATGATGCTGAAGTATCATTTTGATAATTTTATTCCATCTCGGAGTTGTTTAACTCCAGGAACCAGGGGTAGTCAAAAGTATTCATAAAGACTCCAAATTCTTATTTCAAGGTAAATATTATCCTCCTCCCACATCCGAGTTTTTAAATTGATGCCATTTTTTCAGTAGTTATATACAGTAAAAAGGGTTTCTTGACTTGTCTGGAGATCAATTAGATGGTGCACTCCATCTATTTATAAACAAGCTAGGCAAATTAATCCACTTTACTCCTCTAGCCTCAAAAGAGGAGGGAAGCGAACAGGATTTTGGGCTCTTAAAGTGAAAATAAATCGCGCGACCCAACAAATTAACTCGATTTACATTCCAGCTCCTTAATTGGCACGATGTTAACAAAAACGTTGGCGGTAGGCTGACTTTATCAGTAGAAAAATTCCTTTTCCCTTCTCTGGATATTACTCCAACCTTATTGCGCCTGGGCTCCAGGTATGGATAAACCAATTATTCTTCAATTACCCCCCTCTATATTAATGTTTATTCGACTAAAGGTCAAAAGCATTGCCTAATCGAACCAAATTTCGACAAGATTGAGTATGGGTCCATTATTTATACGATGGTTAGTTGATGTGCTCAACCAACACAATCGATGTGTTTACTGGTTGGACGGCGGTGAGTAGAAATCACTAGTAGGGGACATTTGGGCCTCTTATGGGGCTCCAGTAAGAGCTTTATAGAGAACTAATGAATATTTTTGGGAAGCAAAAAGGGTGAAGGATTAGGTCTTAGTTTCTGCAAAAAAGAGTTAAAGAGTAATCTAAAGTCCCTCTTAAACATATTCTAAGGTAATGCTGTCATAAACATCATATGTCCAATTGATAATTCGTTGATTTCCTTTTGGAGAACAACCTTTATTTATTGGCATGGCGATTCTACTGTTCCACATGCAAGTGGAAAGAATATGGCTCCAAGGTGGTTTTCTGGCCCATATAGTAATTTAGCTCTAACTCACGAAAGCAACTCAATGTAATAAAACATGGCTAAGTTATAATAATGCATCGTTATGAATATCGTTCTCAAAAGTTCCCATTAAACATTTATCCAACCTTAGAAGTGGAGTAAAGTTTTAATGTCGTCGATCTTGTATGACACTCGTTCAGTTTGTTCCTGTGATTTCAAGAAGCAGCTACAATTTCCCTTCAAGGTCTTTCCTAAAAACCAACAAGTTTGTTTGCTGTATTACGCGAAATATATTGGAATATAATTTTTCGATATATTTTCCAGTTTAACACAAACAATTATACACAGCATGCAGGCAGGAAGCTTAATATGCTCGTCCCGATTGAGAAGCTTCATAGTTCAAAACTACTTTAAATTAATTTAAATTCAGTTGCAGCACTCTTGAAATTGTAGAAAAAGAAATAATCCTTAATAAGCTGCCAACGCAAAGCAAGGCGACTGCGTTGGACCACGGACTGGTCGTGAATCTCGTGCTGCGTGACTACTCCACCTTCTACCGGTACGAATTGCAGGCCATCGTCGGCGACAGCAGGACATCGCTCATTGATGTGATGCCTGCGGGTGCTGTGCGAATGGTAGACGAACTTCAGTGTAAGTTCAGGGGAAACATAAAGATGAATTCGGTCATGCGCTAGTTAATAAAAACAATACCTAAGTCAGGAGCTTCGAATGGAAGCTCACACCTATGCAACGGGTAATCGGCATGATTCACGTTATGGATCGAAAAATTTGCATTTGGAGAGATTCCAATCATAATCGTTTAGAAAGTGAAATGTTCCACACTAAGTATTTTAGAAATCACTATGTACTGTTGATAATATTATTACTTTTAAGTCAAATGTTTATTAGGCTTAAACTGTAGTTAACTTTATAAATTTGGTTCACTTTGAAAATGTAATATTCTGCCTAACTTTCCAATAGGTCTAGGTAACACGTTAAGCTGAATAAAACGTTTATGGCGGAAGCTTCATTAAAGAATTTGGGTCGTTTTAACAGCCGCGCCCTGAAGTTTCGGGAAAAGAGGTTAGTTTTTCTTGGTGCGAGCTCACTCGAACAATTGATCAGATACCTGGCCTCGATACAGTCTTCGTGATAAGGTGAAGAATTTACCAAAAATTCAACATTTTGGAACTTATTTAAGCAAATGTAGATTGAGAATCGACTCCTGTCCACTGCATTTCTAGACTGACTTTGGAGCGATTGTTAATTTCTACGCAACATAATCGCGTTATAATCCAAACTTAATTTTGGGGAATCATTTGCCGTCATCATAAATATGCAGTTCCATGCGTCTGCTGCTCTACAGCCTTATCAACTAGATATATGGAAGATTAATGTTGATTTTATCCTTAGAAGGCTCCGATAATCAACTTTAACCGACAAACATGGAATTTTATTAATAAATTTGTAGTCAGAGAAAATAGCTTCTGGTCCTGCTATGTTAGCACAAAATATAAATTGAATGGTTGAATATTTAATCAGTCAAGCTCTTATTAGATGATTTTCATGCCCGTAGTACACTAATTTGGGCAACTTTCATTATAGATTTCGGGAGGTTATTTCCAACACCTTCATTTTAATTACACTATCCACTGAAATCTTAAAACAATAGACTAGATGAACGAAAAACCGCCCTAGAATTCAGGGATTATTGATTTTAATTTCCTGAACTTGGACAGTGAAAATTCTTCTAAATTACTCCATAAATACCCTCTGTTTTGCCAGATTCATAAACTATCATTGTAAAAAGTATACACTAATGTTGTCTATCCCTTTGCTCCCTTCAGCCGCTCAGTTTGACGTGAAAATAACCAAGTTTTCCACCACCCCAACCTCCCCAGACGTTCGTGTTGAAATCCAGGTGGAGCTGCTTTCTTCCGTGAGTTTCTCCCCATTAAACTCTTCCAACCGGTAACTCTGACCTTTTTCGAATTGACCTTTGGGAAATTTCACCGCGCTTTTAATGCTACCTCAGCAATTAACGATGCCTGAATCCGGCTCGAGAAGCCCTAAATGCCAGAGGTGGGCCCTGTATTGGCTCTCCTAGTGTGGCGAATCGCTCTTCAAGTAATGGGAAGTACGAGGCTATCCTACCTCTACATCAATGGTTTTATTGCAATTCCAACTGCATTCCAATAAAAGGGGTTCGACGAAGGCACTTTGGTTTTTTGCAAGCTTAGAACCTGACAGTGCACTTACTAAAGTGATTAACTGGATTTCCAAAATAGTTTTGCCAATCTAAGCATCGAGATATTTGATTTCTCAAAGATGGGAATTTGGACGATTATCCACACAGCTCTCTGTTCAGTGTTCTAATGTTTTAAAGTTGATTATTCGGAGTTTCGAAAGAATTTGGATGTGAGATAGATCGCATTTTATTGTAAAGTATTCCTGTTGGCTGCTTTTATTTCCGAAACCGGCTATTTAATGCGACAAATGGTTCTTCTAGAGGAGAATGTGTTAATCGTGGTATTCGATGAATCGATAAGGGAACAAAATCTGAGTATCCAAGATCTCTAAGATCTCCATTCAGTGTGATGAATGCTACGCTTTTAAAAGTACCCACACATTACAACTGCCCAGTGAATTCTTCACGAGATGGAACTATATTTGACACCTTCAGCCGCTACTAGTGGATAGAGTACTTACTAAAAGTTATAATTAATCTTCTCAATGGTTTGATTATAAGGAATTCATTAATATCGAGCTAGCTTCTGATGATGAACATTGAAATCAGCACACCTGAAATTAATTACCAATGGATAGTAAATCATTTACTTATGACCAGAAATGATAGGTATGAGAGAAAATGTCCCTTAAATGGTGGAATTTTCGGGAAAATTTAACTCACAAGATAGTAGATGTATTTTTCTTTTAACAATTAGAATAGATAACACCAGTGCAACTTTAAATTCCCTTTGTATGCACAATGTATATTGAAACGGATTACGGCTCTTCTTTTCCCATTGCTAAACATGCATCCACTCGTTACAGCTTAGTTAAAACTTTATCCTAAATCACTGTGATATTTTAGCATCTTCCATTGCTCTCCCTTTGAACAAATTCATATCCGTGCCTGTGGTTGTGGTGTGGGAAATCGCTTTTTTGCATCCTATGGGTAGCAGAGTAAATACGATCGTATTTTGGGTTAATTTTGCATATTCCCGAATGCAGTTCGTTGCTGCAATCGTCTTGCTAAGCAATACCTATATCCAATCCATTTTCTATAATTTCTAACGGCTTAGTGGGGAACCGAATGGCCACCTTTACCTCCGGAGAAGATTCCTCAAATGAAATGCTCTTGCAGAGAATTACAAATTGATTTACGAAGTACCCTACTGCCATCTAAAAGTGCCAAATCACTTTGACAAATTCAGTCAAGTCCATCCAATACGAATTTAAGTTCTCAAATTGCCAGGTGATCTATGCGGAATCATCGACCGACTAAACGTGAAGGCGAGACAGAAGTCGTCAATCGATAATGGGGGAACAGGTGTCATAATCATGTGTGCGAGTTCTGTTGGTTGAGTACAAAGCTACGTTGTCCTTTTGTTTAAGGAACAAAGGAAATTAACATTTTGAGTCACACATAAGTGCAGTGGTAGGGAGATTCTGGTACACTAATCAATACATTTACGTATTTAGCGAGCGATGCCTATTTTAATTTGTTCCATTATTCAAAATGAATCGTTAAATCTGGCATTTTTGGAAGGCATTTTTTGTCATTGAAATCTAAGAGTAAAGATTTGATAACATTTTTTAAATTAACCGCAGGTCCTCTCTGATCATCTCGATTGCACGCAAGGGAGTCTCAAGCTAACCCCAGCGTGGAGTCCAGAGTTATCCCAGGTCTTCACCCTGAAAACGAGCACTGCTGATTTTGACTTCTCAGCACCGAAAGACCTGGCTACTCTCGACTTCAATATGGAACTGACGATTGGCGAGAACTCTCAAACAAATCAAATCAGGCTTTCAAATCCACGTAAGTTGACGAATGTAGCTGTTAATGTGTTGACGGAGGATTGGAAAATAGATTGGTCGTTAAGCACCCATAAGTTTTAACTACCTTAACCTCGAGTTGAGCAACAAGAAGACATTGAGTAGACCTAGTTAGAGAGTTTGCAGGATAGGTTAACTACTCGGCTATGAACGTTCTTGAGACGTGTAATTTACGTTCAGTTCAACCTGCATGATCTATCTGCGTGTTGATTTGGAAATTGGGGAAATCACCAAGTGTTGAGGCTTGGACCATTTCTGAGACCCCAAAATATCCCCTTGCAGGTTAGAGTGAGTTCATTATCTGTAAAAAGGGGTTTCTTTAAGGAACTGTGTGAGTAATATGATTCTTATAGAGAACGAAATTTGAACCGAAGCCTCTGGACTGGCATCTAGTCTGTGCGTGAATTTCATTTAACTTCACCGCGTAGCCAGGAGACTTCTACAACATCACAAATTAAACTTTGTGCCCTTTACGAAGATTCCTCCTTTAATGCCCTAGTGGTTAGAATATCTCACCATTCAGATTTGGAAAGGGCACATTTGGGAAATATGTTTTTCTCTTAATTTGTAGTGGTCCTGGGATTAGCTTAGTTTAGTGGATTCTATCCTTGGGGGTAATTAGTTATCAGCAGTCAAACGTAATTGCAGGGTAGTAAAGTAATTTATCGTACGACGTGCCTTACGGCACCCTCAATTTAATGAATTTTGTTCAGGTATTCTCAAAAGTCATATGCGGAAAGGAAGATAAGGCAAATCCTTCTCCGGATACTAAGGAGGTAATTCAGGATCCAAAATTGATTTCGGATGTATTTGACCATTTGACCACTTTTGCAACCTGCCCGAAGGTTGTACTATCTAATATAGTATATTGGAAGTTTTAACATGATATTACACAGGTGGTTTGCCAAGCGAAGAATTCCACTAAATTAACACTTTCAGCCCCAATTTGTGAATAAGTGCAATATCTCTCCGCCTGTACACGCCAACAAGTTCCAAAGGGGGTGGCCTCTATTATACAGCCTACAGTCCTATTCCCACCTACGAACTAAGTTCAACCACGAACACTTACGTGGTACTTCCAAAGTATCGATTTCGCATTCGTTGTAAAGGAAGCATGAGTTATGGCCTGTAGTTACTAATTTTCAAGCAATAAATTAATCCGTTTTCAAAGAACATCTCTGGTCTTCGTTACATGGAGATGATGAAGTACGTGCGGATGTTTCTTGTATGACTAAAAATATCCAATTTTGTAATTAGTTCGATCAGTGCAAATCATTGCACCATATAGTTACATGGAATGTTCTTTTAAACCGAAAGATCCTCTTTTTCTACCTGCAAAGGGGATATGGAGAGGCTTCTGAGCACGGTGAAATTAAATTCCATTTGCTATAACGCAATTCGATATTTGCTTTTCCATAAATAAACAGTAGAAAATTGAACAAATTGTTTATAAGGGTAAAGACCTTACCTTTTGCCTGGTTGAATTGGAAATAGAAGTCTGTCTTGCTAAGCTGTTTGGTTTACTTTGAAATTCCTCCTCTATCCTCCTATTGTTTATCGCATCTGATCATCAAATTATTCTTTATTTTGATACAGGGCGTCTTTTTTGGTCCCTGTTGCAGTAGGAGGCCTAGTTCATCGATCCACCATGTCCACCTTTTGGTTGCCAGGTTCGAAAACAAAGCTGGATACTCAAGCTGAGACCATAAATCATTAAGGAAACCTACAGGGGCTTTAAGTCCCCCTTTTTACAGACAAGACCACCTATCACAAAGAAAACAGTGTATTTGCAACCCGAGAGATGCACTCACACAGCAGCTGTCCTTTCAAGTCTCCTGCCGGGACCCTCCAAAATTTGGCTATAAGACAACGCTAAATCTAGGCATAAAAGGGCAAAATTTAATATTAATTACAAATGTTTTCGATTTCTAAATACTTTGATTCGGATCATTTTTCTTTTATGCGTTTCCAGTCATAACCACGTTAGAAATAAACTTTCATTTGGTGCACGGCTTATGTATATATTTTAAAAGATATGGCTTCTTGAACATTAAATTTAAGTGCTGGTTATCATTTAAATTTTAATATTTAGAAGATGATATGTATCTAGCTCGCAATGTACTAAGTGATTTTGGACAAAAATTTTTCGAAACGGACTTCAACTAGATCAGCAAATTATCCCTTTTGCTTACAGATCACGAGAAAATAGTCATCGAATTCGACAACTCCTCCGGAATTTTATCGTGGGACTTCGTGTCAGCAGCATTGAGACCTGCAGTCAGAGAGTACACCGTGGACGTTACTTACGAGGACATTGGCTGTGGAACCAGCAACAACCTTACCTTAAACTACCTGGTTGATCTTAACTGTTAGTTTGCTCAAATCGCGGCATATTTCTAACTTTCGTGCATTCCGATTTTAATGAACGCATTTTTTTAAATCCAGGCACAAAAACTGGAGGTTGTATCACCCACCTTTGGAGCGTGGAACAGCTTCTCAATCAACGTGATATTTATACCAACTATGAGGTTTCAATTAGTCCAAGCTATTACTCATTTAAGGATTACGAATCAACGAAGGGAAAGCCGTCGATTCTCAAGTTTACACATGGTTCACAAGGTTGTCTACTAATTACATCGCCTACATTTATACATCTGGTTAATTTTATTCAGAGTGACTTGCTTCCCTTCCCCATAGGCCACTCGACAATCTCCGTGTCCAGCCAAAGCACTCAGCCTTGGGCCCAGGCCGTGACGTTGCTGCCCTTCAGAAAAGCGCCCTGCGAGAGGGTGAAACCGGAGAAGATTTACGCGTCTTTCGAGTTGACTGCGTATGCTCTCCTCTCGAATGGGATCGCTGAAATGCCTCTGGAGAGTGTTGAATACATGAAACTGTTCCCTAGCAATTTGGGCATAGGTGGCACTTTCAAAGTCGGAAACCTGCAGCCTGGCAGAGAGTATAAGATTAAGGTAATCAGGTTAGAAATCAGTTTATCAACTGTCAATTAGGCACTGTAATACCATTCTGTATGTAATAACAGGGCAAAATCCTCTATCCGGGACACCTTTCTGATTTGGAATCAGAGGAGGTGACCTTCACTACTCCTGATGGTAAGTCATTAGAGTGTATAAAGTTACAATCTGTTAAAACGTTTGAATACCTTGTACATAGATCACTGAGTCGGGTGGATTTATACATGATTTGCAGTTATATTACTAATGTAAAGTACGGAGGTGCTGTGCTACCTAAAATAGTTCGATTAATATACGTTTCGTTCGATGACAGCCACAAGAAACGAGACGCGTCGTAACTCCAAATTTATTCAACAAGGTGCAAAGCCTTGTGGTAGCGACTTAAACAAATGTACATGTTATGCAGGCAATAAATAGAGGTTAATAAATTATAGTTCAAAGCAATCAAAAATTATTAATGTCATTTTCTGAAGATATAACAATTACTCAGCCGAACTAAAGTTTTTATCGAACCCCTGAACTATAGGTTAGGTTTAATAATCTAATTTTTGAATGAAATGGGCTAAGTTTGCTGACCAGCCTCATGAGAACCTGAGTTAATACTGAGGTGTTCATTCGAAGCCGAATTAATGGGTTTTTCATGGGTTCCAAAGTAAACCGAAAAAAGTAATCTAAACTTACATTACAAAGGACCGATGCCCACGCTCTAGAGACTAGGACTGGTAGTTAATTGTCACGACACCCTTTTGATGAGATCATATGTCCAATCACAAAAAGAGTCATCGATAGGATAAAACGAACCTCTACTTCGTTTGGTCAGACTGTCTAGGATATACCTCACATCATCTCCTAAATTGTAGACATCATCGTACCAGAAAAGTACATTCTCAAAGACATCGGAGACAGTCTTCTCTTCAATTGCTCCGCCGCCGTCGGCACGGATCCTAAGTACCAGAAGGACGTGCGGTGGGTGCGTGGCTCGGTGGGAAAGGGCATAGAATCGGGCAGCGAGTCCCTGCCCGAGGGCGTCTTCTCACGCACCGCTGCCTTCCCGGACGACAGAGGCTACCTGACGGCCTCTCTGAGCATTCCAAAGGTCGAAGACACCCACGCAGGGGTCTACTGCTGTGCCCCCGAGCCACCTGTGGAGCACTTCTATGCCAAAGCGCCCAAATGTGCCGCATTCAGGCTCGTTGTGAATGGTGAGTTCGGTGCCATTGTGTCACAGCCATAAAATATGGCGCGTTTCCAGGTTATTGCTTCGGAAGTCATCAACCAAGTCAGTTCGAAAAATCAGCCAGTGACTATAATGAGTGTGATATACTCCGATACCACAAGAGCTCATTCGTAGGCTGTTTCTTGAATCGAACTTTAGGGCCTGACTAAGACAGTCCTCATCAATGGCTGACTTTTACGTGTGCTAAACAATCTCGCCAAGCCATTTCCTAAACTTCTTCCAGTGCTTATCCTCACGAGCTGAACGCGTGCCTCAACTGATCCTTGTTAGACCAGAGTTTTAAGTATAAATATTTGAGAAGGCCCTTATCACTGGGGTGAGTTACTCGGAGGTGGTAGTTACGTTCGGCTGAGTTACTCGCAATCACTCTCCTACGAGCTTTGATGACACGCAGTCTAGCCAAATGGGCGTGCTTTCACCTCTCATTCTTGAGTTTAAGTGATCCTCGCTTAAGTTAGGGAGTGGCTAATAGATTATACTTGAACTTGTCGGTAACGCGGCCTAGTAGATCTCAAACTGGACCGCTACTTCCTCGAGGCGAATCCGGGAATGGCCGTGTCAGTGACCTGCTCCACGAAACGCCAGGGAGACCTGCAGTGGCGAGGACCGGACGGCCGAGTGGTCGCCGAGGGCGCCACCAGCCACACGCCCGCCTCGGAGGCTACTGGCGGGGTGCAGAGTCTGACGCTGTTGGTGCCCGAGGTGAGCCCGGCCAGCGCTGGCGACTACCAGTGCTGGTTCCAGCCAACCGAGGGCGAGAAACGCGCTCCTGAAACATTCGCCCTTCGTCTGAAGGAGTGTAAGATTCCTCCCTTTTTTTTCTCGCTAATCCCCTTTTACTTTCGCAGAAACTGTTTATTTCATTAACGTTTACAAAATGGCTAGCGAAATAGGTTGTCGAGGGAGGAAATTAGATATTTTTACTTGCATATACATTAGTCGACATAACTAGTCGCGTAGGCTAATATGGCCTTTCTAATCCTTGAAGAGCTATTGCGGCGCCAACATCATGTTAGGAATTAGCATTAATGGATTTATATTGGTTACCTTGTTTATGTTTACTGTACTTTACGCGCTGGATGGTCTATAAAGAGTGCCAAGGTTCTGGCCTAACCCCTATGACTTCCCAGACGGAATACATGGTATCCATAGTACATTTTTATTGACCGTTGGGCACGGTTTTGATACAGGATGATTGTCCAGCTGGTTTTGTACCTATCAACGAAAACTGTGCAACTGGTGTTAAAGTTAGTCTTTCTCTTTAAGCTCTTAGCGTTCGCCTGCCAATACCCTCAACCCAAAGCCTCCATTTCGGGGACGTGGCTACCCTCACCTGCTCTCCCACTCGCACGGATAAGGAGTCGCCTCAACTGCGTTGGTACGGCTACCGTCCGGCTTCCCGCGACTCCGACACACCCGACCCTCTCAACACTACCGTGCTGGAGGCCATCAAGACATCTGACGACGGACTGTACGAGGTCATCGAGGAGACAGACGCCTCTAGTGAGGTCGTGCTGCGTGTCCGACTCACTCCAACCACTCGGGGTCGCTATGTCTGCGTGGCACTGTCTCAGAAAGAGGTCAAATCAAATGAGGCGGAAGAGCCTCTGTCCTTGGCTAAGCTTCTCGAACAGGCGATCCAGCATGCACCTGTTGATGTGCACTATCGCAATGGTGAGTCGCGATACAGCAGTGCATTTCCGAGAGAATAATTTCGATGAGATGTGTGATGGTCGTTGGAAAATATGCAAACATAAAACGAGTTGAATGAATCATTGGAAGAATAACAAACTGGGGTAGTACTGTACATATTTATCCATGCTTATCTGACTTGATCGAGTAGTACGGGGTGTTCGCTATAAATTTGTCAAACTCGTGAGAAAGAAATTAGTGGTTGGCAACTAAAAAATATGATAGATTAAGAATAAATTCAATAAAAAAGGACAGTGCATAATTACAAAAGAATTTCAAAATAACCGCCTTGATTGGCGTACATTATAACCATAATCCAGAACAGCTCAAATCCTGAATTAAACAGATGTGACATCCCCTGGAAAGAATGCCAAAAACTGTTTTAACCCTCTTAATTAACTTGGCCCTTTTCTAATACTCACACGGCAATTAGTGTCTTTCTCTACAGCATCCCAACGATAACAGTCTAGATGAGGTCTGGGGAGTTCAGCAGAAGCAAGACTTTGAGACCGGTGTAGTCGTCATAAAATTAGGCTGACGGCACCTATTCTGAATTTGCCCCTGAGATGTCGCCTTACTTATGTCTTATAATGATTTACCTTTGTTATCTTGCAGTTAACTTCAGAGGTAAGCAATTAAATTTAGGCATCTGCAAATTTTTATAGAAAGCCGCTTTGCGAGCGTTATGAGGTGGTCTACTTTGTTATTAACTTCTTGTTGCCTCCCTTACTGTCAAGTCTCGAGTTCATCCTAACAGATTGTTTTGACGGTGCACTGGGAGCATTGAGAAGAGACTGTTATCTCCTTATTTTATCAGCTGGGACAAATAATCATGGTTCAAGTTTTCCTCTTCTGTGAGTAAGGTGGATAGTTCCATTGGCAATTTATCCTTCTCGTTGTCACTACCTTTATGAATGACGAGGAAGGGTTTAAACTGTTTAAGGGTACGTGAAGTTATTTAAGCCTTAAGAAAAACGACTTACCAATCCGTAATATTTATTCCGAATATCCGGTATAAGTCATTCATGGAAAGAGTATTGGCTATTAATTTTGGCCGTCTAGGCAAAACACCGTATGACAAGATTAAGTACTAATGGTGTTAACGCATCCATTGGATTCAGCTGTCGAGTTGTCAAATCCCATGGTTCTGCCAAGCGGCGAGGAGGTGATTCTCCGCTGCGTCGGCTACCCAGCCTACCCGGGAGAGCGGCTGGAGTGGGCCTTTAAGGAATTCGCGGTTGACACCGCCTACGTCTTCGACGACAGCGCCCGAGGCTCTTTTTCCGTCGCTGACGAGGTAAGCGTCACAAGTTCTTCAACAAAATGCTACTGTATAGTAGCATACTTAAAGTTTCTTATGTTCACAAATAGTGGCTTCATGAGTTAAAAAGAAGTGGTAAGAAATGAGTTTATCGTGGACAAAATGAGTTATTGGATAATGAATTCCGCTCCTGAGTACTAGGATGAAAATTGTCCTGTCTATACGCTGTGAAGACCGTAACAAGCAGCAGAACTTTTATGGACTCTGCCTCTGCTATGAGGTTTAGTGAAATCTAAACTAAAAAACTCAAAGGAGTCACGCTCGTAACGCATACGGTTATGCAGGTAAATGCGCTTTACCTTACTGGTACTTAGATTTAATGTAGAGGAGACTGTGTGAAGAATTGCACTACCTTGTGCTATATTTCTTACGTTCCTGTTAACTCAAACTCCCTTCGCAGCGAATATCCAAAGTGATGAGTTGCTTCCGGCCGAACCACACCAAGTCGGTGGCCAACTGGCCGGGTGCGGAGACGCAAAACCCCCTCTCGTTGCACAACGAACTCTACTCGCCGGACGAGATCGAGATGAGCGTGCTGAGCCACTTCATGAGTGACCCCGTGTGTCAGGCGGCCGCGGGCCACCTTGTCTGTCGATACCGACGTCCCGACGGCATTCCTCTGTCTGCCCGCGGCCCCCACGCCTCGAGTTACGGCCTCCAGTTGAGGGAGCTCAGTGGATCGCCAAAGGACTCCACTCTCAGTGCCGAGGCGGCTATTACGCTTGAGGCCATCAGAGGTATGCAGTTTATAACGCCTAGCTTCTCTCCTTGTTTTGAAAACTTCAAGGAGTAGATGTGACAGTCGAACTCAGTGTGTTAAGGAGAGAATGAACCACTTAATCAAAAAAGTCGTTTTTGGTTGGAGAATTTATTAGATTGAAAATAAAGTCAGACAATAATTTTACACTCCTGCTTTCAAAAATTTTCGATTGAAATAATCGCCCCCATTACCAGCCTCTATTGAAGCCAAAACTGTAGCAAGCTGATCATGTGCTTCTAATCATGCTTTAAAACTCTCGTCGATTAACTGGCCTTTTGTAATACCGGCACGATTAATGTCTCGTGTACAGCTCCCAACTGGGGAGTTTGCCGAAGGCAAATCATTGAGGGAACTAGTTTGGCCGTCGTATAAATATACTGACGGGCATTTTTCGACTTTTCTCTGAGGTAAGGCGGCGATTCGGCCTCCATTACGCTTCTATGATTAGAAGCGAATGTGTTCATTATGTGCAAACATCATGGTAGAGGTCGGAACTTTCAATTCAATTCCGTTTTCTAGTGCCAGGGTCATACTTTGGCACTAATCTACAGATTTTCGAGGAGGAAATCTTCTGTCGCGCTAACACAATCAGTTTGTTTTGTCAACTTCTTCTAGTTACCACAGTTTCCTAGTCTCCATTACAGTTCTTCGATTCATTTTCGAAGCATCGAATATTGGCCGTAATCTCCATATTTCAATAGCTTGCTCGAATCACCATGATTTTACGTTATCCTTTTCCTCGATAAATCGTGCTTTCAAATATGAAACATCCTCATGGTCATTATCTTAAAGAATTAAAAAGAGTCCAAATAAAGCGTTGAGTGCTTGAACACCTTAAACACGTCGTGAAAAAACATCTAAACATTATTCTCGCAAATTTCTCGTTGAATCCTGCTAAAAATTCATATTGGCTAATAATAAATATTGGCTAATAAAGTGATTACATGTATTAAACATGAAGCTAATTATTCATCGAGATCTGTAGGAACATGGCTGGACAATTGCTAGACGCATGCTTTCCTCGTGTTGCACTGTAGTGATAGGTGTCGTTGTGGTATGCTGTTCTGCCCATGAGGAAGGTTCAAAACCGCTATATAGAACAGGTCGGTAGCTTCCCCAAGGCATTTCCAGTTTGGACACAGCGTGAGTATCTAGCCACGTATTTGTGCGCCGCAACATAAAACTAGACACTGTGGGTCGGTGGTCTTTGCTGCCATCGGGTTTCAGAGCCTTGGTTGAAGTTCGTTCCAGTTGTAGGGCAAACTGAGAGAATATTAGTCACGGACGGGTAGCCTGATCAATGAAAGGAAAATGTAATAGCATACGATCTAGTCAGCTAAGCCTCCTCACTATTAACTGTTATCGCATAACCTTGATGTGTTCTTATCTTGCAGATGCGTTTACCAACGGAGAAAATCTGAAAGAGGGGGCATCTCTGTCTAACGACGATCCGAACGGGTGCCGTGCCATTTATGATAAGAGCTCTTTTCTGTGTCTACTCATGTCGACAATGGTATCAGTGTTGCTCCGTCGTCTCCTTTATTGATGCCAATTTCCAAAATCTCACAACCTCCTCCTTCCCTGACCTATATCTTCTCTGATAGTTTATTTCTGTGGCCAAGTTATTTTTGTTTACTGGCTTTAAAGATGCCAAGACCAGGCACGGATAAAGGAGGCGGAAGACCCAATACTCAATGTTTCCTTTCGCTTCTCCGCTGAGCAGTATTTACGCCTTACCCACTTTCTTCATGTGTGCATATAGCTTGTCTTCGTCGTTGTGTGTGTTTATGTTTACTAGGAATTCGCTTGCAGACTGGACTAAACGGTCTTTGGGAGATTTGCGCAAGTGTTACTGTTTTGTTTTGTCGCACACCTACAAGGGCTGTTGGGCCATTCGAGAAATTCAACTAGGTACATAACAGTTTGGATTAGTGAATAGTAGATTTATTTGACGAAATGAAATTGAAACAAGTACGTTCTAATGAGAAAAACGGTTAAAAAAGAAACGGGTTAAGAGGTTTTAAGGATACATAATGCCTGGGCAGGGAGTTGAAAGTGCTGAAGTGATGAGCTGTCGATGAAGTGAGGAACGACTGCCAAATAGCTATGAGAGTAATTATTACTCAAACTACCCCAGTATTACTGAAGTTAATGGGGGGTTCTACCCCATGCGGAAATCTGAGCCTTCTTTTAAAACCTATTCTAACGTCATAAGAGGAAAGTGGGTAGGGGCATGAGAGCACAACTGTTAAGTTCACATGTCCCTTGAGTGACAGTCAAGGTTCGTGGTTGAGTCTGTACAAAATTACAATGGCAGATCTGGTAATGATTGGCTGCAACACCTTGGGAAAATGATGAGCTTCCAGCAAAGTCGTGTACCTTGCCACCACAGTTAGTGAGTAGATCGGCCGGGTATGAAGCTATGTACGGTGACTACAAGGACCTATGCCATAATTGGAGGTCATTATGTATGCATAAATTGTTGATTAGCAGACTTAAAGGAAGACGGTGCTCATCTCTGGGCTTGGATGTGCCGATATCAAGAGTAGGAACGAGTGACTGAGTGAGGGCCTTTGGAAAATAATTGGCAGAACTCAGCTCTGGAAAATGATTATTATAACTGAATTCATGAGCAGGTACTTAAGCACTTGACTCCAGCGATGCCGTATCACTGCCAAACCTAAAATGTTTCTTGTTCAAGTGTCAGATAGAATGAAGGACTCGATAGTTAATGACACGAAAACAGTGAAAGGAATAACCCATACTTGGCATTTCGTGATCTCAACAACGTGCATAGGGCTTTCATGACTGATGGCCACAACAAATTACGACTTCACTGTGGACAACGGTACTTGTTAGGTGATAGGGAATATTCTCTAACAGTAACGCCAGCGGATTTCGAATTACAGGATCGACTAGAGGCTCGCCAACTCGCACTACTGTCATTCATCCTATGAAGCTTTGAAGCTCAAAAATAACTTTGATGGATACGAATTCACTTACTAATAGTCAAATTCAATATATTTCCATAAGAAATCCTTTTAGGTCTGAAACAGTTGTTGCTCAAACATTTTAGGACTTATATTTAACGAGGTAAATCAGACTCTAATTAACTTCAGCGAATATCCGAAAAACAAAGTACTAGGCATCATCTGCACCTCGGATTTCGCAAAGAGCCGCACGCAACTGAAAAAGGACATTTAACTACCGAAATTCTTGTCCGATCACTTATTGATTTAAAGTCCTCCCACTTTATCGAACCAATCAGATCGATGGAAAAATTATCAAAACTCCTATTGGCTCGTCTTCAAGAGCCTAGAGCCAATGCTAGAACGGTATCTACTACCTCCCCCTTTACTCTATGCACTCATTGTTCTCACATTTGCAACCTCAAATTTCGTGTCTCACAGTTCGAGCATTTGGGGATGGGCTCCTTCTCCTACAGGGGCAGTGTGTTTGTGTCTGTACTTCTTTTCCAATTCCTAAATCAAAATGTTGCTGAGGTCTGGCACCCTCCGCCCTTTGATTCCAGTAGTCTCAGCTTCTACTGCCCTCCAGGTGCCGTAGATGGAGCCACAACGGAGCTGAAATGCGACTACCACCTAAAAACCGCGTCTGTGGGTCATTTTAAAATTCACATCTCTTTTGTACCGGATAGCGAGATGACGCCTGCTGAAATTGAGCTGGCCGCATCAGAGGATTTCTTTTTCCCACGGGAGCTGCGAAAACTCCATGACGAACTCGGAGACGTGCTCAATGTAAGTAGATTTCAACTCGAGGTATCGGTACAGATTTATTCACTAATCGCAAAACGAGTGACTCTTATGTCCTTTTGAGGTCCATTTTCTCTCTTCGTATCCTGTCTTTTTCATGTAGAGCACGGAATTCAATCCAGAATCTGATATGGCGGTGGATAGTGTGGCTGTTACGCGCACATTTGTTATGTCGGCTGAACATCAGGGATCGTACCTTTGCGAGGTGATCCCGTTTGATTCAGTTGACACGGAGGACTGGACTCTGACCAAGCGGATGCACCTTAAAGTGAAGCCGGCACACTCTGGCAAGTTGGAATGGCTCTTCGCTTATTAATGGCGCACTTGAGGTTGTCACATTTTCCTGAGACTCATATAGGGCCGAGTAGTAATTGAGTTTGTTTTCCATGCATAATAGTCTCTAAGGAGAAACAAGACTTATTGTTCACCTTTAATATGGTCCGAATCAGTGGAAAATAAACTTACGTTTGCTTGGAAAAAGTGTCTAGTACCACTAACAAACTGTTGATTGGTGGAAATTTACATTTTGCTATTGTCCCTTTCAAACGTTGTTTGATCGATTTGTCGGGTCTAAAAGGGTGCAATCCTCTAAGTTAGTACTCAGATGTCAGCTTGTTTCAGAACTTAGTAAATCATGACCTTCGAGGTGAAGAAATGCATTTTGTAGGGTTGACTCGGTCCCTCTAGGGTGGCCAAGGTGTCCAGATTTCGGAGCAAATTGCACCTTAATCCATGCCGATCGATAAGTTCGATCGGCGTCGACACGGCTTTCAAAGCGGAACTATGGGGTCTAGGCTGTCATTACAAACGCTTGTGACTATCGACTATCTTAGTCAACTCAAATAGGTACCTGAAGAAACAAATCGAATTTGGTAGAGGCGGTCATGGCTTTGTGAATAATCGTGACAGCTGAGTTTACTATTTCTTATTTTCAAAGTTAATCCTGGTAAAGTCCCACATTATTTGATGGAGGGGTTCTCAATTGACCCATTTTTGACTCCTCTACAGACTTTCCGTATATGTGGGCCCTGTGCGGACTTTGCGTTGCCTTATGTTTCTCCTGCATCTGCGCAAGGATGCTCCAATCAAGCAAACTCGTCTTTAAACGCGTTGTCATTGAAAGATCATCCCTGTACGAGAGTATGGGGAGCACTACTATGTCTGAAGAGGGCAACACATTCTTCCAACCACCTGACGTCACCTTCGTGACTGAGAAGCGTCTACCCATTTCGGTGCGTCTTAGGGCCCTCTGTTGGAGGCGGGACACAAGCGGGTTCAACGAAGGGGACGGAATTTCTAGTGGTAAGCACCCTGGAAACACTCGGTACTTTCCGACTAAGAGATTTTCAAGGTGATGACAAATAGCGTTTCTTCATACGATGAATTGCCACTGCTCTCGGCTCTTTGAGTTTTCCAGGATACCTCTCAACCGACTGACACTTAAAGTCGTGATGGAAAGTGGTAGGGACGCTGAAATTTCACTCCCAAAGGGGTCAATTTAATTTAAATGCCTATAAACCGTCTTCGGATTTTCTTTTCAAATATGGAGCCTCCATCTAGTACACTAGATATAGCGACGATTACTTGAGTTCGTTTAAATGTACTATAAGGCAATTGGGACGGTATTTGGGGAATATTTAACAGTCCCGTCAGGAAAGAGGAAAACCGTCTAGTAACCATAAATTTTAGTACACTATTTTCGTCAGATGTTTGCTCAGAATAACCGCCGTCAGCGTTTACTGTAGCCTTAGTCTGCTGCTTTTGACCATTTCCTTGGAAGTCTCATAAACTGCTTCACTCATCATTACCTGGCTCAAAAGTAGTCGAGCAGCTTAGAGATTGGTATCGTTTGGGGATGGCTCCCAACCATGCATTAGTAGTCTCTCGGTGGATGTAAAAAGGTGGGGAGATTGAGTGGCCGTAAATATTGGCTGAGGTGCCTGTAGTAGTAGCGAAGGACTTTAGTAAGTGCTAAAAGCTTCATGGTAAATGTCTTAACAGTTTACGCGCCAGGGCCCTGAATCCCAAAGCTTTTTCTGCAACTCTCCATTTCGTGGTTCCAGACAGATTTTAACATTGCCTTGAGTATCCTTATTTCGATGTCCGATGCGCTTTTTCATCACGGTAAAAGTAATTCCCTTTCCAAATTCAGGTGGGTTCTAGTTTTCTATACTCCTCGCTGTCATCACCTATCTATGTGAAGAAGAAAAAAGGTGTAGACGTTTAAAGGAGGTGCGCGTGAAAACTTCAATACATCTGATAATGGATGTCATCGTTTCATGACCATTACTAGACGAGACTGATGATGGAGATGATGTCAGTCTTCTTCATGTGCCTAAACGGAAGGGCAGGAGGTGCCGAGTGCACTTCCTGACGCCCTTCGATCCCCACTTCGAGATGCCCCTGAATCGCATTCGCGTCGAGCAACTGCTGGGCAAGGGAGCTTTCGGTGTGGTCTATCGGGGTCGCGCCTGGCACATTCCCGAGGGACGATGGGGCGGCAGAAGCCCTGCTCCTGTCGCCATTAAAACACTCAGAGGTTAGTTTCTACCTTTTGCTGCGTATCTGCTTCGTTCAGGCTTCTGTCCCAACATCGCCTTAAGAATAATAGGTCATTCCATAGGCTCTGTTCAAGTCCCACCTTATTAAATTACACGAAGTGTAAAGATTTTATGATATCGAATACTGCTGCAAATAATTTTATATTTAGATTCATCAACACAGGTCACGTTTTGTTTTACTGAACAGTGAAACTAAAATTTGCACGATTAAAACCCTGCTAACTTGGAAGTATCAAAGAATTATTCGAAGCAAAATGTAACACTCTGTTTATAGAAAAGGATGTGTTAATGAAAGAGCTTGCGGGGGATGGTTTCCGGAATTCAGTGGAAGGGGACTTTTCAGCCTCTGCGAATATGGAGATGGAACCAGCGGACGTGCAGTTGAGTTTGATGATGAGCTTCTTGAAGCAGCATCCCTTGAAGAGGCTTATCCTGCTTAATCGGTTGAGTTGGCATTGGCAGTTAAGGCTAGTACATACCATACAGCTGTTCATCGTCATCCTCAAAAACCAAGAAAAGTCCCTAAACATGGAAAAGGGGTGCATGCCTCATGAATTGTCTGAAGCCAGTCAGCTCAAATCTCGAGATGAAATCTGCTCCTCTGCATCCTGGCAATCTTGTGACTTGTGAAGAAGACAGTGTGGGGGTGGGGGGTGTAATAATCGAGGAGAAGTACCCCCATTCACAGTCGCCGAGAAGGGGACCGCATGGGAAAAATGTTCTTCGGTCAGTCTGGTGGGATGGCCAAGGATAATCCACCTTGAATTGTTACAACTAATGTAGAAGCAATTAATACTCGAATCTACTGACAGCGGTCTGGGTGGCGTTGAACCATGCTTTGAGGGGTGATGTTGTTTCATCAGGACAATCCAGCACGACCCCACACAGCAAGAATCACGTTAAACGGTGGGAGAACTTGGTTGGGGGAAGATTCCTCATCCAGCGTATTTTCCTGACTGTGTTCCTTCTTCGGACTTCCACTTGTTTCGTAGCTAACAATATCTTTTTAAAGAAGCCTCTGTAACGTCTGGAACTGGTATTTGTTAGTTCAAAAATCAAAATAATTTTGCACTTACGAGGGCATCAATAAGCTTGTTGATTTATGCAAGGAAGTGATAGGCAATCTGAGAAAGTATGTTTATGTTTGAATTCTTCCATTTGTGAATTCTTAGATTCAAAACCAAATGAACTTTATAATTATAGTATATGGAAACAAATCATAGATAATCGGAGAAAGTGCATCGAAGATTGAGTCTTTAACTAAGTGTAAGTTTATTCAAAATCCGGACAGAACTCATGGGTTAGCCTGATATTGAATTGGGCTTTTTTAACTGCTTCTGTCCCAGCATCGTCTTCAAAATGCATTCGAAAGAAAAGGGTCAGCACTTTGAAAGCTAGAGATCAATTATGTATCTTACGAGACGCAGAGAGAGTTTTTCGGATTACTACGTCTAGCTTAAAGATAGGGGATACATCGCTCTAATTGGATGCACACTTGTGTACGTACGGATGTTCCCTCTTTTAAATGGAAGCAAGCTGCTTAGTTTTGTGGAACCCCCTAATCATTTGAGAACAAATAATGAATAAATTTTATCGAGGAAGACAGTTACTATCGAGGAGCCGGGGGACGATTGCATGGTTTTTTATCAACCGAAGTTAGTTGTGTAAGTCGGTGATTTGGACGTGCTGCTACAACGGGTTTGATCACAGAGAGTTTTGCGTCGTTGCCCTCGTTTCTATCAGGTTTTTCTACAAATTTCTCAGCCATATGCGTCTTCATTGTTGTTTTAGCGGACACTTCTGAAAACGATGTGGAGGTCTTTGTCAAGGAAATCGAGATTATGAAATACATCGGCAAACACGAAAACGTTGTTCAACTGTATGCAACGAGCACCCACAATGGTAGGCTTCTGTTTACTCAATATTTTGGTCCTATTATTTTTTATTTACATTACTTCAGACACTTTTCTTCTAAAATATGCTTTCATTTTTGTGATTTAAAACAGTGTTTAGCACATTTTAATAGCTAACAGCGGTCAGCGTATTCTTTGATCAGATAAGTGATTTTAAGTTAATCTACGGTGATCTAACGGGAGACCTTTACCATTTATATTCTTAGTTTATAACTGGTTTAATTTATATTTAAAGACTAGCTTTACCTATTCTGATCTGAAGACACTTTCAGTTACGTAAATAATTTTTTTTTCGCCTAATATATATTAGCACCGGGTACTTCGTCTACTCATTTTTACTCTTTCACAAGTAATTTACCTGCACATATGCTATTAATAAAACGTCATAATATTGGTAATAATGAGAAATTATTGGACAATGGTATTACATTATCTGACATCCACGCACACGTTAAGAAAACACTCATTAAACGGCTTTTTCGCTCTATAGGTCGTCCGGTAATGGTGATGGAATATGCGGCGGAGGGCAGCCTGGTGAACTACTTGCATCGAAACCGTTCATGGCTCTCTCAGCAGGCCCGCGAATCGACACAGACAACTCTATTGCGATTTGTCACCCATGTCGCAGGCGGCATGACCTTTCTTTCTGCAAAGGGCGTAAGAATTTTATTCTGATTTCTGAAAATAAATTCAACCGTAGATGGTAGGTCAGTGAAGGGTCGATTAAAATGTGTAAAAGCGGAAATAGTAGCGTGAGGTATCAAAACAAACAAAACGTAGCGGATTCTCCGATTAGGCCGTTTTATTATAGACGTATAATGAAAGTAGCTGAAATACGTATCACACGAATCAAATAGCATTTATAGCATGGCGTCTATTAAATATGGCTGCCTCAGCTAACTCTTTTGAGACTCAAATCGACCAGTTAGAATTGTACTTAGGCAGCTTATTTTGCACTCAACCAGATTGTTCATCGGGATTTGGCTGCTAGAAACGTGGTCATCACAGAGGACCTTACGGCCAAAGTCGCTGACTTTGGTCTCACTCGAAAAGTGGATTTTTACTACCGAATGAAGGGATCGGTAAGATTAAACATGGTTCATTTGTGTTATTTGTTTGTTACTTAGCTATCTAATAACTAGTTTCACCATTTACTACTAATTAACTTTGACGGAGTTGTCATCAGTATCTCCCATCTGTACCGCCTTCCAACGAAACCCGTTTTCTATCATTCCAATCGATGCTAATCCTTACGCAAACACCTTTTGCCTATATGTGCATGTGTAGCCTAATTATTGAAGTATGTAATTGTCAGCAAATGGACAAATATGATTCTAGGGTCGAGTGCCTCTGAAATGGATGGCTCCTGAGTCTATTTTTCAAAAGATCTTCACGACAAAGTCAGATGTGTGAGTTAAGCGCTCTCCGATGTTTAATTTATGAATAGAGTGCTGGTATTTTACCACTATTTCTTCTCAAGCAGGTGGTCATTTGGTGTCCTCATGTGGGAGGTCTTCAGTCTAGGAAAAACTCCAGCACCAAACATTACAGTGGGTGAATTAATCAACACCCACCGAAACCGTCTACAGTTGTATACGAAACCTGAATTCGCTGATGATGAACTTTACACGGGTCTCATTAGGCGCTGCTGGAATCATCAACCCATGGACAGACCCCTTTTCTCCGGCATCCTCGATTACTTGACAAAGTTCCAGCAAAGACGAGTGTCGGAAGTTTCTTACTAACACATTTTCACCCTTATTCGGACTTGCGTAATTCTAGTTGGTTTGGGTATTTATCTGTCTATTCCCTCTGCGTGTTTTTTGATCGTTATTTAAAGTAATGTTTGGTTGTCTCCGCTAAAGTTAAACTTCAACTCACAGCATCACTTAGTAACTCTAATGGGGCGTTAGGCTCTTGAGTGCATTAAGGGCCCCTTCATTAATAATGTAGTGGAATGTGCAGGAGGGTCTTGCTTGATTCCTCAGGGCAATCCTTGTAGGTCTATTCGATGGCCCTCGTTTAGTCATAATGCGGGCCAGAATTATTGCTCGAGACCAGGTCGGGTTTTGAAGCGGCTGATGACTAACATTGGTATGGGGTCTTTGGGTTCCTGGTTGATTTAAACAGGGTCGAAAGTGACCCTAGCATTTTGAAGGAAATGAAGCGGTAAGGTGGGGATATTGGTCAAAACCGGTGGCCCGGTTTGCTAAACTGAGGCGGTATCCTTGCTAGTATCTGCACTAGCCCAGTCTATTATGTACTAGACTTCTCATGGGCTAGTTTCTGCCTTGTAAATAAATAACGCTGATAAAACTAAGTCAAGTATAGTCTTTAGTAGCACAATAAAGTCCCTAAGAGGCTATTAAGGGACTGAAGTAAAGGCAAATTTGTTCAACGTAAACATTTGAATTAGTAATTTAAGAAAACAAGGAATAAATATTAAAACTATTATTACCAATTTACTACCTGAATTAATATAAATATCAGTCACTGATTAAGTTAATATGTATTCAGTTTTGTATTTTAACTTGGCAGTAGTATTTGCTGACCTTTGCGGAATATTTAATGTTGCCTCTCGCTCTTGTTATTGGTCATTATAAGAACTAGATTATAACCCAGTAAGAGATTCCAGTTAGCAAGGTCTGTATTGCTCAATGAAATGAATGAAGAAGAAAGAGTATCTTTTTCAGAACATTACGCTGGTTCGCAAGTCGAGAATCCAACGCCTTTAATATCTCAACCAGGTACCACGAGGCTCTTGAATAATTGTATTGATTATCATGGCGTTCTTACGTTACCTGTACCATCAACCCACTTTCAGGTGAAGGGGCTCCACTGAGTTCCACACCGCACAGTTTGGCAACCTTAAGTGCCACTACGTTTGGACGAAATTTGCCGTTTGATGTTGTCTATAATTATAATGGCGTAGTCCCAGACCATTTGCAGGTGGAAATACTGAAGCAAAGCTTCCCGCTTTCTGAGAAATATATATGTTTGTACTCTTTCCTTAATGAAGGCAGCAATGCTCGTTTAAGATGTGGCAAGGGGATAGTGGAGTCGAATGGCGTTATCAACTGTGTACAGATCGGTAATTTGCTTCTTGTCTATTTGAAACGGTCCTCGATTTGCATTTAATTTTACCTAATGTTTGTTTCGTGATAGGATCATACTTAAGTGCCACTGTCAAGCGGCTCGTTCGTGGGTGTATGGAATTCCATCGAGCATCTGTAACTTTTGACCGTTGCTCAATAACCAAATGCTGGTGCACCTGCATGAAAGAAGTGAAGACTATTCCTGTTCAAGATAATGGCACCGAAATGGAGCCCGCTATCCCGAAATTCGTCGATGAAAATGTCTGGTGTGTCCATGTCATCGCGACCTGTCTGCATCGTATTCGTTCTCCTCAAGACTTCCTTTATCGGCTTCCCATTGCGCAGTCACTCGCAAATCTCAGCAAAGATCAACTGCTAGATTTCTCCTATAGGCTTCTTTGTCAGTATGAGGCTCGAGCTGTGAGTAGTCTGGCCACAACAGTATTAAAGTATGCTATTTAACCATCGTTCGAAATTTCTTCTCGCTCTTCCAGCTTCTACCTCGTGCTCAGAGCATTTTGGACAACTATCATCCTGATGATCGTCAGTTGAACCTACCCACTCATGAGGAAGGTATGTATCTATTTGTTTATTTATATATCCGTCATATGAGCAGTATTCTCCTGTCTATGTGCAACCCATTTTTGCAGTTTTTGGTGGCTCTTGGGAAAAGACATTAACGTAGCAATAAAGCACAGGAACTTTTTCAAAATTTACGGTGAAAATATCGTAAATCACTTGTGCACTTCATATTATTCGTGGACTGACAGATACTTTTGGTTTGATAGTCCTTTTCATTGTAAAGATTCTGGAAGAAACTTTCAATAATTACACCTGCATTGAGTACCTTTTCAGCCTGTGTGATAGCAAATCGTGATTGAAGTCCCTCATGCTGATGATAAATCACATTTTCACGGGAAGCATCGAAGTGTTCAGTATGATTTTCCACCTGGGCACTTAATGGAGGTAGTGAGGTGGTTGATAGCGTCTCGAAGTATCTTAAAAAATCCTTGGTCCCCTACTCTATTTCGCACAAAAACACCATTTGCTGAGGAGTTCTTCGTTATCTGTAAGCTAATTATTAAAACACAGTATTATATTCTCGAAAAGGAAACCAGTGGGACTTACTATCGCCTGGGTGAAGGTTTAGACATATTCTGCCGAGGGTTCCTGCAGCCAAACGGAATCCCTGCTCGAAACATTTTCGAACAGCTGAGAATTAGAAATAGCGGCTAAAACGTACCTTACCTTCAAGTCCTTATTTCCATCAGGTTGATGTTTAAGAGAACATACACATTGAAAAAATGTCTTTGTATTTCATGCATCTTGTACTTGAGGAAATGGAAGTAATCACTTAATTCGTTACGATCAGGTTTTTTCAGCTGAGCATTGTTGTTCTAGTATGGATAGAATGTAACTGAGCAGGCCTGGATGGACGTGTGACGAGAGTCATTGTCTTGAGCTCAAGCACCTGTAGCGGGCCTTCATTTTTTCCATCCTATTGCCTTTGTCAAGTGGATTTGACCGCGGGCGGTAGTGTGGGTTCGCTGCCGCGGCCTCCGCTGACCCTGAATGCCATGCGTCGGGTGCTGCGGGAGCAACTGAGGAGCCTGGTGATGCCACGCGTCACGGGCTTAATGGAACCTGAGACTCTGATGGACGAGATCGAGAACACCGAGCTCGCGGAGTCGGCTCTGAGTCGGGGCCAGGGTGCGATGGCAGAGGACTACTTGGCCGCGTCGACGCGCCAGCAAATCCTCCTGTCCCTACGCGCCTTCAATCCGGCGGAAATATGGCACCTCCTCTGCAACACCGCACACATGCACAGTCGAGGCGACCCCAACGCTCTCCCCATCCTCAGAATGGTCACGGAGTCCCTCATTGAAAACAAGGATGTACGTGTGGATCCCCCTACATTCTCTGCTGCTGCTGCTGCATATCCACTTGGAGTAGATCGACGGCTCTAGACTCCATGAGGGGAGTGGAGTGATGGCGACACTAGGTGGATCTAGAAGGGCTTCCACTTTTTCACTAAAAAGTTAACATATTGTCACCTTCTCGAGATGTATTTTTGGTGAAAAGTAATGGCCTTAGACCTGGTGGTAAAATTAAGTTTCTGTTGCCTGTTGGTGCTTCAACTTTTTTGCACATTTAATACTTGAACTTCGCTTTAATTCATTCATTCAGTTTGGGTAGCCTGTTTCGAGTGGAATTGCTGTCATTTAGCTGGTTCGTGAGCAGTAAACTTTACCGTATGAATCGGGCCGAATGACGAATAGTTAGTTTTTTTGTGAAGTAAAACGGTAGCCCATGCTTAGCATTCGGAGAAGCATGCAACAAGTGTTTGTAGACTGGTGCTATTGTCCTCTTATTGTATATTTTGCACGATTGTTAGAAATCAAAAATGCACAGTATATATATATATATTTCGACGCCTTTCAGCTGGTTTCTTTGGATACAGCCGTGCGCATAGTTTTTAGGATCACATTGGTCGATCTCACAAAAGTTCTGTAGATGCTGAAGCAACGTTAATGTCGATCGACGCCGTTGCGGCCGGAATTAGTTCCCCTATTCGTGTTGTTAGCTGTTTAGGGACGCCCCATCTTCTGATACTAAAACCAGTAGAGAGGTTTGTTTTTGCAAAGCAACTCGCCTACAGAACTTGTAAGCCATGCTCAGAGACACGACCTTAGGGTCCAGGGTTGACGCCACTGTTTGCGTTTCTACTTTTGAGGATTAGTGTGTTGCAGAGATTTACAGGCCTGTTAGTGGATGCTTGTCGTTGTGGTTGTGACTATCCATACCGCAAAATTGCCTACTCTCGCGTGCTTAAGGTCACGTATGAGTACCAATGAACTTATGAGTGCATAGTCTGGATACGAAGGGGGCGGATTTCACGGGACGGACAGGTCACTTTGAGCCACCAGTGTAGGGAGAGAGTTTGCGATGAATTTGGCAGCCTCACGAGGAACAAGAGGAATAGTGGTTGGTAGTTGCTAAATTTTATAGACTAACGGAAAATTCAGTCCACAGAAAAATTACCTGGAGCAACCTCATTTTAAACTTTTCTATTGGCATGAACATATTCAGAAATAATTTTAATTCTGTCGTCGGTTAAGTGGGCTTTTGTAGTACTGGCAATAGGGTAATTCTTGTCTATAACGACGACTGTGCACGGCCATGCTTAGTAGTAAGATCCGCTTGGGAGTTCAGAGGCCAAGCTTTGAAGGGCTGGTGAGAAGCACTTTTGGCTTTTCCCTGGTGAGTGTGGCAAGGATGTTGACCCCTGTGGCGCTTGTATGAGTGTCATGGTATAGGTCGAACCATTCAATTCACATGATACAGCTCGAATTCTGCTGTCGGGGTCCTCTAACACTGTTTTCGATGGATTTTCACGACCACAGTCTCCATTGACTCGTTGTCTTCAGTTCATGCTACCTGCCTGTTGTCACAGTGTTCAGGAAGGACCATTGAGCGGCTACCATAATCCCCTTATTTTGTTGTCGGACGTGAATCATCGCGATGCAATAAGTTCTCTTCTTCGTGATTCAGGTGGCTATTCTTGTCATTTTTCATTCCAGTAAGCTTTAAAAAGAGGTGTGCGGGAAGAGATTTTAAAAGTCGGAAAAAAGCTAACATTATTCTATAAATATTTTCTTAAGACCTCCTCTTCACAGGCCATGCTGTTGTGGTTCCTGACTCAAACCGACGTGGAACGGATCACGAAGAAGTTCGCGGCCTTCAAGCCGAATCGACACGCCTGCACGTGGCTGTGCGAAGCACTGGTGGACCTCTGGCGCATGGTCTGCCTCGACCCGCGCTTCAACCTCCTTGAGGATGTCGACGACGAGCGGGGTCGTTTTCTGCGACCGGGAGCCAACTACCTGGAGACCATGCACAGATTCCAGGAGACGGTGATCCAGACTGCGCGTGACTGCCTCCCGATCTTCAAGATCGGCGATGAGGAGGCTGCGAAGCTCTTCAGCGAGGAGAAGCTGGAGCTATTCAGGGGCTTCAAACCGGCCATTGAGACTTGCCAGTATGCTTCTGTTGGCTGTAGTTATTTTACCACAAGTCGAATCAGATGGATAGGGTTCACTCTGTTGCCCGAAATCTTTGAGTTGATGGAAAACGGATATCCTCCGTGGGAAATGTCGATTTGGATGGTTTTAGGGAGAAACAATTACGGATGTGACTCCTTGCGTGAATGCCGGTTTTAAAGTTTTATCGACTGTTCCTCTCCTAAAAATCGGTAAAAAAACTGGCCTTGAAGGAAAGGGGAAGAATTCAGATGTTTCGCACTTTTAACATAGCCCAGTCCAATCTGACTTTGGCGATTTTATCTCCCTTTGACACTGAAATCGCGTTAAAAGAAGTCAGTATTGTAGAGAAAGGTCCATTCTAACAGCAGCCCTTTACACAAACTTCGGTTCGATCGCTTTAAGTACTCCAAGCCTGACGATCTGCTTGAGACATTAAGTGGGAGGAAAGGGTGTTCCAGTTGCTCGTTTGAGCTTCAATGCAGGTGACCATAGAGGGAGACCCTCCTGTGAGGTCAAGTGTTACTTATGGTGGCCTTGCGTGGTATTCAAAGTTACCTTAAACCAACCCCTGGCGTCGTACCCCATATTACTCTTTTTACTTGTTCAGCTACACTTTCCAGAATCGAGCTAACTTTTTGCAGCTGCGTAGGATGTTCTGCAACTACTATGAGCAGTTCATCTCACTAATTGCTAGCCTCTTCTCTCTTTCATTGCAGGGTCCTTCTTAACTCCTGTGTATGTTCTCCAGTTGCCTTTCACGTTTACTGTCTGTTGATTTTTGCCGTTACGTTCTTGACTACGCGTTCCTAACCATCTTTTGGTTGCCAAAGTTGAAATCGCCAGCCAAAAAAGCTCATTGTCACCCTGTGCCTCTACCCAAGTGACCCCGTGTTTTCCTGCTTCAGCCTCTCCCTTTCACCTTTCTCCAGTCTTCGCGTTATCGAGACGAAAGAACAGTTTCGTGCAGGTGAGAATTGGCGAGTGTCTTCTGGGGGTTCAATTCACTCCTTTATTGCTCTATTGGCTCCTTCTTTGGCTTCAGCCATGCCCAACTTCGAGGGTGCCTTCGTGGTTGGGACGTCCGATGGGACAGCCATGTGGAGGGACTTCTTTTCTCTGTCTAGCCCCCTCGTCCGACAGAACTACCCACCTCTGCGTTCGCGATTCGGTGTGAGTTTGTGACTGATGTAGAGTTGAATTCAAGTGTATTGGAAAACCTGCTCAAATTTCGCCTCATACCTCGTATCCGATGTTGCACTGGCAGCTGGATTTAGTGCCAACAACAGTGCTAGTTCGTAGGTTGGATAGACGTGTAGTATACTACAATCATCATCGCTGTTTGATTACTCTTACAGGATTTTTGGTTATATAGTCAAAGATCGGGATAAATAGGGTAGGCTCATCAGGAAAAGTGAAGAGGGCCGGTAATAAGAGAAAAGAATTCAATTCAAAGTGATTGTTATTAGCGTCTCTTGGAGCCTCAATCTGTGGAACCCGGAATCTTGTTCAAACTGATTTTACACTTCGGATCATAGGGGTTGGGGCTTCTCAAAAATGACTGTTATTCTGTCTTTAATCGCCTGGGCCATTTTTTCTCGATGACGGTGCCGAACCATAACATATTGGTTCATCGGAGCATTAAGATCTAAAGGGTAGTTCGCCGTGGACCAAACGTTGGGACTAGGGTAGTCGTCGTAAAAAATTGGCTGGCAACCATTTTTGGCTCGTGTACGAGGTGCGGCAGGGGACCGGGTTCTGCTGCTGCCATGCATATGGCTACTCTCGTTATCATCCTGGCTTTAATTGTGTTGTTATGGCGTATCTAAGTATGTTCCGAACAGGTTCAACTCCTTTTGAAACAATCCTCATACTGAAATTCTGTGTGTGCTAAATTACCAATCTTAAGGTTCGAAGCATATTAAGGGCAAATTCGACTGAGGAGTCTCACGTTTTAGAATTGGAGAACGATTCCGAAGTTAGTGAACGACACAGATCGGTTACTCTGATGTCATTCTACTCTTCACTAAATCCCCAGTTAGAGTTGTCTTAGGAGCTCCTCTTATATTGCTTATTCAGTGGCCACAAGTAATCACTTCTGGTTATAAGGTCAAAGATTGTTTCGATCTAATTTTTTTAAATAGCAAATTTAACCAACCGCAATTAGCCCTGGTGAAGCAAAAGATCGGCATAAATGCTAGTTTCCTGCTGAACCATATTCGCTAAATCCGTTATGAGAGAATACAAATAGCATCATACCAAAGTGCGACTGAAGCGGCTGGTTGCCCATCTTATCAGGCTTATACAAAAACAGTCTCTGATGTGTAAGTTGGCTGACCGGTCTCGTCCTTAATTACAGGAGCACTTCGCACTGTGCCAGGGTTATGCCTGCGCAGGGAAACGTAAGGAGGCTTTGGCAGTGGTTCGTCGTCTCGCCATAGACATGCTCACTGACGCGCCATGTCTGATCGAACGTGCCTCCAAGGCTGCGGTGCTCAATCTCGAAACCGCCACCGGCCTGGAGGACCTGCGACGGCGCAAGGTGGCCGATCTCCAGCAGGAGCCGTCGAAGAGTGTTTCAGCCGGCGGGGGAGGAGTCGAGTCCAGTGGAGTAGCCAGGCGGCGAAAGCTTAGGCTCAAGGCCGGCAGAAGGAAGTCGACCCTGAAAAACAAGTGTAAGATGCTTCAGAGTTCCATAGTGGGCAAAATCAGTATTGTGGTGAGTGGACTGTCGCCTGCCTCATCTGAGTGGCCTCTTCTCAGCGTAACCTCACCTTTCTTCTCCCCCTTGCACAGCTCATGGAGTGGATTTACTGCGTGGAGTTCCTAATGGACTGTCTCTACCACCTGCACTCGTCCCATGGTCCCCACGACCCACTGGATGTGTATCCGCCAGGTCTGGCTAACTACAAACTGGCTGACCTGATCAAGGCCGACCCGCTAGCTAGGGACGGTGCCTATCGTCCGGCCATAGTGACCAAGTTCGGGGAGCTACGACATGACGGGAACGAGCTCTTCGACTTGGACGTGGAGCTGGCTTTTCGACTGGGCCTGCTCACCCTCGCACTGCCGCGCGGGCAGCACTTTCAGCCGAGGGTGGAAGTGCTCCACCTCAACCACGAGTTCCTGATTGCGGCCAGACTCTTTCGCCTCCCGGTGCACTCCTCCTGCCCGCATGTTCTCGCCGATGTGAGAAGGGAGGCGCAGCTCAGGATAAACGACCAGAGATTCGGAGACGGCTCGGGTAAGCCGAGCTTGCTGCACACACACATCCTCTCCTGGACTCTCACTCCACTAGCTTCTATCAAGTCATCCTATAAGTTCTGTACGATTTTCGCCTTTATTTAATCGAATGAGATTTCGAGAATATTTCTACATGTCCTATGGAGCTGAATATTTTCTGTCTAAATGCACTTAAAATGTTCACATTTTGGTTTACGAAACGATAAAATTTTAAATAGCTTTATTAACACCTGCTGGCATGGAAGTACCCAAGAATCATTTGAGGCGCAGTGCTTTATGAATTCAAGAAAGGATGGACACTCCGATGCAGCCGTAACGGCTAGAAATATCCTCGCTGTACATGGAGCAGAATGTGAAAAAGAAAACGTAATTGCATAAAATAGTTTGCTAAATTCAGAAGTGGAGATTTCAACCTCGAAGAGGATGAAGATCCAACCGCATGATAATGATGACAATAAGCAGCTTCTTGAAGCAGCATCCCTTAAAGAGGCTTATCCTGCTTAATCGGTTGAGTTGGCATTGGCAGTTAAGGCTAGTACATACCATACAGCTGTTCATCGTCATCCTCAAAAACCAAGAAAAGTCCCTAAACATGGAAAAGGGGTGCATGCCTCATGAATTGTCTGAAGCCAGTCAGCTCAAATCTCGAGATGAAATCTGCTCCTCTCTGCATCCTGGCAATCTTGTGACTTGTGAAGAAGACAGTGTGGGGGTGGGGGGTGTAATAATCGAGGAGAAGTACCCCCATTCACAGTCGCCGAGAAGGGGACCGCATGGGAAAAATGTTCTTCGGTCAGTCTGGTGGGATGGCCAAGGATAATCCACCTTGAATTGTTACAACTAATGTAGAAGCAATTGATACTCGAATCTGCTGACAGCGGTCTAGGTGGCGCGTTGAACCATGCTTTGAGGGGTGATGTTGTTTCATCAGGACAATGCAGCACGACCCCACACAGCAAGAATCACGTTAAACGGTGGGAGAACTTGGTTGGGGGAAGATTCCTCATCCAGCGTATTCTCCTGACTGCGTTCCTTCTTCGGACTACCACTTGTTTCGTAGCTCACATTGAATGCCTTCTCACTTCCAAGTTGCTTTAAAATATGCCTAACCTCAAATGCATCTATGGTCTTCATGATTTTTCAAATGCCCCTCAAGTAGATCCAAATACCCCCAAGTGATCCTAGCAAAAGTACCTCTACAGTCGTCCAGACGTCTCTTTTGCCGTAACCTTTTTCGCCATTTTATAGTCCTCTACCCAGCAAAAGGTTGATATACTTTAATAAGTAGTTCTCCATGTCATGAGATGGAAAAATTGGGAGCAATCGGACATGTATGCAATTAAATTGATTGAGCTATTTGCCTAATTTGAGTTGCCTAGAAGCTCACTATCCGACGGGGACATGCCACAAGCTTTTCAAGCGCATATGTTGACTTACCAAACACATAGGTCCGTATTACTAAATAAGCCAAAATATTCTCTTTGTTTGAGATTAATCTCACTGTGTTCCAAGAAATTTCCGGCTTACGAAACTATCGGATAGAATCTTCGTTTGCATTTTTCACAGTAAGATTATTTTCTAGAGCATGTGGGTGCACATACCACATCTGTTTTTGATTGTTTCCAGCGGCCTACACGCCCTACGTCCTGGTCGAGTTTCTCTACACCCAACTGGTGGGAGAGTCCCCTGACGTTCTCCTACCCCTTCAACAGCGTATCGGTCTAGAGCCTGGGCCTCCTGAGATGTAAGTCGCATTTTTGAGTTTCTGATGCTGTCTTTGCAATGAATCTAGCCTTATGTGATGACTGCTAGCGCAGCCCTTCTTACCGGGTCTCACTATCTGGTCTGTGGATCTATCTTAGCTGGAGAGTAGTTATGAAAAAGACACGTGAACGCAAAATAGCAATCTAGAGCTCCTAATCAACGCGAAATGGTCTTTGCACCACACAGGGGCGATCTGGAGCATGTTGATGGATTCTTTTTTGTTCTTTGCCGATGATGGCGTATATGATGGCAATTTATTGGATGGAGATACTGTGTGTTCGCAGTAAATTTAATAGTCTCATCAGGATAAAGAAAGGCAGTAGGTAACTGCAAATGTAATAGATTCAGAGTAAAATCAGCAGGCAATGAAATAGCACTCTTTTCAGGGGGGGGGGTTATTCATAATGCCCGCCGTCATTAGCAGCGTCTATTGTAGCCTCCTCCCGAAGTCTGGTTCAGGCTTATTTCTCACTTCAGACCACGGGGAAGGGGTCTCCTCATAGATTACCATAGCAATAGCTTTCGTATTGCTAACACGGCGCTTTTTGTATTCGTTAGAAAATGGCGAGCAATAATTTTGACATTTTCCTGAGGTATGGCCTGCGAAACATGCCGCCGTTCATACGGCTTCTCTCGCTATCTGGTGCCTAGCAACAGTAGTCTGCGATTCCACGTAGGTATCTAGATTCAGCAGCAGCACCATTTTTGCAGATTTCAAGGAGGAAATCTGATGCACTAGTTCAATCAGATGGTTTGCTATGCTGCCTTTTTCTCCATTTAAATTCTCCAATTCGTACCACTATAATGTTTCGGTGCTGAGCAACGATTGTAGTCTTCTTTCCTTGATGGCCTGTTCGGCGGACCATCATGATGCTATAAGGTATCCTTTTCCATGATTATATTGGGTTCCATCTGGATCCATTCTCCTTGTTGATGAATGAGGGTTTTGATTTTAAATGAACCGATGTGTTCAACCACCCTTAACCTACCTGAAGAAGGAAGCAAATATTATTCAGTATGAATAAAGTATTTACGATGTTCTGTATTCTTACTGTTAGTAGGTGAAAACAATGTAGAGTAAACAGATTGTAACCATCGTTATGACGTTAGTTGCCACGCAGACATCCAGAACCAACTATACTTCCGTTTTCAAAGTCTCAGACTTTTCCGAAAACTACTGTCTAGCGATTCGCTACTGAGTTCTTGTCTTCAGTGAGACATGCATGTCATGGAGACCGGCTTTTAGAAGTGCATTTCATCAGAAAAAAACTGCTAGCGGTTGTGAGGCCTGCAAATAGTTCTAATCAAACAACAACAACGTGCTTTGACATTAATTATGGATGAGCAATCACATCCGACTATCATAAAAGCCACTCATGGTTCCTTTGCGGCCGTTTGTTCGACTTGAGGGTTTCTCTTGCGTCGTCGATTAAATTTGACGGCCTTTTTGTGACATTTGTGCAAACATTAGGTGAATATCTCTTAAGTTATCATATATTTATTACTAAGGGGGTTACTAGCGAGTTTCAATTCCTTACTTCTGTTTGAAAGGTTATAAGGTATCTACATTGATAAGTCTTCGTTGGTAGGTAATTTAAGTTGAAGTTTTAACAAGTATAAGTCTGCATTTATACGGCTAAGTGCTAATTGGATGACTTATTAATGAGCAACTCAGAAAGGTGTTTGATGAGAGCTGCATGAGCTCATGGCATTTGGCGTGTCCTTAGCATCCTCGTACAGCCGTAACTCGCGATGACTCATGCTCAGGCTTCCGGAGTAGGGCCACCAATAAACGAAAATCCCTCTTCATTTCCCCACGAAGCCCTTGGTTGTACACGTGGCTAGCGAAATACTTTAACTGACTGTAGACGAAGCAATCATTTTAGACGAGATTTCTGCCCACCAGAGCTAAATGTAAGCCTTCAAGTGATCTCTAATGCGACGATGTGACACGCACACTCATTCTATCTATTCGTAGTGACGATGCGCAGTTGGCCTTCGAACTAGCGCTGAGTGCCTTGGGACGTCACAGCCTCATTCCGGCGACCCTAGCACCGCTCTTGTACGAGTGCCAGCGCTACGCACGCGAGCGCCTCTTCTGCATTCTGCTGGACCGCAGTAAGAACCGACCAGAGGAGCTGAGTCGTCTACTCGAGGTCTTCCTCGACCGCAGCCTCAACCGGGCCTACCGCTGCCCCCCTCTGCAGCAGTGCTTGTCGCAGGCTGAGGAGGAACTCTTCGACAACTATCTTCAGCTGAAAGACGCGGGCACTGTCGAAGATCAGGGGGCAGCGGCAGTAGCACCGGACTCTTTAAATATGGGATTAACATCGTCTGGCGGTATTTCGTCGTCTAGCCTTACATCGCCTCCACAAGCTGGGAATATGGAGGAGGGCCAAACCAACAGTGCCAGTGGCAACGATTTAAACTCAACAGTTTCTGCTGCTCCCCCCAGCAGTAATGTCGACCCAGTGCCAAGTACTTCACACTACCAGGGCAATATTGAGGCTACAGACTCGGAGGTTAGTTGATCAGCTCTATGCATTCTTGCGATGCTCTCTGCTATCGCTATTTGGTGCTATTTAATGCCTTTTTGCAGGGCTGGGCGAAGAAACTGCGATGTACTAGGCTAAGGGACCCCCGAAAACCCGTGAGGCATTCAGTGGGCATGGCAGCAGTCGACAGCAGTGCCCCGGAGACGACCAGCAGTGACAACTCCCCCACCATTCGCAGAAGCCTCCTTCCATTTAGACCTCCAGCACCACCCTCGCCGCCTGTACAGGAGACGATCAGGTCGCTAAGTAAACCCTCTTTTCCTGGAGGTGAATTCTCGGACGAGGGTGGGGAATCCTCCGGAGATTCATCCATCTCCATCAGCCTCTCGGCGGCGTTCGAGAAATACGACTGGGGAGGGCCTGCAACATGGGTACTGAAACAAGGGGTTTTGGGTAGATGTGCCAAGATAGAAGAATTTGAGCCCAGAAGAGCTGGTTCACTCTAGTTGGTAAGACTCAAGGTTAAGGGGAGATGCGGAGAAGTGTCTCTTTAAGGATAACGTTCAAAAGGTCTCACCTGGTGTCTCCCAAGCCACACTAGTCATTTGGTACATTGAAGCACTCAATATGGCGTCAGCTCTCTTTGCTATCAATAAGCAGCTTCGATTTCTCGTCGTCCACTGCATGCCCGTTTCTCGCCCTTAGCCACCACAGATTCCACCGCTAAAGGCCCGCAAGCTGCCCAAACTGCGCTTAAGGAGCGGGTACGCGGAATTGTTGTTCGATTTGGCCAGGAGGATCCGTGTCATGGCTGGGGGAATCAATGCCGACCCGACGGTCTTTGACACCAGTATCATGCTCAACACCCGTCCGCTCATTCGAGAATTGCAGTTCGCCTCCTTTTTGGTGAGTGCTGCTTCGACGTTCGCACTAAAAGTCTCAGATCCAAGTGAACCTGATGACAGACAGAAACCTACGCCTAGCCCACGAGACCATAAAATTCCGTCGGACATTGATCGATGGATCTCTTGTGCTAGTGGGATAAGTGGGAGACGAGTTTCCACAATTTGCTTTTTATCAATATGTGCCGTTCAATGGTATGTACAATCGAGAAACGTACTAAGAAGGCTTCTTTGATTACGGCTTAAATTCATTAAAAAACGCAATCCATAGTCTAGGATAGGGGTGTAATTGTGTTGTTTCGGAAAGTATCTGCGGTGTAGAAGTGATGACAGAGAAAGCAGCCCTGGCCAGATGTTGAGACATTGATGAGGGGGTCTGTAAACTTCGATGTCGAATGTATTGCTGCAATCATCAGCTCACGGCATGTGGTGCTATCTCCTGCAGATCGGGCTTTATGCGATGGCCCTGCAGGTGCAGGTACTGGAGGACAAGGCGAGCCCAATTCTCTTCCGGTACAAGAACTGGATCTCGGTGCAGTTGGACGATATCGGTTTGCGCGCGAAGGTGATTCTCCTCTACATTTGGCGCGAAGTCTACTCCTTGGACGCCCTGGTCAATATCGCTTCCGGCCTCGTGAGGGGAAGTACGCCATTGGTAGGTCTGAATCAACACTCGCATTCGTTTAACCCAACTTCTCTGCCGTTGGTGGTAGACTTGACTCCCCTCGCTTTTCCAGTAGATCCCTTCTCTCCCTCTTCAACTTTCGCCCACTGGTTTTGAAGATTACGATTGACTAAAGCGGGCATTGAAGGTGTATTTCAGGAGAGGTAATTAGCTACAGTGGAAGAGGGGATAGAAGTCCATAACTGCAACGATTCACTGACTGGTCCACTCCTCTCTCACTCTCTCGGTGTTTGTAGCAGAACAGAGTCGGAGCCGAAATGCTAATCTCCGCGGTTCCCGATGCCCTGTCTACCTCGTCGTCTCAGAGTTTTGAGGTGTTTGCACAGATTCTGTCGATCCTCACTGGTCCCAGGCAAGTTATCGCCTTCCCTGAGGTCTACGAGAGGGCGTTGGAGGAGGCGGATCGAGAGATCGCTGCTCGTGGGACTGCTCTCGCTGCCGCTCCCGAACTGCAGATGAGCCTGGCCAAGGCCTGGCTCAAGCTCTACAACCACTACCTTCCAATAAATGAACAATGGCAGACTTCCAGGAATATCTTTGACGACGAGCCCAGGCCGCCGGAACCACCGCAGGAGGAGGGGAAACAGGGACCAGCGGAGCCTGAGGGCTCGCAGTTTCCCCCACCGCAGCCTGACATCTTCTATTCCTTCTCTCACCCCGTCTACACGATTCGCTACGATCCCCCGGTCTTGCCGGCGCCACCGAGTGTACGTGGTGCTGCTGTTTTGGCTGATTCAGCAGATTCTTTAGTGACTCTGCTTTTGAGACAGTGGAAGTACTCGTAAATGTCATGTGTTGTCTTCCTTGTTTTAGACAACTTATTCTCCCCTTCCTCCGTTCCTCGTGTTGAACTCTTGGCCGCCCCCGCCAAATCCAGTCCAGCGCAGCGTGTTTCCTGAGGAGCCACCGAAACGCGCTAATCTACGTGAGTGGCTTGGGTTCTGGTTTGCAGCATTTGGGCCTAAAGGTTTACCTACTGCTCAGAGGGGAATTCGAAAGCGACATGATTGGAATGCTGTGGCTTAGACAGTACGAAGAAACTACTTATGCGTATGTTTGAGCTCTTAGGACAGTTCGAACCCTACTAAAGGCCTAGGATTTTGTTATGGTACCTTTGCTATCAATAAACTCTGTGTGCTTTGAACTGAATGCTTGATTTTCAACTCCACCACGCAGGCGACCTCGAGGATTATATCCAACGAGCGATGCATAGGCTTCAATCAACGCTTGAGTCGCTACCTAGTACAAGCGCTGACTTAAATATGGAGGCATATCAGAAGGGTCGATTGGCCTTGTTGAAGAGCTTTCGAGCGCTTCTCCTCTCCATCCGACACATGTTCCCGAAACCGGTAAGTGTTTGAGTACATGCTGCTTGGGATCTCACAGTACCGCTGCCGGTACTGTTCTGCTGCAGCAAAAGGGAAATAACTATGCTCTACCATCTTGGGGAATTCTGACGGATTGAACTCAGCACCACTATACAATGATGGGTGTGGAAATGAGGCATGGACGGGCAAGCTAGTTCCTGCTATAGCGTGGGAGGACTGCTCAACTGCATCCACACGCTAGAAGTGGGTGTTAGTGGTTTTGGTTTTGCGTAAACCACTTCCGAGAGAAATATATGCCCACGGAAATATTTGCGCTTAAAGAAGAATGAAGGTGGCTGCTCTCCAGGGAAGCGATGGTAGTTTACAAAGTGGTTGTCTCGTTACGGTCAATATAGGCTTTGTCTAGCGCCGATGAACGTGACGGCGATTCACTAGAGTGAATCGTTGGTGAACAAGGCCAGCTAGGCCGCTGACTAATGTTCCGCTTTCTTGTGTGGGATCGCCAGAGAAGTCAAGTCTGGTGCATCTGCTTGTTAGCTTACCAGGTTGGTTGGTTCATCGGTAGTTCGGCGATAGAGCCTACTAGGTTAGAATGTTTGGGTGTTGATCGGTTAAGCTGCCTGTTTGTTTAAATTTAGCTTCCTCAAATGGGTTCTGCGTCCTCAGAATCGCAGGCACCGTTGCGAGCTCCACCGTGCCACGCATACGGTCACCAACACAATCACATTAATCAGTCCGATAACATCTCCTCCCTCATCGAGTCAAAACAACAGCAACAACGATCTCGCTCCGAAGTGTCCCACGCATTGCCCGAAATACATGAACATGTGATGCTGGGCATGGAAATTGTCTCTCATCTGCGACATCGAGAGGCTCTGGCGCTCTACTGCCGTTTCGTGATTGAGCGCGTGCCCTGTCCGATTATCGTGGCCAGTGTGACTTCCATGGTGCTCCACAAGTACTACCCCAAACGCCTGGTCTGCGCCACCCAGCACTTGGGTGGCCTTTTTAGGCTCGACGTGAACCGTCCCTCGGAGGCCTGGGAGCAGCAGTCCCAATTGCTGACCCTCACCGGCCCGGACAATTCAATAGAGCCTGCCATGTTAGCACCCATCTTCATGCCCACCTCGCCCGTGCCCCCAGAATTGGCGAAGGGATTGGCCAGCCAGTGGCAGTTGGGCTTGGAAATGGCATGGATCAAGAGGCTGGCAAACGGCGACTTCTTCGGGGCTCCGGGTTGGATGCTCTACGAGAGGATGGTGAATGAAATGCACCATCTGTAGGTCCTGTTCTCGGTACATTTATGTGGGTTCTGTTATTGCATTTGTGTGGCTATTTGCTTACCTACTGAACAAATAAGCACATGCAATCTAAAGTCTTTCGAGCTGGGCTAGGAAATCTTTATTGAACCCCAATGTGATGAGTTGCCCACAGTGAGTGCAACAGACTGTAACACGTCTGTGCCGCCTGCTTGCCTAGGTTCCAGGTGCAGATAAATCTGTTGCTGCAGCAGCAATTGGGTGGCAGGGATATGCGCGAGTTGGTGGACATGGTGGTGAGCGCGTACCTGGCACAGCTGCTCATGCCGCCCTCGCACCCGCTGGTGTGCTGGGCCGCTCTGGCGCGGCGTCTGCGCGAGCGCTTTCCCCTCGTCTGCGCACTCGTGATGGAGGCCCTGGCAAGGCTCGGCCAAGGGCCCCTCAGTTTCCCGCCCCTGGATCGCCTCCGAGCCGGCACCTGGCACATTGCCGCCAGCAGTGTCAGGGCTCTCAGTCCCTTCAATTATCATCCTGGCGCTGTTGGTTAACCCGATGTCTATCCATCATTCTCTGTGTGCTTTCCTTCTGCTGTGTTGTTACTATACCTTTGTTCACTTTGCACATGTATACATAAGCTTGTAAATTTTTTTCTTTATGTATGGTTTGGTTTCTGTCGAGGGAGGGGGGCAAGGTGATTTTGTAGAAGCACTGTAGGAGGCGCAACTAAATATTCGTCCAGCTGGTATTTTCAATGGCCTGGCTATATTAAGAGATATGACTATAATGTCTCATTGGGGTTACGACATCGAACGAATTTTTTTGGTAGAAGGTTCTACGCCACCTAAGCTGTATTAGGGAAACGATAGTGAGGGCTGGTATTGAAACCAAGAGCGTTTAATGGTAAGGAGGGGGTGAAGGAGGACCAAATATTACATGGTATTTGTAAATTGAGCTCACTCCACACCTGTTTTAAGGCTCTTAATGAGATTTACTTGCTTTCACTAGAATTCGGCGGATCTACAACTGTTTATGTACTCCAATTATAACTTCTAGGATTTTGAAACTCCTAGTTCTCACTACAGTAGGATGACACTCCAGTTAGGATGACAGCTGAGAGAGACTTTTGAATAAAACTAGCCTATTGAATTGAATCAGCCCATAGTTAGAATTCTTCCAGGTTGCATGTAGCTGTCATTGGCAATGGGTTTGTAGGTTCTGCTGCTGAATAATAGCGAAAAACATTCAACCGACTTCCGGAGCGCTTTAAAAAGGGCTTAAGCGATATAAATGATAGCATATTTGTGAATATTGCATTATCAAATGAAAGCTGCGGCAAAATGCAATCCCTCTCTTTGGCTAGACGAGTGATGAAACGAATTTCGGTCCCAACTACGCGTGCAATTGGCATTTTCAACCATGCGGAGGGTTAATTCTTTTCAAACCCATCCGTAAGTGACTGTGGTCTCGATAGTGCAAAAATATAGATTCCCAATACGAATGCTAAATTGTGTAGCATTAGAGCGATAAAGCGTTCATGACCAAAAAAGGTAGGACTTAAGCTCAGATCCGTTATAAGTTTTCATATCTAGTTATTTTGTTCAGTACAACAGTTATGACAAGCTCGGAAGGGAGGAATACACCGGTGAGATGGGAGCTGATCTACATCCAACAACATCGATAAAAAGGAATGTTTAAGTGTACAACAAATATCAAAAAATTGAATACTGTCACTTAGTGCGATACACGTGGGGGGTTGTTTTTCAGCGATAGGAGTAGCGACCGGAAACGAGTGACATCCTTTGAGACAGAAGAAGGTTTGGTAGCAATTGTGACATCCCCAGTGGTGGAAACAGTTAAGCCACACAACTGACACACACGCTCCCAAATGGCAGTTTCTGAAGGATTTACTTTGGCCACAGATTGTGATAAGAGCATAGTTTTGTCACGTTGAGCCTGCAATTCCTCCTCATGAGCACGATTATCCTGATGGGATTTCACCAAGTTTTTTTTGTACCAGGTCTGCCACTCACTCAACTCCTAGACATGAATTTCAAATAAAATCGACAGTATTTAATAAAAGACTAACTAGTGAACCTTTTAAAACAACCTTTTCAGCACTCTGCTTCATTGACTTGTCTTTAACAGCTTCCTGGGCATCCTTTTTCTCAATATTAGAGTTATATTCCCGTCGCCATTTCTCGACAGATTCAGGCTCGTCGTCAAATTGTTGATTCAGCAGGAAGTTTGAATTATTTATATCCTCTGGCCTTGGTTGTTCAACACCGAAAGGCGTGTATGATAAATTAGCTTCCACACCTCTCAGCTCCTCTTTGCCTCTGCTGAGAAAAGCAGAAGTAAAATCATCCATTGAAAGAAGTAAGCAACGCGGCAAATAGGGACACGAAATGAAGTCAGGTAATGTGATAAGTTCAAACAGTTGTCATTTTTCTTATGTTGTCAAAAAATAGATATTTCGAAACTCAAACTTTTAAAAAATTAAAACTGTGATTTACGTTAGATACTGAAATATTTATCTCTAACAACAATTCAAAAATATTAAAAAGGTTTCCGCCTAGCTAAATGGTGAATTATTGAAATCCAATTTGATAGTTCAACCAACGCAGGCTAAATGATTTATCCGGATTTCGATTGGAATTTGATTCATTCATAATAAGTAATGGTTCACTGATGATTTGATAAATCGAGTTCCTACATCAAGGGAAGACTTGAGCATAGCAGACTATCCTGACCATCTACACCCTTCAAGCATCTTAACTATTAGCTTGCAATAAGTAAGGATTCATTACTATATTAATACTTATTCTTAGCAAATAATTGACAAAATTTTAAGTCAATTAACTACAATTTTTAAATTTTAATTTTAAAATAAAAAATTTTACTGAAAATTTAATTAAATAGGTTTAACGTCAGATATGGCAACTGGGCTTTGTTTTAGTACCTTGATAGCTCAAATGACACAAGAGCCCGGAATAACCAATGCCGTCGTCGTTACTTGGAATTGCATCTCAGCTTGGGTTCGAGGTTCCTTTGGTAGGAAATTAGTCATATGAGGAACGTTTCTGGTGTATAATTGTTCCTATTAGGAGTTTTAACAATAGCTTGAGCATGAATGCAGCGAATTTTAATTGTGCTTTTCATATTTGCAGGCCCCTTCACCCGTAGAATCTCTAGACAAATCTGCAAATAAGCAGGATATTCAAATCGTTGAAGCTGATACCGACTTCAACCATGAAATTAGTGTTATGAAGAGTTTCGCTTTGGACATGGTTAGTGTCAAGGAAAATCTCCACAAGATTATCGATCATTGCAAACACTTACGATCCTGCAAAACATTCCTTAATGTCCCAGCTGCTGAACAACAGTAAGTCATACTTTTTTACTTATGCATAGGATAACCAAAACTACTCTTTTGGAATTGTACGGTGCTATTAATGACCCCGCTGAAATTGCTTCAATCGTGCAACCTCGCCATGTCTTACGTGAGCATATCGTGAAGATGGTAGGTTATGTGGAGCCTTTTATTTAATTTTATTAAGATGAAGAATTTTGAGACGATTGTCAAATGCAACCAAGATTATTGTCAGCAACTGGAGGCCATTTGCCGTCTATTTATACAGTAGAACCCCTCCTACTATTTGCAAATAAATTATCTGAATGCTTCTTTTTTGTCACATGTTCATACGATGAAATCTCCCGCATTTGCAAATAGACTTTCAAACCGGAGCATTGCAGAACTGTAAGCGCATAAACCGCACTAGCTTTTGGTTGACGATTGCGTGTTGACATAAGTGATGTCTGTCGAGGCAGTTGCTGGCGGTACCTTTTTAAATCATCGCAACTCTACGTTGGTGGTAAGGCTTTAGATATCTAAATCAATGGGAAAAAACGCGCCCAAAGCTTCCTAACTCGACCTCCGGTCCAGAGAATTGATTAAATATGCAGAGGCCAACCGGTGTTCCTGCAGTTTGGCTCCATGCTGTATGTCGTAAACAAGCAGCCACTCAAGTTAGCAGTATTTTTCGATCTGACCAATCACTTGAGGTCTTGGACCCCTAACACGGTTCGCTTGGACACAGATTTTGTATACTCATATAGGACGTAAGCTCAAGAGCTGGGAAATCGTGGAAGCGCAACATCATTCAATCAACGGACACAATGGCTTTCGTCTTAATTTGTTTTTCACACAATCCAGCGGCATAGAGAAAACTATACAAATGGGACGGGGTGAGTGGGGGGCATTTTCGGCGAATCCCGCTACTTCTTGGCACCAGCCTTCTGGAGACCGCGGGCCTTGGCGAAGGAGGAGGCGGGCGGAGCCAGCTGGAGGCGCGGGAAGATGCGCATGCACATGAGCTCCTGGAAGAGGAGTTTGCAGGCGTAGGGCATACGCACCACGGCGATGGGTGTGGAGGCGGAGCGGCAGTACTGGCACCAGGAGCGCGAGGTGGCTAGCAGACCGCAGGCCTCGCACACCACCGCCTCGTAGGCGTCACTCGAAAGCAGCAGCCTCTCCACCAACAGCTGCGAGGCTCCGTACGCGATGAAACAGTCCCTCTCCATCTCGCCAACGCGCAATCCTCCCTCGCGGCTTCGCCCCTCGGTTGGCTGACGCGTCAGCGCTGTCACTGGACCTCGCGAACGTGCGTGAACCTGGCAGCAGATGTACACCAAAAGCATTGATGTTTGCTGTGAGCTTTTAGTGGGCTGTGCAGAGGTAGAGGTTCACCTTGTCCATGACCATGTGCTTGAGGCGCTGATAGTAGATGGGTCCAAAGTAGATGTAGGCCTCCATGGGCTCTCCAGTGACGCCCGAGATCATGATCTCCTTGCCCATGTAGTCGTGTCCGTGCGCCAGTAAGGTTTCTCCCAGCGAATCCGTCGGGTCGCCATCGAAAGCCGAACCGTCGCGTAGTTTCCCGTCTAGCGCCGCCGCCTTGCCTCCCAGCAATTCGATGAGCTTGCCCACCTAGAATCCGACACCGGTGCACAATAAAACACTCAACGAATTGAGGAGGGGAGATTGTACTGGTCGATGTACTCACGGTCATGCGACTGGGGAAACCGTGGGGGTTCATAATGATGTCGGGGCAGATGCCCTGCGAAGTAACGGGCATGTCCTCCTGGGGGACGATGAGGCCCACGACGCCCTTCTGTCCGTGGCGCGAGGAAAACTTGTCGCCCACCTCGGGCTTGCGCGTCTGACGTAGCAACACCTTCACCACGCCCTGGTTGCCCTCTGACGTCGATATCATCACTTTGTCCACGTACGATGGCTCGATGCCTCGGTAGTCAGCTGGACACCGCTTATACTCAACCTACAGTCGGGGAAAATTCGACTGTGCAGGTGAAACAAGGAAGCCACTACAAAATAACCAGCTACGATGAAGGTGTTACGGTGATCACACCAGTCTCAGTATGCCTGTATGAGAGTCCAAGTTTTGTCTGAATATATCCTCCGAATCGATAAAGCACACTTAGCGATGTAGTGCTCCTACGAATTTAACCTCAAGTGAAATGTGAGTTATAAATAAACCTGAGAGGTGGACATACCGCTGTAGGCTGGGTGGAGCCCAACATGCTCAGAGAGCCGCCGTTTTCGGCCGCGGCGGAGGACATTCGCACCACAGGCATCTCCTTGTTGATGAGGATGCGTTGGCTCAGCACCTTGGCACCCACAGCTGCGGTTCCATCGGCTTCGAGGATCTCATCCTCCCGTTGTGGCTTTCCGGTCTCTGTGTTTGGGATGGGAAAATGCAGATAAATGTAGAAAAAGCGCCAAGCTGATACCAAGGCTCACCCCTGTCTATAATGGGCCCCATGAGTCGATCGTTCTGGCAGTTCTCGTGGAGCTTGAGGTGCACACCAGTGCGACGGTAGACACAGGCTCGCGCGAAACCCCGGTCGATGGAGGCCTTGTTGATGATGAGCGCGTCTTCCACGTCGTAGCCCGTGAAAGACATGATAGCCACGATGGCGTTCTGGCCCGCGGGCAACTCATTGAACTTCAACATCCGAATGGTCTTGCTCTCCACCAGTGGACGCTGCGGGTACACCATTTGCAGTTGCAGGGTGTCAAATCTGTCTCACACAAAAGACCACATGCACATCATAAACAACTCAATCGGTACCTTGAGCTGACTCTGCTAGGTTACAAGACTAATGAGGATTTGCCTGAACTGTTGGTTGTGGCCAATGACGCCAATGGCCTGTTTGCCCATAGCGCATTGATAGGTGTTTCGGGGGGATTGGTTGTGGTCGGGGTAGGGAATGAGGCCGGAAACAACACCGAGAATGGTTGCGGGATCGATCTCCATGTGGGTGGTTTTGTCTACGATGGAACTCTCGTCTAGTGCGACTAGGCAGTCGTCCAGCTCATTCGAATCCAGATACTCTATGACGCCGCGTTTCAAAAAGTCCTCCCAGACCAGCACCTTCGCTGCAAGGTCCTGTGTGGAAGGAACAAGCCCTGTCAACAACTGTGCTGTGGTCTGTAGTCATTCTACATTTCTGAAGCTAGAAGAACGTGCAGGTGACACGGAAATTTGCGAGGAACTCACATCAAGCATGTCCTGGGTGACGAGAGGTTTTCGGTCGCGCACGATGATGTAGGGTCGACACAGGCGACCACCGTCACTGACGATGTGTACACAGCGGAGGTTGGCTTTGCAATGCACTGAAACGAACTCATTAATGAGTCTCGACCGACGCAGACCGCGAATCACTTTGGTTAATTCCTTGGGATCCATTGTAAATCCTATGGGCTTGCCGTTCACGTACACAACGTGCCTAAAATTACAGAAGCCCAAGAATAGCGACACGCATTGCTACCTTAGAAGTAATGCGGCCAGAAAGGGATCACCTCACTACGTGTGTTCAAATAAATATACCAGCTGTGGAAGATTCCTGGCGAATATGCTGACAGAAACTGAGGCTTAGAGAAACTGGCACAAATACGCACTCATTGGGCCCATATCGGTAATCACGCAAGGAGAAGATGTTGTAGGTCTGCAGGAGTTCGATGAGGCTGGTGTCGTCGACCTCGACGGTGATGTGGCACATGAGAGAGACGTTCTTGACGAGACCACAGGCTTCTCCTTCGGGCGTGTCTGCGGGACAGACCAGGCCCCATTGGCTGGAGTGAATTGCACGTGGACCCGCAATCTAAAACAACGGGGTTGGTGTAACGGCCGTTCTTTAGTTTCTCCACTCAGCAGGCCCACCGAGTAGTCCCATGGTGACTTTGCTGGTTGAAGCTAATTATCGCTTTAGTTCGAAAGGTACTTTGGCTACCAATCACCTATGTATTCGTCCAAATACACTTCCTATCCAAAATGTATTGCGATGGTCTTGCGTAAAAATAACCAAGCTGAATTCCCTAAATCTAAGAGCTCTTTAGCTGTCGAAATACGGGGTACAATGTGCTGTTTGAAGAGTAGTGTCATGCAAATGATTGGGTCATTGGATCATCATGTACTTAGAATGAAGTCTATTGCATAAATTGTTTGCAGCTACTTATGAGAGATGTGAAGTTCCGAAAAATACAAGAACGTTGATATGATTGTGTTTACAAGTTAGATACGCGACTTACCTCGCTATTTCCTCATACTAAATTCCTACCTCTTCACAAGGAAAGTTCGTGTTTTATCGTAATTTTTCGTGTTCGAAACCACAAGAAAGTGAAAGTGTGGGCTGGCAACTAGAAACATTGAGGCGTTCAAAAGGAGGCTAGAGGTATACAGAAAACTTCCAAACGAATCCCAAGATGAGGTAGCTTATAGTAAAAAGGGCCCTTCACAGCAAAGCCACATTATCAAAAAAGCCTAGTTCTAGTTTGAGCAATACATAATTAATGCGTAGGTGCAAAAAACGTTTAACAGATAGGTAGTAAAACCTAAACTCACCTTTCGAGTCTTTTCAAAAAGAGAGGTGACTCTAGTCATATGGCCCAAAGCCGAGACATAGGACAGACGACTGACCAATTGAGTAACACCCTGTCTTGCCATGCGGAATCGTTTGATAATCCAATTCCCCGTAGAAATTGCCCGATTAAGCTGCTCAGTGATGAGCCACGTCTTGATGTGTCTGGTAATATCGAAGGGCGCCAGGCGCCGTTTCGAATCCAACTTTGACACAGTCAGCCAAAGATCCTCATTGAAGGTCTTGAAGACGTCTTCAAAGAGCAGGGCTATCAAGGAGCCGGCCAAGTCAATTCTTTTGTTGCCATAGAAATCACGGTCGTCAGGCTAAATGGGCAGAACAGAAGTTGGTGAGTGGGACGGAAGACTTAACAAGTAAGCATGGAAAACCTTACTGGAATTCGCCCATCAGCCAAGAGGACAAGGTAACGGATCATCTGTCCGAGGAAGAAAACACGATCTTGGAAGTTCATTTTCTCCATTGGGACATGTGTAATGATGATGTCACGAAGCATTCGTTGGATATCAGCCTGAACATCTCGATCGGTGATATCAGTACCAGCTTTACTATCGATAGAGACTATCTTCGCAGAGCGGAAACGAGGAGCTCTGAGTTTGGACTGAAGCCATTTGCAAGCCTCAAGGGTGGTGTGAACCTTGGCCTCGATGCATTGTTTCAGAGAAGGAACCAATTTGGTCCAGATGGCCTCTTCAGAGCCAACACACTGTAAGATTTCTTTGTCAGAAGTTACTCCCATGGCTTTGATTAGGATGACGATGGGAACGTCAACGGTGAATGAGTTGTGCTGGAGGAAGAAACGACCGTCCTTTAGAAGAAGATTGGTTTTGGATTTTGTTTGAGCAGATGAAGAGGTGACAGAGCACACCATACCCTTCTTGGTATCTCCATCCACAATTATACGATTTTTTGACATCTGCTCTTGCATAAGAATGACCTTTTCACTGCCGTTGATGATGAAGTAGCCACCAGGATCCAAAGGGCACTCCTTCATTTTTGTGAGCTCTGCTGGGGATTTCCCGTACAAGTTACAGGCAGAACTTTTTAGCATGATTGGCATTCGACCGATATGTACACCTTTTTTAGATACGATCTCATTTTGACGTGTGAATGTTACATCAACCATAATCTCACCGGAATAGGTAAGGTCACGAAGACGACAGTCGTGCGGGGTGACGGGGCTGGGTAAAACACCACCATCATTTACCGAAGCTGGTTTTACGTAAACATTGTTATACTCGAGCCACCAATTCGCAGCTGGTACACTGACGCGATTGTTAGCTTGAACAATCTTACGTATTTCAGTTTCAATAAAGTGGTTAAAAGAGTCAATGTGCAATTTGACAAGACCCTTGACATCTAGAAACGCAGGAACTAGGTCCTCCTTGTTTTTCAAATACAACGATTTATCAACTTTTTTAGACACATTTGACATTACCCAAGAGCACACAATGAGCGCGACCAAAAATACGAACCACTCCGGTTAATCAAAGTTCAGCTAAACTCAGTCCCCTGGTGATTGCTGAAATTTTCGTGTTTAATCTTCATCAACTAAGTATATTGCAATAAATTATTAGTAAATTTATCAGATTTTCTCCTAGTATAATCGTTGGTGTGAAGAACGAAATAATGCAAGCTGCGATTTTAAATACGGAAAAGATAGTACGAAACTTTTACTGCGTTAGAGCTAATCGTAAAAAGCGAAGGCTTCTGTTTTGGTGAAGTTAAATGAACATATTTGTCAACCTACTTAAAATGGTCAGCTTTAGAAGGATATAAAAATTTCAAACGATTGCCGCTCCTTCATGATAAAAACCATCACAAGCTCAGATTTGCCAGTATTTTTCGTTTGAAGGAACGTTTTAGTTAAAAGTGGCATGAATTTTATTTCTAGAGATCAAATACCAAATCTAAGTGTTGAGATTCATTCTTAACCCATTTTACCTCATTGTCCTAAGTTGGAAGGTTTGATAATTCTAAGAGCATTATTACGTTTAGAAAGGAATGAAATTTATGTATTTATCAAATTTTCCTCCAATTTTATTCAACAAGCCAATTCTCAAATTAATGCCAACGACTTCAGGTACCCGGGGCTTAGAAGGTTAAGGTGAGAACAAAACGACCGATATATTTTGAAATGATTGGCTGAACTCAAGGGGATTTGCAGCAATTAGGCTGGATATGGTTTAGTTAGCTTTTATTTGAGAGTAAGGGACGAATCATAAATCGGATACAAATTTATATAGTGAACTCTCTCGAAATGAGGTTGTATCGATGTCCATACATATATGATAAACGGGATTTGTAATCACTTAAATAGATTAGTTAACATTAAGTCTTCCATTCCTTATTAAAACAGAAGGCATTTTTGCAAAAAATGGTTTTTAAAATATGAGACAAGGATATTTAAATTCATGAACTCCATTTTTAAAGGCCACTAAGTAACCCAATAGTAAATGAAATCCTAGCCAAGGAACCAAGAAAGGGTTGCATAATTTGCACAGTAATCAATTGGAATACACGAGAAATGCTTCTTGTTCGGAGGCAAGGATCTAAGGTGCAAAAATTCAGTTACTTATTCAGTCACTAACCACTACTTTTGCCTGGACTAAGACCTCTATGAACCGCACTTTACGTATTTTACGTGATAACTATCCTAATAAAAACTAAATATAACTCTCTTTATATTGGAGAGCACGAATAGGTGTATTCACGTTTTCTTTGGGTTTGGTCGTAAAGTTCTGAAATCATTCCATTGATCCTTAACAAAAATCGAAATATTGAAACCTAATAAAATATTCGGTCATGCATTCTTTGAACTATGAGTATTTACCATAACTTCGCTGGCCGATCAATACATGGGCTTAATTCTACTCCTGTAGGTTGAGGCTACTTCTAGTAGAACCGTGTTTTCCTAGGGCAAGTAGCTTGAAGAATGTCTGGTTCCCATTCTTTTTATGCAAGTCATTTCCAGCTCATTTCTTGCCGGATTGTCGTGATGACTGGTTTTGGGCTGATGGTTTTCATGAAAGAGAACCAATAGTGAACTTAGAAAAGCAAACTCCGAACCAATACACAGTTTTTTCTAGTAGAACAATTTAATAAATGAGATCTTTAGAGAAATTGCAATACGCCTCGATCAGTGATTCACCTACCAGACTGAATATCGTGTCTGCTCTCCTACTAGATGTCTTTTGCTTCGATGGAAATAAAATATGGGCGGCAATACAATTATTCCGGGCAAGTGTTGTTTGTGAAGGAAACCACTGAGCTAACGATTTTGTATACCATGGCAAAACTTTCTAATAAATGTTTGAACTTTGGTTTGAAGTTTTCGAAACAATTTTCGGTCTTTAAAAGCCAGCTTAAATTCTCACACAATTCTCTCTGTCCCATTGGAGTATTCTAGTAAATAAAGCTCATAAATCTATAGCGGATAGATACAGTAAGGCTTATCTCTAAGATTGATGTGGTGCCCCGTATGGGATAAGATGTTCCAATACCAGAGGGAGACGAGGAACGTGCTGGAGGAACGCGCGCACGCGGTTGACTGCGGTATGGTTACGAAGGACTTCACTTAGACTCTGGTTTGCGACAATAGAGTTGAGTCACTGGGTTTGGCCCGTATCTGCGAAAACATTGGAAGCAGTCTATACACCGGCTTGTCTCTACTGCAAAGCCCACGATGTAGTGAATATGCGTCAACTGGTGATGACATTTTTATTATCAGACCTTGTATTATTATTCTCATTGGGGAATATTATTATTATTGCAATGGAAAAAATGCAGAAATGTGAGAAGTCATGGGTTTTGAAATTCCAGGAATATATTTTAGCAACCAATCAATGAATCGTGTTAGGAATACCTTCATCTGTGGAATAATTTATAGGTGAATGACGTATTTCTCTTATTTGAATTTTTATATAAACATAACTATCTAACCAAATCGTCTTTATTTAAACTCGTCTGTAGTTGAGCAAAGTTGTTAGGACCTGATGAAATGCACAGCCTCATTGCTAGCTGACGCACACGAAGGGTCAAATGTGTGTGACCAAAAGTCTTAATCGGCAGGTAGATAGAATATGATAGTGGAACATCATTAAGTATTTCAACCCGTTAAACGTTCCTATTAAGACTTTTTCTTTACGAATAATGCTCTTCTGTCCATGCCGATACATAAACCAACTGACACTGAGTCTGTGCCCTTTTAGGGTCTCTTTCTTTCTGTTAAAATATATCATGTTAACAAATAGTCATAGTCATTTGTTTTGCAGTTTTGATTTTAAAATTTCGATATTTATATGAACACAGCTATTCCTTCTATGATATTAGTGTTAAACTAATTTGGAAGATATTTATGTCCAGGTTACCGATTGGATTTGCGTAAATTTAATTATAGAGATTCTCCGGCTGGATTACGTTAATGTATTTCGAAAGCGGCTTTCTAAATACATTTTCGTCTACGAAATCAGAGCCTATTTATGAAAATGCTAGTTTCGCCATATTTTAGTCATGGAAATCTAGAATATCAGAGTGAGGGCGCCAACGATGAAGTACCTATACGGCCATTTTCCAGACTACGTTTTCACATCAGAACAGCCTGAACTCTAAGGACTCTGTTTACCCGCATTATTTAGCATTCACAACTTGTGTCATGCATGGTCTTGACAGTTTTTCTGTAGATAATGCACTTTCGCTGTCTATTTCTTAGAATTCTTATTCCGATGGAATATTTTTAGGTACTTCAAGGTACTCGTTCAAGTGTATCTAAGGTAGCTGGAACTTGATGCTCAGTCTCTGTTGAACTAGGCATGCATGCTTTGTATTCAAGAGAATACTATACCTTTTCAGATAGTTTTTTTGCCCTGTCAAGATATGTTCATTGATACGCAACCAGTGGCTACTCACAATTAACAGCCTGTTTTCTGTCTACACGCATGAGGTGGTATGCTACTTTTGCTTGTTGGTTATAGTTGCACTAAGGGACAAACACTCAAAGGGCAAACGGCGCAATACATTGATTCGATGGCATTACATACGGTTCTTGAAAAGATATTTTGCACAATATTATTTGGTTTCTGTTTTTCAGATGTGTTAAAGGTGTTTACACACTCTACACTTCCTTTTCTGATGAAAATGATGGAGAACGGATCCATACTGGAACCCATCTGATTCGTCCTAAAGGAGAACAACTTTTGGCATGATGATTCGCTCAGCCAGCGTAGCAAGGAGATTGTAGTCGCTATTCAATTCTCCCTGAACACTGTGAAAACAATGGAGACTAGAAGGCTGTAGTGGCTGGGAATTAGCATTATAACAGAAGATTCGATTGCTCTAGAACAGTAAATTTTCTTGAAAATCTACTAAAGTTTTGGAGGGATTTTATTTGAATTGAGATACCTACTTCAGATTGCTGACGACCACTTTAGTTAGGTCCTGGATAACGTGGGTAGAGGCCATTAATAAATCATATCGATGGATAGCAGCGGGATTCGACTCCCTGCCCCACCTCAGGCATAAGTCAAACTGTTTGTCAGTAACAACTACACCAGTCTCCCAGGAGTTTAACCCTCTGCCAGTGCTGCTAATACCCGACTAAGTGAGGACAGAAGTAAGGCAGTTTTTGAGGACATCCCCAATGAAAGAGCGATTTACGTTTTCCGGATTGCGATGGATCGAGGCTGTAACATATGCCGATTGCGGCGGGCTTTTAGCAATACTCTTAAACAACAGAACAAATTTATGCCTCTTGAATTTCTCCCATATCTTTTTTATATATTGATAAGCCTTTTTCTCTTTCCCAAACTTGGAATATAAAATTCTCTCAAACACCCTGTAGAAGACGGCTTTGTGACGTAACGTTATCTGCTACACTAAGAGCTAAAAGAAGAAGAGCTATGCCCGTTTTGATTGAGCTTCACTATGACAAGGAGGTACATCGTCCAAAGCGATAAGGGAAGGTTACAGAGCACAGGGGCCGGACACCAACCGAATTGGCATGCCTGAATACGTACGAGCTGATTGTTGGTTTGTTTAAGCTTGCGTAGTTAATTTAAGTAAAGTACCTCTGACCAAGGTTTCCTGTAGCGATATTTACATTAAAGGATTCACATCAAATGGTTAGAGAATGTGACAAATCTCTGGTAGCTGAGAGTCCTGAGTACGCAGAGACAGAAAGGGAAGCTATCATCTGAATGGGAATCGTCGACGTTAGTAAAAAATAACTGATCACTTATAAATGAAATTTTATCGAACTAGAGGTTTGCTAGCCAGGATGTACAGACACCCAGTAAATCAAGGAAGCCTGTTCGAACAGCACTGTAGGACTTTATACGACTGAGACCAAATTAGTAAATATTCGCAGGGTGATGAACTTGTCAAATTAATCTGGCACAAACAGGAATCCCGAGTAACAGTCGACATTTTCACAAGTTTGTGCTTATCTAATCCTAATTTGAAGCTTCACCATAAGTGGGTTTCCATTAAAATCCCACCCCAACACGAAAAGAATTTGTTAGGTGATATCAGCAGACATTCTGAATTAATGTTGTCATCGTCTGTTGTAGTCTCTGAAGTGTCAAGGTACTTTTGCACTAGACGAATCCATTAGAGTATCTTCGGCGACATCAGAAAAACGCTGTCGTACAGATTTTTCATTGCTGCTTGTGAAGTCGGAGTCGGAGGGCGAAGATAACAACATACAAAGTGATTCTATCTAAAATCAAATATTACCTTTAATATAACATTAGAGCCATCATGGGAATTAATTAAGAGTGTTTACATAATTTTTCAAAGCCATTTTAGGCATGGAATGAATTTGCATCTGAAACTAGACATTTCGAGAGCTTAACCAAAATCCAGAAAATAAAACTTGGGTGTGCCAGCATGATGAATACCGTGGTAAGAAAAGGAAAAGATCTTTTAGGATCAAATGAGGGGAGGTGGGTAGAAATAATGAATTTACAGAGTTAGAGGATATAGACTAAGAATTTCATAAAGGTGGAATTTAATGCTAATGCCATTTGAATCTCGAACAGTTTTCTGCAGGATTCAGCATAGAGTACAGTTAGAACCTCCGTAAAAGGCCAAATTACAATACATGGTGGTTTATAATCTCTATTGCCCAATCAGCAGGCAGATCGATCTCACTTTATTTGAAGTCTTCTCACCCAATCAGCACCCTAGTTGGTGTTTATTGCTATCACAAAGTATAAATGGGCATCGCTATCGTGCGCACACTAACTTCGGTTATTGACAAAAAGCATGTCCTTTTTTCTATTTCTCGGTTGTTGCTAGTTTAGGAAAATAAATAGAGATAGAATCAAATAGACGACCAATCGATTGTCGGATTCTCAATTGCACATTCCGTAAATCAAGCCATTCTGGGGATCTTTAAAGATTTGGGTTTAGTTGATATGTTAAGGTGCCATAGAAAAGCCTTTAGGATATGGAGACGATAGACTGACTATGGGCTTTAAAACGAGTGATAAAGGTAATGACCTTGATAGCAAGATGATGGAGACAGCACAAGAAAGTAAACAGTGATCAATGTGCCTATCTAATGCGAGGAATAGGAGAGAATCAGCCACTAAAAGTTGCAGATGAATAACTTAATTGGTTTGATTTGGAAAAAAGGTCGAGATATTTTCTTCCTTAATTTGGAGTTTCAATTTATGCCCTCGAAGAGGTTATTGATGGTAGTCTTGATTGAAATAACCAAGCCTAAACTATCGATACTCCGATGGTTATTTCCAACTACGCAGAATAATTCTTTGTTACTTAAACTGCTAGTCTATCGTGATCATTCCCAATTAATTTGATTTCAGTATTGACAAAAACATGAAAGCGAAATCTTGAAAATACAATTAACCTCGCATGCTATGCATTAAAATTTTACCCCTTTTGGTTTTTGAACAAAACACTACTAGGAAGTGGGAAACAACCATGAATTCTAGTGCTTCATGGTCTGATCATGCAATTAACCTTCAATTAATAATTCATTCAAATGGATCTTCAGTGAGCTGGGAGCCATAACTAAATTGTGCTTGACTGGGTAAACAATCTCGACGCCTATTTACTGTGATTCAATGGGATTTTATTAAAGCACAATCAAGAAACTGAAGTACATCTTTTGGGGAAAGTTTTTTTTGAAAATACCAGGAATCTTTGTTTAAAAATATCTTCATATCAGGGAGGATTATTTGGAAATCGCCAATGAATAAAAGTCCAAAATTACAGGGCTTTAAGAAATCCTACTCAGAGACCTAGTAATTAATATCTAATTGGGTTTAAGGAGGTAAATACTGAATAAAAGGAGCTATTCCCTTGATATTTAATCTAACCTTGAAAGACGAGTCACTTTAACCTACAAGGCATATGCTATATTTCCTGATTCTAAGTCCCAGTATTATGAGTGATTCTAAATCCTAGGTCTCTAATTTGGTTTCAGCTAATACAAAGAAACAAATGAAGAAGCGAAACATTTCTTTAAAGACTGTGGAACCTTCAGGTAACTGAAACATGAAACGACATAGTCGAAATAATTTTCTAAATGACTCCTTTGTTAACAAGGTGGCTGCTTCGCATGAGTAATTAGGAACAAAATCTCGCCACATACTTCTGGTTGTTCTCACAGTGGAACAAGTCAACAAACGTAGTTCTGACTGGCAGAGTAGTAAATAACTTTATTTCTAGGCAGAAAACCACCGAAAAGGTAACTCAATTTTCACAAGTAGAGCTTAAAACAAGGTAGAAACCATAAGTAGTAGATAACGATTCTCATCCACTGGTTTCAACCACGAGTCACTGAAAACAATCAATAGAAGCCATTTAGAGCACTTTTTATTCTCACAAGGCATCATTTGAGTAAAAAATAACGGAAAAGAGAAAGACCTGAACTGCCCCTTGTTGCCGAGTGGTTGGTAAATAATGACAGTTTTCTTATCATACCAAGTCTCCCTGGGGTGTGAGATAAAGTTACGATGCCGTTTAATGTATTCAGGGATCACAAACTAGTCGGTGATACACGTTCACTGATGTATCAAATATGAACAAGCGTAGACTATTGTCAGTGAAAGCTTCAGATTTACCAAAAATTACCGAAACCGATACCTGCTACTGTGCATTACAGTCTTAAAAGTGCGCATAACGAAGTTTTGATAAACTACACCCATGTTGAAATTAGTACAGTCCTGAAAAACTTAGCAAAAACCCCTCTAATAGTGACCTTCATGCGGTGAAAATTGCCCAGTTTCTTGATGTTAACGGACTTCCTCCTCCTCCTCCTCCTCATCATCATCATCATCATCATCACCATCATCTCAGGTAAATTGATTACGCTGCATGAAAAATGGTGATACTACTAATAGTTGAGCTTTTTAATAAGCCTTTATCCAGAGTCATGGACAGTTATAACTTAACAAAACTTATGCAAATTACTCGACTTTAAATTAGGAAGGATGGCAACTTGTGCAGAAGAATGACTCAAATATACACCGGGAGTTATATGGAACTGGCCAAATACGAGGGAGGGGGCTAGGTAATTCAAGCTATGGAGGAACAATTATTTCGTCTAAGTAAGTTAGCCCTTGCATTTAAATCATGAGGCGGATAAATTTCAAATAATACATATTTACCATTTTAGCAAGTTCCATTTCCCTTTACCCAGTGGCTATTCAGACACTGGGTCATCCGGCGTTATCTCTTGACATCGACGTTTTTCAGATGGATCATAGTTTACTCATGAGCCACATTTAGGGAATTTTTTGAAGAACGGGTTCGGAAAAGCTTATGCTTAATTGTTCCTCGGTTCCTGTTCTGGAATGTTATACATGGCCGATATATTGATACATCGAGTATTGGGATTTGTTTCCACCTACAAAACAATACTAGCAGAGACGGAGACGTCGTTATCCCGTAGCATGAGTAGTACGACTAGTTAATGTACATTACTAAGTATCTCTCAGTTTGAATAAAGAAATTTTAGCGCGAAGTATCGTTAGAGATACTGCTACTAATTTCGGTACAGTGAGAGGCAAGAAGAACCTAAATTCAGTTTTTGAGGCGAAGATATTGTTTCGATTACACCGTCCCACACCTGACAAGAGTTCAACCCTGTGTACTCTTCTCTTGTCACTTGCCACTGAATGTGGTTGATATACAGGTTGTTCCGGATGCATTTGACAGTCTCATCAAGAAGAAGAAGAAGAAGAAAAGTGGTTGGTAACTACGAACACAAAAAAATTGAAAGCAATTCAATGGACATGAAATAACGAAAGTAGAAGGCAAAGTTACTGCCTAGTAAAGCCCCAATCCAGCACAGCTGGAAACCTGGGGCCTGCTGGTTTTGAACTGTCCCTGTTTAGGGTCTGTTTCATTTTGCTGTCGTATTTTGATCACGTCTGCCGCAATTCAGCACGGTACAAGGTATTAAATTCTTCCAAGATTCACACTGGTAATCATCAGCTATATGAATGAAGGAGGGCACAAACTTTAAAAGGAAACGTAGTGTACGCGGATATTAATACCCTCATCACACTTTCAAGATCTTGCTATTCAAGTTCCTATGCTCTGGTTCCTGAGGAACATTTTAATTAATTTTCAGCAACAACTGACTCATCTAAGTGTTCAGACTGCAGAAAGTTACTTTTCTCTTCGCGCACCACTGATTGAGGATATCCAGAAGGTGACTTGCATTTTATCCATTGTCTGACGCTGTTAATGGACATTCATGGCCTTTATTAGTTACCTTCGGTTGACAAAGCTCGAAGCATTGGACGGTAGTCCAAATGGCTGCCTTTTATTGCTAAAGGCTGTCAAGAGATTGTTACATGAAGGCCTGTTATTTTAAGTCACAACTGTGTACAGTTCAGCCACGAATAGAATGACGGTGGTGAAGGCGAGAAGTGCATTGGCAAACGCGTATGTTTGGAGTAACAAAAACAGCTTTAAGTAAAGTCAGTTCCGAGGGTGGCTATAAATAAGTGCGAATTTAAAACAAGTCGTTTTAGCTTGGATTTAGAACTATTTAAGTACGGTAAGTAACTGAAAATGCGTTAAACTGAGCTAGAGAAGGCTCCATACAGGGCGCAAGAGATCCATTTTTCTTACCACTTATCAATACAATGTTTGCCACTGATTCATCGATAGGCTGATCCCTTTTCTGTGCTTAATGTTTTAAATTTCTTATAAACTAGTTTACATAAGTAATGTTTAGTCAAATAGTTTGAACATTTTATCCCGTGTTTGGTTCTCTTTCTTCCCCGACTAAGAAGTGAATGTTCTTTAATGAACAAGACTGGGGCTTGAAATGGCCAGAAACATGTGATCGATTGTGGTTTCTATAGGAACTAGCATAGTGGTGCATTCCACTCCTAGTTTTTTCCCATCTGCCTGTTTCGAAAGTTCCTGATTAATATTTAGGGAATTAATTTCGCAAAAACACTGACTTAAAACAAGTAAATATAACTTGATCGATATTTTAAGATTGATGTGATCTTAATTCAAAAAGTCATTTAGATATCTAAGTAGTTGATCAAAAGTGAAACTTGATTAAAGATGTCGAAGATGACAGCAGGAAATTAGCATTAAAAGCAATCTGCCAAGGTCATCTCAGTTGCAGAACTCTAATTATAAACCCATGGCTTCATGCCCTACTCTTGAACAACTTAGGGGTGATTATTGGATTGAGAATGATATTCTCACTTCCTATTGGAACACGGAGATAATATAAAAAGAAATGAATAGAGATGGACAAAAAAGCGAATTCCAAAGAAGTATTGGGCGTCTCTGGTTGCCTAGGAGAGATTTGCTGTCAGGGTTGTAGTTGATAGGCTACACTTACATTCTCTCCAAGATGGACTAACTGTCCCCTCATAAGATGGTCCAAAGACCAAGGGAGCAAAAAGAAGGCATATGCACCCGACCGTTTGTTAGAAGTCTGAGTTTATTTGTGTTTTTGACTAAGCACTCAAGTTGTTTTATCTGGTTTAGGAAGATGGGGGCATGACCCAGACATAAATTTGCAAAGGAGGAGTTGATTGACTTGGTAGACCGGGCTGCATGTCTGGGACGCTGTTCAGTAGCTAGTTTGTCGCGTTTGGGTAACTGACCTCACACCGAGAATAAGGGGCCTTAGTCAGGCCTCCACAAAAAGGTCGGGTCATTCAACAAATCATGTACTATGACTATGATTCTAGATTGGCTTCAACAGGGCAACCGAGGTTACACATGTGGGGATCATGTGCAAGTGCTCTATTGATTCCAAAGTTAGCAATTTGTAGAGTTATTATGGCCTTGAAATGCTTCCTGAGAAATCGACGTCTTAGGAAGGCGCTCGGAAACAATGCTCTGGGATGCAACTGTAGTTAGTAGCGAGGAGTGAGTACATGAATTAAATCTTAACTGTGAGTCCTTTCGAAGGTCATAAGAAAGTTTCGTGGACACTCCGAATGTCCTCATTGGGCTAAATCCCTTATTCAGTTGGCTCAATAAAAATCAATAAAGTCTTTACTAGATTTTTTTCCGTTAGTTTTCCTAATTCTATTTTCTGTGAATATAAAAAGGTCTGATTCAACTTAATTAATATATTATAGCTAGCGTCGTCTTTCAGTATTACAAGTAGTTTGGTAGCATAAAAAACAATGCGAATTCTGTAAGATTTAATCTTGTAACAGGGATGAAATTACACCATCCTTATCCAAACCGGAAGGAAAAGCAGATTCTTTTTGGAGTTTCTATCTGCATTGCCTAACAGAAAAAGGACTCGACGTTTGGTCTATTGAACAAGCGCCTTAGACGATTCGCTAACATGCGCAATACTATTGCCCGATAGCATCAGGAAGTAGGAATTCTTTCACGCAACCAACTTAAATCCAATGACCCAATCAAATGCGTTAGATTGGCTTCCGCAAGTGGGGTTTTATACAGAATCCACTATTCATCCATTTGTTATAAAAAAATGTGCAATATTCTCATAGATCAATTGATGGAGACTGTGATCATAGAGTAATTGAATTCCAAATAAGAAACCTAAATAGATATTGAATTTATAGAAGAATGCGGAAGCATTGTTTTATAAAATCTAGTGGGTTTTCATTAGGTTGATGGATCTAAATAGGTCTATTTATTAATCAGGAGAACTCATTTTTCTACTCTCAAGCAGAAACAATTGCTCCCAAATCTACGAAATATCTGTGCTTGTCCCTTCATTTGCAGGTAATGTTCTAGAATATTGTTTAATCTAGATCATTGTTAGATGTGAAAATTTGATACAAACGATTAAATTTTAGTTCGACCTGCCTTTAAGAATCCAATCGATCCAAATTTAATCAATTCATTAAACAATATGTCATTGAATTCCATTTTAGAGAGTAGTTCATTACACATTCCCCACACATCAATAGCTTTGGTCAACGGTATTTATAAAAAGCCTGGCAGTAATTTTACAAATACAATTCCCAAATTAGACTTTCCATTTAAAACCGATGCAGGCTGCAAGGCTTCATGGACACATCGTAGGTTGAAAAAGTTCCAGTTAACTGGAGTTGCATTAATTATTTATATCTGGCGTGCTGTGGTTTGCGATAGGAGACTTCAAGCCGTTTTTGAACGAACTATTTATAGATAAAGTGATTAACCCTTCCTCGTGCTTCGGAGCAAGGATATAGTTGTTCTTCAGAAAAATCATTCAAACATTCCGCCCACTTTACTCTACCTGCCCCAAACTGATCTCGTGAGATAGCAAGTTGACAATTTATGAAGGATCAGACTTCGAAGGCAAAATACAACTTCGTAGTGGCCACTTTTCAAATGCATCACTAGATAAAAGAGTACTTAGCTCAGAAGTATAATTAATAACTTATATCTCCATGATAATTTGAGTAGTGCTTTACGAAAAGAGCAATCATTTCTTAGGATCTAACACTTCTCGGCCTCCGCCCTTTTTTAAACCTGAATAAAACCAAACCAATCAATCTCATATATCCCTTTGTCCATGAAAGCAAAAACAAAGGCGTAACTTCCTTCTGGTACGTGTTAGACATTTGGCACCTGATAAAAATGCCAAACCTTAACCACCGGCTACCTAACACCCAGTCACGTGCTCCAACTAGATAATGGACACCTTACCGTACCCACAAGCACAAGCTGTACCTCGCTTGAGCACCTGATGACTCATCTACTCCGTCATCCCATTGGCAAACAGATCAATATTCCCACCCAATCAGCGTTCTGTTCAAAGCCTTTATAAATACTGCACACTAACTCTGGTTTCTGGTACACGTTCGGTGGATCTTGGTGAGGCGCACACCGTGAAAGGCGCTGGGATACTGGCCAACGCCCGCCTACCCGAGCCCAATCTAATCAAAGATATCTATCAGCCTTGTGTGGGCCCTCACGTGGCTGAGAGGAGTAAATCATAAAAGATACAGATTATCCTATTCCCACAAGAGATTTTTCTTTGTCTTTCATTGAAATTTTTCTTCATCCTGAGGTACTGCAGACAATTTCTGATAGAGATTGCTAGTTGTGTGTTTCAAACTTGGCAGCCATATGATTCCATTGAAAGTCTGGCTTTGAAATTCAGTCGATAGCTTCGGAGATCATCAGTAAACTTTAATACTTCAAGCAAAAAAAACCTTTGCCCACTGGCAGTTGCATTCAAAATCAAAACAGTGCATTGTTTCTCGAACTGTTTCTTTCAAATTACATGGAGTTCTAATCAATCAAAGAAATGCATTAAATTAATAAGTGTTAGGAGTCTGCAGTCTTGTTTTATCTAGCATTTTGCATAAATTAAAGTAGCGAAAATTTGGGATTCGCGTCGACACGAAGGCTATTATTAATTTGTTGGCAACTTGAGATACACCTGCCTAGTTTGGACTTTATGCCTATTTAAAGGAGAAAAAAGGCTAAGCAGTATTTTATTTATAAGTTTTCTCTGATCGAAAGAGGAAGAAAACGGAAACATTAGATAAGAAAAGGAGATTCCCATATGAGAATTTCCATTAATTACAGCTCATTACGAGCGCATCAAAAATACTGAAATCCAACTTCACAGTTCCAAAGGCAGAATGTTAACCTAAAGAGCTTCAACTGAAAATGGAGTATGCATTAGCAAATTTATTAGTGCCGAAAGCGTAGGAAAACTTGAGTGGATGATGCAGTTTCAATAATTGCTAGCCATTAAATTTTCGGACTTGATATTGCCTATTTTGTATGCCAGGGAAGCAATAAAATAACTGTTTAGACTTCGACACTTGGGTGTGATGGTAAAGAAATATGAGAATTGCATATTGCAGAAACTTACTGAGAGTTTTTGAGATGAGTCCGTAAAAGAAGAGGGTTCATTCAGCCTCTGTGTACCTAAGAGAAACGTGAAGGTTTTCTGTCCGGTCAGTCAGGTGAAAAGAAAGAAGACTTTATAATCAAATAACGAATGAAGCGGCAGAAGAAAAGGAGCTAGTGCCCTAACTGGGTGTCATTGTTTCACGTAACGAAAATGAAATACCCTTGGACTTCAGAGAAAGGAACTAATGCAAACAAGCTATTTATGGATTGACTAAGAGTTTCCGCACAATCGCAGTCATTGGAAACAGGTTTACAATTTGACGAACAGCTAGCAGAAGTGAAGAGTCGTTGATGAGCCATTTTCAAAAGTCCAGTTTGATTGATAGATGTTATCCAAAGACATTTTTCAAGAATCATCGGTCTAAAAATTAACAAATAGCAATTATTCGTTCCGGCATTATTTCTCTATGGAATCAGTCTAAATCTAAATCTAAAAAGATTACACATTTAGTTCGTCTTTTGAAAAGGATTACAGCATATATTACAATAGTGCTATGCAATGCCTGCGGGCCTCATGATTCATTTCCAGATATTGACATCACATTCCCATTGAATGATCTTGTTACTTTTGCTTATGCTAATACTAAGAAAAAATAAAGTAAGGATTTTGATTTTTACTATTCTAAAAGTTTTCGTTTATATTTCTCCGAAACCAAAAGCTAATTTCTTTTATTTCATTCCTCAAATGAAAGGTTTATCTATGGGATATCAAAGGAGAGTAATGTGTTGTTAAGTCTTAGCAAGTTATAAATCGAAGTGAGATTTACCACGAGAGGTATAGAAGGCACTATCGATTTCATCCCCGATAATCTCAAATGCAAGGAAACTTGTTCTTGAGTGGAATCAGTTTATCCAAAATACCTGTACGTCGCAATCAAAGCTGAAGTCCAACGAAAAATTGCCTAAACATTGAGGCAATGAAGGGTTGTCTTAGATCGAGTGCTTCGAGTTAATGGTTCCTGTGGAGGTACCCTACACAGTGCATAAGTATGTTCACTTTTAAAATCTATCGAAAACCTTTGGCTCCGCAACCTACAAACTCGATCTTAGAAAGAGGGTAAATGCTTCTTGATTTCTATAATGCATGAAAAGTCACAGAGATCGGATGAGGTGTGATTCGTTTCTTAGCTAGTAAATTATGATCCTGGTGAACTATGTTGTAGACAAGTTAGATGCAATTAATACTCCCATACACAAGATTAATGACATAAATTTTGTTCGAATCACTTACCATCAGGCAAACAAACAGAAAAATTCTTTTTCACAGGTGCAAAAAGTAAGTGAATTTTTGCTCTTGAATTCAGCAAGATTCATTTTTTATCAAAGCATGGGTTAAAAAGCTACCGAAAAGCCTATTACGAATAACTCAACATTCTAAGCAGAACAGATTGGTTAACTGTACAGTAGTACCAATTTTTGCTTTTTTTAATGGCGGCATCATGATAAACTCTAAAGTTCACTTTGCATTTTTTAATTAAAAAGTGATTTCCGTTAGTTTAGTTAAAAACTTGAAACAATCATGAAATATGCTTAAATTAAATACATGAAGTAGTAAAAAACTTTAGTGTGCTGGTTGTTTTTTAATTCACAGTAAAAAGGTCCATAATTAACGTTTACTTTATTTTGGAAAGCAAATAACTTGGGTGTTTTTCAATAAAAAATTCGCTACAAATAAAACTTGCTTATTGGAATAGTAGAGAACGAATGTTTGAAAAATATCAAAGTTTAAGGTAAGGTGGTTGATAAAATGTTCATATAAAGTGATTTATGAATAAATTATATTTTGGACCCTGATTAAAAAACCGCACTTATTCCACTTAGAGTTCGTTTGCAAAAAAAAATAGTGGGATCCTGTAAGAATTGCCTAAAATGTGAAGACATTATCACGACGTGTTTCCGATAGTGAACTGCGGGTGAAGAAAAGGATGATTTTGATGGGTGACCAGGATAAAAATTATCCATGAATTCTACTTTTCAAAATTCGGTCGCGTTTCTGGTTCCACATTTTCGCTGCGAATAAATAGTCAAAAAACCTATTTGGTTGGTTATTTGAGCGATTTTGGGCGTATATCTATAAACAGGAAATCATGTCACTTTACATCCCCAACTTATCAAAGCATATTCCATTAATAAACACGTATCTGCCTGTCCCGTAATCTGCTATATTTATAACCCATTAATAAGCGTTTGTGAGGAGACATTCGTCATAGACTTGCCTAAGTTATATTATAAAATGTATTACAACCACATTTGTCAAGAATATTCCATACCGTATAAACCAAAACCTGATTTCTTATCGTGTCTGCATGACTTTGAAGGCAGTAAAAATGCAAAGATTTTTAGGTATCAATCAGAATATTTTGCTGCTGCACTCAGATGTGAAGCACAACATTTATGGCAAAGAAGGAGAGACCCAATTTTTTTTTTCGTAGGCCAACTAAAAGGATACAGCGCAAGCGGAAACAGCCCTAAATGTGTGTATTCTGAAAATTTACTAAAAACACTAAGTTTAGAATTTCCCACCACTACTATTGCAAGTAGCGTGCTTGTAAAGAGATTTGAGATACGAGACTCCCAATTGATGCTGTATCGAGGGTGGCAATAGACAAAAGAAGCACTTGGTTGTACGGCTGATTGTACAATCCAGGACGGTTAAAATTGGCATATAGGCTAGAAATTCTAAATTTATTTATTACTGCTTCAGAGTTGACATAGCTGAATATGAGCGAGGTAGTGACAACTAAGCGAAACATTCTCGAATTCAATGATCAACAAATATTCCGACTTGTGGTTTCTTAGAAAGGATGAATCACTCTTAAAGGCGCTTACCGAACTTAAAAGCCATCAAATCATGTCTTTCGTCTACCTAAACATCCTTTGATAGATCGTTTTCATTCATTTTCTAGTACAAAATATTGAATCCTTAGACTGTGGAATAATAACCCTTTATTAGACCCCACAGCCATTACACAGATAACGCACGTCACAAAGACCATTTTTCGGATCATTAATTTCAGTGAATTATTCCCCACTTGAACTGATTCGTATCTAGTAGTGTTTCGTTAGTAAGGAGGCCTCATTTTCGTACCGTGGGCTCTTTAAAACAGTTCATAGTGGAGACTGCAAGGAGTCTTGCAGCCTAGTTATTGCAAACAAGAATTCACAAGAAACTAAGCTGGGTTCATAGATCTCTTCGAGTTCTTATGTTTCAAAAAGATTAGACAAAATTTCATCGTTTTAAGTTAAGGATTTACACGATTCTCAAATTTACCCTTGATCTAGGTGTTAGATAACAAAGTGAGCTTGAACACAAGCCTTAAAATTTTCTTTCATACCAAATGAATTGACGAAATGGCAAAATGGATAAATGCAAATTTATGTACGAATCATCCGCTCACATGGCAAAAAGCTAATACGGAACCAGCTTCTCGTGGGCGTAGACTGAGGGAGGAGAACAGGGGCCGACGCCTTTAACGATCTCCGCCATCGCCGCCACCGCCTTCTTGGCAGGCGCATTCCTCCCTAACGACTGTATGTGAACCCACGCACGAAAGAACTTACAGAAAAACTGACAGCTAGTTGCCATGTGGCGATTTGGAGAGGAGGAAACGACGTAAACATTGAGTTGGCTAACTAGATTCACTGTTTGCTTAGCCTGATAGGTATTGTTTAGCAATCTTACCCTAAACCCAGCAGAAGAAAGAGACTACGCTTGAATAAGAAATTTCGGCTATCTAACTAGTTTTGATCAGTGATCAGGTGTTAATGTCCTGATTAATGCTGGGCAAAAAACGTTGGGGTTATATGCTATCAGGTGAATAGTGCTGTGTGGGAAAGCAGAAAATGACAACATATGTCAGTGACAGTTGTAGTCTATTCAAAGCCCTTCATAAAATATCCAGAAAGTTTGAGATTAAGAATCAATTTTCCGTTTCCTTTTGATAGCCTTGAGGAATATTGAGTACGTTGAGGGATATTATTCATTTTGAGGCAAATCTACACCTGATCCTGATAAATATTTGGAATTTTGGGATATTCAAGAGGTGAATTTATTAAGATCGAAAGTTTTTGAAAAGGCCAGTGCATTCTAACCTGCTGCTGAAGATATTAATAAAAAATGTGAAATCGTGCGCTAAAAAGGGCTAATTACAGTAACCAGTCTTGAAAATTACGAAGATGGTATTATGGAAATTATTAGGTAAAGCTGTGTGACTGCTTTTCAGAATTGAAGATGTCCCTTTTGGCATCCAACTGTAAATGGAATTGTTTTAACAAAGTAATTGGTGATACTTCATAGTCTTCAATTCAGTTCGTTTTATCACGTCTCAGAAACATGATGAGTAAATGTACACATAAAACACCTTTGTTACTTATCTCTTGAAATCTTGAAAGAAATATGCATAATGAAAGCGTTTGAGATCTAAACGATAAAATCATTTTTTGCATAAGTACTATAACTAAATCAAATTTAGCTTATTTTCCATGTCATTTTTTACCATTTTTGAGGTTGAGAATCGAAAAATACCACTTTTTGTTATGGTGTTTAGTACCTTTTTCCTTTTTTTACTACGTGCACACGCATTTTCATAGGAAACAAAACTGATTGAGCGTTCATAGAAAAAAAGATCTGCAATTCAACATCAAATATTAAAATAATAATATATTCAGCATTACCATTTAAAATGTTGACCAAAGTTTTGTTTAATTAATTTTGGTGAATTAGCAGGAGAAGATCTTGATTACTAAATCAAAAGATCAAGAGCCTTGCATACTTTTTCGTTCATTGATTTGCACACAATTTTTCGGAAAACACAATTGACCTCCAGGCAAATGATCGTGTGATCGAAGAAACCTAGGTAGCTGGGAGACATCGTTTGAAAATTAGTGAGTAATAAATCGGAACTCAAAATGCATTTAAAGAAGACTATTCTTTTTTCAAATAGTCGTTGATTAGAAGATTGTCTTGGGGTAATTTTAATGGAAATTATCAAACATACTAATTTTGCTTCACCGAATTCAAATCATATAAAGAATATTTGAAATAAATGATAATGAAATAATTCGTCCATGACCGACTTTGTCGATGTGAAATTTTTTGAGATTTCTTGAACCGGATTTCTTACGCGAAAACAGGGAATTAAACGTCTTTTTCCAAGGCAACGATTATTTAATATGTCAATTAGGTAGCGAGATATTTCGCAAATAATTTTTGGACGTTTCTTTGTGGGAATTGAAATGGTTTCAGTGATCGGCCACACGGAAAATATTATATATATTAACTCAGCTGTCTATAGATCTACGTTAGTGTTGTGGTACAAATTAAAGTCCTTTTGAATCTTTTGTAAATGTAAGTCATTTGTCAAATTGAATCATTTAGTAAGTTTAACTATTACCTTTGGTTTTACTTTTTTAATATAAGTTGATAAATGACACCACTAATTAAAAAATCCTTAGTCATTTAACTCGGCTGTCTACACGCGTTGGCAATGTGAATTACATTCTTACGATGCAGTTATTTGAAGTTCAAATATCCGAATCTAAAAATAGAATGATACAATTTGATCCTCTATTCCAGATCTCAGAAGCACGTTATATGATCTCTGCCATTGATTCAGCTAAATGAAATAATATTCACAGTGTTTGGAGCTACCTGGTTGATATATAATTACAGCAGATCCTAGTGTTTAATTCCTTTTAATGCATGAAGTCAATCATGTGTGGAACTTTACGTGGTAGACCCATGAGTTGTAATTAAACAAATCTCACTTACTTAAAGGAACACCTCATTTCTGGGGTATTTCTTTTATTCTAATTTTGACTTGTAGTTGAGTGATAAAATAGCTCCTTAAATTATCATATATTCCTCTATTTGCATGGCCATGGATATCTTGGGGGTTTCAGCATTGTAACAGTGCTAAGATTGCTAAAAATATCTATCAACCGCCAAATTATTTGTGTACCCATTGAGCCCGGAAAGTATTATTTTGGGGACTACAAATATACGGGTTTAATCTTAGTCATCTTTGTCCTTCCCGTGGAGACGGGAATCATTATGAGTTGAAACTGCATGTTTGTAGAGGAAACACTCGAACAAAAAACTAATAAAGATAACATTCTTGATGAATTTACTAGCAATAAGCCGTCAAAAGAATAAATTAGTTATTACGATGAGAATGTGCGATTGATTAGATAACAAATTGGCGACCATCTCTTGAGCATAAAAGTACAGATTTTTGGTGATTTAAAAAGAGACATCTCAAATAGACATATCAGCGCCTCAATCTTTGCAAACATCTGAGATTGCCTTAACCATACAGACGTAACAAATCTATCAGCGGTGATGAACAAGCTGAGCAGCTGGTCTCTGATTGGTCAAGTCAGAGGCATATTGCCCAATCAGTTGCAAGTGAGGTGGAATAAGCAGTGAGGCTACGGTTAACATCCGTTCATTTTCAAACTATTATAACACTATGCCTGGCGCCATATCGGATTTCGAATACCAGTAATCTGAAGTTCGTGTTGCCTTTTTTCCTAAACAGCACTACTAGAAGCAAATACTAAATCTTCGGAGCTTTTTACTTGACTAAATAAAATTTTATTGGTAAGCATGCTATTCGCTGTCACATTTACATGTCAAAAATTTTCACGATGTGGAAATATGTCACACAGTTGGAAGTGACCACAAAAATACAGTTTCGGTCAATTTTCTACATTGAGAATTAATTTCATTTGTTTAAATTTCATTATTTTATAACCGTTTATCAGTTGTTTAAAATTTGAGAAAAAATATTAAGTTGATATATCTTTGACATTACTTTCTCTTGAGTAGGAATTTATGCACTAAAGTAGGCATTTATTTTTAAAAGAACGTCTTAAAAATATTTCACAGCTGCATACTTTTCCCTATAACCATGCCTTCAGGTACTTCATCGCACTAATTGAAACTGCACCAGCAATCTCAAATGCCAGACTAAATCAATGGGTTAACAACTGATAAGTCCCGTGCTACAATGCGTCGCTACAACGGACACCATGACCGGATGCCCGGAGCCTTGGACAAAGTTGCTATTTTGGGCAATCCTGCCTTTCGAGCTGGCATGGAAAACTGTTGGCAGGCCTACGAGGCTCAACTGCAGGACAGCAAAGAGGCGAGTCTTCGGCATTTACCTTAAACATCCTGTACCCATTGAGGTTTTAACTTATGATCCGTAATTGACCACGAAATCGACCACACGAAATGGGATTTTAAGATGAATGAATCCTAGTTTCCTAGATAGTGGTGAGAAAGAACAATGACATAATACGATCCTAAAGATGAGAGAAATAGAATAAATAATTATATGCTTCAATGAATCAAATAGTCCGTAGTACATCCTTTTAACTATTTTGAGATTACGTTTTATTTAATCCACCGGAAGTCTGATTGTGTTGTAATATACGAGGTTTATCTATTGAGAAATTTCACAAATCGGTACTGTCCTAATGAAGAGTTTAACGCCCTAGGGCCTGAGACATATTGTGCATTTAAACGTCAGAGATCGGCTCTAGCCTTGAGTTTTTTGTGGTGCAATATTCGCCTCCTGGAAGTCTATCGAATTCTCCAACAGGAGACAATCATTTTAATCAAACCCTTCGAATTGCATTCTAAAAATAGAAGGTTATAAAAAACGGAAAACAGTTTTGAATAGGCATCATTTGAATACAAAGATGACCTCAAAGCCTTGAAATCAACCCCAAAGTGTAGAATTGGCGTCAGTTATCGTCAACATTGCTTCCTTTGTCTGGGAAAGCTACTAATACAGCTACTGGTCACAATTATGGCAATCATGAATACTTTTTGGTCAGTTTTTTTTTCTTACACTGGCATTAGATATTTCCTTCAAATTGGAGGCTTAAGCGTTAACTCGGAATACCTACTTGCTCGATACTATTTATAGATGAGGAGTCTCAGAATTAGGACTGGACTTGGATCGATGGTGGGATAAATGAGCTCTAGTGTTAAAAAGTAAAAACGATACAGCTGAAGACAACGTAAAAGAATTTTGGAAATGAAAGCGCCTCTACCCACTGCCCATTTAGCATGAAATGGTGACGCTAACCTCCCACTTATTTTTCATGAGACAATTTCAATTCTCAGTCATAAATGAAAAATAAATGGTGTATTGAAACGATCTATAGGGAATGACTTTTATTTATCAATTGCCTCACCTTCGAATAAGCTCATCAGCCTTTCATAACAGTTTAGTAATCTAAAATAAAATTTTGTAACTTGAAGGAATGTTTTATTTGCCCAATTGTTTACTAGGATATGCATGCCCTAAACATACAATGAGGATTCTCAGAAAAATATCGGTGCAAAAGGCACAATTTTAGTTATTAATTCATTTTCATTTCCACTGTGTCCTATAGATATGCACCGCATTCGTTTTCACTAAGCTCTACACTGACAAGACTGGTAAATTACGAAAGCGTGAGGTAAATCTGGACTCATGTAGAAGGGAGATTGAGAGCCTACGAAGCCTACAGCACAAACACATTCTAAAGATATTCCCTCAGGCTGAAGAAAACTGGTAAGTTTAAGGAATTATTTCGATTTTTACTCATTTTAATTGACCTTCCGCTGGTTCCTTTCAAAAGCTTTTAAAGGGGCGGCAAAAAGATTGATTGAAATGTACTCTCCTCTACGTCCTTTAGAAACAAAAGAGAATGATTCTCATTTTACCCCGTGGATTTTTTAAATTTCTCAGACACTCATTAATCGGTTACTTCCGGATTATCAGGTAAAGGACTATAAACATATTTTAACTGAGGATATGGGAAATTAAAAAAATCTGACTCCTGTTTGAATTGACACAACGATTTGTGCATTAAAAACTTGATAAGACGACTTCTAGTGAGTGAAACAATCTTGATTTCCCATGTTCACGCGATGGTCATTTCATGGGTTAATATTTTGATCAGCGATGATTTAATTTATGACTTTGCATAAGAGACTAATTTTTCAGCTTCGAACCTCATTCAGGTATCTCCTACATCAGGGATAAAAATTGGAAAAAATCAAGTTTTATATCGACAGGCTATAGTGGCATATTACTCAAAATTATGAACTTCAGAAGAGTTATTTTTCGTTTAATTTGGCTTAATAAGTACTTCGTAGGGAAATTTATAAATCTTAAGTATTCTGTTAATGGTTAAAATTATGGTAAAATAAATGCTTTTTTGAAAACATGAGAAATAGCCACTTCGAATTGCCGTTATGATCCAGGAGAGTCATCAATTAGTGCTTATATAATGTGCTAATCTATATATTTTTAACAGAAAAGAAGTTATTTCAATAATAGACTAGAAAGGCCTGACATGCTAATTTTTTCCAGCTACTATTTGTCGTGGATCAGCGAGCCGCTAATAGGAACGCTTCAAACCCTTCTTGACAAATCGCCACAAGGGGTGAGTACATATTTTAACCTGAGAAATTTACGTCTTGTTTTTGAGACAATTTATTGCAGGAGATACGTTGACGCAACTAGTACTATTTATAACAAAATGAATATATCCGTTTCAATAGTAAACTTCCGATACATTCCCATCTGGTATTTAAAATGTCCATTTAAATTAAATGCTTTTGGTCATACTAAAATAATGTCTTTCTCTATTAAGGAAATTCTTGGAATGGAACTCGAAATAATACTTGGTGTGTTCCAGGTAAGAGAAGTATTTGTATTCAGAATTGAAATTTAAAGCCAATCTATTGCTATATTCATGATTAGGAAAATTTATTGTCATAGAAACTGGTGTCAAGACTGGATGTCGATTAAGTCAAGGCAAGAAAAGTTTTTTGTATTTGCATCAGAAGATAAAGCAATGGGCGAATCACGTCAATATTGCTCTATTTTAGTAACGAGCTTTAGACTGAGAGCCTGGTGAATAGGTTAACTCCCTAGTGATGCACTATGCTGAGTTTGTCTTGTGGGTAATCACCTAAACATAACTTCAAACGGACACTAATGTGCAATCAAAATACATCCATTTTGTCCGAGGTTTTTCAATCAAGAACGTCCCATAGTCTGTTCATTATTCCTTGTAAACGTAAATGTGGAAATATAGGAATTTTTAACAAAAAGTGTACAGAGGTTTATTAAAGTATCACTAAAACGTATGTCCCTTTAACCTCATTCCTTTGAAACATTTCAGATAACGGAGGCATTGCGTTACCTCCACGGAACACTGAATCTCATGCACTGCAATATTAACCCCTCGTCAATTTACGTCAACATCTGCTTCCAATGGAAATTAGGTGGTTTCGCGCTCGTTGAAAGCAGCTCAGATTCCTCTAAAGTAAGCTTTTCCTTGTGGAAATTACTAGAAGTTTTGGACATTGTGTAAATAACAGTCTTATTTGAGGCTAAAATGTATCCTCACTAGCATTAAAATCGAACAAAATATTAACAGGAAAATCCACCAAATTAATCAGAGGCTTGGTTTTAAATTTCCAGTCATGTGATTGCATCATACTAATTAACGTAATATTCCACTTTCATGAAAGAAAAAGAAATCACAAATTAACCACGATGTCTACTAGGAACTGAAAAGAATCCCGAAATTCGCCGAAAATCTGAATTTAAAAAGTCGAGTATTTCGACTAATATTGTCAGATGAGATATTTCTGGATTCTTACACACTAATTATGAGTTAAATATTTCATTTTTATAAAATTCCAGGTTTTAGTAATCGCGAATGTGCAGTGGTCTGAGAGTACACATGTCATTCACTCACGTATTGATCATTCGAAGCGGTAATCGACTTGTGTGTTCATTATTCAAATAAAAATATCACGAATCGCTGCTTTATTTAGTTATACTTTCTTGGTATACTAATATTTTACACTGAGCTTAAGATAGTACTATATTTTATGAAATTAAATAAGGAGAACTTCTCATCAAATTAAGCATTTTCCTCTATTAGAAATAAACGGGATATATATCCATTGAGTAGCTCCAATTAAATTAAGTACGAATTTTCATTTTCAAGAAGTGGCACTTTGTAAGTCCAACTAACCCACAAGCACATCTAAGTTGAAATGTTGATTTAAAAACTTCTGCTTTCAAATAGACGTCAGTCTCGTATATCTTCCGATAAACAGAGCGATCTCAGATGACAAAGATAAATGACCTGCCGAAGATAAGATTTTCTTAAATACGTAAGTTTATCCGTCCGTTAAAGAGATCAAACAGAATCCCGTACACCAAAACCCTCTAGCTGAACTTGAGCAATAAGGACAATGTTATTAATAATAAAAACAGAACCAGGTGCTCGCAGTGCATAAAATACCAGCCATTCATAAGGAAAGTGAAAAAAATGATTCCCTAACAGTTTATACTACTACAGGTCCAGACACAGCGTCGCTTACCTTCCGTGAGTACAGGGCTGAAAATGTGTCATTTTGATTACTAGGGCAAGTGCAACTTCGTGGGTTTCAACCCGAAGGGCGGGCGGAACCTGCAGCCCAATCTAGACTACATAGCGCCAGAGGTGCAACTGCACCACGCCATGTCCCCGCTGGCAGACATCTTCTCTCTCGGCATGGTCATCTGCTCCATCTACAACGGTGGCTCCTCCCTCCTCAACTGTGAGGGAAACATTGCCGCCTACATCGGTCTAGTACCATCCGTAAATTCCTGTTCAGATTAATTTGTAGTTTAAATGACTGTGCCGTAGTGTTTGTGAAGGCCGCATATAAATGACAATCAAAATGGTTTTTAACTGACCCAGGGAACTTTAATGGATGAGGTAAACCAGTTCTAGTTAAAGCAGCTGAACTTAAGGGAATTGCCGGAATTTTTGACAACACAGAGAACCAAGATAACCATAAACGTCTCATAGGTCTGCTCGAGGAATTTTAAAGTTACATCTGTAATAGGATTATAGAAAATTTACTACACATTAAAATAATTAATGCCTTCGATTTTCACTCAAAATAACTGCCATTTAGTCTCAGTCCAGCTCAATTCTAACCAGGAGCAAGCAGATTTGGCTCTCCAGAGAAAGTTTCTCCTTGAAGCCTACTTTGATTCTATTGTCGATTAATTGGGCTATTGTTTTTACTGGCACCTTGGTGACTGCTGTCCATCTTGACGAGGGGATCCGGAGCATAAGATTTTGCAAGTTCAGAGGAGGCCAAACACAGTGAGGGAACTGGAGCAGTCGTAAAATTTGGCTGGCAACTAACTTTTATCTCTCCCTCCTGTGTGCCAGTGAATTTGACCTTTTTAACGAATATATGGTTGTCAGCATTCAATTCACGTAACAAAGCTCGAATTCCAATAATGGGGCCGTTAAGTGAGATTTTCATTGGAATGTGTCAATTCATGTGGGCTTGCTTTGAGGGTGTTCAGTGACCTTTGAGCAGTGACTCACTGACGACCACAAGCTATTTTCTGCAGTAATAAGTTAGGTGGGGTTCAGTAATCACTAATTCTCGTTATTAACTTCTATGCGAATAATGAAGAGGTACTGAAGCCTTGAATGGAGGAAGTGCAGTGCGCGTGAAAGCCCTTAACACTCCTGGAATAACAAAACAATATTATTTCGCATGATTTATTCGAAACACCCTGAAGGCTTTCAAATGGAAACCCTTAATTGATTACTGTGTTTCAAAGCCTCCGTAATAAGAGGCAGGTTTGGTAGACATAATGGTTTTGCTTTGTAACGATTATCCCGAAGTGGAGTCTACAACAAAGGCAATTTTGCAATCTGTCATCCAATAAACCAGCCTAAGAACAAAGGGATTTAAAAATAAAATAGTTATTGACTGCCGTTACAAATTGGTTACAAAACAGCCACAATTTACCCAGTTATAGGGTCTGTATATTTTTTGAATTCGCTAAGTCTATCGGTGGTATAAAATATAATTTATTTGAAATAAGTTGTTCGTCATTTTAATATATCTAGTATTTGCCTGCTTATGGTGGGAATATTCAGAGATTTAAATCTCCCTTACAAAAAAGTATTTCTCCGAAAAACATGTCTATACCTGTCCCAAGTCCTAATGATTTTAATCGATAATTACCATGTGATTAATTTGCCACGAAAATGTTTACATTGCAGAGATAAGCCTAACAGGTTTTCAGTAAGTAATTCATGGCTTTTTTCAGGCGCCAACAATTCCCCATGCTCAGTAATTATGAGGAACTGCAATATTTTAGTTTAATGTGCAAGCATTTTGAGGCGAATCCCCAATTTGGATATCTGGAAATAATCTGAAGGAAATCCTTTTAATTTTTATGTTTCACATTATGTTACATTCGGGGTACTACATAGAAGGAATTCTAGGGCTGTATTCCTCATAAATGACCCAATTGTAGGCATAGTGGCTTAACGTCCTTATTCGTGAGTGTTTACTTGTATCCATCTCCAGAAAGAGGAACGGCAGCAGCAGGACCACTAGTAGTGGAGTGGGTGAGTAGATCCAGAGACCAATTACTCCAACGGTCCTGGGTAGGAGGAAATCCCTCTGTTAATTGATGCCAGTTGAAAAATGTAGGCGTTGCTGCTTATGATTTTCTTTTTCCCTTTATGAATGTATTAAGATAAATGCGTCCCTCGTCGTAGGAGGATCGAGGGCAATTTGACAAAAAAAAATTCCCTAAAGATTCCTTTCAGATTGCCATTGTGTGTTAGCGAGTAGGTTGATTTTACGGAATTGAGACTTAGGCTCCCAATACTACTATTTAGTTGCACTCTCGAATAATTTATAAAAAAATTTACGATCTAATACGACACAACATTAAGCGTTTTTGAGGGATAAGAAAGAGGTAGTAAGAGACGGTGAAAAAAAGATATAATAGTTTTGTATGCAGAAACAATTTAAAAGTCGAAAGAAAAGTTTATGATAACACAGCATAAATCAATGCCTCGAGGCACTTTACGAAGACTGAGAGAAGGTGAAGCATTATTGCAAATTAAGTTCTCCTAATGCCAAGGGAATAAAACGTCAAAGGACTGAGATCAACGTATCAAGCATTCTCCAGCATGAAAAGAAGAATGACAAGGACATTAGCCTAAGGATAGTTCAAAACATGCCTCGGAATAAATGTCTTTTACCTGTTTTTGTTGTTTCACTTTCCAACTGCTACTGCTCATTTGATAAATTACACAAATTAAGTGAATATATTAACTTTTTTACATGATAGTATTGCAGCTAGTGCAATATAATATATTAAAGGCACAGAAAAACCCATGAACATTAGCAGTAGTGTGTCAACAATGGGAAGTTAGTTAAAAAAAGCCACTTTTCTCACCTTCTCCCACGACACCTGTCTAGAAAACTTGGGCCACCTCTTGGTCACACATGAGATTCCTTTATGGAAAAAGCCAGCCGATGCGAGCCTGCTATTGAATTTTAGATCCCGCAAAAGTTCCAGGAGATTGTAGACCGCATGCCAAAACCGCTGGTGGAGCCTGTGCGAAAGATGATTAGCCAGGATGTTCGAGAGCGTCCCACTTCACAGCTTCTTGCTTTGGTAGGTTTTGGGTTGTATCAAAGTATAAATGCAGAAATAAAAAAACTGTCCATATACCCAGACATCACAGATAAAGGCCAACTTCTCCTTTTTAAGATAACGGTGTCTTGGATATAAAGTTCGAAACTCGAAACTGAATTTTTGTGTAGCCCTAATGGAGAATATATGGAGAGTAGATTTTACTGAACTAATAAATAAAAAACTTCATTTCTCTAGATGTATGAGTGAAGGCAAGAATGAGTCACTGACAGAAAAACATCTGAGAAAAGAATAATCTTTTGCGCTCGAAGGTGTAAATAAACTATGCAACGTTTCATTCAGATTCATCTTAGTACCTTGAAGTAGCTTTTTGGTACATTCAGAATGGTTATATCTGCAATTCACTCGTCGGAAACCATTCCAGCCAAAAATCCCCGGAATTGAGCTGTGCTCTTGTTAAGGCGGATCAAAACAGCTAATTTTTAGAGCACTGGGGCAAACGCTCCAAAAAAACTGGCAGGAAATGTGCCAAAAATTTCACTTAAGTATTAAAAATATTCGTCCTGTTACGGTTTGTTTAAACAAAATTTGTTAGCTTTGTCGTGTGAAAATTCTGATTTCTATTGTGGCTTTAAAAACCTTTACTACAACGACGCAATTCACCTTTTTGCTATATTGTAAGTGCTAATTAGCACAAGTGATGTTTATCAAGAGCCCTGGGGGCGCTTTTTTCCGAAATAAGTACTAATTTGGAGTTTAAATCTACTTATATATTTATTAATCTGTGCTACAGACTGCTTAGTAATTTTGAACCTAGGGGCTTTGTCTAATATTAACATCAACGTTCAACACGACATCCAGGCATTGGAAAACTATCCACCTCAAGAACTCATAAAATCAAAGAGTTATCGAAGTTACAACGTCTCAAAATGGAAGTTCCGTGATGTTTATTTTCATGCAATTTGGTCATGCTAATTTACACATTTTAGCTCAAACTTTTCAATGAACCCTCCCTCCTCTCCTACGAAGGTCTACTAACCCTCCAGACCAGATCACAAAACCAAATTAAGGAATTTTTCAATCGCTTTGCCAAAGCAATTCCTGAATTCGACGAGGTATGCAACACTTCATTGGATTATTGCCTCACTGGATGGACTTAAAACATTTGTTAAACATCCTTAAAATCGTCGACGGTTATAAACTGAAACAAGTATAAAAAGTGAGTCAGTGTCGGTTACAAATATCGCTACGTGCTCAGTAGCACCCTGTTATCGAGAGGTGAAAAATTACTAGACACCTTGTTTAATCGAATCTTGATATGCATTTTGTTCTATTTAAGGTACAAACTCTGTCTTGTTTTAAGATTTGAGGGATTATTTAAAAGAATAATAATAATAATATGAGAAATGTGTACGTGTCTATTACAAATACCCTGAAATCGACTATCAGCTGCTGATAGTAATATCAAGACACAAACGTAATAGCTCACTTCAGATTATGCAAGCTATTCCCACAGGGACTGATGCATAAAAGTATCTATTTGCTCTGGCTGGTATGGAGTCAAGAAAAGAAAGCCCTCAGTTAATTGGAGTCATAAAAATATTTTTAGAATCGCAGGCTTGAAATTTTTAAACTACAAACTGAACAAATGGATTCAGGCTATTTCAAAGCCTAAGTAACTCCTTAACACAGGAAATTATGATTTATGGGAGCTCGGTATCTTTGCTTTAGCCTTCGCCCATAAGTACGGTGAGGAGAATCCCCAATTAGATGCTCGAATCTGTACTCCATTTCAATACGACAGTTTTGATGAAAAGTTTACGCCTTAGGTATGAACTTCATATCACTCAACTTGAGATAGGAATGTGTCAATAGAGTCCATTTCACAGTGATAGTTATTTGATGGTTGTCTTGAAAGTGTCTTCGCCATTAATGGCACAAAAACAAATCCGTTAAAAATTCAGTTCAACCCATTCAAATTAAAACTAAACCTGCTTACTGAAAGGGAAGTTAACCAAGCCTCAAACGTCTGAGTTGTTTTAACTACGAATGTGCATCCGACCACAGGCATTCCGCTACAAGAAGGTTCTGCCACTGCTCTGGGAGTGGTACGACAACCATCCGGATCTGCAGTCCTTTGTGCTTCCCTCCATCCTCGCCACAACCCACATCGCCGAGAAAACAGACTTCGACGTTCATCTGCACGAGCGACTATGCTCAACTCTCAGAAGCCACAAAAGCAAACAGGTTAGAAATTCAAATGCTGGAATCCATTACTATAAGGAGCCCTTCCGCATTTATTGACCAATAGCTTGGGGGTGTTCCGGTTAACTTAAAACAGGTTGATGTGAGATACGTCGTAGCATAAATTTAAATATCTATTTACTGCATTGCGTTTAGCTAAGTCTACTTTGACAAGTATTAAAATGGTGTGACTCTATTGGTTTTTTTGTTTCAGACAACATTGGTGGCTCTAGACTTAGTGGAGTTCTTCATCAAGTACCTCACACCCGAGGAGATAATAGAAATCGTGCTGCCTGATATCACTAGCTGCATCGAAATAGGCAGTCGCAAATCTCTGGTATGCTCATTTATATTAGATATTGAAAACTCCTTCTCTCGTGTTTGAAAAAAATATCCTCTTACATGGTAAAATTGGAGGGTACAAATGCCTAATTATCTTATGTATTAAGAGCGGATTAATAGACTTGGAACTATTCCGTCTTTAATTATAATTATAGCACGAACTTTAACTTCATCCTTTATTGGTTCTCACTCTAAAGAACATGTCCTGCACTTTATGAAGTGTTGTGGTTGTGGATTCTCAATAGACCCGGGGTCATGGACATGGAAATGTACAAATGACCTCAATTGGAAAATGTTTAAGGCATGCAATACTAGCTATTTAGTCTCCAGTGAAAGGGATAGACAAAGCTTGTACTATAGTTAAATATTTGGTTTAAAATTTGCAGGATACGGTAAGGAACGCGGTCTACGTATTGCACGGTCACCTAGGTCCGGAGGACTTGGAAAAATACGTCTTCCCACGTCTAAAGGAAGCGATTGAAGGGAATGACTCATCTGGAATGGTAAGTTGACTCATCATTTTTAAAAAATACTATAAGTTTTCACAGTGGCTCTTGTATGTGTATCATCGTCCTTTATAGTCAGAATAGTAGTCTTTAGAAAGGCACCAATGATATTATGATATATGTGGCACAGTCAGCAGTCCAGTGCTAAACATAGCTTCCAGTTCGTCAACTATCTTATTCCCATTGTCTTAAGGAATTGCGTTATTCTATTTATTTCTAATTATATCTTGTAGTTCGGTAAAGTGACTATGAAAGGTTGTAATAATTATGTTAGTGTAACTAGAAATAAGTCAAAACTAACTTATTTTATTGAATAAATTGAAAAATGCTTTTTGAAGTTTAAATGGCAACATTATTGATTCGGACAACAATGTTGGCAATCGTATGCCTCTGCCACCCAGATGATTAAGTCGATTAAGGGAGCGTATTGTGCAAGTGGTGCCATATATCTTGTAAATCCCCGGGGAGGAGCTTCCAACTAGATCAGTCTGTGTGCACATCAGTTTATTTATCACTGCCCAAGGTTAATTAGACTAAGTAGCAATTTTGCGTCTAAACATGAGGACATGTGATTTGGAATCCTATTAATATTGAGGGTGTGAAAATGTAGATGAAGATGCGGACTAACAATTTTTCAATGAGGTGAAATAAATTGGTTTTCCTAATTCGAATTTACCACCTCGGTACATGAAAAGAAGAGTATATTCACAGAGTAAGTGCATGACCTAATCCCATACAATCCTACATTCTCTGGCACTTCTAAACCATTTCCTTTTGTCGAACCTCAGGTTGCTTGCTCGAAATTATAAACAACCACACAGAATTTAAGATTAAAATTTTACTTAAAATGCCATTTTATCTAAATAGTAGAATTAAATTATTCAGAAATGTCCCATCGTATAAATAAAAGAAAATTGGGGATTCAGAATTAAGTTGGTATAAATGTACCTTAAAACGACATACAATCTTAGTTAAAAATGGAACGCGGTGTCATATTCTGATCAAAAATGAAAGGACTAGGGGGTAAGAATTTATGACAAGATGTCCCCTCTTTTTAAGTAGTTGTTAACATTTTTGGAAAACTGCAGAAATGCTCGATCATAAAGGCGTCAATTTAAAAAATATCAACAGTCATAAAATGTGATAAGACACTTCATTTGGAAATTTCCAATTTGCCACTTCAATGTAATTTTCACGAATAATTTAATGGGGTGAAAAATGAAGCAAATTTTTCAAACAAGAACGAATCTGTAAATCAAATTGCACATCTAATTCCCTTTGTTGGTATCTTCACCATAACTTTTCACGGTGAATCTCACTTTCAAGAAAAAATGTCCATTTTAAATCCTAATGGCAACACAGCAATAAAGGCCTTAGTTACAAACAACAGGGCGTTCAGGCCATTAAGAAAAATGATTTTCAGTGGCTTTTGTGGTGCTGTAGATCCAGAACGCGATGCTGGAATGCATAGACAGCCTGCTTTTGCACTTGCGGCCGGTGTTCGTGAGCAAGGACCTAACTGTCTTTCTCACCTCGATGCCCACTGCCAACATCGAGGTGGTTCTCAACGTCGCAGGTCAATTTCCCACATACTTTCGATTCGATTTGACAGAATTATATGCTTTCTTAGTGGCTTTCTGAGGAAATTGAGCTTCCCAAAAGACTATTTAATAAATTTAGCGTACTGCTAGTTTGATTAAGGATTTCCTAGTGTTCTTTTTGTTGACCTAGTTTATTAATGTCCAATTTTATGCAAAAGTTCCTCAAAATGACTTTATATTTAAATCAGGAAACCCATTCTCTAATGGATGTGGCGTATAATCTGGTATTAATGCTTCGCATGCCACGAAGATAACTATTATTTCCTAGACTGGATGAACGAATTTACCGAATTCGGGGATTAATCTGGTTTAATAGACGCCGCTTCAGACTTTCGAAATTAATCACTTTTTTGCGTTTTAGGTCTGCTACGAAAGATTCTCTGTAGCTGTAAATTTCACGTTCCCTACTCCCTAATCGCCACGAAGCTGCTTCCTCCCCTGATCCCACTGCTCATTTCGAAAAAGCTCAGTCTCATAGAGGTACTTTGCTTTATACTATACAAATATTTTGTTTCTCTACTAACTAATCTATCAAAATAATTTAAAACTTAGTAAAATTAAATAACACATGTTTTATGAGCATTTTCATTCCCTACACGATCTGTCAGGCTACTCAATCCCGTCTACACCGGCAGATTTGGAATATCTAGCTCTAACTATGCTATCTTTATCAAGATTTCTAATAATGAATAAAGAGATCTGGAATTGCGTCAGTGAATTCAAGAGAATACTTATAAATAGATTACTGAAGACGTTATTTAACCTTTTTTTCAAAAATTCTGATAATTTTAATGAGAAGCTTAACTATTTTCTCAGTTCAAACTTCGTTCACCACCCTCAAAACGAAAATTTGAAGGGGTAGCGGATCACAGTCAGAATTATATCTTCTTTCGAGTTACTTCTTACGTCTTATTGGATTCGATGTAGAGGAATTCATGTTAAGTACCTATGGGTGTAGGGGTTATTATGATCAAGTAGTTTTATTTAATCAGCTCTCAGGCCTCCTTGAAGTGACAAAAGGAATTATTAAATCTTGTTTATCTAAATCTTGCGATTATCTTAAACTTTGTCAAAGATAAGTACTCTTTCATTTACTTGGAAATGTCAAACAATGGTATAATTTCCTCTTTGTCATATTTTTATTATCACCTTTGAAATATACCCCATTAAACTTTTATTACTAGCCTCAAGTTAGTTATAATTTCTTCAATTTAACATCATTTTGCTTATCCAAATTTCCATTCTTTGTTACTGAGTAGCAATTAGTTAAATCTTCATTATCCAAATGACGTCTGCCAGAATCGTGTAATTAGATAAGCACAACACCAGTGAAGGGGTGAGCCTAATGAAAAAGTACAAAATTATTCACTCCTTTCAAGTTTCGCGCTCTGATGGGAGTGGTTCGAATGATGCTCGAGCAGATTGACCGAAGTCGCACCATCGAATTTTCGAGGAAGAAGAGCCTCAGCGCCGACGAAGGCATCATGGACTACAAGTGAGTGTCTCATTTCAACTTATATCAGCCCTTATTGAGTAGGGTTTGTAAGTGATAATATCCCAATCTCTTGAGCTCGATTTTCTTTCTTTGGGAAATGTCACACGGAATGTATCTTATTCAGATGGATTTTACCCTTTTCTCTGATGCGCTTTTTAGAAGAGCGCCCAACAAATGGGTATAATTACAACACCTATTTTTAGGGTGTTCTTCTATGTAATTTAGACGTTTAGACTCCCTTAGAGGTTTCGCAGATTAGTAAGCCTTAGATTAATAGTAGTTATCGAAAATGCCCTTATTCGCTTTAATTAAAGATCCATTTGCATTCACAAGCCGGAGATTGAACAATAGTAAGTGTTTTAATCAATTTGTAAATCACCCATGATCCTCAGGTTTTCTTAATCGCAAAGCATTTACAAGAAGTGTTTGGAGATTAATGGTGCAAGGTTTCCACAAAGTAATATGACCCACTTCAATTCATTTTCAAGTCATTTTTGCGATTAACAAATTCGTCTATACCAAAAGAAACATGGTAGGCTTTGAATTATTGTTAACAACTGCAATGAAGACGAGTAAATCGTTATTAGTAAAAATTTTTAATATTGTTTTAACAATGTCTATAGTAGTCCAGCGGCCTTTGAGTAACTTTGAATTCATTTCATCTAGAAATTGCATCTACTTTTTAGAAAAAAATTGTGCCCATTCAGACCTTGTGACCAAGTATGAATAATGTATGTTCGCGCATTTCGTACCTAGCTTGAGAAGAAACAAATTCAGTTACTCGAAAAGCAATAATTTTTAAATAAATGCACAAAAGTATTATTTAGCAATTATGGAAAGTCTTTTTGCAAATCATAGACTTTAATCATAGAGTGACAGAAAATTTAAAAGGAAATTTCAACCGAAATTATTTCATACATTGAAAATTATGTGGTTCATATGGATCAATCTTACAAGCACGCAGATTACCTTTTTATAGTTCTGTTAAGATCATATTAAATAGACATTAAGAATGGGTGAGATTTGCGCGGATTTTCAACGGTTTATCAGCCTTATCGAGAAAATTAAATTATTTAAATTGCAATTATGCCCATTTCTATAATGACTCCATAATTACATACCCAAATGCACCGTAGATTTGAAAAAAATGCATCATGCTTTCGGGGTTTTAGCAGGGTTCCTTGAAGGCTGTATGAAGTACGACGACCGATTCTATCCACTTAGGGTTATTTTTGTCGTTTTTAATGAGGTTTTCAAACTGTTTGGATGAATTTTGCAGCGCGAGGTTGAATGCGGGCTACTACAGGAATTTGCCGCTTATTGCAATGCAGCAACCAACGATAGACTACTCCCGAAGTCCACCCACTGCCAACTTTGCCAGTATTTCTCGACCGAGGTCTCACTCCTCCGGTATGCCCGTCTCACTCTTTCAATGATTCAGTTACCAAATAAGCGGTCTTATATATTCCTACATTCACTTCAGGAACATTAAAAACTCGTTTCAGTATGTAAATTTATTGACAAAACAGGTTAATCTTGCCAAGGATGTGTAGATCTTTGCGGAAATATTGCTCTAGGAATAAATCATTTTTGCACTTATTGCTACGATGATGCACTGTGGTTTTGTAAGTAAATTTATGCATTATCACCCATTCTCGTAGACATGATTGAATGCTTTATAATGACTTTATAATCAGATACACTGATGTGTGGAATAACACGTAATATACATTTTAAGAGGCCAAAAGAGCGGGAAATGCTAACACTGTGACTGGCCTAATTCTTCAGACTCCAATGCATTTTCGATCGGCAACCAGTCCACCTCTTCGCCATGGAGCTCCAGCCGGCAGTTCCTTAATAGGCTCCGAGCGTCCAGCCAGTGCTCAGAAACCATGCTTCAGCAAGGATCAACATCCTTTTGTAAGTCGTACTCGTTTTACATATGTTTAAAGTTAAATTCCTGATTACTTAATGATAGGGGAATATATTGATCACTCATATATTAGTGAATGGGATTTTCATAATATATCCATCACAAAACAACTTCGTGAGTTTGAATATTTTTAAAGAGTGATTTACTTCATTGGGAGTTAAAAGTGTAATTTAAAATTGTTATTTGTGTATATTTCTACACATTTCCTCACAGTATTATCAATACATAAACTTTTGTATGCATCTATGCAATTTTGCTTGTTTTAATTGTGGTTTTAAAGAAGTATTTGTAAGGTATTTGACCTATCGTATACAGTAATCGCAAACATGGGGCCTGCTTTTAAAGAGCGTTTAACTTTTTTCTTTCCTTCCATTGCATTTCCGTCATGCAAAAACAATATTTCTCCCCGTACTAAACAAATCTGACTTGAATGAAATATTTTCGCATTCACGAAGCGTCTATAGTAATTACCTTAAAGGAACGTTAATTCATTAATCAGCCAAATCCTCTGTCAATGAGGAAATATAATGTTCTCATTAAGCTCAGGCACAAGACGAATGTTGTTTCCTAATCCCCTACATACATGTATTGTAAACAGTTCCAGGATACCATTTCTGTTTTTAATTTCACCTTTAAATACCCCAAAATGCATGGTTCATCGATGAGGGCTTGAATATATATTTGCTTGTCGTAAAAATGGAAAGAAGGGAGCCTGTAAGAAGATTTAAGATTTAGAAAGGGTTTGAAAGAGCCATCTAAAGCACTTCTATCGAAGCTAATTCAAGCTGAATAGGCATGAATGGTGACTTTTACATTGTAGCTGGACTACAGTACCTACAGCCAACGGACAAGACACGAAGCAATCCAAATTTCGGCCAGCGTCTCTCCCTGAGTCTCCTTCCAAGGTCGTCGAGAGCAGCGTCTCTGAACAACTCCGCCACCGCTTTATCAGTACTTGAACGAAGACGCTCTTCCGGTGGAACTGTCGGTCATATCTCCGTGAGTTAGAAGACCCTATTATGCTCTCTATTAATACTGGCTAATTTTGGCTTCGAATCCAATTTTTGGGTTTTTCAGTACTCCATTTTCTTTGGAAATGGACTCCCATTGTAGCTTTTACATGGCACCGTAAAATTATGATTCAGAAGGTGATTCTTTTTATTTATTGCATTTTCTGATTCAGAGATCAATAAATTTCACTCTTATGACAACGGAAAAGGGTGACTGAAGAAATAGATTGCAATCCCTCTGAAAAGGAAATGCACTAAAGATTGAAGATTTGTTAAATTTTGAAAAAATCTCTGAAGGTGATAAATCACCTCACATAATTTTTTTCTTAAACTTAGCAGTGAATGAAATATTATTTCATCTAATAATTTGCGCCAAAATGGCCCGAGAAACTCAGGTGAATCTAGAGAAACGCAAATAAATTATATTTCATTTAGCAATAGTCATCCAATTTGAGGAGCCACTTCTCTTGCCTCTAAAACTCTCTACAAGGTTAGAAAATGCCTTCTCCAGCATCAATGGTCGAAAAGTGCCTCTTATTAGTGGCAACTCATCCCGCTATTTCTAATGAGACAAAGAAATAAATTAATATTCGGCTTTCCACAGTTTATGCTAAAAGGCCAGATCGTGCATTAGCCACCTTGGGATGAAAAGAGTTCATTTTCAGCTTAGAAGTGGCGTTAAGATTAGGTTTTACCTTTCCTTTTAATACAAAAAATAAATTAAAAGTCTGCCCCTTTAATGCACTATTCTCGCTCTATTCAATTTTCCTCTCTTATTATCTTAACAAAAAAAGACTGGGCCTGTGGGAATTTCGAATAAATTCGCAAAAATATTTTCTTTCATGTCAGAAATATCCGCAAGTGGTTTCTTCAATAAAATCTAAAAGACAAATGGAAAACACTGGATTCTACGTATATGAGGTTAAAAATACTGTCACAAATTATCACAATCGAATAAATATTGTTTGCGGCTCGCACACGGTAAATTCATTTAGCACTAAATAAACCGTAAATATTTACCGTCATTCCAAACTACTACGTTAATGAAGGTACTTCTCTCCGTAGTCTAATTAGTTACGTCAGTATCGTGGGAAAAAGAAAGTACATACTGCCTCTCTGAAGGGGAAATTAAGAAATAATTTATCAGAAGTGACGGGAGATGTTTGCGTCTTCCACGGCTCCGAAATTCTACTTCACTTTTTATAGAAAGTTTCTTGTAGACTGTACTCTTGTTAGTTTCTTTATTTTAAAGTCCTTTATATCTTTTTTTCATTCAGTGATGGTTATGGTACATGTGGAGATTCTGAATTCTAGATATATATTCTCATATATAGAAGAATCATCTTGTGATCTAAAAATTATGGGAGAATTAAATATGGCCTCAACTCTCCTTATGAATAGGTAGACGACACCTAGATTGTGTAGGTTTATTTCTGCTGCTTTATTTCTGAATATGAACCATAGCTATTGCGCAAGCAAAATGTAGTTAGCAGGAGGGGTAGTCATGACAAAATAACAGTTGAAAGATTCATCAGCAGTGTGTAACGCGATAGCCAACAACCTTCATGTTGGTATAGAGCAGTGGTCAAAATATATCAAGAGGACAGACATTGCCTAAAAGTCCCGTTCCTTTGAAATACAGTAGAAATGTGTTTTTGGTTAGATGGTATTGCCTCTAAAAGGTATAAATCAAAAGCGCGTTAGGCCGAAAGGGGGAAGAAAATCATATTTTCCATTGCGTGTACTAATGATTGGCACAGCTCGGAACATAATGACTACCCAGCTGGGCTTCTGTACCTAGCAACAAAGTGTTAGATACCCGGAACTCATTAGCTGGGCTTCCTGCTATGCAGAACTGGCACTAGAGGTTTAATTGGTTAGTTGATACCTAATATATAAATCCAAAGTCTCGCGTTATTGATTACAGTCAGAAATATTGATGTAGAAAACCAATTTCCAGGTTTATGTGCCTAATAATCGTAAAGACTCTGTAGTTGGGTTATTGACAATTAAATCAGCCAAACAATTAGGCTTCCTTTAGACAAGGAATAACCCACTTGGATTTGTTACCCTCCTAATTCAGCAACAACCCATGCCCAAATCTGTTGTCAGCGATTAGGGCGGCGTTTAAATAACTAAGCTCTGAGGACTCGAAAAGACTTGTTCTAGTGAATCGAAAAGGGGTGATGTTTCGTCCTGACAATTAATGCACTATCCGAAGCAGCATGAATCGCGTCACTAAGATCAAAGAAGGGTTTGGTTGGGAGGAAATCCCTCATCCCACTTAATCTCCCGACCCCGCTCCTTCAGGCCACCATTTCTTTCGGGGCATTCAAAATCACTTGGAAGAAGAAACAGCTTTTGCAAAGCAGAAAGAAGTTGAAACTGACCTTGTGAGCCCTTCAAACAATCATAACCAAAAAGCTTTTCCAATAACTTAGTGGAAGGAAGATAGATAATCAGGGGAGGTACAGTGATTACTGAAACTTTAATTAGATGTAACGTTTTGTTACTTATTTATTTCTTTGAAATTCGAACCGAACTTATCGGATGACCTGGTATTTTCTTTTCCCAAATGGCTTGCACATCTTTTTATAGCTGCATATTATTACTACGTCGTTTTGACTTGTTCCATTCCAGAATGAACGGTTCAGCTATCTCAGCGTGAATAGAGGCGGTGGCCATGGAGTGGGCGGTGGGTTCCTGGACCCGCGTCGTCACAGCTACGGCTGCTCGGTGACCTCGTCGGCCAACTCCTTGCTCACCGGGGGCGTCTGCGAGGGGCCCTTCTCCTCCAGCCCCAACCAATCCGGACAGAACAGCAGGCGACCATCTGCCCCCATCTTCGAGAAGACAGCTAGTTGCCGTAAGACACCTTCCATTTAATTGCGGTGGGCTGTTTTCATCCTGGCAGCATTTTTATTAGAAGGAAGAATCACGATTTGGTTTTTGATGGGATTATAGTGATCTTAGAATGAGTTTGAATAATTATCATGAGTAACTCTTAGGTAACTTGCAAACGAATCTTTCTTTTGCTTTATCTCGAGACGAGAGTTTTGACATAGACAAAGTTTATATGTAGAGACTCAGCTAGAGCGGGTAGGTGTCCCAGCTTGCTTTCCTCAGGGCCATTTTGCGAAGTTCATTGATATATGCTCCGCCAGTATCCAGGGTGTTGCTTCAGTAGTTAATTTTAATAACAATGAATTAATTAGGGCTTCGACTAGATGGAAAAACTCTGTTAAAAGTTGAAGTTGAGTCGTGTTCAACCAGCTTGATGGACCTGCTAGCCCATTGAGTTATCGAAAGTAGAGATCAGCATGCATTGACTGGACTCTGTAGCTAGGCCCCATTATGAATGTAATTGACCCAATGAAGACGTTTGTAAGATGCAAAAGTCCATGATTTTCTTAGTCTTGTCTAACTAGTTCTAAGCAGCAATTGGAACAAATAAAACTATGATTAATCCTTAGAGGTTCCTTTAACTTTCCCTACCTGCCGTTTTTTGAGCGTTTGCTAACTATTACTAACAAAGGGGAGACAAAAAAGACCTTGAGAAAAATAATCTTGCAAGCCTTTTATCGGTTCTATTGTCCATCCATTTGAAGCCGACACTTCGGCGGGTGGAAAACCGGAAAGTTTCACAAGGATCCTTCATCTATTTTGTATTGTTTTTCGCTACATTCCTACATTACAATCCATTGTTTGTCAGAATATGTATAGCGACATTGGGTAGAAGGTATTTTTCAACTTTAATTTGCGAATTTGTGTGGTGTCGCTTTCATTTTCGAGTACTGCTCTATGGGGAGTTAAAGCAAACATATTTTCTGATATCCGTCTGCTTCACATATAGCAGCCAAAGTCGTTGGGTTTGGCGGACACGGTTAAATAATGTGGGAGCACTTATTACCTCTTAAAATAGCTCAAGAAGTTAGGTGCACTATATTGAGATGCTTTAAATTTTTGTTGAGGTAGCAATAGGAGCAAGGCAGTCCCCTACTTCCGGCCAACCCCTCGAAAATGTCTTCAGCAAACTTATGGTAAGCTCCCTCCCTACTTTAAAGCTCCATGGGCTCTTTGGAATGACTGATGATCTTCTAATTAAGAATTTCACATGAGTACTTTACACTCAGCCTCACGGGTTACGTATTATCAGGTTTGACTAGACTGGTGGGCGTATGTAATTAATGATTAAAAGTAGCATTAATGCCTTATTTAGTTACAGCGTTTTCATTAGTGCGGGATGTGGTCGAACGGTTAGGAACAATTTTAAAAATGATGGCTAGCTCATGATCACAATAGCCAATTAATTAAAGTGGTATCGTAACATACCAACTAACTTTTGAGTTATATTCATCCCATTTGAGCTGCAGAAAATTTCACCTTATGATCTGCGCTTATTTGTTACAATTAAGCTATACGCAATTATTAAGTCATGTATTGAAGGTTAAAGTATCTGATAGAGTTTAATTTGTGATTAAATGTCCCACCACTACCAAAATAAATTTGAAATCATAAGGCTTCGTTTGTTACATTATTCTTTAATCACTCATTCTTGGTTACAATGCCAATAGAATCTGCAAACACTTTTAGCTCTTCCACAAACGACAATACATGTTTCTGGTAACAATTAAATTTTATTTGTTGGAGGACACATAGGAGCATTTGTGTTTGCCAAAAGGGCAGCAATCAAAAGTAGGATATGGAATTTAGGACATTATGAAATCGCAAAAAGCCATACGAAAGCCTAAATAAGCCTTAATATCAGTGAACACGCCCAGATGCATTCTTCATAAATAAATGAAAATGATCTGGGCCATCGATTTAAAAAATGTTCATGAGCCCTTTTATTTTGTAGGTTTGAGGCCTACCTGGATTTGCACTAACAATACTCTTATTCCTTTTCAGGCTAGCATTTTTACTAAACGTTAAAAGCAAAATCTGGGAGGTTCTCGACTACCACACGCACATCATTTAAAACTTCTTAATCAGCACCAAAACTTTCTGGTATAAGCAACTCGAAGACATCTCTACCATCACCACAACAACCACTTAACTGTATTTTGAAACATCTCAACTAATAAAAGGCCCAACTTCCCCGTAATTGTTTTGCCACTATTCACCATCATTCATGAATCTCTCATCATTTCCCTTGTTCTTAAAGTGACAAATGAAAGCATTTTTGTACTCTATGTGGCGATGTTTGTGTAAAATAAATCCCCTTCTGGGAACGCTGAATTCTTGTTTATGTAAATAAACAATACCATAGAACGGTTTTGTTAATTTAATTACTTTAATAGCTATTAACATGGGTTACGTTGAGGATTCCCTTGTGTTTTGAAAAAGAAAAAGAACGTCATATAGGTGACGTGGAACTTGACTAGTATGGAGGGTGAGGAATCATTTCCCATCGGAAATACTCCGAGGAAATCATGACAAGTCATGAAGATGTCTCCTTAATGTTTACTAATTGAAGCCGGCTGAATCTTCCCCGAAACCTCAGCAAAGGCAGACTGTCAGCACCGAACACCCTATATCCACCCAGAATACAGTGGCCATCACTTCGTGAGCTGACTTTTGGAATTTGAATTTGATGAGTTCTGGAGACCTACCCACTAGTAAAACCTACTTTCCTTTACTATGATAATTTCCTCTAACAGAAACCAATTTTTTATTACTTCAAAATAATACAAGTGTTAAGGAGATATCACTTAGAAAATTTGTTTGATGAAGCCTAAAATCTTTTGGGATACATCGTGCAAGCTGAAAGGTTACTTAGTCCCAAATTATCACTAAAAATATAGTCCGCAGCCAGTCAGGTAGCTAGGTCTCTGACTGGCGGTTTTTCGGCAATCTATTATAATTACATTTTGAGCAGCCTTGGTGTTTTTTTCCTGCATTGAGGTTCTTGGTCTTTCCTAGCGAGAGCAGTTGCAGAAGCTAGCTCTTCATTATCACTCTAGTGGTTTTTTTCGAAAACGTAGGGCTGGCTTCAAGCCAACCACGGAAGGGACAATGTTATACTAGGAGATGCGTCGGCCTAAGGCCCCTATTCTCATCGCCTGCTCCGAGTGCAGTCAGCTGCTCAGACTCGACAAACTAGATACTGGACAGCTTCCCTCCACGCAGCCCGGTCTACCAAGTCGCCAATTTGTCTGTACTAAATTTGTGCCTGTACTACATAAAACATCTTGAGTGATTCCTAAAATGACACATAATCTCAGGCTTCCAATCACGCATCTCCTTTTCGCTCTCTGGTATTGGGACCATCATGCAAGGAGTAGATAATAAATCTTGGAGAGTGGCCTATCCGCTACAGAAATCTGTTGATGGAAACATTTTTAAAGTGGTTTGAGACTGAGAAACACAAAGTTAGTGGTTTCCTAAAAAACTTATTAACTCTACTTATTCAACACTAATGAGCTTATATGGAAGCATAGTTGCCATTCAGGTCAATTGAATTCTCAAGTAGGAGCCATGTAGTGGCACGGAGTTTTGCATCCTTAATGACATTGTTGAAATTGCCTCCTTTAATAAGTTTTTTGAGTCATGAAAAAAAAGAAAAAGTAGGAAAATGCTAACCTGCTCTTTGCCTGCTTAAATAATGTTTATGAGAGGTCGCTTCGAGAATTCTGCTGATCAAGTCGAAACCCCATCCTGAAATTATAAAATTCGCGCAGTCGCAATTTGTACTAAAGAATGGAATTCACCGCCTACCCACAGGAAATGCACTGAGGCCTAGCTCTCTGAGTTGCAATTTTTCGGCAATCTTTTATAATTACATTTTGAGCGGCCTTGGTGTTTACCTCCTGTATTGAGGTCCCTGGTCTTCCCTAGCGAGGACTTTTCCTCTAAATCGTTGAGTGAAGTCGTTTTTGATCCATCAGTTGCAGAATCTCTTCCCAGGTTTACAGTAATTAGTTTTACGAAAATGTTATAAACAATCTCATCTCGAAATATCTGGTTTCAGTTGCATTTTAGTGTGCTGATAATGGCAAATAAACTTTCCACGCTTCCCATTGGCAAACCTAAATTACGACAAGATCTCTTGCCCGTCATCTGAACCAAAATGGACGCAAAAGCAGTTTCATTATCAGAGAATGACACAGAGACGCATGAATAGGTAGGTTGAATAGAGCCTTGACAGCTGAAATTACCCATTGCCTAAGTGAGATATCCTAACGTAAAAAGAGGAGCAGCTTTTCTCATAGCTATATGTACAGGCGTTGGACAAAATAGTGGAAACACCAAACACTGTAGCATCATAATCTTTTAATATGTTATAACGATCAAAAATGAACATATTATTGTTTAATATTATTGTTATTTGATATAGGTATTAAGTGTAGCCTTTTATGGTCCTTTAAAGTGATTATAACCTCGTATAAATGGCAGACATCTCGGACTTTCAAAGAGGCCAAATTGTTGGTGCTCCCCATGCGGCAGGCGCTAATCTTTCAGATTTGCCCCGCCGATTGCTTGGCCTCTAAAGAGGTTCTCCCAAAAGCTATGACTGCCTTTGAAAGAGGAGGAGAAACATTCTCAGCAAAGCGAATGTGGTTTTCTCTGATAAGTCGTCGTTGGGTGCCTTATTTTCGACCGCCGGCCGAGTGTGCGTTTGAAGACAGCGAAAAGAAGAAGCCTTTAATCCAGACTGCTGCCTTCTCCCAGCTGCAAGACATGGCGCTCGGGGGTCCTGTGATGATGATCCGCCGACGGGCCAATGTCTTCCCTTCCCAAATGCAAGAAGAATTGACAGCTGAGACTGTTTATAAATTTTTGGTGACCAAATTCATCAAATGGTTGTTCACTGGCTGTTTCTTGAGCGGAACGCCATCTTTAAAGATGATAACGCAGAACCAGTTTATACAGCTGGAATTGTTAAAGAATGGCACTAGGAACACTATAATGAATTTGAGCATCTCATCCAGCTACCACTATCCCTTGCCTCAATATTTATCGTCGAGTTTAGAGATTCAAGTAAAAAGTCGCCGCCCCCATTGTCAATGAAGGAAATGGATGGGATGTTTTAACTGAAAAATAAGCCGAAATTCCTTTGGAAAAAAATGTCTATTTTATGAATCAATTCAAAGGAGAATTAGGGCTGTAATAGCCGCAAACGATGGACCTGCACCATATTAAAATATATTTTGTTGATTTTTCGAGGTTTTCCGACTACTTTGTCCAACCCTTGAAACTGCCATAGTTACATTGCATGAATATCTAGAAATTTACAAGCGAAAAATTTAACTAACAGTGATGCTTATCAAAAAAGCCCAGTGAGCTGGTGAAGTGTAGTGCCAGCTTTGATAATCACAAAACTACTACTGTGGTGCTGGCCATATGCTGGTATGCGATTTATATAAAACACTGAAGAAGCCGACTTTCAATTGTAGCTTACTCAGGAAAGCGTAACAATGGTAAGGAAGCATCATTACAGGCATGTGATAACACATTGAAGGTTAAAAAATTCCGTTACTTTCATTTCATTTTCGGGAGCATGCTATCTGGACTGTAAAAATATACGGAGCTACATAAGTCAGCATTTTTCATATGGGTGTTTCCTTAAACGGATTTTGAAAATGGTATTGATAAAATAATGTTTCTTTTTGAATTTGCCTAACGAAAATGCAATTTAACTTTCTACTACAGAATGCTCATTATGATAGTCTAAAGTGGTTACCACTTTAAAGGTCTTCCAAATACGCTTCAGGTAAGAGAAAACCGCGGATGGAAGCATACACTTGTAGTAGGAGAAACAAACTAGCACAGGATGGATGAGATGTTGACCGCACGCAGTCGTACGGCGTTGTGTTCACCTATTATCGTGGCAGGGCACAATTTGTGACTAAGCGATCTGTGATTGGTCCGTTCGTGTCCTTGTCCTTGAAATAGTATCCACACAGCACAGCGCATGAGCGCCAGAAGTCTACGCCGGTTTGAAATCACTGCGTTCAAATGAAAGAGGTTTATTCAAGTTCAAAGTGAGCGTTTTTCATAGTAAGCTTACTGCTTGCTAATACTATATCTACCATTGAGTGTTTCAGGTAATATCATTTATACTTTCTCTATGAAAATCGTAGTTTTTGGGTGATCATCCTCCCTTTAGCGAATTCGGTATTCCTTTATTTATTGTTTTTAATAGGATCTCAGAATTAATTACGAAGCCAAATCTCGACTTCCTGTTGAAAGAGAACAGTTCTGTCAACATTTGATGCCTTTCTGATGACCTCGGAGGAAGATAAAGGAACTGACTGATTGGCGAGAGGTGTACTTTAACCTAAAGACGTCATCCTGCTTAATCTCTCCGTCTTCAAGCCTTCTATCAAATTAAAAGCACTGCTTCGTCTCTTCAGCATTATCTCGACTCTTCCCTTTAAAGGGCTACCTATAAAGAGCCGTGAGTATATCTAATTTGTAAGTGAACACATCCATTTCTCAAATGCTTTTAATAATACTTTGCCTCAATTTTAGTTAAATTAATCTGACTTTTTCGGATCCTTGGAGTGCACATTAGTTGCTTAAACTTGAGCTGAATCCATTTAAAGATGCATTCAGAACTCAGTTAAATAGTAAACAATGAAAAATATAATTTTATTCCATACATTGCTGTAAGATTATCCAATTACCCTTCAATAAAAGAAAATTAAGGAATCGAATCTTTCATTTCTACTTGATTTAATGAATGTAAATTTGGTTAAAAACTTGGTCAGTTATAAAAAATTTCTGCTCTTTCAATGGAATTCAGTGTAGCGTACTAGAATAAGTGTACATCGAGGCAAACAGTGCGTAAAAACATTCATTTGCTTAGTGTTAATTAAACAAGATACACCACTCGGCTTTGACCTGTTCATGTCAAGAGTGGATCACGCCAAAATTCGATTTGACAGCAATGAGCAAACAGACGCAAATGTTTGTCTAAATGTTAGGAAAAAAGTACACTCCTCAAAGTCATCAAAATATCTGAAATAAGCGTGAAAGCCAACTGATACCTGGGATGCTGCCTAATGGCCTTTAAAAGCAAGTGAGTTCAGTACCCTAGTTTTTCTTTCCTGATTGATTTATTAGCATTCATGATTGGGAACACCCATGTAGGACTTATAACTACTAGTTTATGCGTACATTCTGAAGAAACATTTGAATATCAAGATTTGGCATCGTCCTTCTCCAACTTTTTACTCTATTTTCTGTGTCTCCTAGATACATTATATGACTTAACGTGAAATATTTTTGGTCTTACTCCTCACTGTCCCTCAAAAATAATGAGCTCCTTCAAACATATTGTGATATGTAGCGATCTAGTCGGAAGTCTTAATTAACACTTCGTCACACCTACTCGAGCCCTCACTGAATTAAAAATACGAACCACCTACAAAGGCCTACGGATTTCTGCTGTCTATCACCAACGTGTTCTAACAAGTAGCTTAAGAAGGGAATAACTTGAGATTCGCCCCAATTCAATTAACTTTCTTTAAATTGAAACCAAAGTGCAGTCCCTTCTGAGGAGGGCCAACTGCCAGGGATTTCGAAACTGTTTCTGCGATAACAGCGGCTCCAAATGACATATTTGCAGAGAAGTAGGCTTTAAAGAATAATACAATTAGGGCTAATACCTACTACTGAAAATTTGGTTTATTTGTCCCATATTCATTGTCGTTGCTACGTACCTCGATTTCCAATCTCCTTATCAAAATTTAGCATTGACTTTTTAGCTACTTCTTGCTTTAGCTCCTTCAAGTCTCCGGAACTGGGGATAATTTGTCCACATATACAATTATTTTAGCATTAATTTATGTGTATTCACCCTAAGTGTCTTGTACTTACCAGGTAAAATCACAAAACCTGCAAGTCCGTCGAAATTAAGGTGGACGGAAAAACCCGTGTGCGTTTTCGGATGTCTGAAGGGTGCATACATCGTCAATTATTGTCCTACATAATCAACATCCCGGGGGCAAACAGGCGTGTACCTCCTTAATGCTGGGACGTTTGCGCTAGTGAAGGCTGTGCTAATAGTTCGAAAGTCGGTTTTTAATCGTTGGACGTATGTTAAGTACGTCTAAGCAGAACCTTCATCGGCATACTTTTATTAGGAATCTAAACCATTATCAGAACTTAAAATTACATTTTAATTCAAAAGGTTTATGGAGACGCACATTCGTAAGATAAACAATCAACTAAAGAAAATTATTTTGAAAATTCTTTATTAGATGAGAAAACTACTATTTACAATAGGTAAGTTTAATTACCTGAAAGGAATCTAACAAATTTACCCTTTACTGCACCCTTTTGCGTGACAGCAAAGATGTTCATAGATATTCATAATTTAAATAGTCCATCTGACGCATGATTTCAAAATCTCTGTCGTTAACTTTTTAAAAATTCCCTATTGAGAAATAAATTACACACCAGTATTTAGCTAAGATTTCTCTTTTTCATCGACGAAAACCTGATAGCTTATATTGTTGTTGCACTATTCGCAAAATTTGTGATAAAAAGTACTTCATTTCTCTATTTGGATTGACTATATTATAGTTAGCCAAATCCATAAGCCTATATTTATGTCTCTCTAACTTTACCTACCTCTGTCCGATATTTTAAAGCTCGCAACAGATCTTCGCTGTTAAAATAATGTATTTTGGCTCTTCTAGGCAAATTAAATGCACAAACAGCAGAAGGCAAATACTTTTGCCTTTCTTAATTAACTGTCGATGCATTAACTTTGAAGTTGAGGGTTCGTTTTTGGAACGAAATCTACTTTTTTCAAGATTTACCTTATAAGGCTATTAACTGTCAATGTCTATGGGTGTATTGGTGTCTCAAGAAAAGGTACTAATATCTATTTTCGACGATGCTGGTTGAACTTAGTTAACCTGCTCCAGATTCCAGAATTTTCCGATTCCGATTTCATCCTTACTAGAATATGTAATACCTGACAGGCTAAAACACGCTGGGGAACAAGCCCAAGCCTACCAGCTCTTTAACTAAGTTTGGTAAACCAAATGTGTGGTCCTTCCTGCCTTTCAGTTCAACTGGTCCTAGAGAGGATAGTCGTAAATTGGAGGATATTGAATACCGAACCTTCCATAGGCGTGAAGATCTTCATCCGAAGTTGCAGTAAAAATCACATCCTTCTACTCCAAAGCTGCCTAATTTCCTTTTTGCATGGGTATAGTGCTGGAAAATATTTTTAATGTTAAGAGATGGAGTTTTTCAAACTTGGGCGTGTCTTTCCATGGGCATAAGATACCTGAGCGCCTTCTCTCACTGTACTTCCACTATCAGTCAGTCATCGGAATTAATGGTGACTTTCCCGACTTTTGGCCCACAGACAGGTCTGATGGCCATCTCAGTTGCTTGAGCACCACCGTAACAAGCCTCAGCCTAACCTTGAGGGAGTGACATTTTTTGCCTCTCATTAAGTCCAAATGGCAATATGATACCTTGATTCTTATCCTACAACTATTGGGTGAATCCTTAAAGTAGAAAATTTTCAAATGGTTTTAATGAGTAGTAATGTTACACAAAAATACACAGGCCTTTTGAAATTGGATTTGTGCAGAGATTTTATTTCTAAGCATGTGATTGCAAGCTCTTTGTACTGGCCGAGCGGATTAGTTGAGAAAAGAATAGGGTAGAAAAAGAGTAATGGTGTTCGCATCCGTCTTGACTTTGTATAGGAAAGTGCTTCATTCCCGTTTTAACTTTTTATGAGAGCTGTTGATGCATTTACGGATGGATGTTTGATCTAATCCCTACTTTGGAGGAATTCGATGGGGAGAATGAGGTGGTCACACCTCATGCTTTACTTCAACTGGCCTGGAAAATGGGAGTGGAGGACTTCTTTACCAAAAAAATACAACAGCTGCATTAAAGAACTGTGGAATGTGGAGGTGGTTTGGCTCGAGAAGAAAGAAGGTGTTTATATGAAACCACTTATACACTGAAATGACTGTGATGCTCTCCGTTACTATTTGTGATAGCCAGATTTGGTGTGACTTTTACTTAGTCAAATCATCTCAGACTCGAGAAATACAAGCCAGAAGCTACAAACGAGCAGCATTTATTCGATAAAATGTAGCCATCTCGATTTGATACATATAAGTGTGATGGAAATAAATTTGATATAACAATAGTCATTCGATTATTTTTCCAGATGTTTTAGGCTTCCTTTAAAAGCTCTAACCCTTCATCTGTCACGTAGGTGATGACAACTAAAATGGATGACCGGAGCCCACATTTAACGTCGCCTTGGAAGAGAATAACTTGTTTCGAGATGACAATTCACTCAGGCCATCAAAATAAGGAGAGTACGATCGATGCTTTCGTGTTTGACTTTCGAACTCTGCTCCCCCGGATCCTAACCGATGATAGGCCAGTAGATATAGATAGGCGTTGCTGTTGAGAAAGGCACTTTTAGCGGCCGCAATGATAACATTACTTTTTTGCTTAGTTGATTTACCGATTCAAAACACTCTTTGAAATTCCTCCAGGAGATAGCTTAGACTTAATTTGCTCCAAGCTCCATGTTGAGCCTGATTCATGATGGAACAGATGCTATTAATGGAGGTTATTTTAAGTAGCGTAATTTTCTTGACTGCTAACTTCGCTCTTTCAAATCCTTTAAAATTTGTAGTAATTCACAACTGTTGTTTTAGAGTTTTTGAGTTTTGTGCTCTAATACACTCGAAGCTTTGTTGATTTATCAATCTTCAGCAGCACGAAACCCAGCACAGCGACTCACGTTTAGACGCTCAGTTCTCAAGTCATTGCCCTACTACAGGTTGAACCATCTAACGTTAAGGCACCATCCACCCTCCTATCAGCGTATTTTGTCCCTTTGCAGTCTTGTTTCTCTTCTTAATAGGGTTGGTGGAAACCTTCACTACAGAGGGTCGCTTTCTTAATCCATGACACCCTTGGGAAAGAAACACGCCATAGACAAAGGAACTATTTGGAGTAATTAGAAGGTAAACGAACTTTATTTGCTCTAAGCTGCAATTAGAGGGCAAGCTTTACCAAAGGCTGCAAATTTCAAAAATGCGTAATTACAAAAATGAAGCTGATGGTTTGTCTAAGCAGGCCTTAAGCAAAAAAACAGTCGAGCTAGCCAAATCAGAGCATCAATCTTGAATGAATTTAATTTTTCGACCGAAATTCATAGGATCTTAATATTTCCTAAGAGCATGTTTATAACGGGGTACTTACTTATCTTTTTAGTTGATTTGAAGAATCCCTTTAAACTATTCACTAGTGGTTCTTTATAGTGTCGGCTTTAGACAGACTAATCTCTTTTGTCAACATCTGAACTGTTTCTGTCGCTTAGCCACACAATATGTCCACTCAAGCGCGTAGAGCCTAGCAAGATGAACAAAACTCCCTGGCCTTGAAATTATTAAGTCATGAATTTCTTTGTATGAAATAACATCTAGCTTCAATTCAAGACCCAGTAGTCAGGTCTTTCCCACCTATTTTTCTACCAATTTTTTTTCTGCTAAAATATTCAGTAGCCTTTCGTAAGGAATTCTGGTAAGTACTTTACCGCTTTAAATTTTCTAGTTGTGCAAAAATGCGATCACATAAGTTTTCTCGGAATTAACCGTTAGACGATGCACAATAAAAGTAACATCTTCATGAAGTAAACCTCCTAATTAATGGATGACAAACACATTTTCAACATTTATTTTGTACATATTTTATAATCCCAATTGTTGAGGCTTACGAAATATGCTATTAATGGATATTTGTTTCATGATCTATAAAGCACTTATACATTTCAGTAGCGTAGTTAAAAAGATTTATTATTCATTGTTGAAATCAATAATTTATTATTGTTTAGTTTGTTAAGTGATTCGAAATCAAAGCAAACTCTTATGACTGTACATTATGCCTAAACTTAGATCCTAAATGAAGAAGAAATTTATGGGTTGGATTTCACTTTTTATTCATCTAGCGGCCGAACTAGGTCACATGGTAACAGTCTAGGACCTTGTAACTGCTTTTAGTGAATGGAATGTCATTAAATGGAATCTCACCCTATCACGCACTAAGTGCACTAGTAAGGGAGCGTCAAGAAAGCACCTCGAATGCCCTGAGTAAAGTGATTGCAACAACTTCTACAGTGGGTTACTCCAACTGTCAGAGCTGTCATAAACTGCGCACATTGCTACATAGGCTAATGGAGCTGCTGCTGCAGCAGCAAAAATAGCTTTGACTTGGGGCTGGAGGGGGCGAGTCACGAGATGATGGGGATGATTAGGAAGCCGTGTAAAATACCACCCCTCCTCACCCCCGCTGTGCATTCAGGGACTACAATGGCTTGCATTTAAGTGCATTGAAATAGAACCACAGAAACAAGGCATTGAATGACCAGCAAGTGTGGGAGACGTTGGATTTTTGACATGACTCAACGAGTGTAGAAAGTTCACCTTGATAGTCGTTTTTGTCCTCTGGGAGTTGGCAATGTTTAAAGTATTCGCGTCGATATGATCTGTTTACGAATTCTTCAGGTCTTAGAAAGCATAAATGGCAACTTTTTTAAATTTTCATTGGATTTAAACTGTTAAAAAACTATCTCTTAATATTTTATGTGACTGATGAAGGTACGCTAAGGATGAGTGAGCTTGAAAAAACGTATTTATTCTAAAACAGAGAGAAGGGACCGGTGGAAACTTATCCCATAAAAATCCTTTTAGAATATTCCTAAGTGTAGTTCTAGTACTTATTTTATGGGCTTCAAGAATCCTACATTTCTTGCAACACAAGGAACAATCTAGACAGCAGCCATACAAACACATTCACGAGATTTACCCTTTTAGCGGAAGCAAATACCGCCATCTTATTCAAACCAGTTTAGCACCCTGAGTTCATACTAAAAGCTGTGGTATTAATATGTACCGCATGAGGGTTAGTGTCCCTTTTAGATGGTTGTAGTTGTGATATCGACGTTTACAGTGCCTAACATGAACTAAAGTCATTTTTAATCATTCATTTCATAATCTTTTTTTCAAAAAATGGTCTTATTTGGGCTATCAGATTCACGTTGCGTTTATTAATTGAATCATCGATTGGTGCTGAGGCTAACTATGCAACGGCCAATCTGATTCAATCATTCATGTTTACACCGACGCCTTGAACAAATAGTACAATCAGAGCTGTTCAAATATTTCTTAGTCATTTGTTGTAAATATTTGCTTTTCCTCATGGGCTAGCAGGAATTGTGAAGTCAAAGCTTCATGTCGTGGGGAACTCTTGGAGATGATCCATCTCTTGCGCGACCAACTATAGTAACAGCTCCTGAAGCAACTGAATGATGTTTTGTTCCATCTCTTGGGACGTTTGAACTATGTCTCTGCAGAAACAAAGGTAGCCTGCTTCTACAATTAATATAACAGACCTCTATAAAAAAGTCACAAAAACATGATTTTCAACTCAACAAATAACCCTGACTAAAATTCCATTTCTGTGAAACGTGTAATATTTAAATGAATTATTTCAAATCGATGTATCAAATTTACCAAACTTTTTGAAACCCTATCATTTCACCACCACATTCCTTGTTTCATTTCAACTGGAATAGTCACATTTTACTAATTTTAAGGGTTACAGTAGCAATTTTGTGCTTCAATATCAAACATACTTTAAAAGTCCTCTTCGAAGATATTCTCTAATCCTGCTAGTAAATTGACAATAATGCAAGCACGCAGTGAGCTTCATTGAGTTTTCCGGAAGACAAGGGAAAACTGCATTGTAGAAAATGATCTTGATTTAAATGACATAGGGTGGGTATTAGGAGGGTTCTTAAATGCCTTTTAAGTTGAAAACTCGAGCCAGAGCCTGCCGCAAAGGTTTACAAATTTGAAAAAACCCTGATCACAAGTTTCCTACCACTAGCGGCTTAATAAGTTGTATATATCTCTACGATAGGTTTTTAGGCCTACGATAGCCTCGTATTGAAATAATCCGTGTGACCAATCAACTGGAAGAATTTTGTACCTGCCACGTTGAAGCGCACCCAAGGAACAGGTTTAAGGTCGAGGTTACAGGGACTGGAACTCTCAACAGCGATAGAGGGGCTCATTGTTGGGTTTTAGCGAGAATCTTAATTTCTACCCCGATATCAGTGTGTGGACCAGTAGATAAAAACTTCATAGTGGATTAAGCTGCCAAGGTGGGGGTGCTCAGGCGGAAAACATCAGTATACTTAGCCATCAGCCTTCAAATAATGCTACACTAAGTGGCCTAAGCCGATAAAGTCAAATGGTCAAAAAACAAGGTCGGTGACATCAAGTGATTTAAGATAATTCCACCTGCTCGCATGAGTGGACTGTTTTAATCAAAAACCACTAGGGGATAAATGTAGTACCCTTCAACTTAAAGACGGCAATATTTTAAATTTCCCAATACTGGTGTCAAGTTTGGTCATTGGCAGTGTTAGATGAAACTACTTGATAAGTGGCGACAAATTTGATAGGATTGTTTACTACATTACAAAAAAATATATTTCTAATAATGCCACAGCAACACACAACTAAGAGCCGTTTTGTCTCCGAACAAGATCATGAGTCGAATTTAAATTGGCACTTTGCAATCGCTGTCGGAAAAGTAACGCTTATCTCCATTTGACCTTTTGTACAGTGGCGAATTCACGTGATTTCCGTAAAAAGCTATTAATCAAATTGACCAATGATGCTTTTATAAAAAACACCGAATAAGCAAAAATAATCGCACCGAAGTACTAGAGTGCTACCCTGTATATCACCTAGAAAACCATTGCATTTGGCCAATCATTATACTAATTCTCTAACTGTAGATAATACAATATCAATATTTTGGTAGTACAACATAGAACATTTGCTGCTTCGCAACTTGCAATAACCACTAGGCCAGAGATACAGCCAATCTAGCTGCGATCCTAAGAGGATGTACTTTAGTGGCAAGAAGGACAAACCTTTAACTTAATCCCAAATTCGACTTGTTTGTGACATTACCTTTGCAGACGTACCATTTATGCTTGAATCAAAGGGAGCAGGTGATGCAATTAACCAGGTCTCCCTTACTGCTTCCCAACAAAGTCTACTCCCAAGCCATTAACCTTTACAGCAGTATGAGTACACTTTACAAAACCCAAGTTGTTTCATAACTCAACACTGTTCTCAAAATAGTAAAAATCTGTCGTCCACTCTTCCTGAGACGATTACGGGACAAAATACTAGGGGAGGCTGTTCTCTGCCCGACCCTCACGCGGGGGTGAGGTCGAAGTGGCCGAGGATGGCCCAGTGGTCGGAGGGGTGGTGGGAGTGGCCGGGCACGCGCCCGATGCCACGCAACTCAAAGTCCAGTGGGCGTAGGCCCCGCCCCAGCGCGTACATCCTATCGAACCGCATCCCGTACCCAGCGCCACCGCGACCCGTCGGGTAGTCCAGGCTCAGGTTGGGGTTCCGCCTCGGGTCCCATGTTGCCTTGGCCTCCCGTCGGCTGCCACAAGCCTGCCACACGTCCAGCATGCCCGGTGGTAGACCGCCCAGGGCTTTTATCTGCAACGTAGCAGGGGATATGCGTGTTATAGTTCACTCGGAGAGCAAACAACTGCTTTAACCACTCATCTTCGCCAACACGCCATACAGTTGACACCTACCTGGAGATGGATTTCGTGAGTCAACAAAAATATTCTAGAATCACTAACGGACAGAGGGGCATTACCACTTAAACTGAGCCTTTTAGCCTCTCCATAAGCCCCTACAGCGTCGATAAGCCTAGCGTCAACTCACCTCTCTCTCCCGAATGTTCATGTCCCCACAGAAGATGCCATAGGCGGGACGGTTGGGATTAGTAGCATGAGTGCTGGTGTTAGCAACGCCCACACTGGCCACCATGTCGGTCCAGGAGACGCGTAGCTGCTCGGTGCGCTCCTCGGAGGACTCCACGCAGCTCTCGAGGTGCGACGTCCAGACGCGGACACGCAGGGGGCGTCGCCTCACAGTAGCGAGTCGATTGGTCGGCAGGAGGCGCGTGGGGTCGATGAGTACATCGATTTGCAGCAGAACGCGTTGCATCTCCGAGGTGGGGAAAATGGTCATCTAGAAGGAAAAGCAGGCTTGAGGGTGTGATGGTTGGTAGGTCTGGTTGACCCAAACCCAACTTGGTGAATCATCGTCCCTTTAACCTTAACTCATAGACGTAGAGCATTTTTCATTCGTATACACTACTACATATACAACATGGCGCACACGTACGCAACCCTGCCCACACGGCCACGTAGACTTGTCAAATGAGTCTATGCCCTCTCCTACACACACGTTGGTGTAGAACCGTCACTCGCGGTTCAGAGGTGGCTATGAGAATACCCGTTAATGAAACGAAATGAGGCAATTTTTGAAAAGACCCATCCCCTAGGGGAAATGTAAAATCAACTTGCTTCAGCACTATTCCCGCGGGGGTGGATTGAGACTGTAATAGACGCTGACGGGGGCGGTTATTTTGAATAACCCTATTGCACTTCTTATTAGTACCAACCATTATTCTTCTTCTCTCGAACGTCCTGTAGTAGATGGACGACTAATCAACTATTTAATTCTACAAGGCTGTCAAATCTCGTCTAGGGATTCCCCCATTGTTGAGAAGTACCGCCACTTGACATTTTCGAAACAAAATAACTTGAGTCCCAGTACGCACCTTGAAGGAATCCCGAACAGTGACAAGACCAGGCTGCTTTACGACGCAGATTATAGGGAAATATCTGCGGTCTTGCACATCTGGGGGGTAAAATACGTCGTAAAGATTGGCCAGTTGCGACTGAATGATGGACAAGGACTCCTTCACCACCTCTTGCAGGCAAACCACGTGGAATTTTTCACTAAAACGGTTGAAAAGAAACGCCCCGGATTTATTGCTTTAGTTCTCAAGCGGGAATAGTATCAGTAATTATAATGTGCCCCACTGGGAGGGAATTGATTAGGATAAAACTATGCCCAATTATCTTGTGTGGCCTCTCAACTAGCACTTCAGAATTCCGGGTCAAAAGTTCCCAATACTTAACCCAAAAATAGGCTCTCGGTGGATTTACAAAGGCATAGATGGTCTTTTTGTCAAGTACCAGAATAAACACTGAACCAAACTACATACAGGCCTTTCCTTAACTTTACTGACGTGCCAAACATACCACGGAACCCGTTCGCCAAAGCTATTGCTTCAATATAACTAATAAACAAGAACTGAAAGCAGTCCACAAAGCTTCACTCTGCTTTAAATTCGCGATGTTTTATTCCGCGAAAAAACAAATAAGTTGCTATGGCTTACGGGGCCTCTTGCCTACAATCCCACACGCATAGACTGCACGTGTTCCAGTTACACCCAAGCACGCGTGGCGTCATGCTTAAGTGTATAAGGGTGAGACCGTTTTATTCCCAAGTGAGCGTCGATGACCATGTTAAAGGCCACCGATGGCTAGGTCGCAAATGAACAAAACTTATACACGTAAGACAGATTTTCCCGAAGGCTGAAGAAAGACCGTTACAAGTCAACTGAAATTGAAATACTAGGACAGTTTAATAAATAAAACGTAACAACTGAAAATTGAAACCAGTCGAGGGGATCGAGCTAAGGGTCGTTCGGAACGAACACAACTTTCTGCACTTGCTAATTGATGTAGGTGGCTGTTTAGTTATGTATGCACTTGCCCTACCATCGAAAATAGTGGACCGAATAAGATCTAGGCTTGATAAATAAGATGTCAGAAGATGGGTTTACGCTTACATCTCCATATCAGCTATTTATTAACAAAAATAATATTTGGAATAGTGATAGAATCATTCTCGGCACGTAAGCGCCATTTACGCCATACTGATCAAACTAATAAACCAAGCAAGAAACAAGTCATCGTTGCAATAGCTATCACGGCTGCTGCTAACATTTAAAGACTTTACAATACAAAAAATTGAATTTACTTTTCAATGAGCGTGGCCACAGCCGGTGTTCTGAAGTGTAATGACGGTGTGCTCAGACCATCGATATTCCACGAGAGAACACGAAAGAGGTGTGCGTGCTGTCTATCCGTGGTCTCAAATGTCACAATTGGCTGCGCCGCTGGTGAAGCTACATCTACATCCATTGCCTCAGCAACACCGGTAGAACTTGTTGTCCCAGACGAAGTAGGTTGCATAGTGCCTTTTCGTTGGGGCTCTCTGCCAGGGATTTTTCGACGACGTCGACATATTGGTGGGCTTTCCAGATCGTCGTCAGTAAGCACAATCACTTCCCCCTCTTTGTTTGGTGCTGGTGCGAACGCAGAAGTCGAGCCACTCGCAGCACCGCCTTCCTCTTTTTCTGAGGTCAAGTCGATGAGTAAAGGCGGCTTTGTTGAAGAAGCTGATGCACCCTTTTCAAGCCGACTTAGTTGAATAAGGAAAAAATTTATTTGAACTCTTATATGAACAACAACCATATCAAAGGGAATGTGAATATTTCGTACTGAGAAGCACAAATTCTAATGAAACTCTTCTAATTCAAAATGTGTATCCTAAATGCGCACCTGTTTCGTTGCGATTCATTTGAGATTGCTAGCTTATATTAAAAAATTAAGGGAAGAATTTAGTGAATAAATACACAACCGCGACTTCGACTGAACAGTTACGATTTTATAATGAGGTAAGATCTTTTCAATACCATCGCTGCATTTTGTTACATTGTGATGCAAGCTACTAGAAACATTACAAGTCTAAACATGTATTCAATTGGGTTACTCGGACAAAAGATAACCACAACTCAAGTGATCGAACTGGTGAAGGGCACCTCAATCCAACCGCAAGAAAATTGTCAAGTGTCAGTGTAAGGATAGAAACGTCTCAAACAACGATTTTGCCTGTACCATTCACCCCGACCATTTTTCCCTACTTCGTGAGTTTTCGAACCACCTCGCCCCCCACCCCCCCATAAAGGATAATGCCTTTTCAGTCACTGTTCATTGGAGCAAGAACCAATGCTTCAATAGACCTCGAGAGAAAAGAAAATGAAAAGTACACAGGGGACAGGTTCGAGGTGAGAAGTGAGTTTGTCTCGCAAATTAGGAACACAAATGATAAGAACTGAAACCAATGACATGATTTAAAGTGGCATTACTGTTTACCGAAATAGCGCGTGGGGTACGATAGAACGATGTTCCAAAATCCAGATGCGAAAATACTTGTTTGATGTTTATATTAACACCATCGTAACGTGCATGCTCCATCACAGGTCAGTATTAAATCGTTCAAACTTTCAATCGAGCTATTTCACGATCCAGCGATAACATTTACAATAGGGGCTTCATTGCCTCCTGGACTGTATAGCCCATTCCCTTTTTTGTTTAGTGGACATTGCTTCAATTGCCAGTCTAGAAAAGTGGATATTGATCAATTATGGTATTTTCTTGGTTCCTTCCCTCCCTAGAAGCAGTTCAAAGCTTAGGGATACCTGGCGCTTCAAAAAGTTTGACTGATAACCGAGAACATAGCCACTTAACAAATAACTGGAATTTATTACAGCGAAATCGGGAGAAAGTTAGTTTGAAGGAACCAGAAGAGCGAATTAAAATTAAAATTACTGTCCATTAATTCAAACATGCCGCATTCGCAAGCTAGACACACATGGTCCACACGCTGGCCGAAATGACTAAACAACGGAGATGACTAACAACTTCCAAGCCTGCAGCAGTGTATGCCCTGCATTCTAGGCAAAACATTATCTTAAAACCTCTTATCATAAACTCAGCGATTGCTAGAAGGGAGCGACAAGCTGCAAAAGATCGATGTGTTAGAAAACTTGAGATTAAATGTCCTTGAAAGTTCAGTTTTAGCTAAATTCCTCTAACACCCGAAACATTTAATAAACACTTAAGCCAGCTGTCTAGACAAAGTTTTTACAAACTGAAATAAAAGCTTACCGAGCCTTCTTCGGAGGGCTGCAGTCCGCAGATTCGAAGAATCGCGAAAGGGCTTCCTGCACCATAGCACATAGGTGAATGTTATAATTACTACTCAAGCCATTTAAGTAGAATTTCACCTACATCAAGATTCCATGAGGTGTCCTGTAGGAACATCATCGCAATGGCATTGTTGGTGTTTGTGATTTGGGTAAACATCTCACAGCGCCTAAGACATTCGTCTCCGGATACCATAGATTCCATAAGGATAGAGCTAACGACAAGACACAAGACAAATACTCAATTCAATGGGCTGTCAAGTAACAGAGAACGCCCAAGAATCAAACGAGAGATGGAATTACAGATATGACCTCGAGTATTAACAGTGAGCTATCGTGAAAGCGTTAATAATCACATAGCCAAGCACAAAGGTAAACTCGGAAATATAAGTACAGCAAGCACGAGATGAATACAGGTAGGTACTTGTATTGCTTTCATCTTAAATAAATACAACAAGCACACACTCGCCAACACAAATATGGAAGGGGAGAAGATGAGGGTGGGGCTTAAGAGGACATAATGGAAACATAGAGCACAAGGGCCAATTTCAATAAATAAAACACTGCATCAGCGAGTAAATGCAACAGAAGAGCGTTTAAGGAAGACATCAAACAGGGGATACAGAGGGAGAGGAAGGTGGGGTAGGGGCGGATGGGATGTTTTAGCCCTAAAGAGGAACATTGCGCTTCCTCAGCACTGGCTCAAGAGGTTCCTTGTCGTCGAGAGAGGAGGCGGAGGAAACGTCAGAGCCATCGCGCCGGTGACCGGATTGGGAGGTGCAGGCAGTGGAAGATTGGTCACCATTAAGACCATTGGCGCTGCCGACACTGTGAAGACTACAGATAGAGTTCGAGGTGGAGGTCTCACAGAGACCACGCTCCGGGACACCCCGAAGGCGACACAGCTCTGCCTTGTAGTCCTCGTAACTTGACAACAGTTTTGGGTGGTGTGTACGCATCAATTGCACCAGGTTATCTATTGCAGCAAAATACTTTAACTGCTGTGGTGAGCATTATTAACCGAGAGTCCCAATGAATAAAATGCGGAATAGAGAGGGTTAATTTAATGATAAGTAACCAAACGTAAAAAATAAGAGTTTTAGTTTGGTGACATTAACAATATAGAGGGAAAATCCTATGGTAAATATGGTCCTATAGAGCAAGAATACCTATAAACTTACTCCACAATGAATTAATAACCCCGAGGAAGCGCTGACTAACCTACTCATGTACAATTCCTCGCTAGAGCTACACGAATTGTCTGTCGCAGGCCTGCAAGAGTGTTCGATCTGTTTTATAAATAAGACGCACCATTACAATCAACCCGACAAACTGAGGAAGCTGTGAAAGTTCGGGTATTTAAATCTCATGCACTGTCCGTGCCAAATGGATGAGCGTGAGCAAACACGAAGAGGCTTCCCACTCTGAGGTCAAGTAACCAAAGCGTACGAATATGCTCGCTACATTTGTAATTCTACAGGAATTTTCAAAAGTTATTTGATCTTCAAATATTTACGAAGGTTCACAACAAGTCAAAAGACACAATTTAACAGCATATCCAAAGTTGCGTGAAGTTGTCAACGCCAGCAGTAGAATCCAAACTCGTGCGAAGAAGTTCAACAAAAAATTTCATACAATATTTAATAAGAGGTAATATTATACCAAAACAAGCTATTTTTCTAGCCTACGCAAAATCGAACGAGCAGCCCGATCTCGTAGCTCTGCAACAGTTAATTGCAGCGTGTTGAGCAGAGCGTTCAGTAAATAAAAGTAGGCACAACAACTTAACCAGATGCTACCAAGTCACAAAAAATCAACTTTTCTTCTGCTTCATACGCGGACCTTAGCTCTTTTACGGTCGATTTCCAGTTTTATTCCCAGAATATTCCGTTCATGAGACACAATTTCGCTACGCACGTTTAACCATTCACCGACAGAACGAGCTATGATACCTCGACTGAATTTTGGGGGAAAGTTGTCATTCATCTAATCGAGCCCTATGCAAAAGCAGATTAAAATGGTTAATTCTTCAGATATTCGACTGTCCGACTAGTGGAATTTGGAGGACACTTAGGTCCTCAAAGCTAGCTACTAAATTTCAGCTCAATGCAAAATAATTTCAAGAAAATTGACAACTGCCCAGACGAAAACTAATGCTGAAGCGAAATTCTTCCTACCTCGTGCATACCGCAACCATGTCTGCAGTTTAAATGCACTTTCGTACGTCACATGTCTGGACAAATGACTAAGCCACGTTTTCCCACACAAGGCTAGACACTCATTCTCATCCTCGAACCAGGACTGACTCATTCTATATTTTGGTGCTGTTTGTGGCCCGCATGTTTTGAGCGCACCAAATCGACATATGGCCTCATACATAAGCTTTTGCTTCCAATACAAAGCCCAGATCAAAAGATATACCATCTGTTCAAAAGTGAACAAACAACTAATCAAGGGAATAGACAAACCGGATGTAGTGCCAGCCGTATTAGAGTTGTTGGGGCCAGAGGTACCTCCTCCCATAGTAGCTTGCTTGCTAGAGCTGTTGCAGGAAACCACCAGTAGAGTCGCGGCCTCCTTCGAGCTCAGGTGGTAAGCGGTGGTCAGGAGGCGAGTAGCGTCTTCGGTTGAAATGGCCCACGAGGTGAATTTTTCAGCGGCATCATCTCCGGTACCCGTTGCGGCGTTTGTATGCGAACCATCGCCATTCACTGACTCGAAACACTGCAGTGATTTAAAGGAAAAGATGAGAATCACCTGAGACATTACATGAGCGACATTTGTGATACCATAAGCAAGCCAATGTGAAGCTGAGATCTCCATAAAAAGCTTGATTGGCACTAAACGCAATGGTGGAAGGTAATGCTATATCAAGCACAGTGGACGGTACTTCTCCACATGAATAATACAGAATCTGCCAATAATACCAAGAAATGGTAGCAGAAATACAGATTCTGTAAACTGAGTGAAAAACTGTGGAGAACTAAAGACGCTAGATTGTCACGATTATCGGTGAGTTCGACCGATAAGCTCGATCGGTAGACCATTTGTATGTGCGAGTAGTTTAACAAAAAGTCTGGGAACACTTAGCACAAGTGAGGCTTAAGCAAATTAGTGGAAGGGTTTGCAATTGACATTGAAAAAGCTCCCGAAGCGTTAGAAGTGTTACCCAAACAAAGGCCTACCAATGACAAAATGTAAAAGAATCAAATATTTGCTTATAGGACTGCAGGAAGTATCCAGAAGACATTTCTATGAGGGCCAGCATTTGCTTTTGCGCATTCTACAGTGTTACGATCTTTTTATTCGGATGCGAATACTTCGTCCTAAGCTGTGTCTAAACCTAACTTGCAAAATATTCGTTGAATTATCGCTGTTGCGGTTACCTACATTTCCGATAATTCAAAGGGAAATCAAATAATGCAGCAATGGAACGGAAATTTATTCGACGGAGAACTTTGCAGTGAGAACTAGATGTCAGTTACGAAGTAACACGAACCACCACAATACATAGATGGGAATTCCGAAAACAACACACGGTCATTAGCTATACGTGAAAATTACACTAGCATCACAGCTCGTATCCGCTATTAAGAAAATGAAATATAACACGGGATATATCGGATTTTTCGATCTATCGATAAAGAGACATATGCAGTGGCCCTGGTGCATTTCTATTGCTCCTTCGAGTCCTACTTTGCCAGTGAAGTCTTGTGTTTTTCCTACATTTCAGTGTCACCTAGATGACAGATTTAAACTACAATATGGGAAATTCTAATACAATTGCACTCAACCGCACAGATTTCGTACTTGAAAGGGTGACATTAACTAACAAATCAGAGAACGGAGGTTTACCTTGGGTAACTTCGATGGATTCAAAAGGAATTTCATGATATTTTAGTAATCACACGTCTCAACATTGCGCGACCATAGGCACACTTAGTAACAAAAATCCTCAGTGTAGATGAGTACGGATTGTAAAGCAAAAGGTAAATAATCGAACAAAATGACGCATTATTTGCAGTTTCCGACCCCACTCACGCGCAGGGGAAAAACTAGATAAATTATTTCTAAGGGTGGGAAAAAACAGAAGTAAATACAAAATGCAAACACTGTGAATTAAGTCGAGCTAGGAGCCAAGCCAAACTACAACACACGCCTGGAATTGTCAAAGGCCAAATAGACACCTGAGGGTATGGACGGACGCAAATCGAAAATGTAAGGTTGAAAATTCAAATTTTCGTGTTAGTTAATTGAGTAGCTGTAGCTTTAAGGGTGAGAGGGAAGAGCCAAGCAAATAAGCACAAAGTGAAAAAATTTACAATCTATTGGACTAAATTGAGACTTGCCATTGACAATGCCTTTTACACTTAGTCCTAGTCAAAACTAAATATCGACAGAGAGCTTATTTTAGGTAATCGAGCCCAGTTAAAGGCGAAGAGGTATTTTGTGACACGCACCTGGAAGGCCAGTTGCATCGCAACGTGAGGCGAGGAGGAAAACATGAGGAAGCAGAGGTGGATCACCAGTGCACGAAGGTCGGGCTGGTCGTTGAAAGTCTGGAACACAAAGTATGAAGGCAGGTGAGACCAAAATGAATCGACGGTACAAAATTACCCTGGTAGCGTTAAAAGCCCAAAATGAAGATGTATCGTGAGATAGTGGCAGCGAGTCCACACGCCACCGACCAGATACGAGGTAACTAGTATAAGAGATATAATTTAATCCCAGAAACGGAGAGCAGTTTCTATTTCATTTCAATGTCAAAGACCTTGACACAATAACTTTTAAATTCTATTCCTTCACATTGTGATAAAATACCCATTACTTTATGGCCTAGATCAATTTAACTGTCATGTATTTTCATGGCACAACATCGATTAATATTGTTAGAGGTACCAGAGAGATTCACTTAGGAGTTTTTTTCCATAAACTAGTTGCAATAACTTCTTACTTATGATACAATGAAGGGGTACCCTGAAACATGGACGGAGGCAAATAATTTAAGGAGACAATTGAAAAGACATTCTTATTCCTCTCTTCCATCTGAACAACAATCCCCCTTTTAAGTTATCCATTTTTTCTAGAGACTAAGAAATGAAGATTTACTCCAATAACTGCAGGAAAAAAATAGGTATACCTTAGGAAGTGTAACAACAATCCTCCGAAGGAGATTGAATCGACTCTCAAATGCATCTTTGCTGCCAAAGTGCTCAACAAAGAGAGGGTATTCGGAAGTGGGGGTTGGATGAGGGTAGAGGAAGAGGCGAGCCAATTGAGAAGGCCGGAGAGGCTTTTCGTAGCCACAACCACCAGGACCATAGAAGGCGCGAACCGCAGTCGCCATGCCCAACAAACGCTCAGTGACCTGGGGCACCTGGCTTGCTGGAAGCCGGCCTTCCACGCGGGGTTCACGGAATCTGAGAAGCAGTGATAAAGCAGATATAAATATGATCCTCTTTCAGCAGCTTTATGTGCAACATAGACGGACTAAATAAGTGGAACGGTGACAGGTTCGGGTGGGTGGCACCGATATTGTTACCTAACACGGAAACACTCAGATAATTCAGTTTTCGCTTTTAGCTGCATTTTGGCAGGGGCAGACAGTATTGTATTGGAGCAACGGCCCAAAAAATTGTCACAATTTTACGGCCTATTGGTTCTAAAATCAAGAGAAATAGATGAACTGAGCCGAAACTCCACTGCTCCTCGTTGACTTGAACTATTTTATCCTACATGAACATCATGGACTATGACAATTTTCCTAGGGTCAATATGCTAGCCCATTCCATACAGCTTAGCAGCATTTGACGCGCATAAGACTGAACAAACAATTGCAAATGACACCTGATGTCATGTACAAAATGTTTGCGATGGCAAAATATTGAGGTGGAATATGGCTTAATTACTACCCTTGAAGTATAGGCAAACGCTACAATTATACACTAGAAATGCATTTGAAATGATCGAACTACCGTTACTACCTCTTAAATTACACTTAAGTACAGACTAATAGTAAGCTAGCGAATAGATCATAACTTACAAGTACTTTGTGAGCTTGCCGTACTCATTGATGTGGCAGGCCATCGGAAGGTTGAATTGGACCGCCTTGCGAATTCGATGACAATCGTCGAAACCTAACTCCGTTGTTGGAAGATTCACAGCTCTATCAGACAACGGATGAGAACAGTTGGTTAAGTCAATAAAAGTGGATTCCATCGTGAACCCCCTCAAGCTGGATACGCATCGCCCGTCCGACACCCAGGTTCTCAGAACCTGAAAATAACATCTATGTTCGCAAAATCAAGAAATAAAAGTACTATTCACACTATGACTCATGTCCTTTTGCATTACCTTGTTAAACAAACCGCTGAGGAAGAGCCAAATAATCCCAACAGAAACTACTCGAACAGATACAATGAGAATTTGCCGTATTTTACTGTGTTGCTTTTTCCGGAATTCAGATCTTTACTATCGGAGCCCAGTAAACAGTCAGAGGGCGTAAACACAAGGGGCAGAGGGTGAAATAGAGAATCACGCCACTCGAAATACCTTCAAAGGACGCAACCGTAGTCGATTCAACAGAGTAAACTTTTTTTCTTTGGCAAAAATCTCAAAAAATAGTCAGGTTTGAAAACTATAGCCCAAATTCAGGGTTTCTCAAGCGCTTATGGGTGGAGTAATGCTACATCGAGGTGGACCCAATAGAATTTAGAAACAGACGGAGCTACCTCCATGGGCTCCTATCTAAGAGCCTATTGGGCAAATACTCCAGTTGAATCTTGCAGCGTATCTTAGGTGCAAGTGTCCTCATTTTAACTGTCGCTGCATATGCATCACATTAGAAAACACGTAACATCAGTGGTACCACAACAGTAAGACCGAAATAGAACTCATCCTACACGTCGCTGGACCTCAAATAAAATACTTTAGGTGGTTCATGAAAGAAACTCAAATAAAACTCACTTTGCCATCACGGCGCGCACATTTTTCGCAAAAAGTTGTGGATCATCCTTTTCCTCCTCGCTGGGAACGTAGACAGGCAAGAACTGTAATGAGGAAAGTATCAACTCAGGGGCAATATTAAACCAGGATAGAAATCGATTTACTTCAATTTCCAACGTAGTGAAAGGTTGGATGGCAGTGAGAAAGAGCAACTCAAGCCTAGACGAAATGGAAAGAATCATAAATTTGTCGGTATATATAAACAAGGATTGAATTAGAAATCACAAAATTAATGACTGAAAAACTTACACGCCAGGACCTTCCCAAGTCCACGTGATGCTGTCCTATAATGGTAATCAAACACCGAAGTAATCCAACAATGGAATCAACATACCTAAAACGCCAGCTGAATCTATTTGCACGTTACGACACAGAAGTCTGGTGTACAAATGCCAAGCAAAGAATAAAATTTTTGAGTAAAATTGAAAAGGATAGCTTTTCGTGAAACAATTGATATAACAGTGAAGGTGGTGCAACGCTCTCGTAAGAACCGATAGTAAATTATCTACAATACCCTTGCAACAGGACGTTCACGAGAACGGAATTACATAATGATAAGTTTTGTGGAGTCTTAGAAACGGCACCAACGATAAACAAACGAAACAGACTGACAATGTCAGACATTGAGGATAAGCAAATAATCTAGCCGCATCAATTGTGCACCACGTCACTAACACATACACAATTGATTGAATACTTAAGGAAGCATTTTGGCCTACATACCACGCCATAGCCCCATCGCAGGATAGCTGGTTGGACGGCACAGCCGACAGTGAAAGCCCCTGCAAACGAGACCCATAAATTTCCACCACCAGACGGCAAGAATAAACGAGATTTCAACAAAGCAAACTCACCCTGTTTGTAGTTGATCAAACACGAGCGATTAGTGCAAGTGCCCTCGGGAAATATGAGGATTTGAGGCCATTTGCCCCCGGACAGAGCCCGACGTCTGATTTCGGCAAGGGTGTTTTGCCTAGACTGGGGGTCTTCCCGGTTGACGAGGATGGGCTGAGTCATCTTTATGAAAGACCCAATGGCAGACTGGGCAGTCTCTACCTTGCCCACAACTGAGGGCATTCCAAGGGACAGAAAAACCAAGGAATCATAGAAAGAAGAATGGGGGGCGAGCACGAGGATAGGGGCTTCCTCACAAGAGGCACGTTTACCTCGTTTCTGAATCCAGATGAAACCACCACAAAAATAGAGAGCTCGGCCACAGAAAACGAAAGCAGGGAGAAGGAAGTGCTTACGAAAGCCTGACATGGGCTTTGAAGTGTCCATTCGACGAGTGGCTAACTCACCAAATAAAAGTGTTAAAATAAGGAATACAATCATGAAGAAGAGACGAATCGGGAAGACAAAGATGGCAAAAATCCACATCTGAATGCGACGGGGTAGTGAAACATTGATGGAGTGAACGAAGGGGTTTTTAGATGGCATATCCTCTGTAATAAAGTTAGGGCCGTAAGATAGATCCAGGTCTTCCAACATTTTCTGAAATTGACAATACGATGAAAATGGGTATCCCACAGGTAGACAACAACAAAAGGCGATGTGTACCAAATCTACCACCACTAGAGCGTGAGCGATGTATAAAAAATTAGAGAAAGTGGTAGTTTTTTACTTGATAATGAAGTATAAAATAAGTATGGTACATCACCATATGGGTCAAGAATATAATTAAAGAATAAAGATCAAGAGAGCTTGTCAAAGCCCTTACTGATACATTCAATTTGTACTAACAGTGTGGCCAGCCTCCGCCGTCATGTTAACGACCCAAATCGATATAAAGTTGAGACGAAAACAGATAGCCAATTGAAAACGAGATGGCCATTCTCACATATGCCGAGCTGCCATAGAAAACATATTTACTTACAAATAAATTCTTCGTAAATGCCAGTATTCTTCATTTAAGTTATAGATAAATATAAAAAATATATATCTAACAGACCCTACAAATAAAACAATTAGATCCACTAAAACTCCTAATAAATACTTAATATGTTAAAAAAAATTACCATAATTATTTACAGCTTTTATGCGATTAATAATAAATCAAATTGACCTTTCAAGGTCGTAAGTGGTTATCGGTACTGTCAAACGATACTCTGGTTTCGTTATGCTTTCTGTTGCTTTGAATACGCGTCGCTTTACGACTGTGTTTGGCCGGTTAAATGTCTTGACAGCAGAAAAGCACACTCTTCCGGATCTTCCGTATGATTTCAACGCCTTGGAACCCGTCATTTCTGCTGATATTATGAGGGTTCACTACGAAAAGCATCATGCGACGTATGTTAACAATTTGAACATAGCAGAGGATCAGTTAGCCGAAGCCTTGCAAAAAAATGACGTCACGAAGGCTATTTCTCTTCAGGTATATTGTTGTCGTTTCAGATATCTAGACACCAATCCAGATTACAAAATGATTGACCGTCAAACTTCGTCATTTTTTCCTTACTCTAGCCTGCACTTAGGTTCAACGGAGGTGGTCACATCAACCACAGTATCTTCTGGCACAATCTTTCTCCGAACGGAGGTGGAGAGCCCGAAGGACCTCTGGCAGATGCAATCAAGCGTGATTTCGGTTCTTTCGAGGCCTTTAAGGAGAAGATGACTAACGCTGCTATTGCAGTGCAAGGCTCTGGCTGGGGATGGCTCGGGCTTGAGCCTGGATCTGCCAAGCTCCGAATCGCTGCCTGCCCTAATCAGGACCCCCTAGAGGGAACCACCGGTACTTTGACTCCTTAGATTCGCATTTATTCGATTTAATCGGAGATTTTCATTTGTAGGTCTGAAACCTCTTCTTGGTATTGACGTCTGGGAGCATGCCTACTATCTACAATATAAAAACCAGCGTCCGGACTATGTTAAAGCCATCTGGAAGATCATCAATTGGAAAGATGTTTCCGAGAGATTTGCCAAGGCAAAGTGAAATCATGCCCTTTTACAAGTTTTCTGTAGTCAATTTCGTCCTACTATAAGTAATGCATTATCCTGCTTGTTTGTTTGGTCTATTCCTGTCGGTTTCATTCATTATCTTCTCATCAACATCTTTTTTTCGAATTCGCACTCTCTGTAGCGTTTTAGTTTGGTATTGTTCCAACAAAACGGTTTCTCCCAATTTTGCATTATATGTTCTCTCTTTGCAATTCGGCGACAATCGTATCACTCGCTCCAACCGTCATTACATTCCCCTTTTTCGTACATGTAAGTCCGTAAGCTCACACATTCGCTCCATAGGTGACGAAAGCCAATGGCTTTGCACCAATTAGACGTATTATTTTTAGTGTGAATTTTTAATCGCTATTGTCGTTTATCGCCGTAGCTCCCAACAGCGCCCGCCTAAAAGCGATCGATGAGGTGACCGGACCGTCACTGAGGTCGTACGTTTCTTCAGTTTCAGTTGACAACCAAACGAATAGTATGTAGCAAGGGAGCATGAAACTAAACTAAATTACAAGCATAAACTTGCGTGTCGCTCTATTATATTTCACTCCGAGACTTAACCTCCTTCGTAGCCAGAAAATTCCGTAGTATGTAAACTGCTTTCTATTGGGAATTAGGCTTATTTTTAGTTAATTTTGTAGTACCATCGCACTCGGAAATCTACACACCGCAATAGGCAGTGCTGTTTTCCGACGCAATGAGTCAATTCATTTCTTGTACATTCTTAGAATAGGGTTGTACCAACTGCAGCGATATCAAGAAACTGAGGCCTAGCCCGAGACTCAGGTGATGTATCTAGTGAGAACCATTTCCACTTGGTAAATTTCCAGATGATTTCAAGCCTTCTAGAAGTTGTTTAACTATGTCGGAATGTAGTGCAAGAACTTGGGGAGTGGCATAGTGTCTCACTGCTCTGATCCCTGTGACAACTTGCCTCTTCGATGGAAATTCCAAGCCTTCTGTTTTCTGGTTCGAAATCAGTGAGAATCCCCAAGTTAGCTGCCCATAGGTTTCGTATGGGTTTGCGAAGGCGTCCGATAGTAGAAAATCTGCTGTATAAATATGAAAAAATGTGTGAGCTGTGTTAATTAGCGTTTACTTGTATGCGTCTAAGGTAGTCACATGTCCTACTGATTTATTTTCCACTATGTGTGCAGGTCAGATAAGTAAACATCAATGAATTGACTGAAAAGAACCAGATTTACCCTTATCCTTATTTATCGTTCTTTCGTTTCCCCAATGCTCAACCATTGATGAGCACGACATAAGGGGATTTCTATCATTCTGCAGGTAGTGGTCAGACACCCCGACCGGCTGTAGGCAGCCAATATGTCATCAGGCCCATTAAAAACTCTTCTTAACAAAGCACCCTTGTTTACTGTCCTACTGCACGTGCAAGCAATTCAATCGTAGTAACTACTTTTTGTGGCCACCACTTAAGCTTCTGGGGGTAGTAGGGGTTAAAATTAAAGCTGCAATTCCTGAGACTGTAAGTTCAAACTGCCAGCCCGTGCTGCAGGTATCAGCCTCTTAAAGAAACCAGATTTCGGATTCCTAAGCAAGTGCATAACTTTGGCACTGAACATGCTATTACGAACCACGAATTCATAGTCTTCGTATTGAAGGGAATGACCTCATCCGTCATCTCGATCCTTACCCTGGATTCGAGTACCAGCGTAATGGTGGCGTCACTGCCAACTAAGCCCCACTATAATCGACCTGGCACTTCATTGAAGCTTCACACAAGATGCAAGCCCATCGCCTCCAAAGTGCTCTTTAGACCTCTAGATAAGATGTTAATTTCCGTGGCAGTGAAGTCCGTCAGTCCAAACAAACGTATCCGAGATTGATCTATATCCCATTGAACTTCGGTAAACAAAACAACAGACGACTTTACATCGAATACAGGATTTAATGTAGCATTTCGATAGATTGCGGCCATGAAGTAAGGTGGATAATCGCGCGACTCCTTACAAATTGATTTGAATTTTTACCAATACCAGTCGCAAGGTAGCGATGAGGGATATTTAGTAGTTATCGCATGGGTGTTTGTTACAAATCCAGTTGAATTCAGCAACATTCAATCTAGTTGGGGCTGTTACATCGGTCCACTTACACTGACAGCAAAACGCCCGAGATCCTGCGATTAGAGCAAGTGTGAGTCAGTGTAGGCGCACCCTTGTTAACAGTTTAGTTACCGAAACTACCTATCTTTAGACGCAAACCATTTCGAAGTCTTCCAAACGAAGGAAAGTTACTACGTAAAAATAAATAATCGACCCCAGACCTTCGCCAAGAATAACCATCAAATGACACAACCCTTTGGTCACATCCAAGGCAGCTGAGACTGTTACAAGACCGCACTTTGCCACCTGACGTACAACCGGGTGGTATATCCGTACCACCTATATGGATTGGCACGCAACTATTCTGGGTTTATTGGTTTATTGAATTTACCGTAATACACCACTCCCTTGAACTGGCGCTATGTCGTTGTTTTCCCCATAGCTTCCGAGGGCTGGCTAGTGGTAAACTACTTAATCGGTACCATACCTCGCAAATATCTGAAATTTCTTTTTCTAGAAATTCAATTAAGTCATCCATCTTGGGTTATTTGTTAAGTGACTAAAGCGAGTACTGCTAGCCAACACTAAAGAGCTTTTGACGGAGTGGTGAATTCGCTGAGTTATAATCTACAATAAAAGGCAAATTTATGAGTTTGGGGCCAAATGACTACCAATCGACGAAGTAAAGCGCTTGACCCACAAATCCATATGACGCGGTGCTATAGGTTACCTACAAAATGGATCCAAAGGGCATATCATTTCCAATCTATGATAAACAGACACAATTGTAGTTTTTAAACGAATAATTATAATCTTCTTTATGCTTTATAGGTTAATGACTTTTAGTTTAAACAACATTAAATTCGATATTTATATAATTAAAGTGGGTCGAGCAGTCAAAAGCCAATCTTAAAATCACGAAATAGTGAATTTGATTCGATGTTAAGCTTTTTTGGAAAAACGAGGTTTCTTGGTGTATTATTCAACTTCTGAAAATTAAAAGCGAATGCTGAAAGAGCCACTTATTTATGATCTACTTGATTGTTGAAGCCTTTCCTATAGTATAAATTGCAGTTGAAATATGATCGCATTTGGTGACTTACCAAATAGCCTGAGTCCATTTGAAGTAATTAATCAATTATCACTAATTTATTGCTACTCCATTTATTCCCCTTCTTAAAATTTCGATCTGTAAAACATGTCCTTGCATGCATGATTAACGTATTTGACTTCTGCGTCTGCCTTTATGCACATTACAATTATACACGCACTGTTAAATCTGCTGTGTATATGTGCGCTTGCTCCATGCTTTTGAGGTTTGTTTATTAGCATTGGGAAATCGGGCAATTAGCAATTGAGATTTCACAACGTTACAAATCATGCCATCAGCACAATACTTTCCTGTTATTTATGGCAGATTTTGCTATGGGAGCACCATTTCCCCAACATAGAAAATTTCTCGATGAATCTATCGATCCATCATGCTGCTTGTGTGACGCAAGTTCAACGTGCACTTAAGAACGAGCCAATTGGGTGGCCTGGCTACCCTCTCATTGGTTACTTAGCCTAATGCCTCCATCTACTGCATGCCCGCGCTTAATAAAACTACCTTTGCGCTCTTCTGTCCCACTTATTTGCTACGATTTAGCTCGTTTTGAATTTGGAGTATCAATGACTCAAACAAATTATTTAAATATGAAGTGGTCAGAATATGATAAAAAGATATCTAGCTTTAATTTAACACAAATTGCTGAGAATCCAAATTAATAAAGGAACCATTCTTGTCAATTTTCTACTGACTTGTTTCAGGCGAAGTGGTTCTGCAAATGAATGCCGGGGTCCCCTTTAACTTCCAAATCAACGGCAGTTTGCTATTGCCCGATTCCACTTTATCAGTTGCTCAAATCGAATGCTGTCTCCACATTCTTTTTACGTTATTGTTTTGATTTCACATTGATAAGTTAAAATCAAGAATGGAATTTGCCATAATCTTATTTATTCATTCCTAAATATCGATATTTTTATCCTAGTAAAGACAAATTCCTCAGCCGAAGTGTATCAGATGAGTCATCGGCTTTCAAAACTCTCTTAATAATGTAGCTGATTTCAAAGAGCTGATTGCTGAGAAAAGGAATTGAGGAGTCTGTGCCTTCAGCTCTCTCACAGAGGTGAACATATCTTTGGTGACTCGTAGGTTGGCTGTGCATTTCCAACTTCCTGCATCATGATAATTGTAAGAATATATAAACGTATCAATGGGACTCTCTCTCCTGCTCTACCTGTTGGTTCTTACTTCGTCTATATACGGTGGTAGATATTGACACTAATGAAGAGAAGGGAAAATTGCCCTATGAGTGAAAGGAACAAAGGGGGAACTATGGGTTAGATGAGATTGGACATCCCCAACGGTCCTCACACCGTGCTGAAGTTGCTAAACTGGAACCATAGGACAACGATAGTAAAGCACAGAATTGAAACAACTCTGTTCAACACTTAAGTCATTTTAAAAAATCAACTATACCCACGATACGATTCTGATCGACGATCAAATCCAGCAATCGTCAGCCACATGCCCCTTTTTCGCTTACAGACAAATCAAACTTGAGTGGCAGGGTAAACTATCGCATCAGGTAGAAAGCCTCCTTTAATTTACATTTACACGTTCATATATACAAAATAGATGCGTCACAATCTGCACACACATGGGAAGCGCGAGACCTCATAGGTTAAAACTGGGAAATGTATCCGATACATGTATAGGAGGTTGGGGGGATCGTCGTCATTGAGCAGGCGCAGACTGCTCCTGCTGTTGCCGTGCCTCCGCCATTGCTGCGACCTCTTGGAGACGCAGCTGACGCCCCTGCGTCTTGAAGAGATAGGCCACCATACTCGGTGTCTTGTTGACCAGGCGGTCCGCGATCCGCTCGTAGTCTTCACCCACCTCCGAGATTACCTCCACCGCCAGAGCCAGCTCCGACTGGGTCCACTCGCTGTCCTGCAGAACGACGAAAACGAGTCAATCTGAGTCACGAAAGCGGCCATCCAATCACGCGCAAGCGAGTCACACCCTACGCCTACCATTCACACCTGGGGGTACAAACGAGTCTCTGCGAATACTGACCAAAAGGGAGAGAATTTAACAAATCCAGAGCCCCAAAGAACAGTCTAGATAGCCAAATGTGCCAAACCAGGCCCAGATGTAAGAAAGAGAAACCGCACGAACCGAAATGTGATCTAACTCCATCATGAGAGGTCTTTGAACGTAACTTAACCGGAATAACACCTCAATTTATATTTACAAAAACTAGTTACCTTTAACGCACTGCCACTGACAGAAAATTGAGATCCCCTTCTAAGTAGACATGATTACTCTGTGGTTGATTAAGAAGCCTTTCAGAACTGGTTTCAAATGAAATTGAGGTGAAAGTGATTTTATACTTTCAATAGTTTACATTCGACTTAAAAGGAAATTTAAAGTTCGCGCATCTGAGCACACTTATCACCTCTTAATAAAGTCTTGGAAAGGGCCGTAAATGCCATGGGAGCTTAAAAACACTCATCGTGAAATATTAATGCTTTTCACTCGTCCATAAAAAATTAACAAGGAAACAATCAGGATTAGAAAGCATGTCCATTATTGACCCGGAATCGCGGTCTAGTCCGATTTACAACTGGGATAGTCGGTGCAAGCAGAGAATTTCCATAAGAGTGGTTTAAAACAACCACGTGACACATGGAAGGACGAAAAACTATCATTTAGGTCGAATACAAAATCAAGAAGGTAAAAACCGTTGAATACTAACGCTTACCAGAATAAACCAGAATGATGGATTTGCGAATTCAAGAAATATTAAGACTGTTGTAAGCTCACTAATTTAAAATTACCAAAAGCCTAGAAGATACACTTAAATTCTAGAAATATTCAACTTACGAGGGGCATCTTTGGCGGCCGCATTTCCTCGATGTTTGCGGTAACTTCCGACTCCATTTGTTTGAGGAACTATAATGTGCATTAAAATCGCACCGATGAACATTGGATGAGCGATTTAAATGTGTGAAAATGGGGCCTGAGTGACCTACAGTTTCAGAGGGCATGCTGTTGGGTGCTTCGGAAACCTCCAATTCACCATCCAGGTCGCTGTCAGAGTTCGTTGGAATAACCACAGAAGTTGGTGAAGCCGTGGAGACGGGTGTGTTCGGTCGGGTGGAGACGAGTGAGTCGACTCGGCTCTGTGCGACATCAGCAAAATCTCCTGCCGTTCCAAACGCGGCAGCAACCACGGCTGCCGCTGCTTTTTCAATCCTCAGGGTCTCCGGAATACACGAGAATGTGGGAATGTCATCGGCGGGTGACAGGAGACTCACCGAGACGCGTTTCTTTGGTGGAGACACACTGGCACTGCTACCGCGCTTCGATTCCACGCTGCAGCTTGAAGCGGCGGAGGGTTCCTTAGTGCTCCCAGCGGTTTCTCCCTCAGCATGTGGCAGGAGCTTGATTCGTTTAGTCCTCCGCTCCCCTCGTGCCCTAAGCATGTACGAAAAGAAAATCGTTAAAAGAATAAAGCAAATAGGTATTAACCAGCTAAGAATCGATGCCTACCCGATTGTAACCAATCCAGTACGGGGATGGAAATTGCGCTTGAGTGCTTTCTTTTCCTCTTCAACAACAGCTGTTACTGAAGAGGAAGTCGAAGCGGGAGAATTCGAAGAAACTTCTTTGTTGTTGGCCACAGCCTTGCTAATGGCCATTAACTCCGCCTCCATTTTCACCTGCACTTTTGGAGTACAGTTGCGCACATTCACACGCGTAGGCATTCCACTCTTGTTCACCAACCGGCCCGCAATATCAATTCGAACGAGATCCTTCTCAACGCCGGAAGAGGTGGAAACGTAAGGATCAGGCATTTTGTCCAACTCGGAATTCTGGTTCGATGCTGAATAGGCCGGCGCGGCAGCGGCTGTTTCGCTTAAATTAGGTCGGTTGCGCCTTCGCAGACGGGCAATGGTGGCTTGATCGGGAGCTGCTCGAGGTCTTTCCTCTTTGGGTTTTTTTGGCTTAGACTTAACCGGGGCGGAGAGTTTGGTCATGTAGTTGGCGATCGCGCACTCCAGTGGGTCATTCGGATTAAATAGTTTCTTTGTCGACTAGGCATTAAAAATAACAAATAATAAGAACGCCTTAGATTACATGAAGAGACATAAAAATATGAGTAAGGGATCATACCGATTTGTCCTTTTTAGAAGTTACGGTGGAAAGCGTGATGGTCTCCTCAATACCCCTGAGTATTGGAAGACTTTGAATAAATCCATTTGTATGTAATTCTGCGTATCGAGATGGGCTCAAAGTTAACTCATAAAGCGTTTGTTGGTTACGCTTGTTCAGATAGTAAAATAAGACTAGTTCGGTCGTGCGGCGTTTGGGAAAGAGCTCCTTTACTTTGGAGAAGTTCTTGCAATAAAATTCCATAGCAGCAAAGAAAACACGACGCTCTTTTGTCGTCCAGTCACCACGAATAGGACTGAAATTTGCGAGATCATCATGAGCTTGTTCGAAGTCAAATTTTTTCCAAGTCAACAAGGCAAGAGCCTGTTCCTCAGTGTAGCTGAAATGAAAATCCAAACCGGCGTTAGGAAATAAGGTTCATTTGCGGTTTAAAACTAAAGCATGAAAACAAACCAACCCGTAGGTTTGAGTGGCGTGCCTGAGAAACACGAAAATGTCGGGATCTTTTGCCTTTGGCAAAGGTTTCCAATACAGAACCTCAAGTGCTCTATCAGCATTACTATCAATCGATGGATCTACTATGAGATTCGGTATTTTAGCCTGGTAGTTAGATCCAACGCGAATCACAGCATCTGTAAAGAGTGATTGAGTTGAAAAAATGATAATAGATGCACGATAAAGGGTGATAGGAACATAAAACTATGGAACTAAAAAATATGGAACAAAAACACGGATGTTGCAACAAATAGAAACATAATTACCGGCAAAGTCACTTTGGGTAGAGTCGGGTTCATCCTCTTCCGCTCGACTTCTTGAGAGCATCGTACACAGCAGACTAACCCACAAGAGCGGGCTAGTTCACCAATCGTAGATAAGAGCTATCATAGTTAACCCTAATGTAGTACATTTAAACAAACATTTTGAACACTATTTTCATATGAACAGTATAAATTTGCTAAGAATTTGTAAAGTCCCGATTTTTGATTGCAAAAAAGAGTGTACTGTGCAAAATAATATGCGGTGAGCAATCCTTACCAAATATTCAATAAATATCCTCAATGGAAGAGAAATGCAAAGTACCAATCGATAGAGACAAGTACTTCCATCTTAGCTTCTGATCACGTGATTTAATAAGAATATCTATTTATAAAATATGGGTCATGAAAGTTACCTGGTTTGTTATAAATCTGTGGGAATTTTGAACAGTAAAGCATACTGATTATTTATTTCACGTAATAAAAGATACTTGCGCTAGTTTTTGATGCACATGAGGTTAATCAATTTCCGGATGTAGCATAAATGCGAAAAGGCTGTAAATAGCACTTTATATAATCACATGACAAAGTTCTAATCTAGCCCGTTTTGAGAAATGAAATCTTCCTTAATTGTCCTTCTAAACGAAATATTTGTAAAAGTATATATTTGATTGTATCACTCAATAAATCCTGTCAAATCAGCAAGATATATAATACGTGTTTTGATGGGCATCTGAAACGGGTGCTGCAATATGGCATATTATTCCATGTTAAATTAATTTGAAAACTCGAAATCGAGTGTTATTAATACTTAAGCCGCGTTTTGCCAGCTCTGATTTGTTCCAAAGATATTCTCACACCACCTATTCCGTGTACACCTTTTTTAAATCATGGCTTGGCCATATCTACATAAGTTCGTTGTTAGTTGCCTAATTTCAGTCATAACTGATCATTCTTGACTCTGTCAGTATGTTTTTATTCATCCTACCAAATATAGCATTGTATGGTGTAAGCTGCATTATTTGATGCTAAGCACACCAACTGCCGTATTACAGTTCCAAAAACTCCAACGAGCACTTTAGCTTTTCCTTTTTAAGCATGTGTTGCTAATCAACTCAACCGCGTGATAATATTACAATGATCAAAACACCATTTTCACGATCACTTGGGAAATGGAACCATCTACTTTCAAAATCATAGGACTAATTCAAAATAATCTGAATGATCCAGGGATTCATTAGCACTTGATTACCTACTGCATTCGGTTTCAAAACACGTTATATGCTTGACGTAAGCAGATTAATTAATTTATGCTTTGTATATTGAGTATTTGTATATATTATTGAATGGAAAGCTAAGTGTAAAACGTGGAAGTATTCGTCAAGTTATGGCTGTGTTCAACTTTCATGATATCTTTGGGAGAGAATCATCAAACCAAAACTCAAGCCCTAGGCCTCACAGAACAACTGACTTTTATCAAATATAAATGATCTATTGCGTGCCCTTATTTTTTAACAACTTAGTAATATCATTTTGCATAAATTCATCACAATTTTAAGCCTAGTTAGTTGCACTGGTGAGAAGGAATTACGCATTAAATAGCACTTGACATGAATAGCTGGCAAATTTTGATCAAACACAAAATAATCAAAATTTATTCTACTTTTACTGTGGTTGAATGCAAATGATTACCAATTCAATGTCAACTAGAAGGCACAAATTCTTTTATATTTTATTTACTTCTTTTACTTCTTTTAATTTTGTTTTTAATATCATTAATTTAACTAAGGGAATAATGCTATAACCTTTAAATTTGTTAAGCTGGAGAGATACATAGTTTATAATAGCAATCGAAGTATTCAAAGCTACTAATGTCGGTGGTTAATAGCGAAATCGATGGTCGCGACAATGAAAATGAATCCCACCTGGAAACAAACGAGGATTTTGATCAGGAGCTTGAAAAAATTATCGGCGGATTAAGCGATAGGGGTGTTGTTGCAGACGGAATGAATGTTTCTAACATAAGATATGACCACAATAGAGAAAGCGAATCTCCTTCAGAAAATATACCAGTTAATGAGCGTGCAGAAGGAACTGAATCAGAACTTGTTGTTCTTCATCCAGATCATGTAGGCTATTATTTAACACCATGATTTTTTAGCCATTGATGAAACGGTTCCAAGATGCCCTCAAAAGAATGTTGGAAGATCACATTTCCAAAGCTGCTATTGAACTCCGCGAAAAAGTATTCATCACTCTTTCAAATCTGATTCTTTTAGACTGAGGAACTTAAACGTGCCAAAAACACTCACTTAGAACTTGGTTCTGAACTATATAACGCACAACAAGAGCTCTCTAAGTACGCTATTACGTTAATGTCATTAAAATTAATTAAGATTTCAGGGCCAGCTGCAGAAGAAGCATGAAGAAAATTTGCAGCGTCAAACGAAAAGGGAGAAAATTGACGAAGAGCTATCTGTTCTTCGCAAGCAGTTCAAAAAGACTCAAATGGATTACGATATGGAGTACAAGAAAATGATTACCATGAGAGAAGAAGTCGATAATCTTGCATTACGTCTTTTTTATCTTAACAATGCTAAACGTGAGGTGAAAAGTGACATTACAATAATGCAGAGGGCCGCTGAAAAGGCGTCTACGGAGCTCTCTAAGGTAGAACAATTTGCGAAAAGAAGTAATTTATACGTCACATTTAGGCCGAGGAGGAAAAGCTAAAACAAGATATGGTCGCTCATCGCATGCAACGCACAGTGGACCAACTGAATGAGGACTGTGAGCTCCTTAGAGAGCAATTAACTGCAGCTGAAGCAGAGCTGCATGCAGGGGAAAATGTCCTCAAAGAGATGGAGAGTCAGGTTTTAGGAATAAAGACGGACAGGAAGCGTCTGATGGCTCATTGGACCACCAGCCTCATCGGTCTCCAGCGCAGAAATGAAGCCTATGCGGGGCTCATGGCGGACTTTGAGTAAGATGCTTACTTTTCGTAGTATATGCTCATTCAACTGATTACTAAATTTTAATGACGTTTACTAAAGGTAAAATCGTCGGAACTTAAAGCAATTATTCACCTCAAGATTAAATTCCTCATTGGTGAGATTCTAGAGTATCTAAAACACCGAATGCCTATTCGAATTGCAGAAAGAAGCAGGAAGAAATGACGAGAGTGACTTCGGAGACGGAGGGCATTAAGAGAGATATTGCAGCTCAGCAGGAGAAACACGAGAGACTGACGATTCAGCTTCATCGAACTGAGGGGGAAATCGATAGTGCCAAGAAGGAGCTCGAGCGTCTACAAACACGTCATGAGGAGATGCGAACTGAATTTGTACACACACAGCGGATCCTCAGCGAGACCGAGCGAAATCTGGAGAGCGCTAATGCGGTACGCAATAATAAACTCCATGGTGCTATTTATCAATTTATTTTAACGGCAAGGCAACAAGGCATCTGATTTGTATAATTAACTCATCAGTTTATGGAGGATTATTTGATCGATTGGTTATCCATCTGCTGCTACTGATGCCAATCTTCCCTGTATCACAAGAGGACAGACTCATCAACGGGGAGACATGAGTAAACACAGGTTTAATTTGAGCAGATCCAGCCACAACATCAGTGAAATTTTGGGTAGATGTGTAGCTTAGCGCTCGTTCTTAGCGTCCGTCACAGTGTTTATTACCGTGTGACCCCACCTTAATCTAGAGTATGCGCGAAGTATATGTACGCGGTGGGAACGACAAACTCTAATCAGGACAATTATTGGATGGGAATATTCAGGAAACAGTCTAGTTAGTCTTGTTCGACTAGCACGATCGGTCTGCGTGTTGCTCGGATAGCATTGAGTAAAAAATCACCTGGGCTTTTTGCAGGGGCCAGACAATTTTAAATTAGCATTAAGCTAAAATGCTTAACCAAAATATGGAAATGGTCAATACCTCTGTCAGTACGAGATAGTTATTCTTACTTGCGTGAACAACTCCATGTTTGTTGCAGATCCACCGAGACCTCAATCAAGAGACGATGCTACTTCAGAAGAAGATGGAGAAGGAGCTCACCAAGAAGCATGAGCTTGAAGATAAGATAGATGTGATTCTGCGTGACAAGCTGTCTGCCACAAAGGCCTCTGACTACGTCAAGAAAATGGCCACTAATGTGCACAATCAGAGCAGAGAACTAGAAGCGCAGGTACTACTTCTAAGGTCTCGAAATTTAGATGCCCAAACGTCGTGCTTAATTTTTGTGTTTTAAATGCACATAACTATTCAAATGCGGTGTTGCTATTGTTTCCCCCAATCAGGCAGCAGTACTGGAGAATACCTTGGCGAATGACTCACTGGAGGTAGCGAAGGTTCGAGCCGAGACGAAGGCGCTGGAGGCGCAGGCCAGGGAGCTCGAGGGGGAGATTGAGAAGCGAGCGGAGAATCTGGCGTCTCTGCAGCAGAAGATCAAGATGGCCAACCTCACAGTTCAGCGGAAACAGAATCACATTGACTCCCTCAACCGCAAGTTGCAGCGACTACTGAAGGACACTGGGGTGGGTTTGGGGGCTTTATTGATAAATGCAGTTGAATCTTGGCAAACGATTGGCCGCAATGTTAATAGCTTTGTTCATCCTTTCCCTTGCCATAGATATTATTAATCTGATAGTGATTATGATTAAGAGAAATAAGAAGTGGCTGGTTTGCCTCCGTATTATGTGGTTGAAATAACTTAAATTATTGAATCCTCAGCTAATGTTGTTCCTGAGTGATAGGATTTTTCATTTTTAAATTTGCAATAACATCTCTTGATTAGGTATGATTTCTTCTCCTCATGTATATTTTTTGCTGAACTGGAAACAACTACATTCAAAAGTTGAAGGTAGAAGTTCGATCGAATAAAAAAGGGGTCAAAGACGGACAAAGCGAATCGGCTCGAAGATGTAAGTCTAAACACCAATGGATGGCTACGTCTGGATAAAATTGGAAGAAAAGACACCAATAATGGTTTAAATCGATTCTACATTGCCTGACACATTGGTAATAAGGGTATTAATCCTGTCTAATTTAAGTTTATAAGGTTCTCTTACTGTGTCAAGTTTATCGGTGGCCTTTCGGATAATTTTTAGATACAAACGTTCTCCCAACTCTCTGATAGAGTGCTAAAACAAGGATTGTAACCTCTACCTCCTCTAGGGTGTGGAAATCGGTCCTTTGGAACTAATGCGAGTGAGTTTGAGCAAGAGTCTGGCGGAGAAGCAGGAGGAGCTTGCGGAGCTGGAGCAGGCCTGGTTACGCGAACAGACCGACCTGATGAACCGCGTCAAGCAGAAAGAGGAACTCGCCGACGAGCTGTCCCGTCAACTCGTCTGTCTCGGTATCCTCAGTCGCAAGAAGCTGCGTCTTGACTGTGGGTCTCTGCTCCCAGTAGCCTCTACTTCACCTCAGTTGATTATTATTGCACAGGGTCTTCTTCTGAACCCTTGCAGTGGAAATCAGTAGTATAGAGAAGGAGAAGACGCAGTTGAATCGGGATCTAGTGCGCCTGCAGAACAGCATGCAGCGGCTGAACAAGCAGATCTTTGAGCAACGCTCGAGTGGCAGCGCGAAGGAGCAGGAGAACCGTCTGGCGGAGGAGGACTTCGTGCGTCGTGTGCGTGAGAAAGAGACGCAGGCTGTGGCGGCAGAGGCGCAGCTCCACGAGGCCGTTCGAGAGAAAGAGGACCTGTTGGCAGAACTCCTCGAGACGGAGTGAGTAAATCCACTACGATGAGTTGGACGAGTCTTTCAAGAGAGCTCTTTGCACCTACTACAGGACGTACTAGAGTGCAATATCGCAAGACCATTTTGGTTAATTAAACGGTATTTTCGGAATTACGGTGTTTGCGGTAAGTTTTGCATTCTAGTCTGAAAAGCAACAAGTGGTTGATAACTGCGAAAATTTCCGCCATATAAAAGATATTAAATAGAGAAGAAACTGCATTACTGTCAAAGAGTTTACCAACGCTTGCCACCATTAGCGTCCATTACAGCCCCCGTGACCTGGTGTACTTGATTTTACGCTCTCCCTTTGGGCATGGTTTCCTGAAATCTGCTTCTATCACAGTGGTCAACAATGGAAAAGCCCAAATGTGGATTCCAGCTTCCTCTAGCACTGTTTTTGAAAAGAAAAGGATAGTTTGTTATGCTGCACTGGTTTAGACACAGCCGCGTCGTAGTTTCCAGTTCATGGATCATTGCTTTAACAGTGTTTAGTGAGGATATTTGAGCAGCGACCGTAATCATCTCCATATTTTGGTGGCTGAGCGAATCATGGTAAAAGGTGTAAGTTGTTCAAGTTAACCTCTTCTGCTGCTGCTCTAGACGCCACATCATGCTTTGGGAGAAGAAGGTGCAGCTGGCAAACGAGACTCGCCAGACCGTGGACTCGGCCAGTGGTCTGGCCGAGATCAAGGCCATTCGCCTCGAGATACACCGCATGGAGGCTCGTAAAGCGCAGATCGCACGCCAGCAGGAGCAGCTCATTCAGGCTCTTGAGCAGTCCGTGCAAAAGTAAGACACACACCCGTTTACTTACTCAAGTCCCTCTATCAGCAAATCGACTATGAAAAGTGCTGAGTGAGTTCAGTAGGGGAGCAGGGCTAATTGATAGCGAAACCACCTTTTTCTAATAATGATCAGACTTTTAACATTCCCTTCTGAACTTATGACTGAGTAATCGGGGCCATGTTTATTCATGCAAAGCAAAATTTAATCATCATCAGCTCATGTTCATGATACTCGCCTAAGATTGCAGAATGAGTTTCATCTGAAGATTGGAAAAATGCCTTAAGCAAGATTATCTGGAGACCATTTTAAGCCAACAATCGTCTGTAACCTTTTTTGGTGAGGACACTCGAAATAACACCTACTTTAGTAGGGGTTGTTAGTATTGACCCCAATAGCTTGTTTAGGCTTCTGCGAAATTTCTGTATTCAATCATTAGAAGGTATGGGAATTTCACCATTCGTTTCAGACGCGACTCCATCATAACACGGAATGAATGCGCTAAGTCCATAAAGGCAAAAGAGACATTGACGAAGAATACACTGCTGCGTGAAATAGACGATCTCCGTGGAAAGGTTCTGATTTCAGAAAAGGTGCGCCTAGAAAGGGAATGAAAATATCTGAAATGTTTTATCAAGCCATGTTAGGCCTTGCTTTATATGCAGCTCTCAATAATTTAGTCTAAGGAAAATCGATTGACCAAGCTTCTTCCACTTCTGAGTGAAGAAGAAGTGTGCATCTTTTTGCTCACTAGACCATCAAGGAGTTTGATGAGGAGATAGGCAATTTGGAGAATGAGTCAAAGATCCTGGAGAGCGAGCTGGAGATGAAGTACTGCTCCTGCGAGACGATTCGCAAGAAGTCGGTTGAACTGGCTAGACAGCTGCAGCAGCTGGCTGAGTATCGGCAAAAGGTACCTGCATTTATATGCACCCATCACGGCTCTTTTTTTCAAGCCGTTCCAAACGTCATTTTTGCATCCTAGTACGTCTCGAGTTTTGTCCAAAAGTGTGTTACAGTATGAATGCTACAACAGTTTCAATGGCTACATATCTCAGCAGTAATATGATACGTAAAATGGCCGAACTTTTGAGACTGTCATTCTGTTGGAACAAACGATATGTCTTATCTCACAATAAGTTGTATTCAGAGAGTAAGCAGTAAGGGCTAAGCAGAAAAGATGGTTTTTTGTAACTTGGTGATCCACTGTCATCGATGCTGGTAATCAACGTCAGGAAGCTAAAACTGTTTTTGCAAATTGGAGAAGTAATGTTGTGCACCCAGTCGTCACCTTTTGCTATTCGGTAAAATCTTTGTACAACGTAAGGAAGAATTGAACACAAGACCAACAATTGGGAGTGCAGGTATATTTGATCTGACCGAGTTACCTCGCAATGTGCGTCCCTTGCGTCCGTCACGGCCTTTAATGACGTGGCCTCCAGTATCCGGAGTATGTCCAGTATTTAGATGTTATGGTAAAGATGGGCACTAATCAAGTCGTTGATAGGGCTGATGAGTTTTGTTCAACTGTCTTTAATCGGTCTGCTTGGTGGTTGGGCAACGGTGAGAAGAAATCACCGGGTGTTGACGCACAGGCTTTTATAAGGCCAACAGATGTAAAAATTGGCTGATCCAGTAAAGACTTCTGGTATGCATCTAGACTTGTGAAGAGCTACTCACGTTTGAATAAATTAATCGAATAAAAATCCACCCTGTTTCCTGCTCCAGAACTTAATAGAGCTGCAGATGCGCCAGCACGCGGCCCGCTACTGGGAGCAGGTGCTGGCGGGGCGCTACCGGCGCCTCTGCCCCACGCGGCAGGCCGCGCGGGCCGAGCGGGAGCGCCAGATAGGCCGCCTTCGCGCCCTCCAGGCCGTCGTCGACCGTCTCTCCTCCGACTTTCCTGCCGTGAGCCCCTCTCTCTACCCACTTGCAACTAGGTGGTGGCGATTATGGGCTCTTATATGGGCATTTAGAGGCCTGCTTTCATTAGTCAGATTTCAGCAGTCAACTGAGATGAGTTCACAATTTATATGATTTAAATAAGTAAAGGAGACTAGTTTAAAACAGAAATTCACACAAGTTGTCTGTTTTACATTTGGTCTTATAATTCTGCCATTTTGCGTGTAGAAAAACATGTACTGATCAGAAAGACAACTTGAACCTGCTTTAAACACAATAAACATACATAGGCCTACTAATAAACTTCATTATACAGATCAGGAGGTAAATCATAAACGTGGTAGTGGGTTTCTAATTAACTAATCGGGAGTGAACGGCGTCAGTCGATGCCCTTATTAGTTGGTAATTAGGTATGAGCTATACACAAGCACTGGGCCAATAATTACCACATCACACAAACCTGGAATATAAGCGGTTAATCTATATGGTTGCATAGACTTCTTCATTAAGATCTTCTGGCCTCTCAAATATTTGTATTGAAACCATTTATCTTTATACACAGATTACTTACGCCCATAAATAAAAGCATTTTTTTCTGAAAAATAAGATGCTTTTATTTCTTTCGCTGTTTAGATCAAGCATGACCTTGCTGTGGTTTGGGAAATTCTGAACGAAAAATTGGACCAGGAAGCGAAAGGTGTTCCCCTATTATCATAGAAATGGATCAAACCAACAAGATCCTTATCTTCATAATTAAATTCAAATAAATACTCTAGAGCAACGCTGATTTATTTATGCCAAAGAATAAAAAGCGTGCAAGCGCAAGATTTTTGTTAGCTAAGTAAGAAGGAATTTCTTGATTTCGGGGTTCAAGAAAGGGGACGTGAAATTGATCTGACGACAATTACTTCTGCACATAGATTATCTCGTGCTCTTCAACAGTCCGGATATCTCGTTCAAGGTCATTCAACTCATTTTCTAGCCGTTGTTTCTTTGATTTCTTGTGGATTGTGTCTATGATCACGGACAGGCAAATATACTCCTTATAGACTTCAGCATGCTTTTCTTTGAGTGAGTTCAAAAGGTCCTCTCGCTCTTGCTGTGAGAGTCGTGGAACTTGTTGGTGAATAGCTGCTTCCGACTTGTAGCAGGCATAGAGAATATCATTTTGTTGCTTTTTATTCCTTCGAATTGTAATATATTTGGGAGTTTTCCCAAAGTCCTAGAAACAATAATCTAGTGGATTTACTTACCTTTTTATAGACAAAATGCCCTCTAAGCCCAGAGCCATTTAAGTTGAATTTATGACCATCCCTAGAATCAATTACATACGGTTCCGGCTTTCTGACTTCAAATAAAAGTGTATTCAGCTTATTCTGACTGATAAAATCTACCGCTCTATGATTCTTAGATGCGATTTGAGAGAAATGAGGTAGTGGTGGCTTCTTCCCAGGGCATATGTTTTCCTGATTGGATATTTGCACCTTCCTTTGAAAACTGCCACGCGTATGCGAGCGCAAAAAACGACTAGGATTGGGTTTCTCTGTTTCTGCCGAACCCATAGTTTTACATTGAGCTAGTCTGTGTTGTTTAAACTCTTCCTCTGCAAGGGGCCTGAATACGGATTGATATCTTCAAAGCTAAAGTCGAGATTATAGCGATCTGTACCTTTTATGCTTGAGTGTATACGGAGGTGGAAGAGGAAGAAGATTGTAGATGGATTCCATACCATTAAGGGAAACTTCAAGGAAGATATATACAGTAGCCCCACTCAATCATTTTTATAACATAAAGTAAAATTTTGAGTGGTATGAAACTGAATAATAAACATAAAAATTACCTGTTATCTACAACTGCTACACTTAAATCTGAGTTGATCCCTTTGTAGATGCGCGATATAGTTACTGTAGCAACTTACGCCAAAATGACCTACAGTAAACCAATAAACAAGATTTACAAAATCCGATTAAATAATTAATTAAACACAAAAAAGGTTTTTTATTTCCGCTTCTTAAATAACACTAATTTGCGCTGTGACAATTCCATCTATATAATGTCAGAGTTTATATATTCATAAATAATCGCAAGGCCCCGTCGACTATTTTTAACCTAAGAAGATCCCCAATAACTGAAAGTAAATAAATTCATGAAACTGAAAGCACGGTGCAGAGTATTTTGAGAATTCTTATCCTGACGAGTTTGGACAATGTTTAGTTTAGTGTTTTGCCTTGAAATCAGGTTTATCAGAATCTTGAAGCAATCTCAATCATGAGACCATGTGCAAAAGGCCACATTTTCCTTTAGCTCGCCACTTACATGAATGATTAGGGAAAAACATTTTTGACGTAACAAGTCCTCTTAGGTAGCTGTAAAGTCAACTTAAACCAGACAACACTCCCTTCCCTTCATTCAGGGAAATTAGTCCACCCTGGAGATTGAACCTACCCATTCCCAGCACCTGGACAAAATACTACGATGAAAGTATGCGCTTACAGTCCTCAATACGTCTCATATTGTCAACACATTCTTCTGGTATCGGGCATTCTCATCCAAGACTCGACTCATGACCCACGCTAGTTTTTACTTGAAATACTTCAACGAAGGATATAAGAGGGAGCATACAATGAAGATGTGAGTGCTATTTTATTCCAATACACACAGTGAAACATATCAAACTCTATCAATGCCCCGCTCCGGCGACGGCAAGAAGCACAGGTTGTAGGGCACATCGGGCTTCCAGAAGTTCTCCTCCTTCCAGCCGACCCAGCCCTTGCCCAGGATGCTGGGCGCGTGGCCTGGTTGGCCGGTGTAGTGAGGATCGAGCACGAGGTAGCGCGTGGCGTCATCGCCCCCGTCGACGCTAGGGGCGATCGAGACGCCGACGATCGTGTGCGCCAGCTGCCCGCCGCCCACCATTACCGGCCCACCGCCCGCTGCAAAATGCTCCGTCAGCACCGCGGCCGCCGTAGGGCCGAAATCGCGGCCCCGAGACACTGGCAGAAGACGACACTGCACCCCGTAGAGGTCTTCCAAGCAGAAACTCACCTGTCAATGTAAAAGGAAGGCCGTCAAATTATCAGCAGAACTACGCTTGGCCTCCAGGGCAGGACAAGGCATTCTGGAGCCTAGCGAAGGACCTATTTTCGAATACATGGCATTCATCGCACAAGGCTAATCCCTGCAAAACTCCTCATCCATTAGTGCTGAGTCACTTTCCTAAAGACCTTTTTTTGATGAGAGCCTGTTGGAAACTCACGAAAGGTCCAGGCCTCAACCCAAGTTGGCACACACAGAAACTCAAGGCACAAATCAAGTGACTCAACTTCTGGCAATAAACGCATCCTTCGAACATAGACAAAAGGCTATCAAACAGCGCTGTGATTTGGGGTCTTTACCTTTACACCGCATATAATCTGGCACCCACTCTGGACACACGCACCGTGGACACTTAGAAAAATCTGAGGGCATATCTATAAATTACTACTTAAGCCGTGATTGGGTGCAGTCGAAGAACTCTTTACCCTCTACTGCCTGTTTTGTGTTAAATAAGTCTTCCTGTGGTTTTAAGGAGATATAAGTTTGAGATAAAGAAATTTCTAAAATGCCATGCACATATGACCTGATAGCATAATTCTGTCCCACTCTAACGATGGCATAGAGATAAGGCAGATTGGATTAGAGCTTTAAACTGATCGAAAATATTAATCGACCTAATAGCATAGAATTCAACCAGTTATCCAAATACAGAGCGTGCTTTCATTAAGTCAATAGCTTCGTTAATGTGAAGATACTAAGCGGGATGAATGGGAAATAAATGGGTTTTGAAATTGAAAGTTACCGCGGTGCACGAAAATCGCACACACTTTAAACAGCTTGTTAGTAAAAAAACACTAAAAAGTGTATTTAAACCTGCTTCGATACCTGAAATGTTAACGAATTTCCGGGGTGGACCGAAAGCAAGGAGATACGTGAGACGATAATGCCACTTCCTAGTCGTAACTTTGAAAGCTGGGGCACGAAAGTGGCCGACAGTAATTTTGCCAGGCAGCTGAAAACGCCACCGAAATCAGGTGAATGAACTCGCCTCGAGAGAGCCAATCCACTGTCGCGAACCGATGAAATTGGCCTGCTTGTCGCCGACTCTCACCAGGGTCTCCTGGATCTCGCGGTGGGAGGGGAGAGGCCGCAGCGGTGAGACGAGGCCCTGCCACAGCAGCCACGAGGCCAGCGTCTGCAGCGAGCGGTACGCACATCCCCAGTTCTTGTCGTCAATCCCATCCTTTATTGAGTGGAAGAACATAATACTGAATTACAAAATCAATAACGCATCTGGTTCGTAGCTTAGGGGTTTGTTAATCATCGGTGCCTCGCAATCTCTTCTAAACAACTGACTGCTTCTGCATCCATCCTTCTATTTACCACCAAAACGACACATCTATGGAGGTTAAAGTAAATTCATATTATTGCGCAAGCATATCCTCCATCAATTCCGTGTTAACTGGCTCGCCTGGGTTTAACAGGCTACGGACCTGAAGATAGTGCTTGTAGGTGTATCTGCCACGAATGATTTCACAGGAGTGCTGGGTTCCGTTGGAGCTCCGGTCAGCAGCGGAGGAGGGGAGGAGGAGGTGTGGCGAGACCAAGTTTTCATCGTTGGGACCGAGAAGGCGCCTGAAACTGCGCGAGGGAAAAAGCGCCAGGCCACGTCGCAGAATCGGCTGCTGTGGCAGGCCCAGTCCTACGACGAGAGGGAAATATTTATTTAACCTATACTAAAGGACGCCAATTTCAGGATCATTAAATCTGATCAATCACCGGCTGTGTTCTCGATACGACTAGATTTGAGTGCTAGTACCTGATGCCATCCCTCTTTACCTACCCAAACTTGGCACCAGGGAGAGGTAATTTTCCTCCCACATCATCAGTCAATTTATATTTATGTACAGTCACACAGGAGGACCAAGAATAGCGCCTTAGATACACGAGGAATTTGCTATTGATAGTGACAGTTGAGCTGCTTGATGTGGAAAACGCTTTCCGAGAGTTCGATTAAGAAGTAAAATGAAAATACTACACTTGAAAATACTTGGACTTCAAAAAGAACGTTTGTATAGTATTGGTATTAAGGGCAATATAAAAGTTATAAAGAGAAAGACCAGAAATTTAACCCCACTACACCAAAAAACCATTGTTTGCCTTTAGGCTATTCATACACGTTATACCAGCTCAGAGTTACTAACTGCTGCATGTTTACAAAGGAGCAAATACAAATAACAGTAAATGAGATTAATAGAAACAACGAAGACAAAACTCACTTCGATGCAGTTCTTGTCGCAATTCAGTCTCATTATTACGAGCAGGGGGATAGAAAACACGGATTAGTTGATTTTCATAACGGAAGTAGTAGGCCGTTAGACTTCGAGGAAGGGTATTTTCTTTGTGTAATATAGATACTAAAGCATTCAGATAGGCTGTCAAGTAGGATTTCACTTGATCCTGAATAGAAGAACATAGATTGCTCTCAAGTTCATCGGCAGTAATGGAGAAAAGAGCGTCGACTTTGAGGTGATGTGATTTGACGGTACGATTTTGTGGAGGGGATCTAATTTCAGCTCGAGGACTAACGTCTTTGGGGTTGAAGTCCAGGTTAAAATGGCCTTGGAATACTAATGGTTCAGAAATGGACAGGGAACTCATATGCTTTTTAACAAGGCGTTTAACTTGATCAATTGCTAATTTCGGCTTTGAATTAGAAATATAAATGTCTTCGTGAACAAAAATAAGGGAATCAAGAGCTTCAACCAAAGTATTGAAAATCTTTCGAAGCCCACGCTCATTATACGCCAACGCATGAGATCCGTAGCGGATAAGAATACGGAGAAAAATAACTCCGTTAGTAGTAATTATGGAGGAATGTGCCAAATCCATTAGAATCTAGACAGGAAAAAAATCAACCTACAACACATGCATCACACTTGAATCAGCTAAATAAACATGGTTAAAGTAGGATGAATGAATTATATCTATGGCAATTATTAACACTTACCTAAAATTCATGGACCTCCTAAGTGTACACGCACAAAGAACGTCGCACACCTATGATTGGCTAAAGAAACCATCATCGAGACCAATTGGAATTTAGATTGCAATGTTTCGACCAAATGTATCATATCTAGTTATTACCATCATTTCGTTATTTTTCATGAATTGCCGTTTAGTTTACCTCAATTTAACGATTTTAAGCTTAGGGAGAAAATTTTTAAAGAAATGTTTAATTTTTGCAATCGGTTTACCATTTTCTTCACAGGTTTGAATACATTTGATTAATTTAGCTTAGATACTGAACAGTAGAATGAACTCAAGAATATCGTTTAATATTATCTGATTCAAATATGGGTGAAATATCCTGCACTTACATAACGAAATATTGCTGATAAGGGAACCTAAAATCGATCGTGATAAGGCAGAATGGCCTTGTTGCAGTATAACGGGGAATCTAGTGGATGAAATGCTTTTAAATTGTCATTACCTGACACTTGAAGGAAAGTAGCTTTATATCGATGGGTTGAATGATATTATTTGTCGTTTCTAAGCTGGGCTTGCAAACGGTTATTTGCAGTATTTACCACCCAATTCTCGAAATCGCTACTTCCATATGACTGGTACTCAATAAATGCTGGCTGAGTTTAGCTATTTTACTAGCTACTATGTTTCAATTCAAAAGATATGCCTATTAAAACAATACTGTCCCTCCGGGTGTGTGGCTCTACAATTTCATAGTGGGTATTTCATACAAAGTAAGTGAACTTTGCTAGAGAAGGTGTGAATATACGGCGAATTACTCACTGGCATGTCCTGATGAATATAGGGTGGGTAGTTAATGGGTGTAAGTGGACGGCTCGAAACAAGGTGCCTTTTGACCTAAATATTTAGATTTGGGATAACTATGCTAACTATTCCAAATCCCCGAAAATCTGAAGCCCTTGAATCCTAGCCTTGTTAATTCACTAGTGTCGTCGACCAAACTCTTTGGGCACCAGGTAAGTTTAGGATATAGGATTCGAGTTAATAGCAATTGTGCGAAAGCGATCCAGAAGCTGGCAATGTCTACTTTCTCTTTCTCTTGCTTCCAGATGGATTTGTTAATCACAATGCTCCTAAAGGAATGCAACCCAAAATCATCTTTTGTACCTGGTCTTTTTAGCTCTTAGGGCTGGCTGGAACCCTTTCAAACAAAAGGAGACATTTCAATACTTCGAAAATCAACCGTTATTATATGAAGAATCACGATTCTATTTCTCTTGTGTATTGGCTATAATTTTGTAGATTGATGGAGCTGTGAGAAGTGGTGATATAAAGCGCGGCTCTGATGACCCCTCCCACTGATAATCCCTTGTATCAGGTCTTTTGAATAAAGAAAACCAGTGACCTAATTTTGTACCTAATTAAAGAAACAATGATCATCGTACTTCCCTTAAATATCCATAAATTCCTTCCATCTATTACAAAGCCTATTAATACCTTCATTATTGTAAAAGCCTTTTAGTTTTTCCTTATTAGAAGAACTCACAAATTTCAGTGCCAATCTTTCCCTTCTTTGCAAAAAATCCTTTTTCAGAATGATTTTGTAAACTACTAAATAAACAGTAGTCAGAGGAAGAAGCTAGATTTGGGAGAATAAGGGGGATGAGGAGTTTCCATCCGACCAAGTCTTTTAATTTTTAGTGGCTTGATTCTTCTTGATGAAACAGCCAGTTACAAGTCTATCCACCAAAAGAGGTGAAACCAGCGGGATTTGAGCTGATTGTTTTCGGACACCCATTCATGAGCTTAATAGCGAATTCTAAATAAACTAGTGAAGCTTGATAAGCTTCTTCAAGTTCTCCTTCAAGAAGCTTACCAACAAACTCAAATGGACGGCGGGTCGATCGTGATCTTAGAGGGTGAAATCTCCACCTCTGGATTTCGCACACTATTTTCCTCAACCACGTTCTCCACGTTCATCTGCATGTACTGAGTGAATGTTTCTAGCCGTATCTGCTGCTGAGTTGATATTCTTTAACCTTTAAAACATTATTGAATCAAAAGATGGTTCTTGGGAACTTCCTTGTTAGAAAGGTCTTTATCAGGCAAATTTGCATTTTATTGTTCTGTAAAATACATTTGACCTTTTTAAATTCACCTAAACTTAAAATAAGGTACATCTCCTTTAGACAATCCAAAATACTCTATAAATTTCGTCCAATTTAATAAAAAAACAAACTTAGAACCTATTGGATGACCCAAAATGTTCTGATTAAGTGAAATGGTATTTCAAATAGGCTGGTTTTATGTGATTGTGATGCATAATTTAAAAGGGAAAGAGTCTGTCTTTATACCACTTGGACTGATTCACGCAGAAGTATTAGGCTTGATTAGTTGCTTGACCTATTTTGCCTCACAACATACGTCTGCAAAATACAAAAGATATTTCGAATCTTACGAATAGGTCCAGTTTTCTATGCATTCAACGCCTATATTATGTTAGCTGTGTAAAAATGGTCGGGTTTTGAAATGGTCTCTAATTTCAAGCGTTTAGGTGTTGTTTCGGGGTTCGATGACTGATTAGAGTTAAGTATCCGGTCTTTTTTATTGTCATTAATTAGAAAGGCAAACCGTTTTTAAATGTTATTAATCTTTAATTAAACAGTTTCGAAATCTACACGAAAATACCTGTGGTACTTATAAATAGTTAGCTGTATATTATACGAAGCAAAACAGGTAAATTAAGAAGAAACGAGAGCCAAACAAAGATTGGTTCTGAGGGAACGAACTGACCTAATCTGTTTTTTTATGTTAGTGTGTCCTTTATGATACTATGGTAATCAGAGCTTATCAGACCAAATTGCAAGGAAGGAAGCGTAGTCTGTAGCTTTGATTACCAGTACCCAAACAATGGAGGAAAAATAGATCATTTTCAGAAGTATCGAATCGTTATGAAATAGGATCCTTTCATGAATGAGTCTGCGTGACTAGAGGAAGACAACCAGTGCATTAGTTAAGCACGAAGACGCATAGCAGAGTTAATGGTGACTGTGGGATGCGAGTAAGTGTCGTAAATTAGGGCTGACAAATGACCAGCATGGAATGCAGTGATCTTCGAGCTTACCAGGCACATTAAAGTACAACAGATGGCGACTATGCATGCTATGCGTTGAAAATTGGGGTTTTCTTGAAAATACTCAGATATTAACCAAAAATGAGGTGTGTAAAAGCTTAATGAATTTCTGGGATTGAATAGACTTGTCAAAGCATCGTACAACAGTTAATGCAGAAGAAGCTAGTAATAGAAGTGGGCAAAATAATTATGGTGTACGAATCTTCTTTATGAGTTACCACTGTGGGGTGCTGTTTTTTGAGGCTTTAAGTACGAAAGTATCAGCAAATTGACGCAGCGGGGGTGGGAAGTGATGAATGGGACCCAGGCCTCAGGATACATTGCACTTTAGCTAATGATCGACGCTCATGGCTCATGGGAACGGGGTGAGCACACAGAGTCGTTTTTGCACAGGGCAATCAAAACCAGTTACTGTGAGCAGATAAGTAAGACCTCCCGTTGGTCGGGTCTACTACTATCTAAAATCGGATTGAGAAGCGTCATCGTTGAGAGTCTCAATGTGCAAGTAAAATTAATCTGTAAATAGTTGCTCATGCGGTGGTATACGTCAAATATCCTCATTTTTTCTTCTCGATTCTTCGTTCTTAAAAATTGCTCAAATATATGAGATATTCATTGAAAGTTCAATTGGCAAACAATGAATCCCATGAAAATACGTGAATTTGAAGATTTTTGGGATTTGATTCCTACAAGTGAGTAAACTAATGAAGATTTTTTGTCAGAAAAATTGGTTAGTATACAGGATGTATCTTGAGAGCATAGTAAGAGTTACTGCATTTATCATCGAGTGATTAGTATAGAATTCTTCTCATGACGACGATTGGGTATCGACCATCTGTGAAGTTGTACTCGACCATGAGAGTGGATCAGCGGGATGATTAGTTAGGGCCATTAGAAATCGTCATTCAAGAAGTTACGTCATGGGCTTAAAGCACTGTGTTTTATAATCATAAAGGTGTACATAGGAAATTAGCGAAGGACGCTATCGAGCAAGGAAGTATCACCCACTTCAGTGGCTGTATCGAATCCAAATCTGCACAGGTGGAGGAATGGGTATCGTATTTGTAAACTAAACACATGTACCGACAATAGGGAATTTTGCCTTATTTTGCCCCTTCCTTGACCTTTTTATTCTCAAATAAATATTGTGTATAGTCAAATGAATGGTGAGTAGAAAATAGTATATATATATTTTAATTAGGGGCACGTCCAAAATGTATGGGAGCGTAGTAGACGGTGAAAATGCATTTATTTCGTCTTCAGAGGGATGCAAATTAGGATTTGAGGTCGAGACAGGTTGATGGAAACCTATATCTTGCCTTGCTCATTAGCAGCAAAGATTTACGGCTGGACCGTTTTTCGCTCTTTTAGACTTCTGCTTGGAAATGCAAATAAAGGGTGGAAGTGTTAAAAAATGTGAAAAGATACACCTGGATGCTAAACTGCTTTGATCAAAATTACAAAAAGAGACCATATTACAAAAAATATGCTAAGGGAGCTTCATATGATTTTAAATTTTGCTTAGTAGAAAAATTAGTTTGGAACATCGGTGGCTTCATAAAATAAACTCGACTTGCTTTATAGGATGATTCGTGCAATTCCAGATTGTCCTCATTCAGCTGAAAGCCACATTTCTTTAGAAAATTTACGATGTGAACTAGCATACTGCCGGCAATTGCAAGAAAGTAGTGATCTTCGCATTCTCTCCAAGTTCGGCAGGCTGCGTCAGCTAATCACTATTAATCGTCTTATGAAATGTCAGTATTTATTTCCACGGCGTCCTCCCATCTACGGAGCATTGGCCTGTAACTTTAATAGACTTCACTATAAGACGCTGAAAAGTAGAGAAACTGGAATGATAGTTATGATCCAACCGAAGCCAGATGTTAAAGTAGATGCGCAGATTTATTTTTAGGTGGATATGCAATATTCGGAATGTATCTGAAAACAATAAATCTTTCACGTAGAGTGAACTCGTACAATTATGGCTTTGACGATTGAGTCCTCAAATGCGACCAAGAATAATTTTTATAGAATCATATGTACAACAAGACACAGGGTGCTGATTTTCTCATTCTCATTTTTCTACCAAGTAATTAATTTCCTTAATATGTTAAATAAAACCGTGAAGTAAAGGGGCCGATGTAAAAACAAAAAAAAAAGAATTTAATTCATGCACTGGCTTGAAGAATAATTCTGCGCTTCACTTATAAAGTTCATAATTGCATAAAAATGGCCTCATTAATTTCTACATAATCATCTTTTAATGCCAAAATGAGTATAAATTGCTAATTCTTCATGTGGTTATTCAAATTTAATGCATTTATACACGGTTGATTCATGTTCATTACCACAATGAGAAAATATTATATAATAAATTATAGTAACATGAAATATTGCTACACAAAAATCACTTCGCCTTTGCCTGATGTGCCAGATTTTCAGTTGAAGGAGTTTCGTCGGCTCAAAATTACTGACTTCATCGCGGCAAAGCAGAGATTTGTTTCACGAAATTCCCCTTTAGCTGATTAGAAGGCAAAACCAAGCTTATAAACATCATCGCCATCAAAAAAGTACTTAAAACTGATGGAAACGCACATTCAAAAATGAAATTTGATGAATATTAATTTTGCTAAATGGAAGAATAGAAAAAAATGTTTAATTTCTATGAAGTTAAGGAGAGTGATGACAAAACTAGAAATTGTATTTCAAGGGTTTTTTATCTTTAAACAAAACTTTTAGCATAGTATTTAGTTTATTCAAATCTTCTAAAATGGAACTTTTTCCCTCTTTCGGTGATATTTAATGCAGTTGCTGTTAATTCAAATGTTTGCAGTTGAAGAAATATATATTTCAAGGTCGTATTGCAGGCAAATTGGAGTTTACCTAGTTTAAACTTCTTTCATGCCTCAAATAACTAAAATCGTAATGAATTCTACAGAATTGTGTTACTTGTCATGCATGCGGTACCTCTCTACCAAACCTTGGTGTATTAGCTCAGTTACACATACTAGAGGGTCCATGCAACCCAAAGTACTTTAGAAACGATGGAGAAATTTATGTCAAGTGACCTCGTGTAATTAAATAATTATAATTATATTTAACATTAGGTAAACAATTGTGAGAAATAATACCTATCAGAAACACATGTTCCTGTCCACCTGCATCCGTCAAGGGGGATCAACAGCCGAGGTCAAATTATCTACGTCGGACCCGTGCTTCCAGGTTGTTTTGGTCCAAGAAAGATTACGACCTTGAGAGCATAGCCATGCGCGGTTTACGTGGGCACTAAGCACTTCTCTCCTGACAAAGGATTGTGTTGTAGTATGATTTGAAACAAAAGATAAAACTTCATCAATACTTTCGTCATCATCAATCACGAAATTGAAATTACAATGATGGCTCGTCCTCGGAATCCCTTCGCAGTGGACCAGAAATAATTCAGAGGAAAGTGTATTCAAATAGTGCGAATTTTTGGGGACTAAAGTCAAGGAGAGTAAAGTCCACAGCAGTCATTTCTTTGTTTCTCATGTTGAGTGAGTAAGAGAAGTAATGCCTGGCCAAGCACTAAAGTGGTTTGTAGCTGGGCAAAGCGAGTCGGTGGTGAATGGAGGAGGAGCTTTTTCTTCCTGGGATTAGGCGATAGGTCTATAACTCTGCTGAGCAAGTTGTTCAAGTGGTTCACCTAGCATAACTAGATTTGGGGATAGAGTGAGGACAACAGTTAGCTATTTTCCCATAAATTGAACTGAATAAAGAGAACAATACACAGAACATTTAATAAATCCAACAAAGGGCTAAGGATTTCAACTCATTACCTCATTCAAAATCTCCTATTGATCAAGGGGCAGTTGATGCAAGTCACTTAATTTGTTTGGGCTAAATACTAAAGCACTCGTTAACTTCTTCCTAGATTGGATTCGTTTTGATAAAAAAGAGCTGACGTAAATCCAAATTTTCCAAATATACCTGATTGCGAGATTGTCGAAAAAAAAATTTTCGGCATATTTTTCACTTTACATAATTGAATATATTCAAACAGGGTAATTAATCCAATAAATCGAGAGATAGACATATCCATTTTATATTCAAACTAAAAGTTATTTTTTCAAGCACAAGATTTCATCTGCTTCTTCCTCTAAACTACTTGATTATTAGCTTAAATTCAGTTTGTAATGTGCTCTCTGTAACCTCTACCAAAAAATTAAAACCTATGTATTCCTGATGGATGAATTGTATAATTAAGAAAATATTGATAAGGATTTTTAATTTTTTGTAATATGGTTTCCCAGCTGACGTGTCACAAGTTAGTCTGGCAGCGTCGCATTTAGTTTGGTGACTAGTGCCTTAATGAACTTTCAAATAGCTTCACTGCCACAGTACAGATATGTTAATTTCGACCTATCCACTTGATGACAGAGTGAGCTTAATAAAAATGCCTACTCCAAAGCCTGAAATGGGAATATCTAGGAGTAAAAATCGTCGCACTTATTATAAATGATTGGAGCAGAATTTTTTCATGAATTTCTGACGTAAATACAAACCGTTGTTTTCTTTTATGGTAAATTGTGTTGACAGAAACTGTCAGACTCATCACTCTAGCTTTTAGAGACTTAACAGCCTACGTGTTTATAAATCATTTAAGATTACGTTAGTTAAGTGGTTAAAAGTGCACAACTACTTGGCGATTTCGACTTTTTTCTTTTAATATCGCAGTGTCCTCCATCATACATTTAATTTTTCAATTTAAATTCAGAAAAGTCTGTTGCAGCCACTTTCGATCTATCTGATATTAAAAATGTGTTAAAACATTATGAAAATCACCATATTGTGCCAATCACCATGCTCCATATCATAGGCGAGGAAATCAGAAATAGAAATTTTTTCAAATTTAATAGCCACAAATCCTGTCAAATCTGAGCAGCTGGATGTTCATCTCATGCCCAAATTGTTTCATATTTTGTAGAAGGTTAAAACACATCTTAATGCCAACCTTGTAGTTGAAACAAGCCCACTGATTATGGTAAAATTTTGTGTCTTTGACTGCCTCCTTGAAGTGCTTCATCAAACAGATCTGCCGACTGTGCACTTGGACGCATACAGCATTCACATAAACAGGCAATATAGGGCCTGTTAAACAGGTGCCAATATTACTGTAGGAGAAAAAGGTAGGCGCAGAGCACCGGCTCCAACTGAATATTACAAAGAGGACCATCGAAAAGATATTAAGCAGATCTTTTCAATAGCTGTCGTTTTTAGGTGTGATGATGATGATGATGATGACGGTGGTGATGGTGATGATGACGACGGTGATGATGATGATGATGCATGCATACATACATACATATACAATACGGAAACATTTCACGAATATTTCAGCTAATGTAAACTAGGTCCAGCCGTCATTAGAAAATTTGTCTAAATTAAAATCCATTTTTCTCACGCAAGATTTATCGTAAAAAGAGGAGCTTCTTTTTGGCACCAGGCCCCACTAGCTCCCCAAAAACGGAATTCGCTGTTAAGTCGAGGCATAGGTGGCAGGAGATGGTGGTATGTAGTCGACATAACTACACTTAAGAGGATATTGTCGGATTTGATCAATTTACTTCAAACGCGACACATCAAAGGAATCCCGTTCAATTGATCAGTCAAAGGCAGAGAAGTGGATAAGACACTACTTTTTCTGGAACATCAGTCACCAATTTCACCACAGCTTAAAGGACTTTAAGTTATTGAAGAGGCAACCACGTGTTAGAGCATAAAGTGGTAATCATATCACCCACTTTGAGGGTGAAATCCGGGTGGATCTTTATCTCACAAGGGTGGCGAACACATGACTAGACACACCCCTCTAACTTGCGATTGGCAAAAATAGATGCTTCTTAATGACTTAAATCAATCTTTCACCCATTACCCTGTACAAAAATAGATTAAATAATGAAAGCACAGAATAAAGAGCCCCATTGCACCAACAGATTTCTGAGTTCCAGTTGGCGCTCACACTAATCATCTATCAAATTATTGCGGAATCAATAAATTAGACTTTCGAAATTCCTATCTTGTGTTTTACGGTTTATGTTCTATCCATTTCTTTGTTTTACGTAAACGAAAATAAAATGTACATCTTTAGTTTTGCATTTTTTGGCTGATGTATGGGGAAACAAAAAACCGCTTTGGCTTACATCTTTGCTGCTAATGCGGAGGTCCATTAAACTGTCTCAAACTCGATTCCTCATTTACATCCGTCTGGAACCGAAAGAAATGAATTCTTTTCTTCGACTAAAGTACTTTTCGATCATGTGGCCCTGGTCAATTAAATTGAAATAAATTGGGATATTTCTGTATTTCCTTTTCTGGCCATCCAAAAACTGAATATAATATAGGTGGTATTCCTTTCCATGGTAAGAATACACAATAGGGTATGCAAAAACTTTTTCAGAATTTTCCGAGGAATTTGAAAATAAATGGAACTCCTCAATTTAGACTCAGTTAATGTGGGCATCGTCAATACTCTCTCTCCGGATGACACTCCATTCATCTGTAATACATACAACGTATATTTGCAAAGTTTAATGATGTGATTCCGTTTATAAAATCTGCTGACACTAATTTATTATATCTAGTCTCAAGTGCTTCATAATCATCAACCTGTGGTGAACAATTTCGGACAAACTGACTTTTTGGCAGAATTTTCAAAATCGTAAAGTCGTAGACATTCAAATACGTTGCCATAAGATATTAGTGGTAGTGGTCGATAATTCGGTAAAACTGGGCATTCCAAGGAGGTGATGCATCTAATATTCACTGAGCAGCTAGGTAGCGTCGAGTCTCAACCAAACGTTGTTTCATCTGATCTTCAATGAGCATACCACAACACATTCCTCTGTTCTACCTACTTATCCACCCCTCTTCCACTCCCGGTTATACTCACAAAGGACTCGTGATGTGCAGACGCCCAGCTGCATACACAGTCGCACCCATGTGTTTCTGTTGCGTGTGAAACACACTGTAATATCCTTATTTTCGCCACACAATGCCTTCTCGAGATCAGTTTGACAGTCTCTTCGAGACCAGGAAAAAGGGTTGGTTGAAAAGGTTTGAAATTTCATAGACTTGGGAACTACGTTATTGTTTTCAAAGAGTTTACCCAAAATAACCACCAGCGTTAGTAGCGTCTATTACAGCATCGATCCGGCGCAATCCAGAAGCTAGAGCATTCCTATTTTGCACTTCCCGTGGAAGGATGGAACTCCCCAAATTCTGTTGTATTTCTGTTGTCCGTTAACTGGACTTCTGTGGTGCAGAGAGCACGGCTGTTGGTTTCTCTCAACACAGCCCTAGGGGAGTTAGGAGGACAACCATTGAGAACTGACCTACTGCAGTCAACTGACAACCAATTTGAATTCTTCCCAAAGCGTGGCCATATTTTGTTGGTCACCCTATCTATCGTACAGAGCTGAAGTACACTTGTGGGTGATTAAGCATCTTACTTGAACCTAAGATCACCCTACATTTTTCCCAACATTTCTTAGGGATAATCATCGTGAGCTGCTATGTCTCCAACTACTTCTATTCTTAGCCTCGTAAACTTCATACCACTGGATTGTTTTCACAGAGTTAACAATAAGCAGCCACCATTACCCTACAAAATGTATTCCAAAATTCTGCCATTGCCTCATTTAGTCTATGTGAATCATTCAAACAATTGTTTCCACTATGCTTCGAGTATATCGGATGCACTGGTTGCCTTCATTGAGTTATACAGTGCATTTATTACTATAGTTGATTTTATACGGAACTGATGTTTCTGAAGATGATTCTCTTCTCCATTCTTTGTGTACCTTCAAAAAACCATCATCAACTCACCAGCGCAATTTACGAGGAGGGATCCTGTAATTTTCTCGATCGTTTATCCCACCAAGCAAGCCGTTTGGTATAACGTATCCCTTTTCACTAAGTTAATTACAGACCAAAGCTCTAGAAGATTTTCCTGACCTTCAAAACCCAATCCGAATTTCGTACTCATCTACTGACGACAGAAAACAGAATGCTTCAGATAGAAAATGAAAAAGTCGCTAGTCTTTTTGATTGGCGAAAATCATTTTTAGCAAAAATAAAACGGCACGGGCTTCTTGTTGATTCTCTGACTTGATCTATACACCGCAGATTTTGGGTATTTATTACCACAAATTACAGTACGCGGAAAAAAACTCCCATTAATATTTATTGCAATAATATCGGGTATTTTGATAAATGGTTGATAGCCTCAAAAATCATATCAAATGATTTTCCGGGACACCTCATTTCGCTTGGTCTTATTATATCCTCGAAATCGCAAACATATTAACTAGTCACGCTGGTACACTTCAGAAGTATAGAAGAATATTTTATAATTTACTCATTCTCTATGAAATGAGTCACGCGGTCTGCAGTGATATCCTTTATTAGAGACACTATTAAACCTATTGTTAGAGACAGCATAAAGGTACCAAACATAGAACTGTACCTTGGGAGCTGTCTTTGCACAACTTTAAGCTAATGGATGAGATATATTGTTTCAAAGTAGCAAGCACTGCTCCTTCTAGCTAGCTTGAAACGATACATCCACCGGTAACCGTGCGCCAATGCTAATGAACTTTATGGAAAGCTTACATTCGAATCGTTCGTATTCAACATAGCATGAGGTTAAAAATGACCAATTGCAGGAAAATGAAATTCATAAATGTGAAATTCTTTATTTACCCAAAATCACTTGTTTAGACTCGCGATGTCGCACAAGTACTTTTAGGGCACCTTAAAAGTTGTCCACAAGTATTCGGACTACTAGGATGTAAGCTTTATTTTGCATAAAAATGGTCAACTCGTCCAGAGCGTGAGCATGTTTTGAAAAAAAAGGCCGCCAGTTTCTTGAGACAAGGAATGGCCACAGCAGCCCTCTTACAGTACTTGAGTCTGTTCAAGTAAATCACATGAGTAGCCTATATAAAAATAAATTTGGAAGAGGATTTTTCCATAATATTTAGACGGTTATCCAAGTTAACATTTAGGTGAATGGTGTCTTTATGAAATGCGTTAAAGAGTGAGATACTTCTAGCACCCGACATTAAGCATTGAAGTTATTAATTTAAGTGCTCTGTGAGTGAAAAGGGCATTCGACTGTGTAAAAGATTTAAATTCAGTTTCACACTTCTTTCGATTAGTACTCGCGACCATAATTGGAGTTGGCTAAAGCTATAAAGGCAATAATTATTAAATAAAGAAACCCATCACTTGATAAGTAATAAGCAGATTGTCGCATTTTGAATACTTTGCATTCTACAACCACAAAGTCAGCCATTCAGGTAAACATGAGCAAACGGCAGTGAAACCTTTTTTGCTGTTGCTGTTGCTGTTGCTGTTTTAAGTTCCTCAAAGTCCTCTGCTGTCCAAATTTTCGCGCAATTAAAAGTTTCATCGGTGCATTTGCGGAGGATTTGGAAACTGATTGAGAGCATAAAAAATTAATTTAGTGCAATTAAATTAGTGCAATACATGTGGAGAAAGCTATTAATTTAAATGAGCTATGTCAGTTTATTTGCAATTTTGATCACTACGTCGTTGTCACTTGGACCCTAACGTTTTAATAACGTTGGTTTTGTGATTTTTAAAATAAATTGGAAGGCATGGACACCCTTTAATACACATCTAGAAGTAACCCTTTTTGGAAGAGCATAACATGACAGCTTTGGGTAAATGGCGGTTTCTCATGTAAAATTCTATTTCTCAAGTACGCGGAACCAATCCCTAATTTGATTTCAATTAGGATGGGTATTTTCCACACAAATCAGCGATTCGCAATTGCTCTATTATTACGTGTATGCCTTAATATAAACTTCTGAAAACGGTTGCACCGGATGATTTGAATAGCCAACTAAATGCGATGGAGTGTGTCAAATTTTTTGTAACATTTACTAGGCTTAGCTCCTATAGGAATGATAAGGTTAATTGTCTCAGTTTAAGTTATCTAGCTTCTGGTCTTAGTAATGAGTCACGTTATCGTTCATAGGGCAATGGTGTCTTTTAAATTCATTAATGACAAATTCATAATTACTTAAAGAAAGTGTACATGCCTTTTTTGGCCACAAAAGGAAAACGCAACGTGTTAAGTAGGATCATCATCATCATAATATCTTTTTTATCTGGGATTCCAAATAGACTCACAAGCAGGTGAGTGCAGGGGTGTGATTATGACAATTCATTTGCAATGATAGTGTTATACGGATTGTGACAAGACGGCAACAGTAGTGGCAGCAGCAAAGCCCTTTCAACGCTTCCAGGCGGCAGCGTAGGAGCTGTCGTCGATGTCGAAACCATCGACAACCTCTACCTCGTCGATTTCTTCCTCCTCCAATTCCAGCTTTTCTCGACAGGGGTCGCAGATCCTCGAGCACAACTTGTTGGTAAAACCCACGCATTTGGCGTCCTTGTCACGGATGAATAGGGCCAGAACTAAGGCTGCAAGAGAAACGCGTAAGAGGTCACCAAGACCGTCAACTGACCTCCAGTTACCTCATCAGTCCCAATAATCAGCCTCTAGATTCTGTAAACGTGGTTAGCTTATATTTTCAGAAAAGCTAACTAGTCCCGAGTCTATAAAACCCTGTCAATTTCTATAAAATATACATTCCAACATCGCATGGCACTAGATGATACCTTTAATCAGAGTTCAACACCATGAGGCTTATGTTTTATACTCCATGACTGATTCAGATCGGCTTTCTCAGTCCCTCTGTAGTGGTCCATCTTCCCCTTCACCTATTTAAGTTTTTCCCATTAACATACCATCACCCTGGCCTCTGGAAGTTAACCGACGCCTTGATATTTTATTGGCAATTCCTCCAATCTTCTAATTCTACTCCTGGTGTTATAAATAGTCTCCTTATCGCACGATACAACTGCTTCGACAATAAAAATCGATGTTTTAGGTCAAAAACGTGGGACGTTTTCATTCACGGAAGTAGCGGCTGATTCTCGTATTTCGCCCCTAAAATGTGAACTGAGTTCGCGGTTTTCTCGGTTTAAATTACAAATAAATAGACTTGGTGTTTCGAACGTGATGAACGTAGATATTCAGTGAAAACATGAAAACTCTTTGCCGCAAAGGGGCTGCTAAATGACGACAAATTTCAGTCGATCGTTTACCGAGGAAGTTGGCACAAGCACATGCCGAGTAGATGGGAATCCATTGACCTTGGATTGAGAACTGTGACAGGACGGCTGCTGTGAGGAACGCACTAGGGCACTGAAGCAGAAAGAAATTATTGAGCCTTGCAAGCCCATTGAGATGTCGGTTCATATCTCACAAAAATCACAAACACTTGGTTTGTGAGTATAATCAATAAGTATCTTCTCTAGTCGCCGACAGCTTTGAAAATCCCACTTTTCATTACGTCAGGGCCCCGAAATGCCCCGCTGCCACCGGATGTTATGGTAAACGGCCAACTGACATCCAGAAGAATGACTCATCACAACTCACCACGGAAAAGGGGGAAAGGAGAAAAATGATTCAGCCTCCGACCGCCCTCAGCTTATTGCCCTCCACAGCCTCCCAGCCGAATCTCAGCTCTGGCGCGAATGCTAGTTCACTGATTGTGAACGAAGGATAAACTTTCTTACGGACCTTATCATTCAACCGCTTCAAATAATGCGAGCTTGCTCCTAAGGATATCCAGATAATATGATTTAGATTGCAGAAAGTTGTTAATGAGGAAATGTTTTGGCGGATTTGGCATGAACCGAAAACCTTGGGAGGAGTTTATTAGTGCATTCGAGGGGCCATCTCGGGTCAAAATGTAATGGGCGGAAAAACACCCGGGGCAGTCAAAATCTAAGCGACAAGGTAATTGCCAAACACGAAAATTGTTAAGCAGTGACGCACGAAGTGAGGAATTTGAGTAAGTGACGACCAAACCCTTTCTAGTTACCAAATCACCCATGGTATCTAACAGGTGGAGCAAACAGTCAGGGTTCGGTGATTTCTGCCAACATAGCCAACACACATACCTACCCCTAGCGTAGGCAATGGCATTTTCATTGGCAACCCCTTCTTTTTCCTAGCACCATATGACTAAATGAGACAACCAAAATATCGAAAGGGATGGGTCATTTACGTCAAAACACTAGTTGACATTGACGAGGGACTCACAACTACAGGTATGGCTTTAAAGTCTAGGTACCTTTGTTTTACTGCCGCGTAAACACGTAAATACATTTCCTGTATTTCATACCTACTACATTGGGCTGTTGCCCGATTTATGCAAAAGTAATTGAGCTGAAATACTTAGAAAACTGAGAAACTAATCGAGGATGTGGATGATCATCGCTTGTTGCATATAGGCTGTTTCAGGGTAAAAAACGTTTAGAAAACTCCTACTCCCTCTAAGTTTTCAAGCTATTGAAATACCCAGTTTTTGAATAGGTCTTCTAGGCTGGGTTTTAAAAATTAAGACTCACGGTGGCGAGGTAGACTAGCGCGTAGATGGTGGCCATGTTGGCAGGACCGAAGACGCGAGTGCAGGTGGCGGGCATCACAACGAAGTGGGCAGACAGGGCGAAGAAGAGCGCAAACACCCAGATGGAGTAGAGCGCCTTCCCCGAGGGCCCCGGGGTGACGTAGGGGAACGTCACGAAGAACGCGCACCAAATCACCAGGAAGGTGAGCGTCGGACACTGATGGGATTAGAAAGAGTGTTACCAGAGCAACGGTATACTCTGAAACTGCACCTGCACCTTCCTACCTTTGACGAGAACTTGTCGACAATGAAGCCCCAGAAGGCTCGTCCCAGACAGTTGAAGACGGCAGTGCATGTTGCAATGTCAGCCAGGAAGCCATCATCGAAATCTGCATGCAGTCCATAGACCTATCAACCGAAAATACTGGAGTTACTTTGGGGCGTTTTAGTAAGCGAGGGATAATTTAAAACCCAGGCACACCTTATAGGTAGAGGTTAACAAGACGACAGGAATAATGTCGAGGAAGACAATGATCCAAAGAAGGTAAAAATCAATGCTCTTGAGGGAATCCATGATGGTGTAGCTATGTGGGCCCTTGAGAGGCTCGCTAAAATAGCAAGAGAGAAGTGCTAGTCATTTAGGTAAGTTTGGGGGCAAGGCAGATAGCATCAAAATATAGGCCTTACGGTTTCCTAGGCTCCGATTCTTCGATGCTGCTTGGATCACCATTGAATCTACTACTAATGTCATCACTCCTGGATATGAAAAGGAAATTGCTAATTAGCGATTACATAAAAGTACTTTTGCAACCAATTTGTGAAAAAGACTTAAAGTGCACACACGTATCAGTTTTACATGGTACTTATTGTGTTGGAAAAACTCACAATACAACTTTGTTCTCCTGTAAGATAAGAAATAATGTGTTTAAAATCAAATGGTGAGTTAAATGTGATTTTAAGGTATATAAAAATGCCTCGGGTTTTTGACGGAGCAAAATGGTGGCGATTATTTCGAGAACAAGAACAATGCAACCCAGAATCAGATAGGCGTTTGGAACATTCTTCTCGACCTCCGCTGGGTATTTACTAAAAACAACGAATAATAAGGGAGATAATTTTAGAAAAATATTTATTTTAACACCGAAAACCTACGTTCCAATGGCTTTTAAATTTTTGGGATTGATGAGAGCCTTCTGGATTGGCGTGAAAACTAAAGCTCCAAGACCAAATCCGGCAGCTATGATACCAACAACGGTCGCACGATGATTCGGAAACCACTATTAAAGCAAAAAAGAACCATTAATATGTTGCATGCAAATGATTCCCGTGAATAATGACAAATTTACCGAGCCGGCAATCGAAAAGATTAGTGAATATGGCAATCCCATACCAATGCCAAATAAAATGCAGTAAGTTGCAATATAAGGACCAAGTCCATAGTCGATGGTAAGGCGAGTAAGAATAATTCCACCTCTGAAATTCGGAAATTATCCTTTAGTAAAAACTGTTTGGATTGTCTAAGAAAATTGCATTTAGAGAATAATTACGAGCTGAAAACGATTCCGGCTATCAGTATCCAGGTATAGCCAATTTTGGCAGCTAAATATGATCCAAAAGGCATAGCGACGGCTTGAATTGCAAGGATCGTGGATGAGAACCACGAAGCCTTACCACTTTCAATCCCCATGTAGGATATCACATAAGGATTCATATTCGCTGAGGAAACATTTAACAAATGGTAAGTCATACCAACTGTATAAAAGTACCCCAGAGCAAGGTGGTACAGGAAACCTCCAATAACGCATAATACACCCCAAACAGGAACCCTAAGCATCATAAGTAGTTAAAGCCTCGCAAATATGAAGAATGTTTGTCCAGAAGGATCTTCAGTTGTACATGTTATTGATTGGAACAAACAAAATACTGCAAATAAAATAAATAAACATCGTAAAGTTCAAGCTTTTTTGCTATTTTTAATAAACATTGTTTTTTGATATTTTTAAACAGTTATTTTATATATTCGATTTTACTGAATTAGGTATAGTTAATCAGTACTAGCACTTACTAACTTAAACGTTAAGGTGTTTCTACATATCCACTTGTCCTCTTAGAAATTTTTAATCGAATATTTGGCAATAATATCTTAAGATATCAAAGTATTATTTATCTCCTCGAAAAGCAGTCTTGTTTTATTCTCGCACTTTGCGCTTTAGAAAAACTATTTCCTTGTTCAATGTGATACCGATATCGAGATCTGAATTTGGAACTTAAGAGCTTCAATGCATGAGATATTTTAGCCCCGATGACAGTTTATTCAAATCATGCTATACATTTTTCTAAGCATTCGGGGACCTCACTAAAGACGCTGGCCTCACCTCCGGCAGACGCACATTCAGGGTTGCGTGCACCGTACAGATAATGGAAACCTTTCTGTGGAAACGCGCAAGCTATGTGCTCGTTGAAACCAACCGAGCATATAGAGTGGCCTTCATAGTGGATGCTTTTCATGTTGCACGTCTTTTAGGGTGGTCAACAGTTGTTAGAAGTTGTCAGATGGATTAACCTCTACTAAAAGATAAAAAGGTGTAATTTTAAGGAGAATGTGTGGCTGATTTTAAATGGGTTGTATTGAAGGAAACGGAAAAGTTCGGGATACCGGGATCTGTTTACGAGTTCGTTGAAGGAGTTGAGACAATAAATCCAATTTGATTTGAATTGGTATCTTGAATACTTTAGAGCGCCTTGCAGTTAAAGGGCTTCTAAATTGAGATTCGTCAATGTACTAAACTTGTACCAGAAAAGAAACATGGTCGAACCATTAAGGAAAAAAGTGACGGAAAAGCAGCTGCAAGTAGTTTTTCTGAAGCTGAGCTTGGAATACTTATGATCCACCCATCTATTTAGTGAATGTAAGATAGCAACCCAGCTGTGTTCATGTTTGATCCTTCTAACTTATATATCAATATAAGTATCAAGCCCAGGGTTGTTGGTCTCCTATAAAGTGAGCATACTCAGTGGCATTTTGATGTTTTTAACGACCCCAACGAATTTTGGCAAAGAAATTACTTATAGATCTTGTTGATCTTCCAAGTTTGTTTTTTAAAGAGATTGATACTTACTTTATGCCCTTTATGTAGTTGTGTAAATTGGGAAGCTAATGTTAGTTCTTTTTAATTGTGATATAGTTATGAGTTTGTTCACTAACTGAATCATCAGAGGATCGTTCCTAGACTGTTTCGAAATAGGCAGACTACATTTTTCTACAGGTTTTCGCTCTTCCCCATCCATTATACATTTATGTGTAATGAATCGACAGCTGTGTGAAAATGAGTTTCTCACTTACACTGCATCCTGTGATGCGTATGTTGCAGACTTGATTCCGAAGAAGCGTTATCTCTATATCTATCAATAAAGCTTAAGTAGTACTATTTGCATTTATTGAGCTCTTCCATTCAATTTTCAATGGTGAAAATCACAAACGCAAAACTAAGTTCACTGTTAGTCTGCTATATTGTGGCAAATAGGTATTAAACGTTTATTTAAAGGAAAAAAATCACTGGTTTCGACGTATTTATAAGCATTGAGAATAAAGTAAATCAATATTAGTTCTACCTAAGGCCATATTCGATCAGTCATCTGATGCATAGAACAGGCTATAGTAGGATTATTATTGGTTTTAATTCATCTACACTTTTGCAAGCAACGCAACGGTAATTTACTGTTGGTAGTCCAGTCAATCAAGACTCGTCCTATAGCACTCGACATATACCATGGAAAGCGTGCGAACTTCGCGGACGTATCACTATCCCGTAAATGTCTTTTTGTCGACAAAAATATATGGCTTCCCTCATATGCATCAAAATGACTACCAGCTCTCAAAATGTTTAGACAATATTAGAAACAAAGACGAAATTGGGCATTTATAGCTATTGAAAATTTCTACAACCATTTGGTTTGTTTTCAGCAACAAGGACTGGAAGGGAAGTGAATTCATTGATCACAAATACGAAAAAGTGTCCTGATAGCTTCATCTTATATTCAGTGAGCAGCAATAAAGCTCAGTTTTTGAGAGGCACAGTCAAAATCGTGTTGCGAAGGAAGACACGTGACACTTGTGGAGGTTTATAAAACTGACTGGTCGGTAATCTCCTCCTATTTATATCTATCTCATCTATACTTGAGGAGACTAGAATAATAATAGTAATGATGGAGCACAAGTTCATTTGGCATACATCCGTCACAGCATAAGCTGAATTGCTTAAACTTGATGCTCATTGTATTTCCCCATTGCCCGTATTGCCTTTGTCTTAGCCGGTATCCAGAGTATGTGGCCAGTGGTTCTGTTCCTCGATAGCGATGAACTGTAACTAGGACCCTGACTGGAAGGAAACATTCCGCGTAATGCCGAGTTAATTTTTTTAATCATTAAGGACTATTTGTACTTACGGATTACTTACATGTGTCGGTACCTTAATAAGTACCGACACATGTATCATATTTTGTGGGGACAAAGTGAGTAGTTCTTATTGTGAAAATTTTATGGGTGTCCTGCTTCTTATTCAATTCAAATATACCTACATTGGAAAAAGAACTACAAACCTGGCAGTAACAACAAACTATAGTGTTGGAAATTTAATTTAACTTAAGTCTGCAGCACCGACAAAAGCGAAAATCGAGCACTACTGTTCCCACTACATTTCATTAAATGAAGACCATAGTCATTCAAATTTTGCCCTTAGTATTTCAGAAGCCAATTCTTGAGTACATAAATGTGCAGTTGTGATTTCAGTGAAATTTATTTGACAGTGGAACCAGGTGATAGTTGGATGAAATTTATGTTGAAGAGTATTCCAACAGTAAATGTGGGGATTCAACTCATGTTTGACGGGTGGATTGCGGAGATCACTCGATGTGGAAGGTAGCGAAGCGGTGGCTGACATTCTCGCTGACTTCATCACTCAACAGTCGCCGACGACAGCAGTCCACCGATTCAGAGCAGACACGTGCGAAGACAGGACACCGGGGCTTTTCCTCGTGGAGAAAGAGTCCGAGCAGACAAGCTTAGGAAAGGTTATTCCAAAATGAAAATCACAGGATTTTGAACGGGGAGTTGTTTCAACCGAACAGACAGATTAAATGGGCGTCCAGATTCTCAAAAGGGTTGTCGTGTGCCTCGTCCCTCTCTCGTCTCCAAATCCGACAGACTTTGTCATTCAATGGGCTAACATCTCAACTCTCTTGTAGTAGACCAAAAACCAATGTTAGTTTGAACCAATTCGAATTTTCTGAGTCAGTACCAGCTCGAATTCTCACCACTAGGCTGTTAGTTATTTATGAACGTGGGGTTTACTTTTATTTCTTTATCAAATACTCAAAAAATAAGTTGTTGGCACTTAAAAATAGGGAGTGTAATGATTCAAACCTCTAAGAGAGTGTGATATAATTCTCTTTACTGACATATGATATTCATTTATTCGGAATATTCTTGAATTCCCACTCTCTCGGAAATTTTTAAATTTAGTGAATAGTAATCTCTGACACACTTGTAGTTACACCGCATATTTTACTGCCCATGTATTTTACAAAGATAGTATTTACGTGTTACAAAACAGACTAAATAGTAAATTTTGCCATTCTTTAATTTTGGAAAATTTTAATCGTTTATTAATATCCGCAAATTTGGCAGAAAGGTGACAAAATAAGTTTTTTCTAATTATTGTTATTATTATGTATGAATTGTATTGTATTTCTAAGGTAATTGAAACCTAGATTAGTTTTTGAAAAGTAAATAAAAATTCTAGACATCAGAATGAAGAGCTGTACTAAATTTCAATTTGAGAATATTGGATGATTTGTACAATTTACGACAAAATTTATAATATTTTGCACATTATACCCCTATTTAATAGAAATGTTTCAATCATTTTACAATCTAGTGGGATTGACGGAAAGTTAGTATTCTTAAAACTCAGATTGTCGATAAAGATATGTGCAAGAGGGTAAAACTAGATTTCAGTGATTCTGGTCCATAAGAAGATATAACATCCAAAAAGTTCAAAATTTGTTCAACGCTTACTTCAATTGCATGTAACTATAATTATTGTGGTGTTCTTGAATACCCTAACATGATTTGATTCTGCTCCTTCTACCCGTATAAACGACTGATTTCAGATTTATGTCTTCAGGATATTAGTTATTATTGATTTGACGTTTGTTTAGCACTACGCAATATTCTAGTAGTTAAGTTTAAGCGAACATGAACTTACACAACAAACAGGCGCATCCACAGAGGGTGTAGAATTTCGACCAGTGATTTTCGAATTCGAAACGAGACACTACTGCACCAGTAAGAAGAGCACTTGGGCACTAAAATAAAACAGCATTTTAATTAGTTCTTAATATGTATATTCTAACGAGTACGTGGACTGAATAGCAAAATCAAGTGCGTCCTGTACGTAAAATAATGTGGTTTAGAAATTACCGTGGAATTGGAATTTAGTTAGGTTTTCTCCCTATAGTACATATTTTAATAAAATTTCACACTAGTCTATATGATCAGAGATTTAACAGGTTCATTCTCCATTGGGATACTATTTAAACTTTAAACATACTGTGAGATTACCCCTTACTTAATATTTAATATTTAATACGTTTGAAGTAGGATACCACCGAAAGCATGAGAAGGAATCAACTACATCTTTTTTGCTTCAATAATTTGCAATAAAATGCATGCTTAATACCCTATGTATGCTAGTTTCTCAAGCTTACTTTAAAAATGCAGCACTAGGATTTAAGGCTATAAGCCTACTCTCCCATCGATTAGAGGGATACTTACTCTGGGTCATAAAATCATTTTCCTTTACCAATGCCTGCTATTACGCCTTTAAAAACGAAGCAATAGGCTTCGATTTACGTAAGGCGCAGTAGATCGGTGTATTTCTTTTGACCTTATATATGTGTATTTATATTTAGTTTTGCTTAGGGGGAAAAAACTTATTCCATGAAACAGCTTATATTTACAGACTTTTCTGTTTATTAGCAGTTTTTTATATCGTTTTTCAAAGCATGGTTTTGATGCAATAAATGCCCTGTTTACTGCATTATCAGTTTTGATATTAATCAACCAAAACTTTTCTCGTATTAATTAGGAGGACTAGTCTATATTGGCAATTCCCTTGAGATGGGAAACCTTGACAATCAGACTTATAAATGAAATTAAAATCTACTGGAAACGCCTACTGTGCTGAGTGTGATTATAGTCTAGTAAGATTGATTCATGAACTATTTTGTTTAGTTTCATGCTAGACCGTTGTGTTGGAGCTATCAAAGTACTTTCACTGGAATACAGTTCACAACTTCGCTTGATAGGGATTCAGCCAACTCGCGACTGATTTGACTTCACTACCTTGACCCTTTACCCGAGCAAACACTTACGTTAGTATGTGTTTTCATCCAATAATATCAATGTGTTATCGCATTGGCTAGCCATGAAACCCCACATCTTCTGTGAGGACCAAGAGAGAGTTCTTACCGTGGCCAGGAAGACGAGTCCGTAGATGGTGGCCATGTTGTCCGGCCCGAAGATTTTAGCCACGGCGCACGGCAACACAACGAAGTGAGCGACGAGGTTGAAGAAGAGCACGCCCACCCAGATGGTGTAGAGAACCTTGGCTGCCTCGATGTCCGTGACGTAGGGAGGCACCACGTAGGGGAGAGTTATGAAGAAAATCGCCCAGGTCAGGTTGAAGCTAAGCAGCGGGATCTGAAATGGCAGTTTGTTTACTTCTATCATAAGTATCTATTGGACTCTATATTTAGGTTAATTCGCTCTCATTAGTTTGTCAGCGTCTAGAGCCACCAATGTTTCCTGTTGCATAGTACATTATTCTAATTGTATAACAGTTGCATTAATAAGGCATGAGAGTGACTTATGAATAAACGCATCTAGCATGTTTGTTAACTCAATTGAGAAAGAGATTATTTGGTGTTTTTAAGTAAAACAGAAGGCCATAAACTATTAAAAACAGGTTAAACCATGCAATCCTATTTAGATAATTCAAATGAGTGTCTTTTTCAAATCTTGCCCAAAATGAGAAGAGATAGCAAAGCTCATTAATGAAGCCACACATGTCCGTCGCTTCATAAGCGTCATCACCGATACCTTCAAATGCTTTTAATATGCCGATACACTGCGGTCAAAATACTTTGAGTTCTCAATGAAACCGCACATAGTCGAATTAAGTGACGATACAACCAAACTATTGGTTACCATTAACAATTGTACCACATTTTGACTGAAAGTAAATTTCAGTGAGCATATTAAGTGTAAAATGGAAAGCAATATGAGCTTCGGGAACCACCGTGCATTTTAGAACCACTGATAATAGCTCAAATACTACATAGCTGCTCATTTATAGGTCATAAAAGCAAACTACTTGGAATTAAATCAATGAGACGTTGTTATCATTTTATCAGTTTATGCGTTAGGAAAACCATGAACATGATATCTAATTCCTTGTAATAACCTATTCTCAAAGGGATGAAGCCATGTTTCCGTAGGAATAGGCACCAAGGTATCCATTTCAGCAACACAACATGGAGCTTTCGGCTGCTAAATCACCCTGGTAATCATGGTAATCCAGTGAGTTCTACCGTTATTCAACCAACCTCATTAATAGTGCATGCACCTCAGGAAAAACACTGACTATTGTCTCGCTGTCATGATTTCATGCTAGATAGATGGCAAAAAAATATTAATCCGCTCATTTTCCGAGCTTACTGAGGAGTCAACGGCGGCATGATATTAGAAGTTTCAGAAAAAAAAACGGTTCCTTTTCCCTGTCCACAGGAACTAATATAAAACCCCGTACTTGTGGTTACCGTTCTCATTTAAATAAACCCATCTCAATTTATCCTTTTCTTAATTCCGAAGAAGACAATCCATAGCAAACTCCAAGATCCAAATACATGAGTTCAAAGTCAGGATATAAAACTTACTTGAGTCCCCAATTTGCGAACACATTTTTGCACCACCTTGACCCGGTAGGAACCGACTTCTATTATGACCGGAATGCGTCTTAACGTTGTAAATTGAGTTAACCTATCCGCATATCCCAATAAACTGTTTGCCTTTTTTATAACTTGGCTGGGCTAAGATACCGTTGCACTCACCTTCCAAGATATCTTCTCCACGAGAAAGCCCCAGAAAATGCCACCCAAGGAACCAATGAACGCATGGAAGATCGCCACATCTGAAGTGAATTCCTCATCGAGACCGGCCTCTAATCCAAACATCTAAAAGATACTAATCACGTATTTATTCATTCTACCATGCCTATAAGTTAAAATCAGGTTGGGCTGGAGTAAATACGCTTCTGTTCCAGTTAATGGGTTAGCTTGTAGTGTTTATGCGATGTGCTGATATGGATACACTTTTCAAGGAAAGTTACGCTAGCGACCACAGATTGAACACAAATCGCTTAGTCATAATTTATGTCCCATCTCCAGAATAAGCGTACACAACTCCGCACGGCAGCGTGCAGACAACACCTCATCCATCGCGTGCTAGTTGTTTCTCCAAATAAAAGTTTATGCTTCCATCCTCGGTTTTCTCTTACCTTGGGCACTTTTGGGAGTTCTAATTTAAAGTGTTAATCACTCTAAGCTTGTCCAACATTTTATACTCTAACTAACAGGTAGTGAAGCCGATCTAAATGGTGATATAACCCTTTCGTAATAATCCGAAAGTGCATTACCGAATCAAGTAGGGCCACCTATTCTGCCTGTCTTTTCTACATAATTTTTTCAGTTTCTCACAATCAAAGCGATGATAAATGCGTGCGAATTAGCACTACCTTAAAAGTGGTTATCAGCAAGATAATCGGCATGACATTTAGGAAGAAGATGAGAAACAGAAGATAGAAATCGATCGTCATAATTGCGCCGTTGATCTCGGAACTGCTTGGTTCGGACCTCTCTTGTCTGGAAAATGCGAACGATTACCTTGACATTGTTTTTTTACTTTAGATGTGTGTGGAATACTCACGAAGGAGACTTGCATCGGTCATCAGTGTCCTCCTCAAGGTACCTGTGCAGTACTTAAAAGCATAATTTCGAATATTCCTTCATTTATTAATTTAAATTCTCCCTTCGAAGTATGTTCACACTCAAATCAATGAAAAGTTGTGTTTTCAGATTTATTAAGATAGCTCAACCATGAAAACTTGAGGTTTTTATCAGCGCAAATGGCTTAATTTCTTGGAGTTTCTGAAGTTTTAAAGTGACATGTGACACTTCACCTCCTTTTTACATTCTTTGATGGAAATCTTCATTGAAGAGATTGGTTATTCCGACCCAAAGAAAATTACAAAATTTAAACTTATTTACAGTAAATAAAGAGTATTCATAATTTATCTGGATTGAATTTTCCAGTCTCTGCCTCTAAGCTCGCAATCAATGAAGTCTTTTACTACTTTTAAAGAACGTCTCCAACGGGGTAAAAACAGCAAATTTTAACTTCCTTGAGCATTTCATTTCTTCCAATTTTTATTAGTTTTGTAGTAAACAAACACGTTTGTTTTCTTCCTCATGAGAGAATGAAAAACCGTACTCCTCCTTCACGAACTTTCAGCCTCATTAGGGTTTTAGAAACGATGAAAACTGTCTTGACGGAAAATGACTTTGACTCGATGCTTCAAGGCCATTTCCCACCTGGTACGTAGCGAGATCTTCCATGGTTTGGAGACTTCATTAAATGGAGGCAATCAGAGAGGAGACTGTCAAATCACCCCTTTCTACTGCTATATTCTGTTCTCTTGTAACTATTCCCAATATTTAGACCAGAAATTTAACATTAGAGGTCTATGGCATCATGGAAATGAGAGGAAAGCAAAAGATAGTGACATACTATGAAGAAAAGGAGCTAAAAATAGCATATAACTCTATCGACTTTTCATAAAAAAGTTTTAGGTTCATTTATCATCTATCAAAACTTCAGTTATCATGTAAAAATAAAGTACATTAGACTTACTCAACAGAAGTGTCTGGGATATCCTAAAATAATTTTTCGATTGAAAAAATAGGTACAGTAATAAGCAAAATAGAAAACTGCTTTATGAAGAGCTTTACTTTTGAAAACCGTCGTATAAATACAGTAGCAAAAATTTCGAGTGCCAATGCAACACCACCAATGATCAAAAACGATTTTGGAACATTATCCCGAACATACTTGGGAAATTCACTAAAAATTAGATATTATTTAGAGAAACTAAAGTGCTAAAGTTGTTGTCTAAGGACTCACCCATCTAAACTGTTTATTTTCTCTGGGTTGATTATCAATTCCTGGACCGGTGTGAAAATCAATGCACCCAAACCGAAACCGGATAATAGGATTCCGAATATCATTGCCCGGTTAGCCGGATAGCACTTAAATTTTATTAGAAGCATGCATAAACTTTTAAGAAGGTATTTACAATTTGGTAAGGAGAAGCTTACAGAAGATGCGACCGAAATAGTCATCGCATAGGGCAAACCCACCCCAATGCCTAACAACACGCAGTGAGTAATGATGTAGGGACCGATGCCATAAGCGATGGTCCAATTAGTCAGAAATATACCACAACTGTCAAATAAATAAATAATAAGTTTAACCTTTGAAATGAACTAGTAAACATGTTGGGATAAATTTATTAACTCACGATGTAAATAAGAGTGATATGGCAAGTATTACTCTACAGTCAGTCAGACGAATCAGAAATACTCCGATAGGAGCAAAAATACCCTGAATTGCTAAAGTTACTGCAGGAAACCATGCCGATTCATTGTTCTTTATATTTAGATATGATATTATGTATGGGTTTATATGACCTATCTCATGAAGATTATAATCTTTATATACATACCAATTGTATATAAATAACCCATAACCATCTGAAATAACAATCCGCCAAGAACAGGCAGAATGTTGCATATGCTTATACTTGCCATAACAACTCAAATGCAACTCATTTATTGACCCACTGCTATATGTTACATTCCTAGTAAGTACTAACAAATTAAAGGTGACACAACTCAGATACAAATCATATGCCACAATAAAAATCGATAGATTCTGGAATCCAAAACATTATTTTTAGCTACAAAGATTTAAAAAATTGTTTTTTTTTGACTTACAAGCTCTACGGATCAATTCCTACTGGGTGCACACATCCCTAGGTTAATGCAGTAATCCCATTTAATTTAACAATGAAACCGTGTAACTATGTGCTCCTATCAATTTATATCGAAATATAAACTATATCAGTAGCATCGTACGGGTTTTTCATACTCCATATTTCAGTCATATTGAATTTAACCAAATGCAATTCCTTGATGATGGTCTGCTTTTCAAGCATTTTTGTACAGTTACGAAATTCATTCGTATGCATACATACATGCTTACGTCTAGAGAGCAAAGAAACGATAAATGCTTTATAAACACAACTTCACGAAGATCTGAACTTCTTCGCTTTTAACAAGCACTTTGAGCTAAAAGTCATTTAGCCCAAACTTAAACCTATCCCCATTTTCTTAATATCATAATCATAATGGAAAATGAGTCGAGGTCTTGACGTATATATTGATGAAGCTAACTATGTTCTAGCCAGCACAATTTATGCACGAAAATATTCGGCACTGACTTATTCCTATAACTAATGCTGCTTATAATTCCTCGTGTCCAGAACTAACCGTAAATCCGAATACTGAACATCGTTTTTCCTTTGTACTGCTTAACAACTTTCTCCAAACTATGTTGTGTTTTTAATGATTGAGGTAAAGAGTGTACATTATTTGATACGGCAAAATATGGATAAATTTCTCCGTCGGTGTGTATTTATCGATTGGCCCTTCTCGCATTAAACCTAAAAAAACTTTCAATATCGCATTAATAATTGAGGTCCACAGAAGGAATGAGCCAAAGGAAATCATAGAGATAAAGGACTACAACCTTGCCCTACCATGTGACCATGAAGCCCCATAAATTAATTTCTATTACTGTCCCATTGTGGAATTTAAAACCCTGCTTTGTTTTGTAAATCCGCTAAGTTAGATACTTAAAAATAGGTAATTGCGCTGTCACATCAGGTGCACTTGATATTCTAGGGACCGTGAAGCTAAATCAACCTCTTAACCACTCAAAAAACGTGCCTTCACATCAACATTATTATTATTTATAATACAGACATTCACAATAATTAGGAATGTTTGCAAATGATGGGGGAATCAGAACGGAGATTAGGCTTGCTACTGACGACTCAACTGGGCCTCTCGCATCGCATACAAACAGAGCTCATCGTGCCACGGCAGCGACATAAACTGTACCGGTATCGGTAGGCCCTCTGTTCCCCTTTGGAGCTACAAGACGAAGCAAGAAATACCATAATTTTACTTCCAAGCATAGGGAAATGAAATTGCTCTGGCAAAATGGATTCATAAGAATATTAGTCACATGGGCCACATACAAATAAGCTTTTCTACTCCCTAATGGCCTTGTGCTCAATTGATTGGAATATAAATAGGGAAATCTCGACGGAAAGTCGGTAACGCAAATCCAGTTACATAAATCTAAAACCACTCCTGTCCCAAGCTTCAAATTGTGGCAACGTTGAGTGTGGGTAAATAATGCCAGAGAACCTCCCCCGCCCTACCGGAAGCATGTTGCGATGCAAGGGCGAGCGTTTCCCATAGCCCGCATAGAACGCCGCTTCATTGCAGTCGGCAGCTGACTTGATTGACTCCCCATTCACCGCCTGCTCGAGGACGACCAAATCCCTGGACTCCACCGTGCAGCCCGAGGGCATGGTGCCAGCCGGCAGCTCCAGGCTGTTGGCCAGGTTCTGGAAGACCAGCATGCCCGTGTAGGAGTGCGGCGGCCGTGTGGGCATGGCCGCCGCGAACCCAGTCACTGGGCAGAGCAGCACATCGATGGAAGCAGCGCGCAGGCTGTCGAGGACGCGATAGCGAAAGTCCTGCAAGGTCTTCCTGAGAGCCTCTAGTCGAGCAACCGTCCCGACCCCGCCGATGGCTGTTAGCATTGTGGAACTCTCCCAGTCTCCCGTCTGGTTGATGGAGGAAGGATAAAATGTGGCACTTATATTAACTCATGGGTAGTCCCATATGACGAAAAGGTCCTTACGAATTTGTACTTGGCTTGAAGCCACCACCGTCGACAGAAGGGTATGTGGGAGAGACGATAGATGCTATTGATACAGGGGTCCCGTTTGTCCAAGGTCAGAGTTCGTTTGATATAGTCGCAGCCATCTGAGAATATGCAACCGAGGAAGATGGCCATATACTCTCTCGCGGTGAATGGAGGTTCCCATTCGACGAGCTGGAAGGAGTTAAAGGGCATAACCCGAATAGGGCTTTTAAGTTCCAACAATCCTACTCAGACAGAATTAATAAGATGTATTATTTGAATAAAAGTTTGCCTATGGTGTGGTTTTAGAGACACTCGGGAATTCAAATCTAATAAGCGTCCAGTTAATTTTTGGAAGGCCATTTTTAATTGCGTCCAATATCACTCCAACATCATGTCTAACTGGGTTTAACGTCATTCCAAAACAGACGCGCTACACATGACAGCTAGAGATAACTCAAACCTACTTCGTGTCCTCTCGAAGCCAGTCTGTCTCGAACGGTTAGTACAGCACGTCGAACAGCCGGGACTGGGACAAGTTCGTCTAGCCTGAGGAAATAGCCAATGCGGAGGCGGCGGTCGCTTTGAATCTACCAATCACAAAAGCCAGGGTGACTACGATGGGTTGGGCAGACATAATTGAGGCGAGGATTGTGTAATTAGACGAACTTCTACAAGAGGCGCTGGAGGACAGTAGGGGTCGAGTTCTCGCATGAGGGAAGACTGGAAAACGACCTCCATAACCAGCTGACAGGACTCGACATCACGACAGAGGGGTCCCCAGGTCGGTTGGACTTGAAAAATGGATTTATTGATGCATGTTTGCATGAGGCTGGGTTTACTTACCTCCAGGAAGAAATCACAACTCAGAGCCCTTGTTGATGATGAGATTCGAGGTTAAAATAAGAGGGAGACTCGTCTAATTGCGTGGAGCCAGTTGTATTATTTTTCGGTGGACACCAAGACATATGAGGCATTTCTAAATGATCAGCTGATTAACACATGAATACGGTCAACAAATACACCGAGAGGGAATTTCCCGCGGTGTTCCCCTAACCCATAGTGTTGGCAGCAAGGACTTAAATAGGACAGGATTATTGTCGAAACAGTTGTGACAAGTGACCGCAAATGGCCTTAGGCTCCGTATTTGGGCCACTTAAACGATCCGGCACGCATTCTCGTTCAGGCCCCATAAAGTACAGATAGGGGGAGGAGAGACTGTACCGAAAGAATGGGAGGGAATGTGGTGTATATTAACATTTCAAACGGTCTTTTTAAAGTAGTTCAAATTTTTACAAAAGCAAAAGTCCACAGAACCAGTAGAATTCACGGGAGAATGAGAGTTTAGGGGTTCAACATAACTGCAAACTAGAGGCTCAGAAAGGTACGATCTGCTTGCATTGGGTGCTTTGTGCTATTAGATAAGCCTATGGATAACAATCCTTTCAACTTCAGGTAAATAACAAAACAATAAAGAGAAGTAGTGGCTTGATTTTTCGGGTATTTCTATAGTAATTTCATTATATGGTAGTAGAATGACAGCTCCAGTGTGCCTGATAGAGTGAAGTCTAAAATTATACCAGTCCTGGGGTGGTCTAACGTGTTACAAATACCCCAGATCTACATTTGAATGCTGTTTCCCATTTTCATAATTTGTGTTATGGAATCCTTACAAAAGCGGAATATTAACGAGCCAATGATATAATAGAGGAAGCATGGTGACTTTTCTTCCAAGAAATCATATCCAACTAATACAATAATGATTTTCTCATTATCTTGAACTGTAATTTATTCACCTCTCGTTATTATCTGTATAATATGTACGGTTGTTTAAGTTATTACTATGACGTCTAGCACCTTGTTGAATGAACTTGGAGGTACGGCGCGTCCCGTCTCTTGTGGCCGTTATCGAACGTAACATGTAGCACTAGCACCTCCGTACTTTACAATATGGCGAGACAGCAAATTGAAAAGTTTCTCGCGGCCCTAACTAACGCATTAAAGAAGCAAACGAAAACTCCAGATGAAATCGTTGATCAGATCCTCATTTTTGATCCATCTTTGGACAATTTCCAGATATGGATACAGCGGAATCGACGGTGAATCGCTTACTCCTACGGCGTCTTCATAATAGAGCATACGAACCCTTTATGAATTACATTCTTCCTAGAAAACCCGAGGAGCTATCATTCGATGAGACTATTGCAGTCCTACGTATCTTATATTCACGTGAAAAATCTCTCTTTAATTCCCGTTTCCAGTGCTTGAAAGTCGCGATAGAGTCTGGAGAAAATACTAGAGACTACACAACCAGAGTCAACAAACTCTGCTCCGAGTTCAAGTTCAGCCGTTTCGCATATCATAACCTACAAAGTCTCATTTTTATAATAGGCCTTAAGAGCCCCGAGTTATCTTCCGTCCGAGTCCAACTCAAGCATCTCCTGGACAAGGATCCCGACTCGACTGTCCAAGAGCTAGCGGATGCCTTTGTTCGACATCAGTTGGTGCTCATTGCAGGACCCACATCATTCCTGGCAAGGGCTCAGAACGGCCCAACGAAAAGTGGAAGCCAGCCAAGGAAGTTACCTTGGTGTAAGTTCTGTGGAAAATTCCACTTCTATTGAGATTGCCCATTCATCAATCACTTGTGCAACAAGTGTAATAAGAAAGGCCACAAAGATTGGTTTTGCGACAAAACCAAACGAAAGAGCTCCACTTCGAGCCATCGTACGGGACGCAACGAAGTGCAATCGAATGGCCTACGTGCTAGTCTACAAGTGACAAAGAACAGACGGAGATTTGTCCCTGCAGTCATAAATGGGCTCAAGATGCACCTACCATTGGACACGGGCTCAGATGTCACAATGATATCAAAAAGTGTCTGGATTAAACTGGAGGACCCAAAGGTTAACATATCCAGTGCTTCCGGTAATCCAATACCAATACATTGTCGGGTGAGTCAATAATAAGTCGTGCAATACGATATGTTACGTCTCCACCCAAAGGACAAATCTGCTAGGTCTGGACTTGATCGATAAATCCAATATATGGCCGGGCCTCGGGCTGCAGACGGACCTTCGAATGACTCAGTCGGCCACCTCAGAAGTACGCGTTATGACTGTGTTTAAGAACACGGTTGACAAACGTCACGTGGAGACATGGAAAAAGGCTGCCGCAGTTGGTCAACCGTATGAAGAAAATCGATCTTTCGATTATAAAAAGGGGAAGAAATGATTATTGGAATTCGGCGACGTTCCCCGATGACTATGGGAACACTCAAAATACGGGACTCCAGTAGGAAAAATAAAGCTACGCTACCTAATCGGAGCACCGATCGAAAGAACTTAAACTGGAAAAATAATTTTAACCGAAGAAATCGAGTGTTTTCCAGCAACTGACAAAAAAAGTTACCGATAGGTCTCGGCTCCAGCCAAAGAGCAACATGGAGCAGACTCTAGCAGACGGAAGACCGCTGACCTTTACTCTTTCTGTTGGATCCCCCACTTAATGTATTCTGTTCGTTGTAGCCCACAATGGGAACGTCCGCCAGACTCTCGTTTATGAAAGGAACCGCACACTGCAATCCTTCAGTATTTCTAACCTTAATTCATCAGAAGACACCTTTCCAAGAAGGGGAGGAGCGTTACTATCCCCAGATATAACAAGACGACATACATAGACAACTTAGAAGTACATTTCGGATATGATGGTTTGAAAGAGTTCAAATTAACGAAAGTATACAAGCACAGACCTATAAACCTCAAATGCCCGTTAAGATAAACGTATATTCGGCTTTCATTCGCTTCTTTAATTCCCCTGAGAGTTAAAGTTCCATGTGTCAGACCAGATCTCAAGGCCAAAGAGCACTGTTTGAAGAAATAACGTGGAACTGCAACAACCAAGTTGTGCCAGAATATCTCACTTTGCACATCAACTAGTTTTCAATGAAGTATTCAACTCAAAGCAGAACATGGAAGGGCAATTGGGTATTTGGCGAAAAGAAATAAGCCAGTTATTTACACATGAAAGACTTCGAGCAAGAGAAGGCACAACTTACCAGGTTTACCAGCAGCCACAGAGGAGGCGTCGCGTTTACTAAAACAAAACAGAAGCAAAGTTAACACGACAGAGGAGCCGATTTCAAGCCAAACAGTTGACTCACAAATACACCCAACTGCTGAAGAGTACTTTTATGAGAAAGTTGCACGGATCAGAAGTGCACTTTTGTGGTGTAAAATGTCTCGATCTGAGCAGTCAAAGGGTCACGTGGGGAAGATATTTCAGTGCAATCTCAAGTTACTTTAATCAACAATTTTAATTTGCGAGAATATATATGGCGCATCCTAACATACTGATTATTCCAGACAGATGATCTCTGCATGAAAATGATGGTAAATTCAATCTAAGCAGCTTTTTGGTATAGAGGATTGAATATTAGACTTTTGTGAGGATCAAACCCTAAGGGTCGCCATTTATGTATATCTGCGTCATATAAGTTCACGAACTACAAATGTTAAATGTCCCAGGAGGAGCACTTCTGAGGATATTAAAGCCAGAACTTGGTTCTGCGGAGTCGGCAGAATTCACCACTTCATATCCACCCTTATAACTCGTAGTTGATGTCACGCAGCGGCACAACCGTTGCGCCACAAGTGACTAGTATTTGCGATAGATAACTTTGACGTACCAAGGATGGGCCTGGCAGTAACTTTTTAAGCGCCAGAACTTTTTTAGACAAGAACTGTCGACCACGCGCTGGCGTATACACGGAGACCGCTTTTGTTCCCTAGTAAAAGGCGTGATTCTTTGCCACTGTATAACCCTCTCATTTAATTATGCGGATTCATGTTACCTAGTGCGTAGCGCTCGGAAACCTCGGCTAGGTGAATTCACGGAAATATAGAACATTGGGATGGCTATAAAGCCAGTACGAAAGACTGTTGAATTGACTAAATCATGAAAATTCTTCAAAACCTCTAGAAATAATCTCCATAGTGGATTAACAAAAAAGTGTGTAGCCTAATACTAATCTTTTGAGGAATCACTGATGATATCGCATCACGCTTTTAACCGGTCAACTACCCTGAGGCTAATTAATCCCTTAAGCAACTCCTAACAGCGAATAGCATATATTTTAGGAAACGACATACGTTAGGCGTCCAGTGGTTGGTTTAAAGCCGACGATACCGCACATCGCCGCGGGAAGCCGCACACTGCCACCCACGTCGTTGCCGAAGCCCAGAATGGATCCACCGCCGCCGATGAGGGCCGCCTCGCCCCCGCTGGACCCGTGGGGGGTCCGATCCTGGCGCAGGGGATTTAGCGTCACCCCGTCAATTGGGTTGCTGCACTGGACACTGTAAGAGAAAAAAAGATGGTAGCAATACGAATGGCTGAGCACGGATTACCACAAATTATTATACTAAGCTAGACCGAGGACAGTGAAACAGTCAAAAAGATTTCAGTGGAGTAGTACTGTAGAAATACAAGGCTAGACGTAATTTGTCAATATTTCTGTGGGAGAAACAGGGACTAGCCTTAACATGGTTTGAGGAACGACCGTTCTGACAAAGGGGACTCCACCCAAATCTCTAATAACTTTGAGAATGGTGTCGTCTTTCAGTCGCGGATCATCTACGCCGACGACACAGCCACAGCAAACATCGTATCCCTAAACAAAAATGGTAAGTGATTGAGATTGGGATCCATTTTGGAGGAGTGGGTATATGTGTACCTTGATTCCGAAGCACTCCTTTACACTAACGGGTACTCCAGCTAATGGTCCGCTCAGGTTCACAGCTGACAGCTAGAGTGGAGAAAAACGTGAAATTTCGCAAAAGTGTGGCTTATTCCATCGGAAAACACGAACGGACATCGGGATGGAGGAATTCGACGACGCAGTTGAGCTTCTTATCCACCTGAAATGCTTTATGTTGAAAGGCCAACAGAACGTAAGAAGGCGTGAGCTCCTGCTTTTGAAGTTTTTCGATTAGTTCGGAGAGGGAATATGAGGTAATCTGGTCAATCTCATCCTGGGACTGAAGAAAGGATACGAAAGCAGGTTACAGGGCTCCGAAGAACTTCAATGAGTGCTCGACTTAAAACTCACCATAGATCGGTGCCGAAGATATTGTTCGAAGGAATTCTTCGCCTCTGAAAGAGAAGATATTTTCGTCTCGCGTTTGACTTCATTGACAGACTTTCGGTAATACTCATAAATGGATCGTAGAAGGCGATATAATGCTAGGAAACCGCCGCCATAGATAAATACCTAGGAAGATGTATTTCTATTTGTGAAGTAAACGAGATCAGCAGCATTTAATAAATTACACTTTCATGGATCAAAAAACGGAGGAGCTTCGTGAAAGAATATGGTGTTGAGAACATCCTCTAATTACCTTAGCAACAGGAACTCGTATAGTAAGACTCATGATTCAGTGCCCAGAAGAGGGTGATCAACTCAAGGCACTCACCAAGGCCACTAAGCTTATAGTGATTGATACGAAAAGAACTGTTAACGCTACTTCAATAGACCTATTTCTAAATACCACAATGCTGATCATTATGATTAAAAATAAATTCCGTTTCGTTCCATATTCATTTAATATAAATTAACACGGCCCCTTTACGTGGCAATGATTAAAAAACCGATACAAAGAGCTTGAGTTTTATGCAAATTTTATTTATCTAAAATTAAAATATAATCTAGGATCCAAATCAAGTAAACCAAATCAAGCATAAAACCAAATCTGATTCTCTAAACCAGGCACTCAAATTTTATAGGTTTATAAAAGAATTGGTTGGCAGACATTAAACCAGGATGTTTGTAAATGAATGAAACAGAAAACATTCCGGTAAGGATCAGCCTTTAAGTGAATCTTGAGGCAAATTTTCTACTATTTACTTGCTCCCATGTTGGTTCAGCATGTTTGAGATCGGGGATAAAAAATTGAAAATTTTGGCATGCCTAAGCTAGTGCTGAAAGCGCTTCACAAAATCGATCGCATATTAAGACCAAATTAAATGATAAATAAGCCTTTCAACTCTAAATTTATGCACATGGTTTCAGTAGCAGTACAATAGATCTTTACGATAATATACTGATGCTGTAGTCAAGGCTAGTCTGATAGCCTAGAATAAAATAAGCATGAATAACGCTAAAAAAAGTTGTATATTATGTTGGAATACTGATGGATCAGGTGTATTTGGCATGTAAAATACTAACATTAATTACTTCCAGCATATGGCAGAAACTTGATTCCAAGGTCATTCTAGTGAAATAACCAGCTAAATTTTGCTATAATGAGCGTGTATTCAATATACGTTATAAGCGATTCGGGCTCTCTCCAAATGCATTATGATAGAAATATACCAAGTGTGGAACTAGATAAAACGTTTGACTTTCCGCTTAACATCGTTTTTGAAAATGTTGATGGACGCCTTGCTGTAGTATTCGGTGCAACAAAGGAGATTAAACTGGGATATATCATTCTCGAGGTCAATGGAGTTAGTGCAAAAGGAGTCGTATTAGAAGATGGAAGGGATATTTTAGAGGTAAGATAAGTTTTAGTTGAATATTTATTTGGGCTTAGTTGTTTCAAAATCCATCGAATTTTCCCGTTAAAATACGACTGGGTACACCACGACTGCGTCCCAATGATCGCATTACTGTCGCAAGTATGTTTCAAGCAATTCACCATATGGCCCGTGTCTTGACACCGATTCCTGCCAGGGGTGATACCACGGGGAACTCAAAATTCCAGAATAAACAGGAACCGTCAGGAATCCAAACTATCGAAACCCCCGAAGCTCGTATTCATTGCTACGAGTCAATCACCGGTACAAAGTTTCTTCTTGTAACTGATTCTCGGATCCCCAATACTGCCCGCGAAGCCCTGAAACTCGTCTATGATGCCTACTGTGACTATGTCCTTAAGAATCCATTTTATGCCTCAAACCAACCATTTAACTTCGAATTCTTCAACACACGACTACGGCGAATCTGCGATCAAGTGGAGAAAGGAATTTATACTTATGTTTAATGGGGTCCTGTTTTTTTAAACTGATGGCTGTGCTGCTAGAACCAGGAAAATTCTCTTGGGTGCATTGTGCATGCGTTGTGTGTGATAATGTGTGTTGATAATAAAGTTTGATTTTCCGCGCTTCCTTGGTTTTAAATCGCTGTGAACTATTCTGAGGTGATGTTTTCTGTTTGCTTTGAGATCTTAATACGCTGGAAGTACAGTTGTGGTTTTGATCATTTCAGAGAGTCATAACTCCACGCTTGGACTTTTTGTGGAAACTGGATGTCAGATTTCTCTGTGACCTTTCTAGCAGATTATGTGGATAATTGTGTAGCTGTCGATGCTGAGAAAGTGTTGCTAGTAACTAATTTGATCGAGTTTTATCCAAATGTTCATACCCTAACGTTGTCTTCCGCACACCTTTTAAGGATACCACGAAATGCTTCGAAGCAAAGATGGAGGATAAGTGAGATGGGAGCAGTCTTTTAATGCACTACCTTCGCTATGCATAGTTGGACAGTATGCAGCCCCATTTGACGACTGAAATGCGTATACTAAAATGGGTCCTGTGTCAGTGTAACCCTTTTTAAGGGGTTATCCATCATGAAAATTATTCAATTTAAAATAGAAATTACTTATGAATGCAATTCAAATAGAGCTACCATTCAGTTTCTGAGGTGTTTAGAACGGTCTCTCCTACTGAACCGTTTATAAGTAGTTAAATTATTCATTTACTTAATCAGAGTGAATTAGTTTAATAATATATAACATTTGCATAAGTATCGAGACGGTATTTGTTCAGCAATTTCATAAATTCTTAATGGTCATATCTTTCTAAAACATTTTTGCTTATTTCGAATATGTAAATGAAACACAAGTTATTTGCATCCGCTGAAGGATCCAAACTATAGTCAGATTTGTGTATGCAATTGGAACAGTCACATCGTATCTGCTTTCTCGATCATCGGCCTCTGATTGTCTAACAATGGTCTTTATCCATTCAGGAGTGCTTGTTTCAAACGATTCCTAAATCCGAGTTGTTTTTTATCAATTTTGACAGAACATCACACGTAGCTAAAGTCGAGTCTTGTCTTCTCAAATTAAAGTGTTTTTTAAGGACTCAAATCAGAATAATAGATTTATGTATTAATCAAAGGGCAAGATGCTATCTAACTGTTTTCTAACATAGTAGAAAAAGTGCGTCGGGCTTCATTCAAACAGTGTTAGTGTTAGGAGGAGGTCATTGAACTTGTACTGTGCCTAAAATAGAGTGAATCCATATTTTCCTATCGAAATCAGCTATCAGCAACCCGAGCATGGTGACCGTCTACCAGAGAGGTACTGAATGTATATAACTTCTGTAAGCAAAAAGAGACTACGCAACATTTCATTTTAATTGTGAAACTGGTCTTCTTATAATGGAATATTCTTAATGGCAGACCAATGGTGTTCGTTGAGGTGCGGCTGTTGGAGTCACTAAGGAAAGCAGTTCTAGAAGAACGGCATGCCTTGCAGAAAGTCATCACGGGGAGCAGAATCGACCAGCTGGAAGGTGACACCAGGGGCGCCAGCATCCCACCCAATTCTAAACAGTGACTACTGTATTTTGTGGAAATAAAATAGAAATATTTATAAATAGTTTCGCCAAGAAAACTGGGGATAACCACTGAGATGCCAGCTCATGAACAACGAAACATATTTGATTATTCAGGCTGCTAGTTGTAATGGCCCTACGATTGCCCGAGAGCATCATCACATCACTAACTAGGATGAAGTAGATTAATCCTAATCTATTTGGACAAGTTGTTTGCTAACAAATCAGGTCGACCGAATCTCAACGCACCTGCTCTCACTCATTTCCACACACCATTCAAATAAACTGTGGCAGAAGCGCGTCTCCTCTTCTCCCTCTGACACTGGGACCCCTCATCGTATCTGGGGCGATTAATTCACCTAGAAGGAGAATCGAATAATAGCCATCTTCTACATGGACATTAATGTTACCGGGAAAATTGAATTGCTTTCCCAGGTGTGTGTGCGAGGTGCTTGTTATTTGGTAAAGAGCACAAAAAATGGTTTTAATCATGATGATGCGAAACAGTCATCAAAGGAAGGAGGAGAATGTGGCCGCTGTTCCATGTTCCCCTGAACACAGTGGAAATTGTCCGGCCGTATGAACTTGCGTCCAAGAGGTGGTGGCATCTAAGAGACGACTGTTGCTAGAAGAAAACAACAATAGGGCTACTGATCCAATGGTGCTCTAACATCAGATTCCCTTCTCGAGCATCAACGGAAACGAGTATTGGGGGAGCCTTAGGGTGGATTCTGGTACCTACTTAAAATGTAAGGTAGCCAAATATATGGCTACCAATACATATCAGGCCTCAGGGAACAGAAGAAAATGCCCGGCGAAATATCAGATATGGTTGCAGAGCTATCATTAATAAAGACAGCAACCACTACCACTTTGCATGTACTCCTTTTTCACCTAGGTAGCCGCTGACGGAATTAAAGCTCTTTTAGAGGCGACTCTTCTCAGCAAGGAATGTGTATATTCAGTTCGTTCCAGTCCCATTGCCGGGCCGGAGTGGGGCCGTAATAGGAGCTAATGTCGGCAGTTACTTGGAGTCAAGCTCTTTGAATATAGTGTCATTTCACTGTCTACTGATTTTCCTATCCGTCACAATTTGTAGTTACTAAGAGTTTTTCATTTCTCTCAATGAGGCATCTAATTTATTACGAACACCCTGAATATCCTTTTATCCGCATTGCGTTCTATAATTCCTCAGTAGCACAGCACATTGTCATTTAAGATCATTCATTTCTACATTGAATAATAATTTAGCATCAATTTATACTTTTCTTTAAATCATGTGGAATACTTTGCTTTAAGTAAATGAATTGTTTTCGCAGGCTGTCGCAACCCAAACTGATTTGTCCTTTTTTAGCAATATATTGGACGTGGTGTATGATGCAAGTTGAGGCATGTGAGTTTATGTCATGCGATCATTTAAGGTACCATAACGTGATTGGAGTTGGCCAACAAATTAATGACTTTAAAAGTCTTCGTTTTGCATTCTATTTCATGTCCAAAAAACAGAGTTAGAAACCCTACACTAGCAGCATGAATTCAGTGAACAATAAGATCAGGACCAGATGGCCGGAAAATAAACAGCGGTTCTATATTCCACTGCCAAAGTGATTTATAGCGACTATGCTACCTAAACGTCTAGAAGTTGGTTTAAGTCAGCGTTTAGCAGTCATTTAAAAGGTACATTGATTTAAAAATATGCCCAAGTTCTTGGAAAAAATTGAGCAAGCCAAGTAGGTTGTTTGCAAAAAAAGTCATCCATTGCGTTGGCATGAAAATTACAACATTGTTTAAGAGCTTCACTCAAAATGACCTCCACGAGCGTCTAGTGCTGCCTCCATCTGACGGGAGCTGGACCCAGAGCAAGCCAATTTTACACTTTCTCTGGAGGAAGGTCTCAAAAACTCCTTTAATTCTGTATTCGAGTAATCAGGGTACTTTTGCATTACTGGCAGTACGACGGCGATTAGTGTCTTTCTCGACGACAGACGAGCATAATAGTCCATAAGCGAGTAATGATCTGAGAAATCCAAAGGTGGAGAGGGGGGGGCAAACCTCGGGACAGGTGCAATCGTGAAACCCAGCTGTGAGCACTTGACCTCTGCTACTCATGGTCGAGAGAGTCTTTATTGAGCCCAAGCTTCGTGGAAGAGACTGTAATATTAAATTCACGCGACAACGATCTAATTCCGGTACCAGGAATTGTGTGGGTGAGTGAAATGTGTGGGCATATGAATTACCTAGAGAGGTTTCGAACTTCGGTATGCACTTATTTAATTTCTTTCAACTCGTAAGTCCTTAATATGAGTTAAATACTTATTACGTAACTCGTCGAAGACTTATGAATCTCTTGCCCAGGTATAACTGATTGAGAACTTTAAAAGGACTTTTCGGGGCAGGAGCAAGAATGCACACAACCGAAGGCAGTGTTGAATTGACAGACCGTTCCAGTAGCCCAAACCAGGATCCAAGGTCATTTGTCGTCACAGTGGTTTCGGCAAAAATCCAGCTCCTTTTAAGCCCACATGATACACAATTGAGTAGCAAGAAATGCCCAGGAAAATCCACTCGACTGTATTAATGGGTCCATCAACTGATCCATTACAAACGCCTCCCACAGGGAATTCACAATCAATTCAACAGTCTCGTCGATGAATGAGAAGACAGTGTTTGGTAGCCACGACGTCCCAAGATCCCACTATTGTCAATGAGTTTAATTGATAATACCGTGCATTAGCTTCTACTAAAGCTTCAGTGTGGTTCAATCCAGTAAGGCATGCTTTCAGTGGGAAAGGGTCGAGGAATCGGCTCTTATTCTGCCTCTTAACTGGGCATTTGATGCTGTGGACCGAAAAGTTGATAATAGTCTGCGGGTTAAGATCTGGGAAGTTCGGCGGAAGCCAAACCTTCTAGGAAACGGTGTTGGCTGACAGCGTTTTTTAACTCTTCCCCAAGGTGTGGACAACTGGGACTGAATTTTAATGCTGCGATACTTGTGATTGCCACCCTCGTTATTCAGATCTTAACTACATTGATCTGAACTCCCAGGAAGACGCTTGAATATAACCTAAGTCCCCCAACACACTTTCTACGGAATGGAATCGGCTATTCGAGAGAATTGGTATATTCTGCTTCTATGTTTCCCACTTTTAGCCGCCACAGCAGCCTCGCTGTTTATGCCGGATCATTATCAAAGTATACACGAGATAACTGCTTGATGTCCATGGAATTAACGAATTAGTAACACAATCAAGATATTCTCTTATGCAATTCAGTCCTGTTGTTCTCTCCTACATGGGCGGCCATGAGGGTATATAGCATTTAAAGGGAGAAGTGTTGTGCTGTGAATAATATTAGGACTACTGGAAAACGCAACTGAATGCTATTCCCCAAAATACATTTAGAAAAACTGTCAAAGCAGCATCTCGACTCGATATTTCAGAAAGGTCCTCATCGAATCTCTGTCATTTCCTTGTCAAATTTAAAGAATCCTTTACCCGATACTCTGGCGTGCGGACTATGAGCCAGTGAAACGAAGCGATTCAAATTCTTTTTGATGCCTTTTTTTGTACTTATCTAAGAGTACACTAGTCAGAAGCGAATCAGAAGATGAGTACGCCATGTGAGATGCTGGTTGCCGGGCTCTATATAAAGAAGAAGCCTTGTGCCATCATAGGTAGCAACAACAGCCACTCTCTCTCTCTCTCTTCGACATGAGTTTTAGCCAATACCAGGGTAGGTTCTACCATCAAGAAACCAATTGGTGTTGGAATATCTTCATTTTTACCGGATGATAATAGGAATTTTTTACCACAAATAGAAGTTTCAGTTGCTGAAACCAACGGTAAGTGGACTTGCTCGATTTCATGATAGAGACGTCCAACTGAACATCATTTCTCACGAATTCCTCGACTTTGACTTCTCAATCAACCACATCGGTCACCCCAATTATTTAGTAGATTGCTGAAAATGCAAGAGTATTAGTGGAATAAAATGCGTTTATTAACTTAAGCAGATTGCGGATGCACCGAGTTTGCGTCTGTTCGCGAAAACAACTATGGTAAGTTGCATGCTCCTCTCATTTGCTATAAGAGCCAATTCGTAAGCAACTTCCATTTTTAAAGCAGCAACTGACGATGAACTAGGCGAACTTAGATCTGGTAAATCTCAATCATTTTTAAAAATAACCCCCTTATGATCTTTAAAAAATTGTGGTGAATTCCAAAACATTTAATAATTTACTTCAGTGTTCCTTAGAAGCTGCTATTTCCAGTCCCAAATTCATTACCAGTAAAGCACTCTTACAGTTATAAGACTTTTCACAATTGCCTATTTTTTCCTTGAAGAAGTCAATGAACCGGTCGTCAAGAAACCTGACCCTAGTAAGTCACACACAACTGCGGGAGAAAATTAGAAATTAAATGATTAACAAAATTTGTACTAAATTTCAGCAGAAATGAAACCTGTTCCAAGCTCGTCTGGGACCACTGTGAAGCGCAGTCTCTCGAAGCGTGCTCCCATCTACTTGAAAAACATAGTCGTAAAGGTCCCACGTTTTGTTATCAACGGTTAGTGAAATCGCCGCTGCTTACCCTAACAATCATCCGAAATTACTCCAATGATCGTCTAATTGATTGAATTTCAGAGGCGAAATTCCGATTCGCTAAACCATCGAAGAACGGTGATTCCTCCTCTGAATTCGCGGACGAAGGAACAATGAGTAAGTTGTCAGGAACCTATACGCTAAAGTCCTTGGCAATGCCGTTGATCTAAAAATACATCTTTGCTTTTAAGGCACAATCTCAACTGAATCGTACTTCGAGTACATTAATGGTATGGTGAATCGTTCCAATATTTGTACTTTGTAAAATATCTAGCTGGATTGTCAAATGAGCTTATCTTTTAATTTTGCACTTTAGAACCCGTGGAATTTGAAGTTCTTTCCAAGAAAACTACCGGTAAGTATTCCTACCTCTACCAAAACTACTCACCTCGTCCTCGTAACTCTAGAAGTTCATTAGTGATGAAGTCTAGATCTCGAAAAAGTTATTAATAGAAGTCTTAAGTATTCCTCAGACAGTAAAATATAGGTTCATTCCCTAAGAAAAATAGTTGCAATTTTATTACATACTCTATTTCGGGGTTGATATTTCTGTGTGTTTAATTTTATATTTCAATTTCGGAAATGAATGGATTAGTAGAGCAGATATACACGAATATGCTGAAACTTGGATTAATATTCGTAATCGAAACAGATGCATACTAAGTTTAAACTAACGTCTTCTCTTCCAATTCTGTTTTTATCAAGGAAAATAAACAAATTTAACAACAATATTTTCCATAAAAATCTTTTAGACAATAAGCCGTCTGAGAGCGATGGAAAGGCTTCAAATTCTCAAGACGAGATGCAGAAACAGGGCGTAATATTGTTGCCTCGTGAGTCGAAGGCCTTCGCAAGTGAAAATTTGTATGGCCACTTTTTCAAAACTCAAATTGATATTTTCACTCCAAAGGTTCGGGAAGTTATGTCAAGAGAGTCGTAGAAAACACTGAAAGTGAGTCTAATCATTTAGCCAAATGCACTGCTCGCAAAGTGAGATTTCTGCACACGTGATTGAAAAACGGCCGCACCTCTAAAGCCTACCATTTTTCAATTTTACTACAGGGACAAAGACTGTAACAACAGAGAAGTATTTCGCTAGGGAGGTGAGGAAATCAAAGGAGGAGGAAGTTCCTCCGCCCCCTGAAGAGGAGAAAGAAGGTGAGATAATACTGGGCCAAACAGCCATTTTTGCAAACGATCTCTAGAATGATACAATCGTAGAATTTTGCACTTCCAATTGTGCATATGCAGTTAATGTATAAGCTCGTGGACTCTTATGTGTGATAAGAGCATCCATTTCTTATAAATCACAACAGTTTAAAGCATTCCTTATATATTATTTTCGAATAATTATTTGAAACGAATGGGCTTTTAATTAATCTCTTAAACATCAATTTGCAAGAAACTTCCCTGGAGAAGGTGTAGCGCTTATGCGCTGTGTTGATGTGGATACGTGTTTAAGGACAATTTGCAAGGCAATTTGCGTCCTGATGACGAAATATACATAATCGAAGTAGAAGTGTTTATGGGTAATTTTTGCACCTAAAACCTCAAATATAGGTTATAATTGGGATTTTGAATTTTAATATTTAAAAGGTGGAATTTATTGTTTGCGTTTTAAGAAATCGTGGACGACAAGAAGGAGGAATGTGAACAACCAGGTACGAATAAACCGAAAAACCTGAAATCTATTTAATTAGATACATTTTTCAGTAAATGTGCCCATTTGTACATTATTTTTTACTTACACATGATCAGAGGAAATCTGTGAAAGGGAGCCTGAACCCGAGGAGTGTTCATGCGTTTGCGGTAAATATCTTGATAACTTGGAAAAATAATATTTGTGAATGTTGGATCACTTTGAATTAACTAAAACTGTTTCCTTTGATAGAACAAGTTGAAATCGAGGATTGTAGTAAGTAGTCGATCTAGTCCCCTATAATAATTGGTAGATTTATCGATGGAAATGCACCGAATAGTGGAATTTATTGCCATCATTAATTCTGAACATGAATATGCCTTAAACGGCTTTTATAACTCAAAGGAATGGATTTATTCGACACACTTCATAGGTTCTAATGTGTTTAATACTTTTTATTTGTCAAAAAACCACTTCGATAAAGCTTTTGCTTATTTTGGTGTTTGCACTGTTGCAATCTAAGAAGTGGAAGTTGTGAAGAGAAAACTAAGAATCATTTTCCTAAATTATAAATATCAATAATTAATCAAACACCACATTTTAACAGATTTAAAAGGAACAGAATCACATTGAGACAAATCCTTTCGTATTTTTAGAACCCACATGCCCATCGCCATCGCCATCATCATCATCATCATCATCATCCACATCTGATCGTGAAGGTAAGCAAACTATTCATATTTTGATTTACCTATTTGAACGTTTTAAAATGTCATGAATGTATATTTTGCAGAACAAGTGCCTGATGAATGCTGCAAACCCCGAAAAAATAGGAGGAGAAACCGCTTCCGTGAGATCCTCTTCATATTTATAAATTATGATGATTTGTGCTGATTCATTGGGATTTGAACGTGAAGTTACTATATTATGAGAGAGATAATTAGACAGGGTCTAAACGCTACTTAAAACAATTAAGTAATGTTTAGGCTTCTCTGTGAAACCACTGTAGTCATGGAATTAACTCTAGATTCGTTCCATTTATGTTTTTCAGGTCCTATGTGGATGTACAATCCCTTCTTTACCCCAATGGCTTTCTACGGTGATCCATGTGATGACTGTAATTTCGGTTTCGAGAAGTTTATAACCGTTGAGTTCTTTTAAAAATCCAACCAAGTATTCCACCCCTAGCTTCCAGCTCAGATGAATGCGGCTCCGAGGATGAGTTGAAGGAAGAGGAGATGCGCATGCTCAGTAAGAAAGTTATGCAAGGATGTCATGTCTCTATTGTTGGGAGTGTCTTCGTGAAAAACTTTTCTTCTAAAGGTAATTACCAGATGGTGATGATACCTCCTCCATTCTATGGTAAACGTCGTCCACGTTGCAAACCCAAGAAAGAGAAGGAAGAAGTAGTCGAAAGTTCGTTTCTATTTTATTAACTAGTTAAGATCATAATATTGTTTTACAATAAATACCAAAATTATGTAATCTTTTACCCAGTACCTCCCTGCGATCCGATTCCCGAGCAGAACGTAGTAGGTAAGTTAAAGAACTTGAGTGTCTTAGGGCGTGATTCTGGTATCGATTTGTAATTTAATTGAAATATTCGTTAATATTTTGCATTAACCTTCATTACCACTTGATTGAGAAGTAGACAATATTTTTCGACTTCTAACTTACTCTATTTCACAGAGCCACCAAAATGTCCAACTGAAGCACCCGCCAAACCGCAAATGGGTGAGCATAGAAACATTCAAATATATATTTCTTTTCACTCTGCAAATTGTTAATAAGTTTATTATTTGCATTCACGTTAAATGGAATAGTAATTTTAACACCATACAACCTTCTTCAATTTCAAGTTCGAATTTGTACACAAAGTATACCAGTGGAGGAGAATGCAATGCAAACTCTAGGTAATTAATATTCCATCCCTCAAAGTGCCTTAATTTTACTTTCAGTAACAGCATTTATAGTATTCAATTAGATGATACGTAAACTAGCTACTACTCAGCTCTGTTTCAAGGTGTAAAATGGAACTATTAACACTTTAAATGGGGATTTGGTTGCAGAGCTTATCATGGAGCCATGTGAGGATTATTGCGACCCAGCCGAATGCAAACCAAAAGGTTTGAAAAGTTTTTTATAAAAGTTTGTGAAATTTCTATTTACTAATGTTTTGCATTCCATCCGAAATGTTAGAACCAAAATGCCCGCAGAAAGGTTTGACTATAGCTTGATCAAATAATAAATCAACTTACTTTTTGTTAATATTTTATTTAATCTTTCTGTAAATGTAGAACCAAAACGTCCTCTTAAAGAAGGTTTGACCATCGTTTGATAACTTGTTATATGAATTAAATATATTGATGTGTTAAATTTGTTGTAGAACCCAAATGCCCACCTAAAGAAGGTTTGAACATAGAAAAATCAATACGTGGTTTTGTGTTTTAAATGTTTTAGTCAATTTTTTATCCATAATTTCAGAGTCCAAGTGCCCACCGAAAGGTTTGGCTATATTTTGATAAAATGCCGGGTCAATTTTGCATTTTGCGTTTACATTTTCCTAAATCTCCATCTAAAGGAGATATAATTTTATTTCGATAAAAATTTTAAGTTTATTTAATTCTTACATGAATTTTTATGATATCTGCAATTATTGAACCCAAATATCCACCCAAAGGTTTGAGTGTAGTTCAATAAATGTTAAGTGACTTAATTTTAACATTCCTTTTCATTTCTTTTCTTTTAACGATAAAATCTAAATATCAACATATAGAAGGTTTGATTAAATTTTAATAGAATAATTCCAGTGAATTTCTTTTTGTAAATATGTTCCTCCAAACCATAAGGCCCAAGTGTCCAGCAAAAGGTTTTACTACAGTTTAATAAAATTGCAATTGAATTTGATTATTTTATATTCTTGTGTATTTTACCTCTGACCTGCAGAACCAAAATGTCCACCGAAAGAAGGTATGGCAATAGTTCGATAAATTCTACAGCTAATCTATTTAAATGCCTTTTATCCTAACCGTAGAGCCCAAATGTCCACCGAAAGAAGGTTTGACCATATTTAGATAAGAGTTCTTAACCGCTTTTATATTCAATCCGAAACCGTAGAACCCAAGTGCCCACCAACGGAAGAGGAACCTAAAAAGAAGAGATGTGAGTATAGCAGTTTACTTATTAATTTCATTTGAATATTGAAAACGGATTACATCTATCAGGCTTATCAAATATTGTGCCAATATACTAACTACTGTTTTATTTTAGCCTACTACTACGTAACACGCACTCGCTATGAGAACGATTCAGGTACGTGTAATCGGAAAAAATTTACCAAAAGCAGTATTTAATAAAACAAATGCTTTGTAGAAACAGCTTCAATTGAATTGAGCTCTCAGGATGATGCCCTTTTGGCTCAAGTTGAGTGTCTCGATTCTTTAGCAGAATCCCAGTGATTGCTTTCTTCATGACTCCAGTGATTGCTTTTTGTGATGCATCACATCACTTTTCACTCGACGAGTCCTACCAAGATGGTCTTTATGGGAGATCTCTCCCCTACGAGTTTTCAGAAAGCAGTTTACTAGGCGCATTTTCAGTGTGAGAGTATCATTATATCCATAGTCCGTACAGCCTAATGTCATATCCCATATCATAATATATGATATATATTGTTCACCTTATCGTAATTTGGGTTATGTTTGAACAGTAATCGTTTATATTTTTAAGGTTGTGGACGAAAAATACTGGCATGCCAACCCGTCCTCGACGAGTGCCATCTCCAAAGAATCGAGAGGGCATTGGAGAAAGCTGAACGTATGCTCAATCTTATATTTATAGTTGCAACGATAGAATTTTTTTTTGGCAAAATAAACTAACTTCATGTTTCAATCTAGTGAACCCATGCCTTCGAGCAGAGCCACTTCTGAGTAAGATTTTCGTTTTCTTTGCCTTTTTATGGTATCTCAATTGTCAATAAAAACAAAAAATATTACGGATGAATCCCATAATGTACGTGACGCGACTGACCTGTGTCTTAATCGATCTTATATTTTCTCCTTACATTTCAATTTTTTTGGCAAATGGTAGCACAAACACCTTGATCGAACTGTTTTGTACTTATTCCAATTTCTTAATTTCTCGAAAAGCATGTGAAACTGAAAATGGAGAGAGAGTATACCTTCGCAAAATTCGAGTTCCGAAGAGTGCTCTTGTCGGTGAGCCTCAGACTTTTCCCCTTTGCTTCCATGAATCTTTCGAAAAATCAAGAAACTTCACTATACTTTCAGCTCAAGGCGAGGGCAACCCCCATGTTATGATGCTGAAAAGGGTGAAGCAACCCCAATGCCCACCACGTGGTTAGTTATTTGTACAAAATAAATCATAAATTTGAATAACTCTAGAAGTCTACATTAAGTTGATCGTTCCAACAATCTAGATACGCATTGCTGTTAGATGCTCAACAAGTCCCTTCGGTGATGATCGGAAAGGTGATTTCATGTGTTGAAACCTAATAATCAACGGTTTTTCATGATGCACTTAATGGCTTCTTCTTTTGCTCTTCTAGATCAATCTAGTTTTCAAACGTTAGAATAGTTGAGTTTTCTCTTTGATTAACCTACACTTGTCAATTCAAAAATTGAAATTAAAATTTAGTATCGATTGGTCTCCAAATACTTTTCAACTTTTGATCATTTCCATTTCTAAAACTCAAAATAAAGTCATATTCAGGTAACAAGGTTAACAATGTTAATTAAGTAAGACCTGGGGTTAAATGAAAAAAACGCATAAAGTCACCGAAAACTTTCTAAACTAGAAGAAAGAAACTCGCGTTTATTGATTGGCACATAACTCCATGATGCACAAAAAGAGAAATCTTAAGAAGCTTTTAAATATTATGAGATAATTGCCAATCTATTTTGTCTAATAATTAGGTAAACACTAGCGAAAGGTATTACAGATTCAATAAATGAGTTTTAAAAGGGGACTTTGGTTCAGTAATCATATAGGTTGGCGGCTGATTCCAGATTCCGAGTCCTCCATTAACCCTAAAATAGGGGTTTTAAAATATTTTGTTATCTGAAGTGTCATCAACCATGGAAGGTGATTTTCAATTGGAAAATGTTATATACTACAGAGACCTTAATATGGCTAACGAAATACACTATAATCAAAGGGATTTATCCAAAATAATCATTGGCGTCTACTTCAAATTCCATTCGGCACCACTCAAAACATTAGTCAAGCTGATTTGACACCTTCTCTGAGAAAGGGATTCCGTAAAATACGTTCCAGTTTATTCTGCCGTTGAATAACTGGGCTTTTACAGCATTGACAAGGCGGAAATTAGTTCGTTCTGTAGAGAATAGTCCAAAAATAAATGCAAATCCATCGGCCAGTTGAGATTTTGGGGGAGTTCAGTAGAGTCCAAGCAATGGAGTGACTGGTATGGCCTTGAAATTGTCTGACGACCATTTTTGACGGACTCCTGGGATTTAGCAGAGGAAAGTAGGGGACGAATCCTGCTACTGTTATGCATAGGACGATTCGATATTGGCTGCTTCTGTTGTCCAGGGCATGAATACAGCATTCAGTAATTCTAAGCCGCCGGCACTTTTTTTGTAGATTTTTAATGATGAACTCTGCGGTGCTGACACAGTTAGACGGTCTGCTCTTATTCGCCTTCTTCGTCACTGCTTCCTCATAGTTTCCTCTTAATAGTGATTTCCAGGTCATGTTAACTGATTTTTCCATCACAGTGTCCAGGGAAGAGTATTGAGCAAAGACCGTTATCTCCTCTTTATTTTGTTGGCCGACGCGAATCGTCATGATGATCAAAGTTATTCCCTTCATCCAGGCATTACCAGTCATGCATTCCCTTTCATCACTTATATGATTGACAGACAATTGTTTGAACTTTTAATGTATCTGGAAGGCAAACAAAGTTGGTGAAATTTCCTCTGGATATACTGCTTAAATATTACTAAAAACCTAAGTGATAGACTGCACCTTCTTCACAAAGCTCTTCTATGGAAGTGGATTTGGGACTTTTGCTTCATGTAAGTTTATTTAAAGGTTTCCGAATAACAATTATTTGTATCGATTATCCGAGGATAGTTAACACTGGCTAAGAATCATTGAACCGGGAACTTTAACATTAATTTATTTTACTCCTACACAATTTACATATTGGGACGGGACACCCAGAGAACCAGAATCCCTAGGATTTTCAAAAGTTTTTTTAAATTTCGGTGATCAACTTTAAGCTCTGCGCCAGTGATTGCCTTAATTAGCACAACCCGGTCACTGGCATTTGCCCAGCGTTCTCCCCTCCCCATTTGGCACCTGCCGCTCCCCCTCCACCTTCTCCGAACTAGACGAGGCTTAGTCGTGCGAGGCACTGATACCCTGCCTGTACCCACAACCAGCCAATGGCTGACAAGACCTAGAGGGTGCGCGCATGCCTGCTAGTGGGCGTGTAAGAATGAATGTGTGTAAGATACACCTGTCTACACGAGCCTATGTCACACATGCCTAAGTAACCCGCAGACACCTGCCCAGGTCTCCAGAACCACTTTGCGCAGCGTTACTTTCAGTTAGAGATACACAGAAGCCATGACAACACTGGTAGTGGATACTCCTCCTGGTAGCAACAACAACGGTAGCAGCACCACTAATGGAGCTTTCCATGGGAACACCTCAGCCTCGAAGCTGCAATCCCAGTGCCCCGCCTCGGGAGTGCATCGGAGGTTGGGACGGCAGTGCTCAAAACCCGTGGTGATTGTGGTTTGTCTGCTCCTAGCGATTGTGATTGTCCTTCAGTTGGTGATAATCGGTCTTATTTCCAACTCCTGTCGAGCCAAAAATAGCAGAGCTGCTGAGCTTCTTGTGAGGGAACAGGTTAGTTTTACTAACAACATTGACATACATTTGAACGAAGGTGGTAGACCTTTTGCATGCTGCTTTTACCATGCAAAGCTGTTTTAGTATAATCTTATCTTTTTCCGGTTTTAAGGCTGTTCATAATAAACACTGACAGCATTATTCACCGTTTAGTTTAAGGACTTTGCTGAGGGTCTACCAGCTACAAAGCAGATGTTTAAGTGATACTTTTTGTAAAGTAATTGGATCTTTTTTGACTGTGAATCAGTCATCACTTCGGGTTCGCGAAAGAATGTGACATCTGCGGAAACTGCGAATTTTCGGCGGGTTTCTGAATCAGCCGCGGATTGTAGAGACCGATTTCAAGAAAATGGGTTTTTTGCGGCTTCTCTTTGAAGTGGATTAAGCAAACACTCAATCAGCGAATATTGCCCGTTTTGGGAACTGCGTAAATGCTCGGGTGCTTTGTTACAATGTAATTTGGCAAAGTTTAATTCCTTTTTGCTTCTAATGTGCGTATTTCTGATCCAGAGGACAGTTCATAAACACTTTTCGGAGCAAAAAATATAACTGTGAAATTGCTTAATTTTACTTTTAAATAAACAACAGGCAAGAAAATCTCCAATATTTTTCACATATTATAACGTAGTGTGAGTGTTATCCAGAGTGTGAGTTTGAAAGCTTGATAATGGATTGAAAGTGGTCGCCATTTTTTATTTCGATGTGATTTCGGAATTTTCCTCAGCATTTAATGATATTTACAGCTATTGTCATATTCCCTGCATACTTACTTAATTTTCACATGGTAAAACATGCTTCAAAGTCGCTTTTCAGGAAGGTGTAAATTTTAGATTTGCCTGTCGTCTATAAAGACATACTACTTTAACCAACATTATTTGTTTTTTAGATCAACTTTTAAAATTTTCCAAATTTAACTCCTAACTTGCGACCACAACATCTGTTTTTAATTGAGCCAGTTTTTATGCAAACTGAGACTGCATGAAGCTTCGAACTTTCATTGCTAGGCCAGGTCTTCACGGTTGAGTATTTGCGATTTTTCTTGATGCTAATTTGCTTTATCAACTAAGATTACATAGTCTTTTTTGTTGTCGTGATGAGAGAACTAAAACTCGGGGTCTCAGTTATGAGTGGGATGTTAATGACAACCGATAGGGGTGTGTATGAATCGCATATCGGGTTTCAGAGAAATGATGCAGAAGGTGTGCTTGGACTTACTAATAGTGACATCCAATGTGCCCAGTCACAGCTGTATGCTCAATCATAAGAGCTTGAAATGCGTTTTATTATGCAAAAAAGTTGAAATAATGCTTCAGTTGCCTACACGTGTGCAAATGCCTTCCAATTGTCTATTTAGAACTAACCTTGCACTGGCGCGTACGTCATGTTTCATACATGTGTGTGTGTAGGTTTACTGTGATGTTGCGAGTCCGTATAGTCTGTAATTAGTTAGAGGCTTTCCCTTGCGCGATGAGGGCATTATCACCTTGCCGTCAATAGGCTATGAATAGGTTTTATAGCCATATGCCCTGATGATCGTTAAAGATCATTTGCCGTATCATTTCCTCCAAAAAGTTACTATTATCGACTGTTCCCTCTTGGCAGTTGATTTCGCAGCAGTAGGCAAAAACATCGAAAAGTTGATAGCTATTATTCAAATATAGTTGGAACATTAAGCAGCGGAAGACGAGAGCTTAAATAGCAATCTCGGTTAATTTAAGAAGGATTGTTTAGCCTTACGTTATTTCTTTTCGTGTGCTTTCGATGGTAACATAGCAATGACTTGGCGATTTCTGAGGCAAGAAGAGGATACGGGAGCCGGAATTAGATTTATCGCCCCGTGAATAGCTTTGAAAGCGACAGTAGCAATGAACGCCATTTTTGGTTCAACACCTAATGTGCTGATAGCAGCAGCAGCAGTAGCAGTAGCAAGTGGAAAACAGCTGCGGTTATCTGTCTTTCGAGGGACGTGAGTGGCGGTAGCACCTGCTGTGGGATGGCTCCCTCCCTCTCTCTTCCTGAATACTTCTACAGCTGTTTTTAACATGATTCATGCAGTTGCTGTCTTGTGGATGCGGTTTTAGTGCCTCTAGGTTGATAGTAGTGGTAACTGACAAGTCAGTGCGGCTAGGGAACGTGTACGCAGGTGTTTTACCTCCTGAGAAAAACTCCCGGAAAGCGGTCGAGGCAAGTAGGGCATTTACTTAAGGCTGCATCTTAGTTTCAGCCTCGAATAGCCATTCAGCAATTATGCAATCAAATTCCGCCATTCACTCGAATGAGTCTATTTTTAGTATTATAAAAATCGGACATTCTAGTAGTAGGAGGGCGATGTACTATTTTTGAGAGGATAAATAGCTCAGGAATCTGTGCTTCAAGGGAAACCGTACATCCTAGTGATTGGTTTCTTCGATGTCAAATTAGTGTGGAATGCATGCGAGAGAGAGAGAGAGAGTAAGGAATGCTGTCATTTAGATAAAGCCTTCATGAGATAGAAGGACTAGTGTGCATATGTGGAAATATCAGACCTCAAGCCCGCTGCCGGTATCGCAAAAATCTCTCAATCTCACTCTCTGGGTGTTAAATGCCATCCCCATTACAAATAAAGAAAGCCCAAGCTTCCCTATTAATCAAAGGTCGGGTAGTTGGAGAGAGGGCGGTCGAAGGAGACAATTTTTCCTTCTCCCACAATTGTGTGACCGTTGTTGTGCCAATTTAGCTGCGTTATATGCCAATCCTCACGCCCAAATGCCTCATTTCAGCAGCAGCAGGAAAGGCAGAAGTGACCTTTCCTGAGTTGCAAGAGATTCTGCTGCACAAAAACCAGCATTCCACGCTCGCGCGCACATACTAGCTGACATTAAAGGAAAAAGAAGGGGATCGGTAGCTAGTGGGACGGTGCATTCGCGCCCACCATTTACACCGCGTTGGGGTTTCGTGACAAACACCACCTGTTGCTGGTGCATTTGTGGCGGGCTTCTCTGTGTTCACGCGCACACACGCTACAGCTGCTCCAGCAAATTCCACGGTCTGCATTTTTCACGCTCATGCAAGAAATTTGCCTAAAACGTGTTTTGCGATCGCTTAGAAAAATGTACCAGCACTTCTAAGTTCGGGGATCTGGTAGTGCGCCGCCTTCTTCTGACAGCAGGGCACATCCTTAATGGTCTTCAATGTTATTGACGTTCAGATCCCTTTGTGCAAAGGAAGATATCAGGCCACGAGCTCATGAGAAACGATTTTATTCGTTTGAACTTTTGCGGAAACTGTTTGAGTACATAATGCCTGATTTTAATAATAAATACGTTTATTGAAACCGACTCTGTAGAATGGCCAGGCACCGAGTGAGTTGGCAGTGCGAGGAGAGATGCTTCAGCTGGCCGACCTACTGAGCTGGGATGCCAAGTGCAATCGCGTCCTACATGACCTTGTGGTCAGTTGCTATGGCGCTCCAGGTGAGTGGTGGTGCTCACGAACCTTCAGATAACGCTTGCGTCTGTCTGCTAGCAATCTGACACTCCAGATCACGAATCTATCCTAGATTACCTGGCGGAAGAGGGCGGAAGTAATGCGGGTAGTGGTTTCCAGGTAAAAAGAAAGTTTCCTCATATCCTCGAACCCCAGAAACGACGCCGCCAGAAGCCCAGACGAATGCGTCCCCTCGGTCGAGAAAGCAGAACAAGCCAAGAACCCTCGTTATCGAAAGATTTGCCACCTTCTGCAAATGATAGCGGTTTAACAGAAACGTGAGAAAAGTAGTCTCGTGATGTCCTAGTTCAAAAGGGAATCTGGCATTTTCTACCAAACTTCTGCCAATTGTACATACATCCCGTTTTGTCTGTATTTGTACATATATGCATTGTTGGGCATTTGAGGACTATTTATGGATCCGTTACGTCAGTACTACCAAGTAACATATTCAACTTAGGAGTTTGATTCCCTGATAGTCGTAGCGGTGAATAAGAGATGAACCATACCACATATTGGTCTACGTGACACCGCGGAATATCTAAAGCCTGTTGAATTCTAAACTTCCATTTTTCAAGGGTTCTTTTAGAGAAAAATCTGGAAACATGAAGCAAAATATGCAGAGGAGAATGAAACACAAAATGAACAAATATGAAAAGATGATTCAGCTGAAAAATCTGCCAGGAATCACTCTAATTAAATAAAAGATGTTATTATTTCTCATCTTCGGAACTCCCAGTTGCTTGATATGAATTTGAGAGTCTCGTAAGGCGGAAAAGTGGTTTACAACTAAAAAAGGAGTAGATCTAAGAGAAATTAATTTTTTTTCTGAAATAGCCACACTACTTTCCTCAAAAACTGAATTTATTATGTTGGAGATTAACTGGGCTTTTGTCATGCTTTTTACAACAGTGATTCCCACTCATCGCCGTCCCTCCATCAAGTAGATCGCTCATGCTATTAAAACACTACTCCACTTGCCAGATTCAATAATGTTCACATCTATTCAGTTTCACAGGCTGAGTTCTTCCCTACTGCTGGAATGCATGCAATCAAGGCAGACGTTAACCCAACTCCAAACACGCTATATTAGGGCCTGATCCAATAAGCAGGTGCTCTGCCTTCATCTCCATTTCGTTCAACCTGTGCGCTGCTGAGAAGATTGGTACCAATAAGGCGACAGGGGACTGGTTAACAACTCATTTTGTCTATTCTATGAGGCGTTGCCGACGGGGAGGCCGAATCCTGCTACTGCCGTGCGTAAGGCTACCCAGTAGTGGCCGCTCTCATTATCCAGAGCTTATTTTATGTCATGTTCAAAGAAGATTTTTCATAAAAGGTCAATCAGATAGTGTGTTACCTTGCTGCTCCTTCTTGGCACCACAGCCTTACTGTCTCCATTACCTCACATTCTACCGGATATTTTGCTCCATTCATTGACGCTATTTATTTAACAGTGACCATAATCACGATGTCCGGAGCGAAGCAACATAACACACTTGGAATTCCAGGCATCATTCTCCTCGTTAGTATCAGGCTTGTGAATGAGAAATATTTAGCAGATTTAATATAGCTAAAAAATAAATTCTATTTAGTAAACTGCTTCTTAACAATTTGCGTGACTAGATTTAAGTCCAATTAAAATCAGAAGATGGTCTACTTTCTTGCTGTTAGGGCAAGAAATCACTAAGATTACTAGATTCACAAGACCTCTGTATAAGTCATTATCTGCTACATTCACATGTTACGGTTTATGGCCTGAATTACAATAGTTTGATCTCCAGAAATTTGGTTTTCACACAGTCGGAAGCAGGTAAGAGGAGCGTTAATACAAGCTCAAATGCCTTGAAACATTCCTTAGAGGTCACGAATGTGAAAATGCACCAGCTAGGAATGTCAAAAGAATACCCGAATGCAGGCATTTCGTCCCACCTTTTCAAAACGGCTCCTTAATAAATAGCTTAGCAGATAAACACGATTATGCTATTTTTTCAAAAACAAGGCATATTGATAGCTTATTGAGCCCGTAACAAGTGACCATATAAGCAGTTTTATAACTTACGCTTGGTATTTTGAAAGGATTTTCAACACAAACATCCATAAACTAATTTGCCACTCGTGAAAAAGTGCTAGTTACTGGCTGAACAGGCGAATCATTTCCGCATAACTTCAACCGTATTGAATGTATTAATTCAGATGTAAATTGCATGTAAAGTAGTATTAATGTGGATAAAAGCTTGTACTCATAAGAAGATCTAATTTATATTTCATTTCCGAAATATTGTATCTGTTGGAAATAATTTTTCATAAGGGATAATGTAATAATAATTATGAAAAATATCCAAAAACGCGACTGAAATAAACCATTTCCTTTTAGTCGTTGGAATACTAACAAGAGGGATTACTTACCATTTAAAGTAGAAATGGAATTAGCAAAAATTTCACTTAAAAGAAACCATCAAAATAATGTCCTCTGCCCGGGCACATTAAAATTGCTCAAATAATGTTCGAGCGCTTGTAAAAATGTACTTATGAGTATTTGCACTAAGCTTGCAAATAAAGTGCGTAGCATGTTCAAGCAAATTGTTTTTCGATGATATGAAAATACTACTTGCTGGATAGTAGCCTAAGCTTTTCCGGGTATGAGATAAAAATGCTAATAGAAAATTAACAGTCTTTCCAAATTTCTGCACTTGTCCGCTAGATGCCCTGAGCAAGAAAATTATGAATAAAATTAAGAAATTCCACTCAATGGCTAGGCTGTGACAGATAGGGAAGAAAGGAATATTAAAGCAAGCAAAAACGCGACATGGAGTAGTCTATCACAAAGGCCCTAAAAGAAATACATTTGTATACAAAGAAAAGCAACAATGGAAATTGAAGGAGGAATTAATGTATGGAACGCAGGGAAAGAAAATCATAAATGATAACGATTGAGAGAGGGAATCGATATATGAACGAAGATAAATCCATGTCCTTGAAAAAAAGTCATAATCAACGGTGTCAAAAGAAACAGCGATTGCAATACAAATATTCTTGAAAATGGTAGGCCAAATCAGGTGAAATACATTATGAAATTAAAAGATAAAATCCAACCCTATACGAATATTAAACAAATAAATTTCTTATAAAAAATAAAAATATGAGCATGAGCTGAAAAAATGCAGGAAAATGCAGGTGTCTTATTTAAATAAAAACGAACAGTGAGAGAGAAGATAGCTAACCAGCCAAAAAACCAACCAAATACTTAATAATGAAAACAGTCACAGAACCCATTTTGACCCTCCATTCCCTTTAAGGGGCCATTGCGTTTTTCACAATTACCATCATTCAGGTCACGCCAAATTATCGTCGTCTCCCTGAGGCCCATCTATACGAAGCTCAAATACACCGACGAACATTCATCATGCTCAACAAGTACTAGCCATGAGCATGGGAAGGATGGAGAGTGAGGTGAGGACAATTACCCTTGTTTGTTCCTAATAAATTAAGACACTTTCATTTTCTTACATTTTTTCAGCTCCCATGCTCATATATTTGTTGATGCTGTAATGTTTATGAATTGCTTCTTTCAATTTTAATTCTTTTCGGCGTTGTATTACCTTTGCTTGTTTTGTAGCGTCTATGCGCTGTGCTGATGTGGATGCTTGTTCAAGGACAGGCGCTAACGACAATTTGTGGCCTGTTACGAGAGTGATTGTACACGTCGTACGACAGCGTGTAAGCAGCACCTCATTCATCCTGTGCTAGTTTGTTTCTCTTAATGCAAGTTTATACTTCCATCCTGGGTTTCCTCTTACCTGCAACGTATTTGAAAGTTTTTTAAAGTGGTAACCACTTTAGTTCATTCAGTTCTTGGTGCTACTTTCAATGAGCACTCCGGTAAAGTCGAGACTGTACAGATACGAGTCGCACAATCCTCGCACCAACCTCGACGTTCTCTCCTACTAATGAAGTTTTCCTTCTTATCATTGCAGCTGCTTTTGTCACTGCCACTGCTCCAGGCACCAATGGGCATTAATGCATTCGTTGAACCTCATTACAATACATACCTGTGTCGGCTGGCGTAGCTACTGGGAGGGCTGCTCTGGCATTATGCATTTGTTTGATATATATATCGGCTATTTGTGGTTAAGAGGAGGTTGTTCAGCCTCTATGGGGAAAATACAATACTGATTGCACCTCTAATTCATTGCCCGTAGTTCCGAACCTCCTGAAGCTGAGGGTTGTGACCTGCTGGAACTCTCCGGACATTTCCAGTCCTTTATTCTTATCTCTCTTGTGGTTTATTTACTGCTTCGCTAAAATTTTGGTCCTTGTGAATTTGTCCATTGGCTTACTGGAAGGTATCATACGCTGATCGTATGGCCCACTCGATCTTTGGTCTGGTTTCCTTTGTTGTTGGATGGGGATTTGTACTCTTGAGAAGAGGCTTACCAGGAGAAAGCGAACGAATACGTTTTGCTACCAAGCTTGAACTGAAGCCTTCGCATAACGTCACACTTACGAGCTGGAACGAAGTACACCTAAGCCGGAAATTCGTATCAACTGGACCAGTCTACATTTTCACTTCCATGAGTTACTAACCTAGTTATAATCTTCAATTCAAGAGAACGGAAACCACACCCACGTGAATGAATTCTTAAACCATTGTAATCAGGTATATAATATGAAGTACCATCAGAAGAACCGGTGAACATTCAACCACCGATGGGCCTAACAAACGCAAAAGACACAATAGGAGTAATGATACATTTTATAAAGCACAGAAATACTACGTAACCATCTATACACAAACATACACATCAGAAGCACATGGCAGAGAGGGCGTCGCAGGTCGTTTTTAGGCGGTCAATACCTCCACACCGTCATCGGTTATTGCAACAGTCTGCTCGAATTGAGCCGTCAACTTCCTATCCGAGGAGCGAACGCTCCAGCCATCCTCTGGGTCAACTTCCGGCGAGGCATAGAAGCAGTGCATGCCATCATCCTTGGAACTGGCCTCAGTTACGACGGGCTCGATGGTGAAAACCATTCCAGGTTCCATTGTAACCGAGGCAACGTTCGTTGGGGTGAGCTCGAAGATGCTATGGGGAATATAAACATTGCCATGGAAAAATTCGCCAATAGTGTGGCCTCCGATACCAGCGACAATGCGGAGGCTGCATGCAAGAGCCTCTGCAGTGATGGCCTCGGCGATATCAGAAAAGTGTGCGCCCGGACGACAGGCCTCGATGCCGGCTTCCATTATTTCCCTGGCAGATGTGATTAGGTAGTCCTGTCGGAAAAAGTACTCATCTATTGGAGGACCGTCTTCGAGGACTAAAAATGTCTCACAGGCATCAGCGTGGGCTTTTCCATTAAAGACACCAAGATCAACCGATATGATGTCACCTCTCTGGAGGAGAACATCGGATCGAGGAATACCATGACAGGCAACTTGATTGATAGACGTGCAACAACACCTAACATTAAAATAATATTGTGAAGACATCAAAAAGCTCGATAAATCACTCATAAAATGGGACTTACGCTGGAAATCCTCTATACTTGAGACATGAAGGATATACTTTATGATCAAGACACTTTTCAAGCACATATGCTTCCAATTCAAGAGTCGAAACACCAGGTTTACAAATTTGTCCTATTCCATCTAGAATTTTGCGCAAAATTGTTCCGGATTTGCGAACTTCTTCAACCATATCAGGAGTCAAGGGGCTAATAGAATCCGGTAGAAGCTCGCGACTAGTCAGAGACTTGTCCGGAAACTCAATACCAGCTTTTCGGAGAAGTTTCCGTTGATAGCAATAGTCGGTTCCCATTTTGTTGGAGAGACCTCTAAGAGGACGCGCGAACCCCTTATGCCAGGACATACTCAAGGACAATAAACGGAGAACCAAATAATGTGCGCATGCAACCGTTCACTACAACAAATAATAATTAACCTAAACCGTTTAATCTATTTTAATTTTTAAAAGCACTGAGCTCATACGTATTTTTTAAAACTATTTAGTATTAAATTTTTGTATATTTGCAGTCAATTGCTAAATATTAATAATCTTGATGGCGTATATTACTTCCAGCAGTTCTACTCCAGATTATGACGATAAAACGATAATTAAATTGAATATGAGTTTTTTAATCTCATACTCATGGGCTGAACAGAGCTGATTCAACTCAACTGGTAAATCGATCATTCATAGCGAACCTCATGTGCGACCCTTATGAAACATTTGAGTAATATTTTGCTCTTAGTGTTATCTTTTATCATTTACCTCTGTCACAAACCTTCATACAGTCGTATTGCCTGCTTGGTCTACGCAATCAATTGAAGCTCCATCAAATTATCTTTTTTTCATGAATTTACTCTTTTTTCCCAAGAAAATTTCCGATGGTTGTGGTGACTGAATATTCTTTCTTTACTCTACCTAGAGGTCCTTTTTTATTTATTTGCACTGTTGGAGACAATTTATAATAATCATCTGCTTCACCCACGCTATCATGAAAGGTTCAAATTCGACAGGCAGGTAAAACAACATACACATACGATACCCCTCTCACACTAACCTTTACGGCAGCAAAATTCACTCATGGTGCTTAATATTGACTTTATCGGAATTGATGCTCTGATATCCAGTCAGCGTCTAACTTTACTTTTATGAAATGTCACTGTCTAACTATCACCTCATCTAAATGTAGTATTATAGGTGGAGAACTCTTAAAATGTAAACAATGTAAATTGTATTGAAAATCAATGACTATGACTAGATTCGGGTATCTCGGGATGCTTCCATCCGAAATGATACATGCGTGTATCTGTATTTTCACCGCTGTCAAGAGCACTATTTCCATAATCACTAGCGAAGTGTATGTGCAGCATAATGGATAAATTCAGTTTTATAAGTACTGCAGTTCTGTGCATGGACACTCTTCTCCATAATGAACATAAAGATATCGTTTCGGAACGAAATCAATAAAGACTCGAAGACAGTTTAGCATTCAGTGTTAAAACCGAAAAAATCATTTGGACAGAGTGTTTTCGCGACATATAGTAAAAACTACTTAAATAGCTCACAGTTTTAAAGGGTTTTTAATACGAGAATAAATAAGTAAATGTCTTAGTTTAAATGAAGGAGAATCAGAATCTTAGAAACAGCATGCTAGCTTTGATCTCCAGGTTACGAGCTGGCATCTCACACTAATGTTGCTAACGATCAATTCCACTTCCTTGAAATTGTGAAACAGTTGTTTCAGAACTTACTTGGCTTCTTTGTAGTCATTGAATGAACTAATTTATATTTTACAATGTCATGACATCAAAAAATTGAAAATCAGACAAATTCGAATATTATGAAAACTCAGATTTTCGACTCCCACCCATTAAAATGTATATTCCACCAATCCAACACCACTTGAAGGCTAATCGAAAGCACTCGAAAAGGGCATTTTTCGTTTCAATATAATATTCCACCAATATTCCCATTTGAAACTTACCTTATTTAATTTCATTAACAAAACCCAGCTGGTTACATTGTCTACTGATTTCCATTCACTAAAGCTGGAATTCCAAATAAATCATACCAGCCGTCTTTGGCAGTTTTAAGGAGCCATTTGCACGCACACTGTCCTATATGAGGACATTATTTCAGAGAAATCAAAGACTTCATCTTCAGTGGGCGTGAATTCCCCATAAACACAGATGTTTAGAAAAGCGAATCGAAGCCCCAGATATGTTTCTGTAAATGCAAAGTAGAACAGTTTGATCAACTTAAGGAACTAGTATTTGGAGATTTATTTAGGGATTTTGATGGATTGTTACGTTGGCGCTACTCATATGCCTTTAGTTCATCAATAATTGTCAGAAATTGATAAAACATTGCACAGGTGAAGTAGTCTCATAGTTGAACAGATATGATCCCAATCAATTATGAAAACCTTTCAGTTTTCAGATTCTAAATATCGCTAAGTTCTCTGGATGTTATCTGTTCTAGATAGGTCAAAATATGTTATAGGCTAAAAAAGAAATTTCTAAAGATAATAAAAACAAAATATTTGATTCTTACCCGAAAAATTTATTACTAGCTCCTGCAAATGGAGAATTAGAAACCAAAATTCACTCCTTTGACAGCGGTACTTTCAACTAGGCGTGTACTGTCGCTCTAGATTTTGTATCATCCGTTTGGTCTCTAGGTAGCATACTTCCTCTTATATCATTAATATCTTTGAACGATTGACTAAAAATGTACTTATTCTCGTTATCCACAATTTTTTAGATTAATAAAGATGCAAAACTTTTCACACACTATATGGATGGGTGATGTAAGTTCCAATGAAAATAACATTTTATTTTATGTAGCTCGAACCGTTTATGGACGAGGCCTTCATACGTCAGGCTTTCGAATTCCATGATGAGAAGGTAGTAAGCGTCAAGATCATTCGAAATAAAACGACTGGACAAACGCTTGGTTATGGTTTCGTCGAATTCCTAGATGGCACTGCTGCTCGTGACGCAATGTTAAAACTTAACGGCAAACCTATTCCCGGAATTCCTGTAAGCCTTTGCCTGATAAGCTGCTTGTACCTTTCATAGTTGTGCTGATTATTTGTTCCTCTTCTAGACCCGTCGTTTTAAGCTCAACCATGCGAGCTATGGGAAAGATAACTCTGCTGGGTATGTCTATATTAAATCCAACTGTATTATTTCCTTTAGGGAGTTCTCTCTCTTCGTTGGTGAACTGACTGAAGATGTGGATGATCTGATTCTCTTTAATGCATTCAAAAAGTATCCTTCTTGTCGATCTGCAAAAGGTAGTTTGGATTTCTTACAGTGATACCTTTTAGCACTTAGGTTTCTTCTTTTGTAGCATCCTACCTCTTTGATTGTCCTATCGTGTCATGATTCACCGTTCCTTTGCGCTCAATCATTAGCTGTTCCTTTTAGTCGTCATGAACAACGGAAAGAGTCGGGGCTATGGGTTCGTACGTTTCGCATCGGAGGCGGACCAAGACAAGGCGTTGATTGAGATGCAGAACTACTCGGGCCTCGGCTACAAGCCGATTCGCGTAAGTCTGGCCATCCCCAAGCGGTACACCGCGGACGGTCAACTTATTCAAGCTGCCAAGGATGAAGCCGCTGCTGCTGCCTCCTCCTCCTCTCTACTTCCCAGCGGTGAGTTTTCTTTATTCTTTAGCAGAGAAAATCAAATTATTTCAAGCATGTGAAGTCTTACTCTTGTGTTTTAGTGTGTCCTTTCCATGTATTCCATTCGCGACACCGCTTTAGCCTTTATTTGCAAATTCTTCATTTATGTCCATAGCTGTGCTAACATTAATGTAAATCCAATATCTTGCGAATTTCGCGCCGAAATTGCCACTTTTTCGCGGGCTTGATCGGAAGCATTGCACCAAGATTGTCAAAAAACCAGAGCTTTTGCTCCTCCACGGTTCTAGTGGTGTTTCTACCTATTCCGACGTTGAATCTATGCCAATGTCGATGAATATCTTAGAGAAAGTGAGTCTGTCAAACTAGGTGCATCAAACAGTGGAAGTGCTCAAGTGCATATGCACTTAGTTTGGGGATCATTTAATAAATTGTTAACTTTGGGTCGGGGTGCTTTTATCAATAGTTTCGTCTTAGTTGTATTAAAACACAGTGTTAGATCCCATTTAAGCTTTGTAAATTCGGTGCTCTGTTACTTGAATTTTACCAGATCGTGAAATAATTTCCAGGTTGGATGTAGTACGATCTAGACTTGCCAATAAAATGTTATTGAAATATCCAATCTGAGGGTCAGAGCTCAGTAAAATCCTGTTTCAGATCATGCACACTTTAGTGATTACGACACACCGGAGTGGTAGTTTCTTATTAATTTACTGGGGTTGTGCTAGACCGTGGTAGGCGATGGCGGAAGCGCATGGGTGTAATGGTGACAAATTGGTGGCCCCCACTCCTTATTCTCCTGTGTGCCTTTTTGCTTGCCCGCTAGGCATGCCTGACCCCTTCACAGCGGCGGTGGCAGCAGCCGTGAGCGGCAGCTCGCAGGCGCAGGCCGAGTACTACCAGGCGTACGCGCAGTACTACCAGCAGTACTACGCCTCGCAGATGGCCGCGGCGGCCGCCCAGTACGGCTACGGAGGCGCGGGTGGCAGCGGTGGCGTGAGCAGTGAGCAGGCCATCGCTGCAGCCGCCGCCACCCTCGCCGCCTCCTACGACGGCGTCTTCGCGGCCGCCGCCAACGAAGCCACTGGTGCCCGCGACCCCACCTACGAACACGCCCCTGGTAAGTTACTTTCTGATTTTACCATTCCGGGGAAGATTATAGTCAGTTATCAGAGACCAATGATCGAGATACAAGGCGTATTTCTAGATTTTTAACCAGTAATCAGAGGGTTTGGACTATCCATCAAGCTAGTGCTCACATAACTAGCCGCTGAGCCTTACGTAGTGTTTAGCTTCGCCGTAGTAGTACCTTTAAATCTTTGGACGAGGGGAGTTCAGTCTTAATCACTCAGGCACATTTACCAAGTGTACGAACCTGCTGTTCCTCTCGTACTAAACAGCCCTGAATTTCGGAGGAAAACTACTTTGAGAATGGCTGCTGCATAATTGGTGGTCAAACTGGGTCTGGCCATCCTGCTCAGAGGCTTTAGGGCAGATGTAGGCTACCTAGAGTTTAATGTGGATGTACTAAGGGGAAGTTTTTGGTGCTGCATTGCAGAGCCCTCCTCTCTCTCGGCTGCGTTTGATCGGCCGCGCCACGTGCAGGACATCGACGAGGTCTTCGCCTTCCTCGAGGCGTCGCGCTGGGACTTCACCAGTCCCGACATTCCCCTCCTCACCAACTCCCTCCCCTTCTGAAGCCCCGCGTCCCCTCAACCTCTTCTTACTGTAAAGCACAATTGTTTTTTGCATTTGTGTAGTAAATTTTGTTCATTCGCCCTGATTGTGAGTTGTTGCCTCTTAGCAGAGATGTTCTATGCGAACCCTAGCCCAATACGTATAGTACTGTATATCTAAGAATTTCACTTCCCATGTAGGCCACCTTCTGGAATCCCGGGGGGCGGGGTGGTGGGAAATTGGCAATGATTCGACTTAAATGAATAGTGGGTTGGGTTTATGAGAGGCTTAGTCCACCATCGAGTGTGAAATGAAAGTGTAAAGGACCAGTAGGCAACGCGGGCCGATATTGAGTGAATTAGGATTTCCGATTGATCGTTTCGCAAGTCGTGGAATCGCGATAGAAGCCGTAGATGGTGCGCCTATTCACGAGTTGTATACACGTATACCAAGTTTACTAACCGATCAAGCTCACTACATCGTGACAAAATTCCATGTATAGCTTAGTGATGGCATAAAAGTCAGCTTGAAAGCCCCATATTTTATACCCAATGTCTCTTCCAATGTTGTACTTTTCCAAGTCTTAGAAAACCATAATCGACAAGATTGTCCATGCCGCTACCAACCAATCATAATTAAAGAACACAGCTTCAATAATTTCATTTCAACAAAATTACGGCTATTCTTTACTGAAATAGAGCTTCAAATCTCCAAGATCGCTAGGTTTGCTCCTTAATTAGTACTAAAAAGCACTAAATGATGTAATAATCTAGAACTTGTTCTCGAAATGTATGTATTCAAAAAAGCAACGTGACGACGTAAAGTTGTCCATTCTCCTAAAATACAGTGCCTGTAGTCAGTGAATACAGGAGCTTGAAACAGATAAAGAGACATTGCAGTTTCAAGTATTATTCGCACTACCAGCATTTTCTAAAAAACAGTCGTGCTGCTACTAGGAGTTCACTTCGTTTTATTTCCAAAGAAATTTTTTCTAGATGAATACAGCATATCACTCTTCTTGGCTTTAAACAGCTCTGAAGCCGCCCTCAGTCGACGACAATATGGAGGCACGAAACAGATAATAGACAAGCCGACCCGCCACCTACTATAAGCAATCATGACACCTTTATTAAAGTACCGAAAAGAATACAACTAATTGTGGTCAAACATTAATACAAAATCTAATGCCTAAAGTACTTCTTCAGAATCTCCACCTCGAACTTGTCCCTCTCCTCTGCGGGCATGACGGCTCGACACTTGTCGTAGATGTCACATTTTCCAAGATAGTCGTTGTGCTTCTGGCGCCGCATCTCCTCCAAATACTCCTTTGGCAGTCCCGTCTGCACGGCCCCACGCAGCACCACGTCCAGGTAGAAGGGCGAGGGCAGAGCGGGCGTGTGGTCAAGCATCACATAGGTCCGGCAATTCACCACGTCGTCCTGGACCTGCACCTGGACTTCCTCCGGATGATAGAGCCATGGAACACCCTCCTGGGCGTCCAGGCTCGACATGTCAGCCTTGTCGAGGGTCCACACGGCGCCGTAGACGTCGTGGCCCTTGGCGGTGCCATCGATTGAGGCGGTAGCCGCGTTGGGCCCCCAGGCGCAGGCCTCGTCTCGGCAGCAGTAGATCAGACGGTGATCGGCCAGTTTGCCGACACCGATAAACTTTGAGCTGGGGTTGCTCAAGACTATGCGCTGGGACAGCATGTTGCTGCCGTAGGCGAAGTAGTAAAAGCGGTTCGCGTCGGCGGACATGACAGTTTGGGGATCTTCTAGGTACACATTAATTAAAAGAGGCCAATAGTAAGCAGTTGTGTGTAGGGGTCTTTCCAGCACACAAATACACGGACTTCTTGTTCGCAAAGCCACATTCTCACATTGACTTGTTTACGAGGTTCATTTCACGCTCCACTAATCCGTAAACGAACGTGAACCTAAATAAGTTACCATTCTAATCGAGGTTAACGGCACGGAACTTAGGCACTCATGCGTCTAAGCCTTAATCGTCATGGCTCGTGGAGACTAATTAGTAGCTACAACAGCATTTGCTTAGTTATTATTTCAGCGTCAAGGCTGGATTTGAAAACTAGCAACAAGAGACTCTTCAAGCCTTTTTTCATCTCGCTAATGAAGACTATTTAAATGTGGGTTTTGGTGAGATGTAGTTATCGTTCTTCGTTTAGCCCCAATCAAACAGAACATAAAAGTAAATTGGAGTTAGCGAGAGTGTGGTTATTTAAAAAAATAGACTATGCTTTGAGAATTATAATAGATGGAAGTCTGGGTTTTAACACGAGGAGCTACTTGGAATATTGCCAGAAAACGCAATGACTCAATACAGAAGGATGGAATTTTTGAGTAGTATACATGTTCAACAATAAATTCCCATAAAAAATAGCAGAGCGTGCACTTAAATCATTGCCAGAAAGCAACGTTGGTGCGTGACAAAGATGTATTGCGTAAATTAATCAAAAACGCATTAATACTTAAAAATATACGTGTATGCTGAAATTAGAAATTTTGTGAAGAGAGCCGAAAGATAAATAAATGAAGCTCGGCACTTGTTTCTAGTCGAAAGCCATTGTTGATCAGTGAAAATACAAAAATTAACGGAGTAATGATTTTTCGAACACTCATTAGTGCGCAGTTCATAATGTAAAATACCAAGGATGGGTGAAATAAGTTTGTCATCTGATTTACTGATCAACACAGTACGACTTGATTCTCAAAAATGTTTACAAGGTGATCTCAATTTAATTCTGAATTTATGACCAGGCAGGCCTAAAAACTCTTCAAGAGACAGGCAAAATAAATTTATGATTCTAAATAAATGTAGATAAGATCGAGCAAATTATAGTTTATTATAAATAAGCGCATAATATTATATGGTAATAAAGGATCGTAAAGAGATACATGAATAATTTACATCAGATCACAACGACCTACATCAACAAACTTGACAGAAGCAGACTCGCGACGAACTACATCACATAAAATATGCCTTGGTTATCCTTTCAAATAATATACCTACCTTGAAAGTACATAAAATAATCCACGAAATAACCTAAAACTTTGGTTAACAAATATTGTTTAATTATTTAAATTTTGGGATTATTCATTGAATTTACCCCTCTGAAGGGATCTGTATTTGCTAGTTAAGCTCTTGAATTTCTACAATCTACTACAATAGCTAAAATTGTAATTAACCTAGTACGGATAAGCGACTAGAAGTTTGACGATCTCAGTAAAAGCAACAAAAGTTCGGGCTTCATTAGTGTTAGTTGTCAGAGAATATGTCTCATGACTATTCATTCTATAGGATTTAGATTACGATGACTATTAAATAGGTAGTCCTGTCGATTTGGATTGACAATGATTTAAAAAATTCCAACACCCAATGTCTGCATGCTTGAGACAGGAAAACTCAAACAAGATTACCTGAGAAATCCCTATTAGTTATAATGAAGGATGTCTGCTGGTGAGTTATATTAAGTGTTTTATTTACTAACAAACTCACATCCTGGGTCTTTTAAAGGTCGTTTTGCGTCTATCATTTTAGCGGATAAGGCAGTTACGTAGTCTTCAGTTTTTGCCGCTTTTCAATAGCCAGCTTAGATGTCCGCTTTATTTCATCAAACATTTAGGAGGATATTGGAAAATCAATGTGCAATTCCTAGTCTGACAGCCAGGAAAATCGATATTGGCATGCTCAGGATTTGGCTTTTTAGTTCTCTACAATTAACGATCGTTTTCAGTTAAACATGGATCAGCCTCGATGACTTCGTCATTGAGACCCCTGCTTTTCCCTAGCGAGGACCACCTTCTTGCTTCTATGTAGACTAATATTTTCCGAAACACGGTTTCCACATATCTCTCTCAGTGCCCCAGTGATCCGCGTTCCTTTCAATTCGACTTCTACCACTAATACCTTATTTAAAGATATTCTATCCCGTGACAATACAGAGGCTAGTATGAAACAGATTACAGGTGAAGTTCCCGACAAGTTTTCGTTTTGTTAGTATTCCGACACCAAAAATTTCAGCAAACTTTTTGATCCACCCTTGTAGTTGGATCATGGACGCGTCACCCTAGCAAAAATCCTAATCCTGGTAGAGACATCAACCTCTCTTTGTGGTGATTTCTCAATCCAGTAGTCGTCTTACCTTCGCTTCCTAAATCAGTTGACTGTCGACCGGAATTCGCCTCATTGATCAATGCGACAATTCACCTTGTTGAATTGTCCATAAGACCGCATGGAAGCCCACTAGCTTGGAAATACAAGGCCAGGTTTGAGCAATGACGACGCACAAGTAGGACAGTAGGGAACTACGAGTAATTAACTGAATCTTGGACTTTACAATCACACAAACCTTAGTATAATTAGAATAAAGGAGAGAACCCAAAGACGGTAACATGCTTTAATGCTGGTATGATGAGTACAAATAGTTTCAAGCAAGAGGGTCGTTACTCCAACGTCAAACGGCGAGGTTAAAAGGACGGAGATGTGCAACACACAGCGGTTCAAGTAACTGCCTGCTCAGGGAGAGACGAAAAGGGATAAAATGACAGCGCAGTGAGAGGAAGGGGACACAATAGCTCCGAGTTGTTCATTAGCCCAGAATTTTGGAGTAGACAGCATCTGGTACCGACAACAGTAGACGAACCGCCTGAACGAAGGAATAAGGGTAGTCAGTAGGTGAAAGGCTAGGAGTTCCCAACCGATAATCATAAATGATTGGGACCACGTACCAGTGTTTAATACTGCTTAGCACCCCAGTGAAGAACTAGAGATTCCCACTTGATGCAAGGCCAATACGTGCTGACCTTAACGCTTCACATCATGATTTGCTTCGAACACGGACACCGTTACGACACCAAGAGCCCCCTGCTCTAAGTTCTAGAGCTGATTTAATTAAGACTATGGGACATTTTTAAATGCACCAGCGACCCTATTCAAAATAAGAAAAACACTATGACGAATTTTCCGAGAAGTTTTAGCTCAAAGGCAAGATATTTATAGGCATTATGAATAAATGAAGAGTGGTACCAGGTTAAGCATTGAAATGATACCTAACCCAGCATATTAAGGCACCGTTTGCAAAACGAAACACTGGGAACAATCTGAGGCACGAACTCACCGCAAGTTGGCTAGAGACTTCTTCAGCTGCCTCATAGGGCGTGGGCTCCATACGCGAGTGCCCGACCACGGTGTAGCCAAAGACCTTGGCCAGGTTCGCCTCGCTCATCTTGCATGCAGGCGACCGCGCCACAGCCTAGACACGGCAGCTCAAAGGCATTACATTTATTCCATCAAAAAGGCGCAGTGAGAGCGGAAAGAGTGGTACCTTGAGGTGCAGTATGAGGTAGGCCAGGGTGTCGCGGTTGGGTATTGGCAGCTTCTCGAGCAGCTCGGCCACCCGGAAGCGGCCCTCCTCGGGTTTCCTTACAGCGAGTTTGGCCGCCGCGATGAACTCAGGACGCAGTGCCAAGGTGACCAAGGGCTCGTCCAACATGCGCAAAAATGACTTCAGGCACGAGCACACAACGTTTATGTCGTTTACTAGGGCCAGTGGTGGGGTGGTCCGGCTGTGCAGCAGCTTGTCCAACAGTTCTGTGAATCAAAAAGCGAAGCGCTGTGAAATCTAAGCAACGGAAAGTAGTTTGTCAATATAATTTCACGTTCTCCCAGTCTCCAAACGAGCTTAATAACCTGACTTCAGTCCTGGAAATAGCATAAAAACCCAGTAACTTAGGAATGCCCGCGCTATCCAATTCAGAAATTCAGCAACCACCACGGCAACGCAATTAGAATGACAGGGCAAACTTTCACCTCCATGAACGGTAAACAACTGCACTTGGGTGCCTGTAACCTACAGAGGAATAAGCACGATTTGCATTGGAACGTACCGTAGACGCGCTTTTCAGAGCCGGGGACGCGGTAGATGCCGACTTGGAGGAAGCCGCGAGCAGCGACCTCGTTGACGCAGTGGATGACTGGGGCGGGGACCTGGGGGAACTCGTTGGGCGGGCAGAAGGAGGCGATAGGCAGCGAGTGCCACACGGGGACGTGGCGCCGCAACGAGGGCGAGGCGCCCATTCCCGGCGAGGCGGACGCGAGGGTGCCCGACGGGGTGCCCAGGTAGCGACGCGATAGAGTCCTCACAGTGTTCACCCGCGGAGTACGAGCCAACGTACCGCTACCGACAGCTGGTGTTCGCGGCGAGATGGGCACGTCAGGTGGTGGAACACAGCGCTGTTTGAGCTGCACATTGTGGAGGGGAAAATAAGTAATCTACCAAAGGTCAGTGATACAGACAGGATTTAAGAAAGTGCATTGTCAACGAAAATAGAACATGAAGCCACATGATGAGTGCGTACTCGTACCTAGGAAGGCTGCTAGTCGAAGGCCATTCGAAATGCTTACCTACGAACAAACATTAGTAAATCTGAAAGAATAGTCCTTAAAACCGATCAGCATTTGCTTGGAATACTGCATGGCCTTGGAAAAAATACAGAATGAGCAAAAAAATACAACGCTGAACGTTCAACAAAGCAAGCACGAAACGTCTCAGGGGTCGACTGAGGTGATGAAAGGGCCGCCAATCGTACCAGACGGCACGATATTTGATTATACCAACTCTAAATACTGATAAATAAGTGCAAAACTGCCCACAAGAAGCTCAGTGAGATTAAGGAAAATCGACAATTATGTAATTTTAATATAGGTTGATCGGATACCCCCACGAATTCCGAAAGTGCTACATCAACAAAACTGAACATTTCACCGCAATCGTCGACAATAATCAATAAACAAAACCCGAGTTGTGGGAATATACCATACACTTATCTAAAAATTTCAAATGAGGTGTCCAGTTTAGTTGACCAAATGACCAACCTCTTCCTGGCATTGTTCATGAACAACGAGACGACAGACTTTGCAGCGAAGAGCTGGTTTACCGAGAGCAAAGCGCTTGCCACAGCAGCTGCACAGCGGCAGGCGAAGAGATGAGATTGATGTGAACTGGTGCGCCCGCGTAAGTCGATTTCCGGATACCTGATAAAATCAGACAACTGCCAGTTAATTGATATAGAGAAACAGTCGGAGTAATAAACAGATAGACAAACCATGGGACGGTGAGGTGTTTTGAAGCTACTCAACTCGAGAGTCATTGTGGAGCCATCGGTCTCGGTTTCACTGAATCGACACTTCTTGAAGGCCAAGTCGCAGTAGTCGTCAGATTCCTGGGACAACCTCTTACTGTTGCGAGCACCTGGACGCTAAATAGACAAGTAAAATACATTCCAAAAGAAACTTACGTTAATAGGAGACCGCGAAAGGCGAAATATATCAGCAGACCTCGATAACAGAGACCGCGATGTTCTGTCGTCTTTCGAACGACTGAAGGAAAGTTTCTAGTTTACTTTGACGGCAGAAGTGAATAGTGAGAGCATAAGCCTGGATACTTACTTATGGGATTTGGGCTCATTCTCACAAGTAGCGTCGGGAGAAGCGTTGTCTGATTCAATCAGTGAGCCAGCCGAATGCTTTTGACGCCATCTTTTAGGAGTAGGGGTATGGGTCATTGCTACTTCTTCGTCGATTTCAGCCAGCCGTTCCCTGGCTTTATCGAGGTCGTTTTCATTGAGAACTTCGCGGATAACTTTTAATTGACTGTGTAGCGCATGGGCTTCGCTGGAAAGCCGACGATTCTGTTCTTCAGCCTGGTTGAGTTTTTCATTTAACTCATCCTACCGAACAGTAGTTGAAACATGAGTTTAAATGTGAGGAAGAGCAAGTACTAATGACAACGCACCATTTCTCTGGTTAGCACTTCATTCTTATCTCGAAGAGCACGACTTTCCTTCGCGAAACTCTGCGCGGCTGCCTCAGCATGTAGATACAGTTTTTTAGTTGCCATATCAGAGGCGTCAGCGGAATCCAACACCTAGGGATTAGGTAATGAAAGTTACTGAATCAACTACGAATAGGAGCATCCACACATAAGTAAAAATTTTACCTTTATTATAAAATCCCTAAAGACTGCGACAGAAGCCATACATACACTGCCTGAAGTCTTTTCTAGCTCGCGTCTAGACTTCGCCATTGACTGGAAATTCAAACAGCCACACTCGTATAAAGTACCACGCTCTCGGTTCATTCTAACACGTAGGCAAAGGATTGAATATCATGGATAAAAAGAAACAATAATTCGTCAAAATAAATATCACAGCACTAAAACGCAAAATTTTATTTTTTAACATAAAGTATTACTATTTGTATCATCCTTATATAGCACGGTAAGAAAGATGATGTCCCCTATTTACGACTCGTTGAAATGACTCTTTTGAACGGTCTTTGACCATCTCTGCAACCTTCTTATTAAAAATTTTTAATTGGACTAATTTTTCAATAATCTATAAGAAGATCTAATCATCCTATTCCCATTTGCTTAATGCTGTTCATTTCTAATCATCATTCTTTTTAGGTTTAATATATTGCTAATAGTTCTTATCCAGAGTCTAAACGAGTGTGACAAAGAGCAGTTGACCCCATAATGAAAAAGGTTTAAATATTGACAATTTATTGTTTTGCCTTTTTAAATTTCTTGAGTATTATGAGAGGAGTTCATTCTCTAAATGGCATGCGGACACAATACTATTTACTGTGCCTACTATGCCTTAACACAAAACAACTCTTTATCATCTGTTTTAAGTATGTGTGGACGCTTCGGTCTTGCAATAAGCCCCTGCAAATATTATAAGTAGCTATAGATATTTCTCTGTACCGCTGCTCATTCACAGACACTTAACCATCACTATCTCTGTTGCCAGACTATGAGTGTTTGTGAGTAAATGCATAATTCGAATGGCACACTGAACGTGACTATCAGGTTTTTCAAATAACGATCCTAATAGGAAATCAAGCAAGCCATATTTCGTGATCCACATAGTGTCCCCATAAAACTGCACTTCATTCCCAGATGACTGTGATAAAATGAAGAAACTGGTTAAAATATTAAATAGTTACTTGAAATAATTTGTAGGCTATTCTTTAAAATGGATTTAAATCAAGTATCTACTAGCAGCATTCAGGCGTAAGTAGCTAATGCCACAACAAGTGTCTAAATGCTCGGATTATATAAGCCACAAGTTATATTCCAATCACACGATCTTTACGTGTTCATTATAGATATTTTCATCGAATTTGGCACTTTAAAATCTCTGAGCTATATTCAGCAAAGCAGCAAAATGTAGGCCTCATTGTCGGTCGAGATCTTTGTATACTAACTACTGCATACGAATGTCCGACTTTCGTTAATATTTCAGATAATAGCGAACACTTATATTGGTTGTTGGGTAATAATTTGCTGCTTTGACGGGTTATGTACCACGTTATATTGCGCAACTTTGCGTTCATTAACATTTATCAAAATCAGAGAGAGCTTAAATTTATGCATCTTCCGCAAGAAAATTAGTGATGTTCTTATTTATCACCAGTATGCTCATATAACTCATACCATACCATATTGTACTAAGATTTCGGAATAATGTATTTTTTATACAATGTGACTAACAAATGACATAAATCATATTCCTTTTGCTGTAACAGGGCCTGACATTTTTCCTCAAGTTACTGCATTTGATGCTTCTGCATGCGACGGGAATCACGATACGGTTCTTAGTAATGGGGGATAAAAGCATCTACAACATCTATTGGCTACATTAGTGGCATTTTCACTGATTTACAGGTTCTTTTTGAAGCCTGAGATACTATATCTAATTTCTTCTTCCCATTCTTACCTGAGCTCTTATTCCTTGTGTGTATTATTAACGTAAATTACGAAGATGCCTTGCTACCTAAAGTGGTCTGATTAGTAAACGCTATGTTAGATCACGGCCACCGGAGACCGGACTCGTGGTAATTCAAAGTTTATTCAACGAGGTGTAAGGCGTCATAGTAAAGACTTAAACAACTTTACATACTATACAGATTATAAAGAAAGGTAAATAAATTATAGTTCAAGATAATGGGGAAATTATTAATATAATTTTCTGGAGATATAACGATTATACGATTTCATATGATTGTCCTTATTTTGTGGATTTGTTGTGTTAGATACAGGAAGAAAAGATGATTGGAATGGGAAATATTCAGCAGTGATGCTGCCTTGTGTTGCCGAAATCCCAACGTGAACACTTTCCCGTAAATAGGCAATCGTGGCACCCGAATGACCCTGCATAAACTAATTATCCAATAGAGCTGCTGTTCTGAATATGGTTTTAACTTACCAGGGGCGCTATTGTTATCTTCTTACAAGTTAGTTGAAATACGTGTCTTTAACTGACTGGACCCAATCACTTTTTGGCTTGTCTTTCCCTCTATCGTGAAGGCAATTGCCATTTAATTGCATTAAGAAAGGTATAATTTGTACTTCATTTTAAATTTCCTTTTATTAACGCGGAATCCTAGTGCTAGCAAATATTTGATGATAATAATCTAATTTCATGAAACTCAGTGGGTATTTTTTGCAAGTGCGATTAAACTTCGTTGCTTTGTGTCACATCAAACCCGTTAACTTAGACTATCAAAATGATATTTAAGTTTCTATAATCTAACTTAATGTGCATTTTACAACATAGCTAACCAAAACAAAGAACACTGCATAGATTCCTGTGAGATTTTAAGTCAGTTTGTGGAGAAAGATGGCATAATAGGGCCACAGCTTGTCTAAAACCCAAAGAATGATAATAGAACTCAATTTTTAACATTTTAATTAGTAATCTTGCCAGAATTGCAGGTTTGTGTAGTTATGCGTTTCCATACAGTCCTTTGACTTCACTTAACAAAATTTGTTGATTCTAACTGCGTGGAACTTTGAGTGCATTGGGAGACAGGCGATGCATTGGGATAGTTATAAACATAGCCATGATGCGCAAAAGCGTGCATAGCAGCTATGTGTTCTCGCTGAAGTCCTCCGTGGGTGCTCTAGTATGCAGAATATGTCCGGCATTTACGTATTTATTTATAGATATCAGTTAGTTGAAATCATCGACTGCTTTATGAGCCACCTATGAGGCACGAGAGCAAGTTATCGAATACAGAAGCCAATATTTTTCTTATTTTACTTGGGGCCACGTGATTTACCCAGTCTGCTCTATGGACTTCAATTATATTATGAACATTGAAATACTAACTCACCTCGATGGTAGAAAACTCATCTATTGTAGAATTCTAGCACGTTGAAAAATAATTAAATTTAATTATCGCCCAGGCCCCAAAAATATTTAACCTGGTCCCCTCTATAGTCTATGATTGGACTAAATGGTGGTCTTTGTAAATAAAACTTGCTGTCTTTATCTAATTTAGGGAAGGATCCATATTTAAACATCATATCTATTCCAAGTCATATTCCAAGCTATAGTAAGGATTTACAAGCATTTAAAGGGGTGAAATTCTATCTTCTTGGGTGATGTACAAGTTGTTAACTTTTCAGTTGGTATAGTTGATAAAGTGCTAAACTATAGTAGTTTCATACCAAAAGATTAATGAAGAACATGTTTTGGGCTGGCTACGAAATGGATTCAAATATAATATCTTTGTAACCACCAGTTGATTCACATAAAACGGACTGCAATAAATTTAAGCAAAATCGCTAAAAATTATTTGATTTTTTTAACTTGAATTGCGAAGATATTCTATCATCAGAAAATAAAAAGGAGAAAGGACAATGTGATTTCAATGCGGAAAATCATCTTTGGATTACTTTATAAGTCTGAACTAATGTAAGAATATAACACCTCGTTTACTTATTCACATTTAATCATGCACATATCAAAACTAGATTAAAAAAGAGTATTTTAAAAATACATCTACTGGTTTTGAAGGCTATAAATATGTGAATACTTAACTAAAAGTCGTGGTTATCAATCAGCATAAATGTTAATAATGGCTAAATATTAGCCGGCTAACTCGGAGTTTTTTGTAAAGGGGCCAACTAAGTATATGTAAGAGGGTTGAGTACATCATATCAGCCCTATGATAAAGTACCCTAAAAAGGCACCGTGAAACCAATACGACAAATAACCAGAAAATAATAAATGCACTTGTTAACATTCTGTGAGATTCATGTCTGTGAATGATAGGGTGGACTAGAGAAAATCGTGATTCCATCTCCTACTGCATATGACTAAACGGTAAACATGAGTCTTTCAACTTTCTCTTCTGCTTAGTGACTATTTGAAACTTAATTGCTTAAATGTTGTGTAGTGTTACGTACTATACATAGGTATTTGAATGGTTTCGCAAGACTATATACATTTATGTCATGTCTGCTATTTGATTGTCAAGAGCTCAGATGAGGCGGTCCTGATTTATGCTAATTTTTTTCGTCCACCCATAGAAAACATGCACGGAGACATTGGGCGAATTCCGATCATATCCCTAAGTGGCTGCAAAAGTCTTTCGGATATTTTATCAGAACTTCCTCTCCCTCAACCTCTCCCGAAATCGTTGATTGGTTCGGGTTTGGTTGACGACCCACAAATTATTCGTGAAATTCAACTCCGTTTGCAAACGCGAGGAGGCTTTCTTGTTGAGTCCATTTCTAATGCCCTCGCCACCACGTCCACTGATGGAATGTATGCGTAGTATTGTGTCTGACCAGGTTCTGTTTCAGAAACTTGAAAGAGAGCAACAAGGCTGTTCCCATTGATTTTCACACACTTCCTCCACTGCTTAAGGAGGCAATTTCTAGGAGGTCAAATATCCTGGAGGAAAACCGCAGTTTTGAATGTATCTACACCTCCAAAGAGGTGCTACAGATTCTCTCTGGCGAAGGTAATACTCTCCTTTGTGTCTTAGCCAAACTATCCATCTTCTAGCTGGCAAGTGCTCCTCGAAAATGACCTCTCCTGTAAAGGCAAATCCTGCATTGGTGACGGCCGGTGCTGCTGCTCCAGTACAACATCGAAGTCACCACCACCACCACCATCAACACCACCAACAACAACAACAACATTCAATGGCGGCTCCCGTCAAGCTGACCTTAAAAACCGCATCCTCCTCCTCTAGCTCTTCCGCCCATATCTCCTCTACTAGTACCTCAGCCGGCGGAGCTCCTGTTGCTACCTCAAACGCACCAACAACAGGAGGAACAGTTGGTACCAGTGTCTACAGCGTGACCTCTTTCCAACCTCTCAAGCTGTCCATCAAACGAGCTCGAATCGACCCTTCTGATGATGCTACAGCTCATAGCAGCCCCAAGAAAGCTCGCAACAAGCGCCGATCCAAGAACACCGCTACCTCTGGCACACCACCAAACATGCAAAATTGGGTACGACATGGTCTCCTTCTCTTGCATTTCGCACACTCAATTACATGCAAACTCGGGGAATGTTGGCCTTTACCACTATTGATTATAGGAACCCTTTTGCGTGGGGAGTAATAAGCACTGAGCTATCTTCTCCCTTCCCGTTGTTGGCTTGTAGCTGTGCTAGTACGTTTTTGCTAGTCATGCGATTTGTTTGACAAGTGTGCTGCACTTTGTCGCAGCTAAACTTTCAACATATGTAGAACGACCTAACGGCACTTCAGGATTGATAGTTACTAACCGCCCAGTACGTTTCTAACCTCCTTTGTTCGAAATGCCTGTTCTTTCCCGTGCATCATATGGTCGGGTTTATTTTACTCGGTGGAGTCGAGGCTATTCAGTAACCCTGAGTGATTAAAGAATTGTTTTTGTTAATGCATATTAACTGGAACTGGTATCTACCTTAAAGTGCTAAAAAATTCCTCTCTAAGCCTAGAATTTTTCGGGGTTTACCACCTTTCTACAATGCTAACGAATTCTTTATTAAACCTTCTGACAAACTAAGCGAATTACTAATGGGTTTTCTTTTAATTCCCTGAGCTACGATGTTTTGAGGAAGTAAATAACCATTTTCAATCAATGTAAAACACTTTAAATGTCGTTGGCCAAATTGGCTGCGAGATGGGGAAAACCCATCTACTTGATTTGTCTTGATCTCGTCCAGTACATTTGCTGAATTTTCCATAGACGAAGGATTAAATTTCAAGGGTTGAATACTTGAGAATCAGGTTACCAAGTTTTCTGCTTTTGTCTTTCCAGGGAACGAAGACAGTGGATCAGAGTGTAACTTCAACGATGGGGCCTCCCCCGATTCACCAGGTGGTTCAATCCCCCCCAGTTGCCGTTGCCGCAGCATCCGCTGCTGTCGTCACTCCTGTACAGCCCGCCCCGCACCTCTCTGCACCCGTCCCCCACCCCCTCCCGCCCAATGTACAACTCACCATCAACGCCCCACCTGCCTCTTCCGTTGCCTTGGCCCCCTCCTCGAAAGACGCGTTGTTGCGCAACAGTTGCCAGCTCCTCAACTCTGCCTTCAACCAGCTGTTGGCCTCTGACCACGAGAGCAGCAACGCTATGGCTTCTCTGCTGAGCGGCAGTGACGGTGGCCAGTCCATCGGCACACCCACTTCAATCAATAACGTCAGCGTCAATGCCCCACGCTCCCCTCCACTCTCGGTGCCCTCCAACTCTTCTTACCCGGCTACACCGGGTGGCATCATTGCCAGCATCCCTAGTATTCCTCCTACTACGGTCACCGGGGGTGGAGGACATCTCGAGCCCTCTCCAGAGGAAGTTGGTGGCTGCAGCGGAGTGAAAAAGGATGCTCCTCCTCCACCCCCACCACCGCCGCCTCCGCAGCCAAGGGGGTTGTCCGCGTACCTGCAAAAGCCTCGACAAACAACGGAAGTGGTTGCAGCGTCGCCCTCAGAGGCCGATTCCACGTCGGACGCATACGCTCGACAGCACGGATCGGTGCCACCCATGTCCAATGCCTCGTCATCGTCTCCCTGGACAACGGAGAGGCGATCAGGGGGTGCGCATGGGGCTGGTCATCCTGCTGTTGTCAATGCAGCAGGTGCCTATCCAGCCTCTTCTTCCTCTCTAACCAGCACACCCAACGGACAGGAAGGAACCAAAGAGAAGCGCTGTAAGTCGAATTTCGTTACTTTTTTATTTGCTGCTGATAGCTAGTGAGGTTTTCTTGCAAGTGATATATAGCAAATAAACGAAAAACTTACTATTGTCACTATTTGGTGGCATTAGGTAACGCTTTAGCCGACAAGTGTCAAAACTACTACCGTAGGCTAGGGCATAGTCTGGCTTTCAGTCTTTCATATCAGCAATTACATGTCCATGTATCCTGCTTGTTCTAATCGACTTCTACCCTTTTCCCCTCCTCCTCACATTGCTACTAGCGCGTCGAAGACGTAGCGAGTTAGAGGAGCTGAAAAACTGGCAGATTCGAGATCAAACTCACTCCGCCTCCTCGTCCCTGACCACAACTCCGAACAAGAAGCCGCAGCACATCTACCACCACAACTCCATTCCGCCGACCATAGTTGAGGATCCTAACTGTACCGGTACCTCCGATGCTCCTCCCACCGCCTCTCGTCTCGCCAGCATCCCCAGTGACACCGAAGGAGCTGCTTTTTTCACCGAACCGCTGGGCGAACGCGTCAAGCGGCGGCGTCAGCAGCACCGCACCCCACCTACCTCGTCCACCAATGCTGTGAATGAGACCAAACACGGGGCGTCGAAACGCTTGGCGGTGCGTGGGGGAGAGGACACCTCGAGTGAGCTATCGATGTCCCCTCGACGGGGTGCCAAGTCCTTTGGGCTGCAGCCCAAACGACGGCATCATCACCACCACCAGCACCAGCCTCGCCGACTCTCATTCTCCGAGTCGGAAGACGAGGACGAAATGGAGGTGGGAGCGGTGGAACAGCGGAACAACGGTCCGAGCGCGAGGGAAATGAAGGCTCTGTCGGTGACGACGGCGAAATCGAAGGCGGCGGCACCTAAGGAAGATGGTGACTCAAGCAGCAGTTGCCTTACGGACTCACCGGTGCCTCACAAACACTCGCTGCAGCGACTAGTCCAGGACTCGAAAGGAAGACCACCGTCGCTACCTAGAATCGAAAACCAACACGTAGGTCCCCCTTTCAGTGCCTTTCTTCGGTCAGCTAAACTATGACCCATTGTTGTATGATGAAACTCATTGTGAAGCGGAACGAAATCGTTTGCAAGCACCGTTAAGTTTAAAAATAGGTGTCAAAGGAATAAGCATCATGTCTGAGCATCAAGCTGGCTATCTCATGTGTATAGATTGCTAAAGCTAGGCATTATTAGAGGTTATAATTTTTCATTCCCTAATGCTTTAGCAAACGATATTACAACTAAAATATCTGTGGATAGCCTGTCGGCCCCAATTAATAGAAAGCCATTCGCCAGACTGGAGCCGAAGTATCAGCTGACATGATGTCGCATGGCTGAGTACTTCGAGCTAACCCAACAGTCCTTTTTCGCCTTCCAGCTGACTCCCATGAGTACCGGAAATAGATCGACCCAGAATAGTGCTTGTCACCATCATCACCACCACCAACAACACCAGGTTGCCACTTCTGGAAGTCCATCGATCTTGATTAAGTCAGAGAAGCAACGCAGTCACCGCCATCGTCACCACAGGCTGCAAAAGGAGCGACGCTCCCATCACAAGAAATCTCCTCGGTCCTCCTTTTTCTCGAACTCGTCGTCTTCGTCGCATTCCTCGTCGTCAGACGCCCTGTCCTCCGAGCGGGCAGTGCATCGTCCAACAGCAAAAGCCAAAAAAACTGGTAGGTGTGATTGCCCTCTCCCCTCATAATTCCCCCTCAAGTAGTCTGTGGGGTCTTTAAACCGTTGGTGGTGCAGTGGGTCTCTGCTCTCCATAAGTGGAGCTAAAGCTTTAGGGTTTCTGGAGGGGGATTCAAGAAGTGTCTCAGAAATCGTCACCTTAATTTGTGGGAATCCGCCCAATGTGAATTCTTTAAAGACAGCATTCAGTCCTTTGTAAATAAGGTTGCAAAAAGGTCATATTTGCCGAAGTTACTGAGTCAGCTAATTGTCAGACTTTTATAATGATCTGCCCAGTTTTTATTTCTTTTAGACCTATCGCTGTATTTGTCTGGGCTTGATTTAAATATAAAACACTATTTGTATGCCAGTCTCTTTTTGTGCTACTTCAAGTTACGTTTGATAGTTATTAATTTACAAGTTCCATCGTTTTGTTATGTTGGCCTCAGTATTTATAAGCGCATGCACAGGAGAGCGTGTTATGCATTCGCCAAAAACTGGCAGTCAACCAGTTGACCTTAGGAAGTTCACTCTCGCCCTCCTCCTCTTCCCCTACCCCTACCCCTCTCACGCAGCCGCACACACACTTCGTCGCAATTAGGCAGCCTTAAAGTCCACTTCCTTTATATTAGATCGTTTGTTTTTTTTTCTGTTCTCTACTACATTAATCGCCTTCTCTTTGGTGCATTTCGACGTGTCTACCTGCCCTCTTTGCAGCTCACAACCCAATGACTCTGGAAAGTGCCCGCAGTTCTTCGAAGCGTCGTCGAATCTCCGAGACACAGGTACCACAGAAACGTCACAAGGTGAAAATTCAGTCCTCCTCCTCGTCATCTTCGTCCTCCTCGCACTCCTCTCGCGCCAACTCTCCCTCGGTGTCGTCGCTTTCAAGTGCCAGTTCCTCTTCTTCCTTTCCAGAACGCCTTCACAAATCCGGCAGGGCTTCTGGCAAGGATGGCAGAAACAAGCGTCATCATCACAAGAAACACCCTTCCCAGTCGTCAGATGACTCCAGGCGGAAACCGGCACTGCCACCACCCCGTCGCAGTCGAGAAGCCACGCCCTCTACCGACCCCTGCACTGATAGCAATGCTATGAAGTGCTCCGATGCGGAGATTGACGAGCTATCTCGCCTCAAAGCCGAGACTTCTGCGTGCTCGCCGTTTGATGACGCATCTTCGGAGTACTCAGTCCTCTCTCTGGACCTTTCCGATTCTATGGAGAGAGCAGAAATGGTTATAGAGGCAGAGAGGAGGATTGCGGAGGAGATCACTAAGTTTGCGGCAGCTGCGACTCACTTTTCCGAGAACATAACGCAGTTCCTGCAACGGGTCGGAGGACTGGATCTCTCCAAGGCAGCAAGTGACATGAGTGCAGGTGCGAAACGAGAGAACGACGAGATGGATGGGGAGGGCGTGGGCTCGGAGGATCAGACCCCTGTCGAAGCCCGCTTGTCGCGTCGCGAGGTCAACACCCTTTTCCACGAAGCCGAAGTGGTGAGAGTGGCGGGGTCGATTTCAAATGAACCTAATGGACGTCTTGTGCGGTTCTTGAATCTCCTTCGGATCAATATTCTCGATGCCGTGGCTTTGGCTGCTCCTAATCCGACTGTCGTAAGTTCAGTGCTTTTCGTTGATCCTTTAGGGGTCATTGTTGAGTCATAATTAAGTTCTTAAAAGTGCTCAGACACGCGTCAATGTCACTTGAGAGACGAGAGTGCGATGGTACGTCAATGATTTAAAGGGGTTCTGGTTTTACTTTAAAGTTGCAGAATTTATATCCACTTGTGAGGTCTTTACCAGACTGCTAAACTTTCAATTTTACACTCAGCCCTTAGATGTCCTGAAGGTAGAATTCCCCACTTTTGGTTTATCGTATTCATTCAGACCACATTTTGAGTTTTACGGGCATTGAAAATTAATCTCTTCGGAAAATTGGTAGTACATTTCCCAAAAGCAGCTAGATGAACAATAGTCTTCGTAAACATGCCGTAATGGTTTATTCCCAGGATAGTAAATATTAAATCTACCTCAGTTTAAGCACTTATTGTTGTAAATAATGCACTGGTATAAATACACAGGCGAGTTATGGCATTAGTAGTTGCAATACACTCAACCGCACCTCTCAGTTGGTGCTGACTCCAAGAACAAATGTTTAAGCCATTATTCTTCACCTCCAATCCCATTTGAGACCGTATAAACGCATCAATGTATATTTTAGGTTAGAATTAGTGCAAGTTGTTTATGTTCCGTGAAGGCGAACGCAAAGAAGCCACAAGATAGGTAGTATTATGGTTGCTGATACTTTCTACCTATAGAGTTTTCTGTAGGTCAAGGGGACGAGCTCCTCTATTGGGTCAGGGGAGCGTAACATGTGCATATTCTTTACCATGGCAACAGAGTGCCTTCAAGGGCATCCTGCAGCGTCGCAAGACGCGTCTGGGACGTCGAGACGAGGGGACAGACGCAGGTGGTGGCGGTGGCGGTGGCGGCCGGAGCCTCATCTCGGAGTCGGTGCTGTGGGCGCACCCCGTGTGGATGCGCGTGCTGCGGGGCCTGGACTCGGCACTCATCGCGCTGCACATCATCACCGGACCCGACGTGCCCCGGGGACGCCTCCTCGCCATGGAGGAGCTCGTCGAGGCCATCACCGCCATCACGCATTTCCACTTCAACCAACTCATCACCGTCGTCTGCACCCCTCCCAATGGTGAGTCTCGAGTCTGTCCTGCTCTTTAGAGGGGAAAATTCGCACCTCAGAGCCCCATGTGGAAGTGTTGGGACCATGTGCTTTTTAAATCTTGTACAAATTCCACTAAGTACGAAATTCACTTATGAAGTACTTGGTTGATTAATGTCCTCGACGACAGCACCCAGCCATGTTTAATAGTCCTTTGGGGGTTAAGATGCGGGGAGTTCGGTAGAGGGGGACTGATGTGGTCGTATTTTGAGAAAAATTGATCTCAGCTAAGCTTGTGTAATTTGTATCAAATGCCTTCATTGAATGCACACTTTATGATAGAGACCGATACATTCAGTTCACGTGACGACAAAGCCTGAATTCCCATAACAGGATCTTCTAGACACTTCTTCGAGGGAATGCAGTGTGAGAGCTGAGTCAGGTCGTCTGCTTTTATGGTGCTAACTTCTAGCCACAGCAGCCTCGCAGTCTGCATTTTCAACTCTCGATTTCATGTCAGATTGCTTTCACAGTGTTCATGGGGCCTACACGAATACTCATCATAATACAGCGTATTCATTTCCATGATGATTCAAGCGAGTTTCAGCCGTCGTTCATTCTCCTCGTTGTCATCACCTATTTGAATGACGAAGATGGTTTTCATTTTTAAAGGAAGCTTTGTGTATGTGTAAAAACCTCTAACAGATTCGGAATAAACCATCAAATGTTATTCTGTAAAAATTATTCCGAACACTGTATCTACTACTGGTGTTGCAGTGGCAAATCTTTATTCCCAAAATTTGCTTCATAGTACCCATTTGTTTCACTAGAATGAAGTGAATGCACTACGATAAGTGATTTGGCTTTACTCCACTTTCGTTGCATTCACCCAAGACCAGTCCAGGATGCTAATTAGTATTTCAGGCGTGGCGACTGAAAAGGGCTGGTTTTCGTTTCTGCTAGTCGTACTTGGCGCCTCCGGCTGTTTTGATACCTGCATTGAATGCATCACGCGTTGTTTTCTTGATACTAGTCAAGAACGTAAAGTGCTGCTGCTGCTGCTGCTGCTGCTGCTGCCACTTCATTCCTGCTAACAACTGTTGGAACATGTTTTCTATGGCAATAGTGACAATAAATGAAACAGGTGGGTGTTTGCAAAACTTGACCTGGAGTCGACCTCATACAACTTGCTGGCCATGGTTTCACTTGACGCTTGCGCACGTAGTCACTGGTGGCCCGATGAGGTTCTAGCCAAAATTAGGCAGTTTATTGGTATGACTTGTTCTACTTTGCCCAAAATCAACACCGAGTGACTAATCCTCGTCCTAAAATGCTGCCACCGCTCCAACCTTATTTTTTACCCACGAAAATCCTGGGAGCTTTCAGATCACTAAAACCCCACCTCGCACCGTTTTTAATTCACAAATGCCGATGAGATTCACTACAGTGTCCGTTTAGTAGTTCGTACTGCTTAAAGTCCTCACCAAGGTTGCTAGAAAAACGGTGATCAAGTTAGACGAAAAAGAGTCTGCACTCTAGAGTGTCCGGCACTAAGTTTGGGTGATAGGTTAATAAAATTATGTATATTTTTAATGCCGTTGGCTCAAAGTGGCGTAGCTCAGTTGATCGATATTACCGGTTTCCCCGCTAGCCATAACGTGTGTCTGCAAGGGGACAAACGTTATTAAGGGGGTAGATGTTTACTCCCCGAAGGCCGAACGAGGATGTGTCCGGATAACTGCAGCGCGCATGCGTTTCTTGGCGCCAGTTCAGTCGTATTTTTGCACTAGTGGGCTAGACTGCAACTAGATTGAATTGAAGGTGAATAAACGGGCAGCTTACTGGTAATGATTGAGACTCAGGATGGGAATCCATTTTTGTACTATAACACCATCGTGAGTCTCTGAGAGAAGGATTCGGCTACTTAGAATTGCTATGACTCCTTTTTATGACCGACCTCGACAGGTGATAGGTACTGTAGGTGCCGGAGTTAACCAATATCTTACCCTTATAGATATTCCTTTAAAGCTTACATTTTGTTCTGGCCCTTTGCATAAGAAATCAACTCGCTGCTCCTGAGTCAATGCGGGTATAGTGTATACAAGTAAAACATGCTGTATTATGAGTTTTAATCTCGTCGCCAGATTCCAAACGCTTCGGGCCGGAGGTGCCTTCTCTGCTGACTTCGTTGGTGCGAGATCGTCTGGGTTCCCGTCTGGGCGAGGCGCTGTGTGGTCTGGCCAGTCTGGTTCGCCTCCACCCGGGTAGGTTCACCGACACCCTCATCCTCCACCTGGCCGACCTCGCCACCCGGGTCATCTCCTCCACCCTCGTGCCTCCCGGCGGCACCGTCTCCTCCACCCAATCGCCCTCCGCCGCCAACATCTTCCCCGTCGCCGTGACTGTTGCCGCTCCCCTCGAGCAGGAGACGCCCGACCAGCGACACGACCGCTGCGTGGACTACTGCGAGCAGAACACCTGGCGGCTGCAGCTGCAGCGCTCGGCTCTCGCACTCACCTCGAGCATCTTCATGCAGTACGAGAAGCACCGCCATCTGGTGGCGTCCGATCTCCTCGCCAATCTTGTCTACGAGCCCCTTAAAGTGGCGGGAAACAAGAACTCGGCTAGTGGCTATGCCAAGAAAGCACCTGCGATGCGCAATATTTGGTGAGTAGGCATGTATATGTGTTAGAGTCGACTATTTCTGTGGGTTTGTGGTTTTTTCCAGCTCAGTGCACACTCCGGTCATTTCTAGCTAACAATGTACTATTATACAATGGTGTAGAGGCCGTTGAAAGTGCGGAGAATGAATACTGACCCTCATAATTTGGCAAAAATGTTACCAGTAGATTTGACTTGGTGGAACTGTTAGGGTGGGTATTTTTCCTTCGAAAATCTCCGCATCGCTCAAAATTTCCGTGATAGGTGAGGCCACTATGAGAGACTACCGTTTTTTCCACCTCATTGTGAAACTAAAAAGTGCTCCCCCAGGCGCATTCACTCAGGTTAGGTGATAGTGGCTAAGCTGACCCCATATCGTAATGTTACTTTTCACGGTTGCCAGGGTCTGGAAGGTGTTGATGTTAGGCTTAGCCAATTCCACAGGCTCCAACACGCATTCAGAGTGGCCAGGACCCCTCCTGTCGGTGTGGTATTTCTTTTTCTAGACAAAGTGCTCGCGTGCTGTGCTCATGGAGGGGGAATTAAATTGAGGCAGGTTTTAGGTCAGGTTATTCACCTGACTCTTGTGCGTGCGACAGTGCCTTTCATTTCAGTTTGCACTATTTCAACTCCTTTACTAGTAACTAGAACCCCTGTCTCTAATAGGAGCAATTGGCTTTAGTCTATCCACCTAGTCAATTTTAGCTCTTTCTTGGGTCTGACAATAGTCAGTTTGTATGGGCTGTTTTATTTCCGTTGATGTGAGCTACGTATCTGGAAATGGGGATTATTTATCCACCAGAAATGCTTGTCATTAGCCTATGCACTCTTGTGTATTTGCGCATATGGCTCACTCGTCGTTCGCTCAGCTGTAAGAGCAAAGGTAGTGCTAAGAATCAACTCTCTATTCCGTAAGAACATGAACAATGATACAGTTTGTAGGCCGTCATTTCAAAAGTATGGTTTCTGTAATTTACCCTTGTCACCTGTATTGCACATTTCCAGCATAAAATTCGCCTCGTAGTATGGCTCCTGCTTTCTGCCAATGCCACTGCCTTGAAGCCTCTTCATAAATTGCCTTTCTTAGTACAATCGGCACACATGTTTGAAGTAAATGTCTTGTCCTCGAAAAACATCACAGTCAACTGTATTGTACGTTTTAGTAACCACTAGCACCGTTTTGAGGCCATATCCTCTTCGTCATGCGTAGCTTTTCTTAGAGCAAAAATAAGTTGTCGAAGCTGGGGCTGGATATTTTGAGGATGATTTACTTAATCGTCAAACGTATTGCAGGATCCTCGCCTCGAGCAGTTTCAGCTCCTCCTCCGCCAACCCAGACCGCTCCTGGGAGCCCTTCCTCTCCTCCATCTCCTCCCGCTCTGCCACTAATAGCAGCAGCAGCAGCAGTGGTGGTACACCGTCCTGTGTCTCCAACGCCCACTTTCTGCGCGTGCACCCACTGAGTGCGGTGGTGCTGGCCCTGGTTCAGGGTCTCATCCCCGCGCCCTCCCACGCCGTCTGCGCGGCCGCCGCCTCCGCCTCCCTATCCGCCACGGGGCGGCGCAGCTCCAGCGCCGGCGCCCCCGCCACGCCCTCCTCGGGCGTGAGTCAGCAGTCAGCCGTCACGGCCACTGGCGGCTGGTCCGACCAACAGCACGGCGGCCTCGACGCCAACCAGTTGGCCAAGGAGGAGAAGGTAGTCTGTGGCGCCTATGCCTCCGCCGTCCGCACCTCACAGTTCCTCCTTAATGACATGCTCAAGAAGTGAGTTTATCCCCCACTCTGGTAGCCCACTGACTACTGTTGCTGTAAACAACATTGGGATGTTGTGAAAAGGCTCTGTCTCCGTTGGTAATTATTGACATCTCTTAGCACCTGTGAGCAGACAGATTCTAAAGTAGTAGTTCAGTCTTGGTGGCATCAGATAGAGAGTACCTGTTAACAAAGTTCGGGCAACCTTGACTGGTGGTTTATTTTGGACTTCGTTCTGTTCCAGTTAAAAACTCGTAGTATTTGAACTAGTTAATTTCAGTTTGAGTGAGACGCTCCATAAAGCCGTCTTATCGTTTTACTGAATTTCTTTCAAGTATCGACTTATTGGTGTTCTTTTTTGATAGACAAGATGTTTTCGTTTGGGAAATTGTTTCTGGAAAACCGCCAAGTAGTTTAACCTATTTTTTTCGGAGTAAGGTTTCCATTTTTTCTCTATTTATGTTAACAATGTGACAACAGTGTAAATTTACCCTGGTCAGATCTATCAAAAATAAGTTTCTGGTTGTTTAATTAACTTTCCAAAAGTATTTATCTCAGTGCATCCAGGTCAAAGCACAATTGCCAAGCGTTGGGGGTTATTAAGGCCTCGTGACCTTTTTGGCGCTGTTTTGGCATCACGCCTCTTTTAAAGGGGACTTCCAAGCATTCTTTTTACTAATTAACTTAGCTAACTTCCACGTTTAGTGACATGCAAGAAATTTTACAAGGTTGTAGCGTGGAGGTGTTTGAGACTCACGGTAGGGCTAATAGAGTTTTCATTCTTTTGTTGAAATGACTGTTTTGCTTCCTTACGAGATTCAAGGAAAAAATCACAAATGCTAAGGCCTCGGCTGATAATTCAATAATTTCTCCATCTGAGAGGTACATTTGATGGTGTAATCAATTAAACAAATGGACAGGGAAACCCTGACATTTGGTATTCGTCTTGATTAGTTCTTGATACTAGGGTTATGGGGAGGTTTCGACTCAAAACTTCTAAAAGGCTGATTTTGATGACGTCAATGTTGGAGCCTCCGCAATAGACGTTTGGAGCCAGCTCCCTGTTGCCACTAGATAAAAGTTCTCGAGGCATCATTTGACCTTTTACGGTGCATTTTGCGCCCAAGCATTCAGTTCATGCCTTACCTACTCAGCTTATGCGATTCAGAAAGCCAACATTTTTTACTAGACCCGGAATTTTATTGTGCCAGTCGTCAGTATGGATTAGTGACTTGCACACGTTTTTAGCCTTCTGGTAGTATCTGGTGATTCGTATAATGCAATCTCTATCATTTGTGACCTCAGTACCGCGTAATTTCGCACCAATTTGAGTAATCCACTGGAAGATTGACTGGATTCCTTCTGCTTTATTCGTCGATGCATTCATCAAACTTTTACGTCAAGCACTTAATTTATGCAAAGCAGCAGTAAATGAACTTGAACGATCGAAGCCGCATTGTTTCGCATCTTAACGTACATATCATTGCTAGTCTTAATCAAACACACAGCTCAATTTTTATCTTGAAATCCACTGCCAGCTCTTAGACAGTTTTTAATTATGTTTTGTCTACAATCAGGCCGAAGCCAGTTTTTTTGGTTTTTATCAGGGTTCCCAGAAAAATGGTTTTAGTAAAATGAGGTTCTTAACTTCTTAGATTTGCCGGCAAGGGTGAGGAGAATCTTCGACCACTCCTAGAGACCCTGCTCATCGATTTGTTGCGGGTAGCGGCCGACGCGCCAGTGGAATGGCCCGCAGCCAGCGTGATCCTCCTCGCTTTCTCCCAATTCCTACTCCAACAGGCCAACGGAACCCCCACTTCCTCACGGAGCCAGACGCCCACCAATCAGGCCACTGGCTCCAGCTCCTCTTCAAAGTCCTCCAACGACTCCACTCGACTCCTTGCTCTGGACTGCATCGTCATCCTCACGCAGGGTCTCTTCCAGCTGGAACAGATCCGCGGAGCTAAACGGCGAGGCAGGAGGTTCGATGATGTCTCCGAGGCCAGGAGTGCTCTCATGGCTTTTCTGAGTAGCCCGGTTTTGGGCCTCTACCACCTCACGTTGACAGTAGAGTCGGATTCGATGAATGCACAAGGGCAGGAGGATCATGTCAAATTGCGCGAATATGCCTACACGTTTATCTCACGCCTGCGATATAGCTACTTTGATGGGCTTACACTGGTATGTACTTACTCAAATTATCTGATTGTCTACACACACCTTATCACAGTTTTCGCACACATGCCATTGAATCTCGGGGTCTATAGGCTAAAAGTGAGGTTCAGGATTGCCAAATAAAACGTACGATTCTCCTTCTGTAAAGACGAAAGCAAGCCTATTTAATGTTCTTAAGAGTAGCCAAAACTGGTGGTCTGCATGCCATAAATTCACTAAAAAGTAATTGTATGGAATTCCTGACCATGTAGTAGATTATTAGTTTGAATCTTAATTGCAGTAGAGCGTATAATAAGTCAGCGATCATTTGTTTTCAACCTGCATCACACTGAGTACTCTTTAAACAACTAGCTATCCTCTCAGTTTGGCATAGAACATCGATCGATATCAATAGCGGTGCAGAGTATCTCGCCTATCTAGTTGAACGGCAATACAAAAGTCGGCACAAACCACAAATTATCACATAATGGCGCTTGTTTGCTCTCGCTGACTTCCGGTGGTGACGGTTTTGGTTGCATTCTAGCACGACATTCAAAGTATTCCTTGTGTGTTCTAACACCATTGATCCACGCTAATGACTATTTTTCGAGTGGTAATCGGCAGTTTAGCTACTATTTCCATCCTTTGTAAGCGCAATGTTGAATAGTTAGGTTCGTTAAACCTCTAGGGTAGTGAAACCTAGGCTACTACTGTTGTAAAGTTTCGATGCCTAGACAGGAAATTAATAGGCTAATCGCTGGGTCCGAACTTTATTTGCTAAAGGCTAATTTGTACTTGAAACTAATATTCAATTCATGTATTGTTCACTTACTGCAATAGGTGGTGTATTTTCACTTTATTACATAAATCGTCAAGGAACGTTGGCATATCTGTGAGGTTTAATAGGCTAGGCCATTCAATTACAGTACACCATTTCTATGAGGGAAAGTGATGCACCATTCGAGAGATTCGAACTTTGTACTTTCACTTTCTAGGTATCTTTAAATCGTACTGTGGATTCATGTTGAACGAAATAGAATTTGCATTATGAGTAGTGATTTCTAAGGGCCCAGCTAGAAATCACATTTCAATAATAACCTCCTTGTAAAGTCATCGTTTCAGACAAACAGGAATGCAGTAGTTTATATCTGGGACTCCTCTTCGACATAGGCTGCCAGACGCTTCCACTTGGTGAGCTGGCTCCACGAGACCAATCAGGAATTGACTTCCGTGTCCCTTCCGGTGAACGAGGAGCGTCGGAAGCACCTCGAGGAGGTGCGTCGTTCCCTTCTGGCTGAATTCGCCTCCACACACTACAGCATCGCCGGTCTCGCGCCCTGGCTGCCTCCTACCCGCTGCTCCGGTGGTGGTGTTTCCAGTAGCAACCGTTCAATCATCGGTGGCGGCGGCGGTGGTCTCATCAGTCCTGCAGCTTCGGAAACCGGCGCTGGTGGTGTTGGTGTGCTCAGCGACAACCGGCTGGCCTTGTACACCGGCTACGGCGTCGGAGCGGACTCCCGGAGACGCAAAACCGCCAGGGCGCATCGATTGGCCACGCGGATCGCAGCCAAGGGCCCCATCGGTTTCGAAGTGCTCTACATGCAGATCATCAAAGTCAGTTTAAGCTTCATTTTCTGGGTCATCCCCTTTTTATAGGATTGGGAAACCTCTGTGTGGTCATTGCAGTTAGGCTTTAACTCTGTGATTCAATTACTGATTCATTATTAATATTCACTGCTACAAAAAATAAATAGCAAGTGATTAAGGTACACAATAAGGTCGACCATTTTTCCAGGCTTCCGCAGAGGTAGCTAAAGTGCTAATGTTTTTCGATTTTTTATGGGTCAGGGTCGCTGAGGAACGATGGTGGCTGCTGTTTTTAAACTATTCACCCTAGTAGAGCCGAATGGGCATTGAATTCAGGGACTTGTTCTTTCTTTGGTTCTCATTTAGTACACCTACAAAGACATCAACACTGCAAATATAAGATTTTGTAACTTCGTAGTAGTGCAATCTTCTTGTATGTTGAATTACCAAGGTCACGGTGCTGTTTGCCTGTGTGTACCCATTGCTCTGGCATTTGCTCGCCCCCTTTTTCCTTTGCTTCTCCCCTTTGTTCGCTTTAAACGCAATGTAATGGCCCCGTGTTTTCTCTTCCTGGACCAAAAACTGAAGCGCTGGCAATTCATGTGCCCTCCCAAGAGTCCGCCAAATTGGTGGTTGAATGTGATTAACAGTCTTGTTCGGCATCTATATTTACTCCACTCGCTCGCCAGCTTCTGCAGTGACAGCCGCAACCCATTAACAAGTCTCTGTGTCGGGGTTTGGTTGATGGACTCATCTGGCAGCTATGACAACTTGCTGGGTAGTAATGCTCCTTATGAATGGATTATAAATCTTTTCTTCATATATTTAAAAAGCTGTAATTGAAGAATCATTCACAGTGGATTTCCTCGTTTGGATTTTGAGGGCTTTCTCAAAGTATTCAGTCAAGTCTCGCCCTTCGGCTTCACCTTATCATGACGCCATTTATTTAGAATTAAATATACGCGATTAGCGAACATCGGCTATTTGCTTACCTAGTCTTCGCTCAAATTTTCAAAGAAATGTTTTCCGTGTTTTGGAGGGGGCTGTAACGCACCATCTCGACTGCACTTACGGTGGTTCGTTTGTAAAAAATACCTCTTCCGTCGAAATAGGAGTTGAAATTCCTTACCTCCCAACTAGTGCGCAAGCCTGCCCCTGTGTGTGTCAGTTTGGGGTAATTGTGTCACTATGGGGGCTTGCCAGTGTGCGCGCGCAATTCTATAAACGTGATCACATGGGCTGACACCTATTGTTTACTCCTTCAGAAGTGTCGTTTCCCCTCCCCATTTCATCAAATTTTGCTTCGGAAGGATCTATTTATCCTCAGATTTCCCTATGAGACGGAATTCTGACGTGGAACAAAGGTCTCAGGCTGTAACTTCAGTAAATTCCGGAAAAATCAGGCAGGACTCAATTAACCAGGCTTAATGCGGGGATAATAGCCACCCTTGGAATCCTAGATGGAAAAATGACACTGTTTCATGTCAGTAGACGGATTTTACTTGATACAAGGCATTCGTTGGAAGTCTAGTCTTCAATCACGGTCGCATTATTGGCAACTTCTGCCTTTGGAGTCATTCTTTTGATGGGAGGTTGGAATCAATTTCTTTTTGCATTCGGATGATTCAGCTTAGGATCTCTGCAATTGGTACTTTTCATGTTTAACAACTAGTGTATTTCTGTATGTTTATACCTCCCGAATCGCAAGAGCAATGTTTTGATGGGCGGGCCCCAATGTGACTCCTCACTCTCCTTAAACTGTCAATCTCACTAGTTTTCGTTGGTGTTAAAGTGGTCAATGCGCCCCGCACCAATGTGCTGCTGATGTGTGCCTGTGCACATGGCTCGGTTGCCCCTTGTGTGTGTGTGCGAGCAAACACGCGCACGCTGGGGGGCTTGGTTGGATTCCAACGCGTGTATGCTTAGTACTCGAAGGGCTAGTGGCAGCGCACACACACACACATCCGTGTAATGTGCCAAAAGAAGCACGCAGTCGCACACCGCCGATTCTTCAAAGTCGACAACCCCTCCCCCAGTCGAGTGGGGATGAGGGCTCTAAATGCGGTGGGAAAATGAGTCGATAGCCCTATTATTACTACTCTAGATCGAGTTAGCTTACTGCTAATTGCACTGCCAACTGTAAAAACAACTTTCCGGGATTTTTAACTATCAATTGCTTTCTTGTATTCGGGCTCTTCATTAATGTCGTGTTTTTTTTCAAACTTGCATGGTTTCACGGACTTGACCTAAACGTAAATGGAAGATTCTTTTGGAGTGAGAAATACTCTAGAGATTTTCGTTTTCCTAAGTCGTTGAAACGATTTTTTACTAAGATGCTGCTCAGTCACTTAAAAGTTCACTTTCTTAAGTAGTATTATTATCAAGATTACTGGAAGTGTGTCATGGCCGGCTGGAAGCACATTGTCTAACAAATAGTTTCGGTTTTAAATGTTTTTGACCCAATCGTTCGTCCAAAACCGTGAATTTGGGTTAATTCCACAAACCTGAGCTGAATTTTCATAAAGGTATTGAATTTGATTCCTTTTTTGGGGTAAATAGATTTTTTGTTCCATATTCAGGCGGTGAGATTATCTCAGATGTTGCGTAGCCCCATTTTGAACTGTTTCACGTTTGTACGTCACGCAACCCCACCGGTAACGTGACCCATTTTTCCGGGATTTCCACCATTAGCAGCGAGATCTGTTTCTAATCTGCTGATGTCATCAATAATTTCATGATAACACCTGCAATCCCATCGCTATTCTAGATGGTCTACGACACATCCCTTCAAATCCGTACACGTGCCCTGCGGGGGCTTTCGACACTGATCGAAGCCTGTCCGGGTTGCATTCCACCTCCCTCGATGTCACCGGATAACTCCGACGGTACTCACGACGCAAGCAGCCAGAGTCTGAAGGCCTCCGACCTGCTCACGATCGCGCAAATGCGTCTCACCGACAACTCCCCGATGGTACGCGAGGCGGCCGTCGATTTGGCCTCGAAGCTTTTCACTCTGCGCAACAATCCCGCCTTCCCTGGCCGCATTTTCAAGACCCTTCTCGGTCGTGTCCTTGACCTCCAAATCGGAGTCCGAAAGCGCGCCGTGAAGTGCCTTCAAAACCTCCTTCTTCGTCATTCCGAGACGGGAAATATCCTCTCTCACGAACAGCAATTCGATGCCTCAGTTACCCTACTTAAACGCTCAAACGATGAAGATGAGACCATCAAGGTAATCTCCACCTACTCGTGACTATTCAATATGCTTCTAGAAAACCGTTCTAGAGACCTTCATGTCGCTCTGGTTCACCCCCGTCTCGAACCGAGGATGCACATCTAGTCCCCCGGACCAGCTGGAAAAACGGGTGCAAAGTCTATGCGAGATCTTTTTGACTGTACGAAGTCTGGGCTCTGCCGTGGTGGAGGATTTTATGAATTCCGTAAGCAGCTTCCTTTTTCACTTGCAAATTAAATACGTAACCGTTAAGTTTCTCTTTTGTCGTACCGGTAGGAAAAAGTTGTGGTGCTTAAGCCGGATGGATAATACGCACACGCAAAATTCGCTAAGGGCTGGTATGATGGGGCAGAACTTTTATGATAGCGCGGTTTTCCTGCGTTCACACGACACTCGTAGAAACGCATGAGTGAGCTTTTTTACCCACGTACTACTGCTGCTGCTCCTGCAGCAGGCGACGAGGGAAATCACTAATTTCCCTCTCCTTGAAACAGCTGTCTATCTGCTGTATCGTTCTTTGTTTCCACCAGTCTTGTTTTTTTCTCACAAAAGCTTACATCAACGCTATCTCACACAAAAGGTTGGTGTCTAATGATGACTAGATTGTTAATGAGTCGATCTATGTTTGTTTTTTAGATCCTGAACCAAGAGGATCCAGAAAGAAGAGCTCAAGTGGACGCGGCTGGATCGGAAATAGTAGAGTTCCTGGTGAAAACCATCCAGCGTTTCCATAGTGAGTGCTGTTTCCCTGGCTTTCCCAGGTTGTATTGTACGCGAGCGCATTTATACTCGCTCACGAAATCCATGGAGGTTATTTAAGTTTTCGTCTGATCGATTTTCCCAAGAAAATGCGTTTTTGGGTGATTTTTGCATGCACACCTGTGCAGTGGATTCGGTGTTTTGCCGATAATCGATCGCACTTTCGCTCTCACCTCGCACGTGTGGGCCTCTAATGCGCTTAGCCGGGAACTGGGGCGATTCAATTAACCAGCCCCTCCCCCCCCCAACGCACCTGCAATTGTACGCTAAGGAAAACCCCGTCTTCGGGCGCGAATAAATCGCCAGAGGAACTTTGCCTAACCAATTTGAACGCCAATTTTACAGGGAATTATTAGTTTTCGTTTAGGTACTTTATGGTCGATCGCATTACATGACCGCCATGTAATAGGCTCAAATTAAGTTGGCACGCAGAACTGGTGCAGAATATGGGGCTGATTTTGTATTTCTGCCTTGTAGCCGCAAATTGGCACACACGAGGGTGTCCACTGAATCCCAAGAACAGTCGTAACCGCGTATCTAGTCCGAAACCTCACTGCAGCTGCACTTCCCAACCGGAGGTGCTCACCCTTGCCAACACCTTCCTGTTGTTGGACATAATGGCCAAGTCGCGAGCAGGACTGCTGCTCTCACACGTGCCCTACCTTGTGCAGGTCATCCCCTCCCTCGTTCAACCCGGCAACAGTGGTGCACATTTGGACGCCAACAACATCGCCTTCGCCATCGAAATCATCCAATCGTGTTGCCTCCACATCTCCCCGGAACGAGGCTCTCAATTTAGGTATCAATAAACCTTCACAATGCCATCTAGAACGTCAATTTTTCGCTTCTGTAACTGGTGTGTTTCCTTCAGGCAACTATTTCCGAATGGAACGGGGTCACTGGAGGACTACCTCATCTTCCTGTTGCAGCGACACATCCGCGTCGTGGTGGATGCCTCAATATCCTGCCTGGCTGTCATTGCCAACCGTCTCACCAAGGACTACTCCCGTGTTACCGAGTGTTTTGCTCATTTCTACGGTGAGTCAGTTCCTCTTCTATTTGTCAACTTTTTGCACTGGATCTTCTGTCTTCAAAAATGGGCTTTAATGTTTGTAAAGGGATTTCAAGACACAGTTCAATCGCATTTTCAGGCACTTGATTTATCAAATAGCTTAAGATCGTAGTCTAAGTAAATGGTGACTTTCCCTCGTTGTATCACCCCAATAACTATGCCGACTAGCAATGTCTTAAATGGGTCTAGGCTGCTGTTTTTTGTATCTGCATGAAATTCGAATAAAATAAACTTTTCATTTCTGTTGACTTAACAAGGATGGAACCTATCTTCATTAAAACTCCCACTAAATGTGTTGGCTTTCCTTGGCAAAACCCAATATTTTTCGATATTTTCCAACTAGTTTTCCCTTTTTGGGTTCATTGTGCTTTTCCGATTTCTAGTATCAAATTGTTGAAATTTACTTGGTAAAAAACAAAGGTTGGTGTGTTCAATAGGAGACCTGCCCAACTTTTTCGCAGTTATTATTTGTTTTTTGTTCGCTGCACAGTAGCGGAGCTGGAATTTGTAATTTTTGTTCTGACTCTTGGACAAAATTGTCCGACATCGCTTCACTTTGTTTTCTTCCTCGTCTTTCGTTTTCCTTGCCTTTCGCTTTTTTCGCATCTTACTCACCATCTTGGTTCTTGTGTAACTAATTCACTCTCTCGACAATTTCCTATATTATTTGGAAAATAATTTGGGCTTCGCTCTTGCCGAGAGGGACGGTGGTTAACCCCCAATTGTCGCAAATAATCTCCGTATTAGTTACTTATCTTCCTATTCACTGGGTTTCTGGTCCACTTATGTCCTCCAATCCTGTTCATGCACTCCGGACCGGAGCGCTAATTGAGTCGTTTCCTCTGAACTTTTAATCTGAGTAGGAAAAAAACAGGCGAGCAGCGAAACTCAAGGGCGTATTTCTTCGTGTTTTTGTATTGCCATTTTCTTCACTCGGCTGCCGTAGTTATCCCCAACTACTCATGTATTAGTTTGGGGTTGTCGAGCTCGACCTGTGTATAATGCTAACGCCATTGCGTCTCCAGATGGCCCTTTACTTGTCTGGGTTGTGTAGACAATTGGGAGAGTGGTGGCTTGGTTAGCTATTAATGGTCATTATCTCTTCGACTAATTTCTCTATCACAAGCTAACCCGATTTTTCTAAGTTTTTGGGATTGCCAGAGTCGTATTAAGGAAAGAGTCTCAATCTCGTCCATTTTACGATGCAGCATTCTTAAAGCCGATTCCACTGCCCAGAACGTTTGAAATGCAAACGCGAATTTCGACTGTGCCCTTTTGCTTGTCAAGCCTAATGATGTAAGAGTGATAATACTACCCTGCTGGTATAGAACTGAAGCAGTCGTTGTAAGTACTGTCTTACCAGTGGATCACTTGTCATTTGCTTTGTTCGTTTCTCGTCTTAGGAATCGGGCGAAGTCGGTAACTTGTGATGTTTGGTTCGAGGGTCAGACAACGTGTCCATTTACGCGTCTTTGGCATAGGTAGTACGTGTCCACTTCATTGTCTGGCCTGTGTGATGGGACATTAACGCAGCGCTGCCACCGACACTGTGACTCTTCTTCCCTCTGGGCGATACCTTAGCCTGGTAAATGGCTCTGCCTTTGATTTTGCCACGTCATTAGGGTACCTTCCCAAACCCTGAGTAGCTACTAGCAGCATTACCAACGAGAACGCTGGCGGAATCGTTGTCGGCACTTTCTCCTCTGAGAAATGTTGAGCTTAACCTCAGGCGAAATGCCCTGCCTACCCTTGGGGCAAATTATCATATCTTCTCTTCTGTTCTGCCTCTTAATCCTTTTTAACTTTCCCTTCATTCCGTTGTTGTGGTTTCAGGCCTGCTGTATATGTGACTTTTCCGTTTCTGACATCGTTGTAGGAACGAAATGAGAGTCATTTAAGTGTGTTGTCGGGATATAAAAGAACTCAACCTTTTTTCGTCGTTAATAAAGTTTAGCAGCGGGTTTATGGTTCAGTTTTAAAACTAAGCCAATACGATATTTTAGTATACTTATTTATGAGCGTCTTTATCGTGCATCTATAAGCTACTGGTGCTTGTTTTTCTTTCACAGAGTCGCTGATTCAGGAGCGCAAGGCCATGACGGAGCGCCTGAAGAAGGCCAAACACGGCACCCCTGCGGGCAGTGGTAGTGTTGGCGCCTCTTCGAACCCTGCCGCACCCTCCGCCTCTCCACTGAAGGGCCGGCCGAAGCTGCTGCGCGCGCTCTACACCGTGGGTCTCATCTGCAAGCACTTTTCGCTCGAGGACCTCGCCAACGCCGCCTTCGAACTGGTCAACAAGTCCCGTAACACTACAGACTCACAGCGATACGCCGTCCTCACTCATCAGGCAAGTCACACCTTCTCTACTTACCAATTAATACCCGAAATCTCAATCAAACTTTCAGATATGATAAGGGATCGTAAGAGGTAAGCTGCAGAGCCTGTGAAGAAAGGGTTTAGTTGTCGTAGCTGGTAAGGTGAAATTTCAGGTAATAATGTGGTCCCACTAAGATTTTAACCAACGAGTAGAAAAATACATGTATATATATTTGTTAAATCCTCTCTATGTATCAGCTCTTTTGGTTGTTTTGGTTGTTATGTAAACATGCCTTTGAACGTTATCGGATATCATCATGGGTATCCGCCCAGCCCTGGTCAAGTCATTAATCACATGAGGGTTCGTTACTTGGAATTATACCGAGCGGCCGTGGTTATATTTTAATATTGAAATTAAGCTGAGTGCAACCGACGAACTTAATACACGTCTTACTCCATTCCTCTTACATAGGGACTTCCTTGGGTGAGTCGCTTCTTGTTGGTGAAACATTGTCTAATCCCCCTCGTCTCAGCTTTTATAACTCCCACCCCTCCCTAATCTTAGAGCGCTCATTTAAATAGCTTCTTTTGCGCCTCCCTTCAGGCCATGAGCGGCAAGAACAACCGCGAGGAGGTCTTTGCCACCCTCATGTTCTTCGCAGAGACCGCTGTGGCCCCCACACCCACCCCGGGGCACAAGGCGTCCTCCAGCGAAGATGCCGAGCTGGTGAAGAAGGCCACCGCGGGTCTCTCTTTCCTCGCCAACCGCCACGAGCACCTCTTCCGCTCGCCCCGACTAGAGGCCTTTTTCAAGGACATCCTGGCGGGCACTGTGGGTGCTGCCAACGGTTTCTCGTGGGAGGTCGTGGCTGACCTCCAGGTCATCGTTCTCGACTGCATCAACGACTTCCTCGTCGAGGAGGAACGTCGCATGATCGCCAATGACAGCAATTGTGAGTCACCTGTCTATACCTAGGAATCCTCGAGCAATTACAGCGTGTTTGTGGGGAGATCATCCCCAGGAAAGTTGAAAAGTCGTTGGTGACTATAAAATTTATTGGATTTAAAAAATTTAATCGACCAGAAATTCGCGCTATTTTCGGTAAAGATTTCTACTTAAAACAACCACCGCCATTTGTGTTACGTGCAGTTTTGAGCCTGGAGCAAGCTAGTTTAGCATTTCCCTGGCGAAATGTCTCCCAAAACTACCTTCATTCTGTCATGAATTAACAGAGCTTTTTTATAGTTACACAGCACGAAGTTGATAGTGATTTTCTTGGCGATAACTCCCAACCCCACATAATAAATATCGCTGGGTTTAGATCTGGTGAAGGTCAAACATTGGGAGAGAAAACTGGTACAGTCGCTATAAAAATTGGCTTTATGGTGGAGACTGAATTATTAAATTCACTCAGCAAATCACAAATTCCAAGGTTTCAAGGGCTCTTCTGAAACACTTTTCTCGTCGATTTTCTAGGAAATCTGCTGCTCAATGGGAGCTATTCGATCGTTCACCATTAGCTTGCTTTCTTCTAGTCATAGCCGCCTCCATTGCAATTCTCTATTTTCACAGTTTTCATGGGGGGAGCATTTCGCAGATACCACAGTCTCCTTTCTTTGATGGCAAGTAATAATCAGCGTGGTACATGTTAATCAGTTCTATGATTCAATTGGGGTTTTTACAGCCTGCGTCCATTCTCCTGATTTTCATTAACAATATATGAACGGCGGAAAAGGGCTTGAACTTTTGAAGGAAGAAGCATAGTTTGTGCGTACCCACTTGAAAATACAATCGATTGTTATTCTGACCACCCTGTATCTGTGTCTACTCCCGTAGGGCTGGAGCACAGCAAGCACGAGTCACTGAAGCAGCTCGGGGAGATGACCAACGCCAGCAGCTGCAGCGGCGGTGGCCCCGAGGTGAGCGGAAGCACGGTGGCGCAGACGTACGTGCGCGCCGCCGTGGCGGTGGACAACGGCGGAGGATGCGCGGTGTCCGCCGCGGGGACGGTGCGAGGGCGTCTGTTGGCGCTGGTGGCTACGGCCCAGCGCCGCGGCCTCCTCCACCCCGCCGGGCTGGTCGGCGCCCTCGTCTGCCTCGCCGCCGACCCCGACGCCCCACCCCGCGCCGCCTCCGCCGCTGCCATCCTGCGCGACATCGCGGCGCGCAACCCCGGCTTCCTTCTGGTGAGTTTTCACTCACTGGGCTTTCGGAGAGCCCCTTGAAAACGTGTCCATCCTTGACTGATTCTCATTTCACCACACTCTGGGACTGAGATCCAAACTGAAGTAATATGGACCACTTCTGTTGGGTATAGTTATCACAATTATATATTCTTCGGCCATTTCGAAACTAGCCCTGTGCAAGGCCCAAGCCTCATTGCTGGGAGGATGTAACAAACCTAGTGGTTCATTATTCGAATCAGCATGCAGATCATCGAAAATGCTAATCGAACGTCGGTTAACCCGCCAGTTTCTTGAATATGCCTTTCCGATAGGCGCTCCTGGTTAGACATTCTTGGTTATGAATTCTGAGTATTTGTCGTGCTAAACACGCACTGCTGCACACTGAAACCGAGTCCTTTTGAGAAAATCGATTCCTACTTGTCTCTCTCATTGGTTGATTGTCCTTATTTCTTTAGATGCTATAGTTGTGAATTTCTACCAACCATTTAATTGTCAAGTCCGTTTATGGTAAAGGGGCAATCTCCGTATCCTAATATCGAAGTGTATTGATTGGGCCACCGTAGAGAGAAGTGTGTATCTAGCTGGACCCAAAATTGTTGAATTATCATACTTTAAAGTTTTGCATTAATGGCAAAATCATTCTCTTTTCCGAAGGATGCGTTGTAAGAGTCATTTCAGAATTGCACTATGCATAAAATCGAGGAGTCGCTTTATTGTGTGTGCTTTAGTTGCCAGTGTTTTTCGCCCTTCTTGGTTATGCCCGGGAGTGGGGGTAAATTGACAAAGTCGCTTTCTCCTTCGTTAGCTCTTTTTTTGCACGTGGTAGGTCACTTTTGCGTGGTGCTTTAGCATACTGTTTAGTTTTTCACCAGCAGCCCGTAGAACTTTTTACCACGTTTGGTGTTAATCATATGGTATAAGAATGAAATTGTGCCTCTAGGAAGGGCCCTGCGATAGTATCACCTAACTGTGTGGGCATTTTTCTGAGCAGAAGGAAATCCCATCTGGATTCCTTGAATCGTATCGCTTCGTCGTTTGTACCTATTCATCAACCAGATTATTTGTTTTCTTATTCGCGTTGACACAGCTAGTTGAACACTAATTGCAAACTACTGCTCTTTCATCGGTGGAGTACATTGGTTGGGAATCTTAAACCCAGGAAAGGGAGACAAGATTTAGGGGACCAGATTCACTAGGAGGATTTTCCAAGTAGGCAAGGCGGAGTTTCTCACACAAGTAATGGGGTTTTATCTTTTATCTAAAGTGTGCGTCTTCAACATCTAAATCCACTCGTCTGTTAAAAAGTGGGACGTTTATGAGGGAGATGACCTTGAGGATGGTGCATGAAAAATGCATCACGTCAAGTTATGCATGGGGATATGGAAAAAATGTTTGAATTTATTTGTGACGAAAGTGCACTTGATCGATTCGTTGTGGAGTTCCGTCATGCATTGTCTAGTCTCTGTCCCCAATAGTTGTCCTCGATAGCTCCCCTATCATTGCACTCTGCACTGTTCACTCTCCACGCCCAAGAAAAGCCCCAGTGAGGTGTTGAAACTACCCCGTACATATAGCTCATTAGGATGCATTTACCTGTTGATTAATGGCTCTCCTTCCTCTCGTACGTTTGCGAGCTAGGATAAGCGTTACTAAATTTCTCCTCTTCGCCGCCTGTCGTGTGTTTATCATTTGCTTCGTTCATAAACTCGCCCCCGGTTTCACAGTTTGCTGTCATCGCTGGAACCCAAATAGAAAAAACCAGTCACCAGCCTAGCACATAACAATGTGTTTATAGTCTTCATCCATTGCCTTCAAGGTGGGCTGTCAGAGAACTTCTTTTCGCCGGCCAACTAGTCCCAAGTTGCTGCCTTTCTCCGCTCCCATTCTCTCCTATCGGCGTCTGAAAACTGGAACATGGGGGGAGGGTGCGAGTTCAACTGGCTATGTGGGTATTTTGCTTTTTTTACCGGCCCGGACAACTAGTTGCCTGTGTTCGTGCAGAGCCCCATTAATCACAATTTCTGTCAGCGAATAAAAAGAGGGTACTTCATCCCCTCTGAGGCGCTATTCACGGGGCGTGTTAACACTACCTCCTTTGGCAGTGTTTTTTTAACACATCATGGTTACATTGTGGATAGGCAGGGCAGCAGCTGCTGCTAGTGGTGGTAAATGATTAACCATCTACTGGAGATCCTGATATTTGACAAACCCCTTAAGACAATATACTGGTAAGTGTAAATTGTTTTTAGTTAAATTCATTAATGAACGACTGCAATCCTCACCAGGCAAAAACGCAATCGTAAGGCAGCTCCTTGAACAAGTTTCTTCTCTAGCCATGGTGTGTAAAAAAGGAAGATTGAAAATGGTAGAATTTTCTGAGGGAGAAAGAAGGGACTCACTAGAAGCCCTAATAGGGACGACATCGGAAAGCTGCTTTAAGCCGGTAGCATTGTAGCCTTGTCTATTCCAGCAGTTGCATTTACAGATGCGGTAGGAATAAGGCACTGCTAAACCACATCTCCAACCTTCGCTAGAACGTTCGATAATTGTTAACGGGCTTAGTTTAGGCTCTGAAAATGCGTCCAGCTTTAAGAGAATGGGATGACTCAGGCCTGCTATAGTTCGTTGTCAATCAGCATTTATCGCAGCATTTTTGTACTGACAGTAGGTGGGCATTATTATGGCCACTACAGGCATTGTGGTAGCGGCGGTGGAAGTGAGTCCCTCCTCCGCCACTACCCTTGCTCAATTCTTTACGATTATTTGCTCCACTCTATGCCAGTGATGTCTAATTGGTCGTATTCTACGCGGGTCTCTTCCCCACTCATCTATGGTTGTTTTGCGTGTCCTTTTAGAGGCTGTCCTATTAGCCTTGGGAGAGAATTGGTCGACTGATAAATAACTCAGTCCATTAAAGGAGCCCACTTTGTTGTCTTTAAAATTCCTCTCAGCTCACTTGGAAATAATGTGGCAATAAACCCTAGATCGGGGAAATAACCACTCTTTGCAATATCAATCAATAAAAGTTTTTGTGCAAAGGTCTACTCATATCTGAGCCATGGATTGAAACAGTCAACTCTTTTAAGTGGAGTTTTTCGGAGTCTCAAGACCACCTTTTATGGGTTCGAAGTTTAATGTCAGAAATTTGATTTGAATCCTTAGTAGTTCTATTGAATCCTTCTGCAGTATTCTCATTGAACCTCCACATGATTGAAGGGACTTCATGGTAAGGTTGACACCGATTTGCTCAAAGATCAATCATTTTAGTCACATGCCATGACGATTGTGGCTTGTAAGTATCCGTGCCTTTCGAGATATCAAGCCCACTTGAGTAGATAATTCCGGCAAATAATTGATAGTTTCTAGTTTTTGAAGTCTAATTTTCGTAAAAAGCTCCGCCTATCGACCATCTATTACACAATAGTTCCACGATCATCTAAATGCCAGGGCTTACAAGAAGGGAACACCATCTCCGCTGCTTAAATAATTCATAAAGTCTTATTTCGACATAATGCATCCTAGGGATGACGTATTGTCGACTGTCGTGTGTGCAATGGCATTTCGTATGTGATTCCAACCACTTTTCTGCCTCCCACTTCCATTTCTTTTCGCCGCACCAAGCATTTTTTTAGGTGTATTGCTAAGTCAAGCGACCTTTGAGTTAGGTTTTTCACGTCTTTCCAAAGTCTGTTTACCTTATGGCAAAATCCATTGAGCATTTCGGAGTCACATTAACTTATCTTTCGGCTCCAGTCATGGCTTTTAAAAAGTTTTCCCTATCCTTTCTTGCTTCTTTTCAATGTAGGGATTTAAAGTACTGTCCTCTTTCTCCCCTACTTTTGATGTTAACCCAAGTTTCAGCGTCTTTGATGTTTATAACAAAAACCTTGCAAGTGCCGTGCTTGGGTGATATGTCCACTATCTTTTGAGGGAAAGAGCCTCATTGGCCATTATTTGGCCGCATAACCGGGCTCGTTTATTCAGGCAGGAATATTTATTTCGTCCAAAGCCAATCTATGCATTCGTGGATCTTTTGGACTCCTCTTCAGTGCAAAGGTTACTGGTTCTCCTTCTTTTTCCCATACGGTGCATTTTCGCAGCTCCAATTTTTCACTGGAAAAATTTTTCTGTTGTGTTTATTTCCCTACACAGAACCAGTGAATGCATAAAGTCTGTAATCTTTCAAAGCTCTTTACTCTAACATCCTGATAAAATGTTATTTCCTCAATTTAATAAGAAGTCATTATATGGATTCAGTAATGCCAAGCTACCAAGTAAGAAGTTCAACGGCAAATGCTATAACTTAACTCAAGTCCGGTTGTTTCGGCTTCTTGTTGGGCATTCTGATCCCTAACAGTGCTAATCTGATGCTCCCAAAGTTGTTGCACCCTCACTTCGGGCTTTCGCGCTTTTCTAAAGCCCTCTGCAGGCGCATCGGAACCGCGCAAATCGCGCGCTCGCATGCTTTAGCGCAGACGTACTCACGCAAGTTGCCAAGGCGCTGCACTCAGCTGTTTCCCTGCTTGCGCGCTTGACCTTGAGGTAGCGCTTCTCCCAAGCACCTTCCATCTCTGACCTGCTCCCTCATCCACGAACTCTCGCTACTAAAGTGTATCCTAGTGGCGGTTCCTGGGCGGTACTTCCACATCCCCACTTTCAACTTATTTCGAGCGACAAACTGCCTAAAGACCGAGGAATTAGGCCCGGGATTCCCCTCTAGTGGTTTAGTAACAGCAACCGGATTAGTCGGTTCAGTTTAACCTATCTTGCTTTTACATCTTTCCAGCTGAAATGCGCGGTGGGAATCAGGCGTTCCTTTGAGCTGCAGTGTGCAGTGGCAAGTCTTTCAGGCCATACCCCGGGGCTCATCCGCGGTGCTCGAATCTGCAAGTCGGAGGAGTCGACAGTGGCCTCTCGGCCTCTGGCCCTTTGCCACGTGGCGTACAGCCTTCTTCAGCCCAACAAGAATAACCGGCGCTCGCTCATCTCCACCCTCCTCTACCGCTTCGATATGGAGCATGTAAGTGAACTCTCTCCCTGGTTGTATCTAGGCCTGTCTGTAGAGACCCCTTTTTTCCTATGGTTTGGCTTTTGGTGCAAAAAAGACGAGAGCCGTCGCTGTCTCCTTTAATCTCTCTCCCGCACAGATCTTATTAGTACTTCTCTGAATCAGTGAAAGCGTCGTCGTCGCCGCCGACTGCCTTTCATACCTCTGTGCACTCGACGCAGTTGCTTTGATGTGAGACCGCATTTCATGTCGCGCTCCCTTTGTTGTTTCCCTCCGCACCGCTTAGACTGTCGCCGTTGCTGCATCGCGCTTTTTGTCGTCGCCCACTTTGCCGCAGGTTTGATGATTTTTTATGCCAAGAGGTAGACGATGACAACAATTAATTACTCTCATATGTCATTTGAGTGGAGCTTGTCTGCGTCTGCTTTCAAGTCGACGGATGAGTCACCCTGCTCCTGAGTCCAGGGCTGAAGGCGGAATTTTACAGGTTTCTTGTAGGCGATTAATTTTTGCTTGTCTGTTTTTTCCTAGAACGACTCCTGGAACCTGTCCCCACCCCGAGAGACCAACGGCGGGGGAGACAGGCACCGCCGTATCGATGACAGCGTTGAGGGCGGCGGTAGTGGTAGTGGTAGTAGCGGTGACAGTCTGGCGGAGTTGGTGTACCTCTGCGACCACCTGGCGCACTTCCCCTACAAGACGCTGGACGAGATCTACTACCTCGCGCGTACCCTCGACCTGCGCATCAGCGCGGTCGGCTCCGCCGTCGTCCGCAGCCTCCAGGACTGCCTGGCGCCCTCCGCGCTCCTTCGCGCCGAAGCGGCCAACCCCAACGCTCCTCCGAGCACTACAGAACCTTCCTTCGATCGTAAGGTAACACCCCGTCGTTAGTATAAGTTGATTGAAAGTTGGAATTCCGATAGGTTAAATTTATCTGTTGTTGCTGGTTTTTACAACCGGTTGACTTAACTCTAAACATGTCATTAAACTTGGCTGAATCATAGTGCCTTTACTAACCCATCTCCTTAAATTTCATTACAGAAGACCATATTTTATACTCAGGTCTCGTTAGGTGGTAGTGTGAGAGACGTAAGATGCGTCATCATTTAGCCCGATTCGGCCACCGATTACTGTAAAAGCGCAAGTTTTCGCCTCTCATTTAACGTTTGAGAACGTCCTGAGACTCGTTGCTTGATTTACTAATCATTGATGTAATACTATTAGACTCCATTTGCTTACTCCCATGCGCGCATAAATGTCAGAACGGAATTCGCGCTACTCGCTCGTCTCTTGCCTGTTGATTTTTTTCCACCCTCTACGTTAATTATGCTCAGGCTATCAGCATACCCAAAACTTGTGCCAGCAGTCAGAAAGTCCCAAAGAATTGGCCACCTTTTTTATTTTAGGATCATCAAAGCCTACCCGCCAGGCCTTTAAACCTTTATTGGTATCTTTGTTTAACTAAACATCTGTGGTGTTTGTTAATCCCACAGGTGATGAATTTGCTGGAGGACGCGGAGACGGAGCTCTTTGGTCGATCAACTAACCAATTCGCGTCTGCAGCGTTGCCAACAGAGATTGGCCCGATCGAGGGCAAGTTAATCGATCGCATCAATCGACCGGTGGCGGCGGAGAAACGACTGGCCTTTCGGGAGAAGGTCATTCGCCACGCCCCCTCCTGCCTCCTCCAGATGGCCCTCCGAAAGTTCCTCCAGGACGCTTACGATGTCACTCCAAGGTATGAGGAAGGGAACCCTCAAAATCAGAGCCACTTGGGGTTGGTGTTTCATATGCCCGCTTGACTCGCCGGGAGTTTAAAGGGGAGTGGAACACTTTCATCCAGCTCCCTTACTATGTTCGGGGTTACCAAAGACCTACTAAGCATAGAGGCCATTCTTCAGAGTCCTGGTTAGAATTTTTCTGATATGAAATAATTAATGAATGGCCATTGTCTCTGTGGGGATGATCTATTAGTCTGCTTGTCTCCAGAGATTGCATAATCATGAGGCCTTTTGCTGTTGTAACTCCGATGCTTCTTAGTAGACCCTACCAGTTCATTAGCTAGTGTGAAAGACCATTCATCCTCGACAAGCTGTGAAACAAAAGCTAACTGCGGGCTGCACTTTAATCGTAAGTAAATGCCGTTCTGGGGCGTAGCGTTCCAGTTACTAAAGTGCAATTGATAACGATTTCTGTGGGTTTCAAGAGTTAGAAACGAATCCCCATTGCTAATCCATTTGTATTGCATACTCACAACTTAACGTTAAGTCCAAAAAGTCTGCTATTGCTAACTGTGCCTTTGTAGGTAAAGAACTTCATATGTCGGTGTTTAAAAAGCAAGAGGGCAATTTTGTGTATCAGTATTTTGTGGTACCGCTAAAATCGTGAATAAAACAAAATTTCCTTGTTGAAAACATTGTCTGGAAACTCGCTCGAACCGTGTTCAGTACTTGTGTCGAACCTTCGGTTACTTGGTTAGTAAATTCCAAGGTTATTTTCAGCTAAATTGTTTATTGGCATCGTCATAATTATAAAATGCTATTAGTCGTAGTAGTAGCGTACAGCAATAGGATATGAGTGCATCTTTTGCAAGTGCAATCATTTGAGCTCACCGCTGGAGATTCCTAATCCGTTTCCATTGAACGTGGTTAGCGTCCCAGTGGCGATTTCCTTCAAAATTAACCCTTGTTTAACGTAATAATGGTTCGTAATACCCTTCCCAGTAGTCAATTTGTCAAGCGACACAGAACTAGCTTACTGCCCTTACATCAGTAGCCTCTACTTGCCGCGGGCCTTTCAAACTTCGAAAGTTTTGTGGCATTACTCGCAATGTCGAGAATATTCAATGACTCCACAGGGCATACATGGACGTTCGGCTCCGTGCAAGCATTCCTGGAACATAGGTACCTGCGTTTTATATTCAACACTGGGCAGCTTGTCCTACGAACCTACTACTGATTTCTTGGCTTTGTGAAGCGGTTTTATAACTGATTGGTCTTCTCTCTCCTCCCTTTCTTAACAATCTTCTATAAATCACATGAATACCAGTCGGTCAAAAACGGAAGAGGGAGAGTATAGATTCATTTGACAAGACATCATTAAAAAGTGTGTAAAGCGTGTGTGTTTATGAAAATTTCTCAAGGTTTATAGTTAAAGCTAACGGGGGCGATAGGCCACATCTACTTAGCGCACTTGACCCTTGTGTGTGTGCATCAGCGTCATGCTCTTTCGTCCATAAACTTGCTCGGTATGGTAACCAATAAAGCACCTGTTGTCTGCATTTGCAGCAAACTAAACGCCTTCACGTCCAGCGGCAGCGCCAGTGATGAGAAGTCACTCCAGCGTCCCATCCCAGCTCCGTCGGCACGGGCGTTAAACTCAGGTGCGGTGCACCGCCTGGTGGACCTGCCCGGCCCCCTGGTCTCGGCCTGTCTCCTCGACTCCGCATGGCCCCGCTCCTCTGCCTCTCGCCTCCTCCGTCCCACCGAAATCGCCGCGCCCACCGATGCCACCATCCTCCGTCTGGCGCTCCTCTTGCACCGTCAGCTCCTATCCGTCGACGGAGCCGACGATGCGCTGATGATGATGATGCAGGAGCCGGCGGTGGTTGCTGGACCTGCTGGCGACGGGACTCTGCCATCCAAGAAGTCGAGGGAAGGAGATAAATCGAAGGGTGCGTTGGTGGTGGTCAATCCCGTCTTTTGAAAGTTGACTTCGGAACTCGGTCTCTTATCACAATCTTGAACTCTAGGACGGTTGGGTAGCTTCTGTGGGTATGCATTTTGAAGAAATTTGAATGATGGAAAGACGATTTGGCCCGCATAGTAGAAAACTACTCAGCTACCGTACAATAGAAGTCAGAGCCGTTCGTCAGAGGTCGGGCAGTTCTCTAACTCTCAATGCACGATGTTGGAAATCGGTGAAAGTGTCCGAAATGTAGCTACTGGCCTCTATTGGTTTTCTTATGAAAGTGTGATTAAGTTCTTGTTTCGTTGCTCTTCTTTATAAAAGTTTTCTTTTGAAGTCGTTTGGTTACCCTCGTAGTATTCCCTAAAAGACTTCAAAAGTGAAGAGGATGAGTTAAAGTAAAATCAGTTAGTAGACGATAGCGTCCTAATTTAACCGGTGAAGTAGTTGGAAGAAATTTTATCCTGGTACTTTAAAGCAATCTAGTCCTTAACAATGTATTTGTGGTGTCCGTTTCGAATAAACCAGAGCCGTTCCATCGGGAGTGGGGAGTTCTGCAGCCCCTAGACGCATCGCTATTTCGTCATGTGGGTTTTTTGGATTTCAGTGAATCAAGCCAGTGGTTCACATTGTTCTGTGGCTATCTTAGTATTCTGGAACTGGATTATTTTTATACTCCTTCCTCTCAAAGGCGACCAAAGCTCGAAAATCGAAAGAGCAGGCTTTTTGCTTCAAAAGGTCTCTCTAATTGCACCCTTTCGTTTTTCCGGCCTTGTCCATGGTTTGCTACCTATTCCGAAATAAGAAGAAACTTAGTGTGGAAAATTGCTTCTCACTACGTCACTTGCTTACCTAGAAGGTAGTTCATCTCAGATCGAAAATTGTCTACCTCTTGCCACTTTTGTAAGTCCTTCGTTGGGCAAGGCTTTCTCCCCTATTGATTGATTTAATGAGGCAGTTTGTTTTTTCGCTTTGCCTCTTTCCATGTGGGTGGCCGAAACTGATGCCTGGGGTGGCACAAGTTACTTTTCTTTTGTTCGCTCCTAATTAGTGAGGCTCGCGTTTCGTCTAACGTAGTCACCGATTTTTTCGACAAATCTTGCTTTAGCAAAACTCGTTCATAGCAATTCTCTTTCACTTCTCTCTGTTTGCAATGTTGGGCATTCTCTCTGGATTCAGTTCCAATACCTTTGAAGTGATGCTTCGTGTGCTCTAGAATACTATTTTAAATAACTCGTCAACACATTTGATGGCTTCGTTGAATCAAACTGTCTTCAACGAAATTGTGGTGGTTGTTAATGTTTGTTGGCATATTAACGAGTAGACCAGATGTAGCTCTAAGAGATAGGGCATATCAAGGCCAAGGTTTTTGAAGCAAATGATTTATTCTGGTATTGTTTCCTCCTCCGAACAGACAAATTGGCAAAGCACAAGGACGTGTTTTCCTCATCCAAGTTGACGAGTCAGCAGCAGGGCTCGACACCGACGAAGGGTCGTCTCGATATGGACGAGCAGAGCGACGACAACAACAGCGTCTCTTCGGCTGCCTCTGCCATGCGCAAAGCCCAACGCCACCACCACCACCAGCAGCCGCAACTGGTCTCCAATGCCCCCTCCTCCCTCGAGAAGCAGCACTACAAGAAGCAGAAGTTGCGTCGAAGCGACCACACCTCGGCTTCACCCGCCTCCACTGCGATAACCAAACCCTCCTCGCCCTCATCCAAAAACGTGAGTGTACTCCAGATATGGCTCTCTCCCCTCTCTCCGTTTTAGCTCTGTTGATACTCCACTTTCTCTCTCGATGGACAGATTACCAAACTCAGTATGGACGGAGTCGCCACTACAAGCAAGCACAGCAGCCCCAACTCAATGCCAAAGAAGGACTCCTCGTCAGCATCCGCCATCAAGTCCGTGGGGAGCAAGTGCAAGGCGAGTCTCAGCGACGCCGAGCTCTCCTCGCTCTCCAGTGTCGACGACTGCGTGCCACAGCCTCGCCAGCAGCAGCACTCCCAGGCGCAACCCTTCTCCTCCTCCTCCTCCAACCACAAACGTCCCTCTGGCACCCCAGGGACAAGCGGCTCAGCTGCACCCAAGAAACCCGCAGTGGCTCGTCCACGCTACGACCTGGCGCCGCTGCCCGGCACTCCAGACATCCGGACTCAGCAGGAGCAGCGACGCAAAGCCCGCGCACTCGCCGCCAAGAAGCAGCAGCACCTGCTGGCCGAGAAACAGGCGGCCGCTGCGGCCGCCGCCGCCTCTGCAGAGCCCAAAGGCCGGCCAAGCACCACCGCCGATCTCCCCAGACGAGTGAGTTTCCGTCTTGTGTGGCTTCGTCTGAGTACGTGCTTGTTTCACATAAGTCAAGCGCATTCCGTCTCACTGTGGCTTTTCTATCCGGTTTTGTAGGAGGCGACAGAGGACAAAGGTAGTTAGAGTGGCGTTTTGCTTTAATCATAGCTCTAATGATAACGTCAACACATGCATTTTAATGATTTGCCCTCCCCCCTAACCCGCTCATCTAGTTTTCTTTCTGGTGTACGTGTCTGGGCAAGTGCAGTGGTTGTTAATGGAACCCGTCTTTTATGCCTAGGTAAAGCGCTCCTGCCGCCCGATCGAAGACTGTGACGGGGACGAGGATAACAGTGATTCCCCCTGCGGGCGGGAGGAGGAAGTGGCCTCGTCTGAGGCGACCTCTTCGTTCACCACGGAAAGCGGCTCCGGGTCTGATTGAACCTTCACCCCTAAACCCTTGTTTTAAACACGCGCACAACGCAATCCCCCATCACCAATACCCTTCAGCATTTCGTGGTGTGTTTGTACAATTTATTCACTTGTTTTTTTCGCCCCCTTCCACCCTCATTCCTGTTCTCCATGCAAGACAACCAGCCAAGTATTTTATACGCGTATTATACTTCTTCGTCTTCTCCCAGTGTATTAATTCGTCAACTGCACCAACTTCCCCCCTAGGCTTCTCAGTTTTGTATCAAGCTCTCACCAACCCACCTACTCGCTCACCCACTCAGGGCGAGGGCCCGTCGTCGTGGCTGGTTTTGCAAAGCAAAATAAGGATATTTTGATAGTTTTATTGATCGTGCGTGTTCATAAGATTCTTGCTCCCAGCTACACGGACTCCCTCTCCCAACCTCCCACAAACCGAGTTCAAAAGTTGTGTTCAATCTCAATCTCTCTGTCTCTTCCCCTGTCTTCAAATTTTTCTTTGTCTCTGGCATTTGCCAGTGCTGCTTATACTGCTAAAGTTGTTTGCCCTTCTTTCCACTTTAAATGAAAGAAAAGATTACCTTTCATTTGTTTGGAACATTAATTTTCAGGGGACCTGCATAGATTTTTGGTCGTGGTGAATCGTTTGATAGCACAGCTCGAGCGGGGCCAGATCTGTTGTGTAAGTTCATTACTGAAAAGGGAGAGAAGTGTAATTTCGTGGTTGAAGGTGAATTGATGGGTATTTGAAGATAAGGGACTTTCTCAAACAAGACTGTGATAAGGTACACGGTCTTTTGTAACTATGACATCTCACAAAGTAATTGGGAGTTCCTATTGGGAAATCCACTGGGGTAGGGTCATTGCTCAAAGACTGCATGCATTGAATACCATGCACTTGTAAGTGACACCTTTCCGTACTCTTGGAGTTGCCAATCGGGATAAGCTTGTATAATGTTGCCAAAACTGATCCTTCTCGCTCTCTCGATGTTGGTTGCTCTATCCCTAAATTTTATTAATCTTGGTAGAATGTAGCCGTTGACGGTTGCCTGGATATCATACTTCAGTTCTCCACGCCTTCTCAGCCAATTAATTAATTAATGGGGCTTTCCATTTCGATATGATAAGCGCCTTTAAAAAATCCCGAAAATGCTACATGAGGAGTCCTGTTAATTCCCGCAAAATGAGATCTTTAAAATCTTGCAGGTAAAAAGCAACCAAATTTCTAATAATGTAACAAATGAAGAATTAGTTCCGAGGTTGTAAACATCATCAAATGGCAAAATTAGAAGAAATTTCAGCTACAAAATCGTTGCCTTTCCCTTGAAGCGACTCAGAATTTAGTGGTTTTGAATGATTTCACAATTGTGGAGATGAAACATTAGAAATAGAAACTTAATAAAACTGAAAATATCACAAATGGAAACATGATAACAGCAATTCTATTACAACTCTAAAAAGTTTTTAATGCTTGAAAAGAGTCGAAATATGATATAAATAAATCTCAATGATATACCCGAAAATACAATTAAATAATTTTTATACTGCTAGAAAATTTAAAATGAAACTTCTATTATGAGTTTGTACGGCTGTCTATTGGGTTGTCTAAAAATACTTTGTTTGAATCACTGAAACCACACCGTATATCCCCGTTTGCGCGTAGCCGTTAAGGTTGGGTTTCGTTTATATTGTTTTTTTCATATTCGAAAAATATTCAATGATTACTCATTAGCAAATGTGAATATAAATTTCCAAAACCTTGTGTAGTGTTATTCTAAGGAATGCCTCGTCGTAGTGCTAATAAAAGTGGGAGCCCCATTCAGCGGCGTCAGAGTGCACGTATCGCCGCCGCTGGTGCCAACAAAACGCCCACCGAATCTCCCGTTAAGAAAACTAGACGCTCTTTGAAAGTAAGCAATCCATGTTAAGCCGACAATTCTTTAGAGAAGTTCGTCAGGAAGGGCTGAGCCTGTCGAAGGAAACATTGAACAAAATGGCGCCGAGAACAGTACCAAGGAAGTACCCGCTCTCGAAGAGCCTGCTGAAAAGAAGGCGAAAACTGATGGTTTGTGACTCGTTTTTTTAAGTTTCCTAAAATTTGTAGAGTCGCTCGCAAAACAAGGCGAGACTCCTAAAGCTGGTGAAGAGGAAGTACATAATAGTGACTCACCGAAGAAGGATATTGAAGGTGAATGGTTTGGTCTCAGTATTAAGTAGCTTTAGTGTCTCATGGTGCTTGATGTTTTCCGTCTATTCACTTGTTCTAACAGAGATTTTGTTTTCTGTTTAGCTGTTGAAGAGGCCGGGTTTGAAGTTATAGACAAGTCTTCCGTCCCAGCTCCTGAAAGTGAAGACGTCAAGGAGGCTATTTCTGCACAAGGTGAAGATGGTCAGCTGCTCGTCAACTACGTTCAAGTCAGCAAAGATGAAGTACCGGCTGAAACCGGTGATCAAGGTGTTGTAAAGAATGACGCACAACCAACAAATGGTTCCGAGCATAATGAACCTTGCAAGGGTGGTAAGTTTCGTATGTTTTTTGTAGAGTTTATTTTGATTTACTCTAGTCTAACGTTTTCCTAGATGCCAATGCTACTGAAAATTCGAATGGGGATGCTGTAACATCTGAATCAAAACAGGACGAAGTTCTATCGGAAAAGCCTCCATCAGCTGATGTATCCCAGTAAAATTCGCCCCTAATCTATTGCTCATCCCTTTGTCATTCTGCTGACTTCCAAACGGTATAGTTGTTTCGGCATCTGTCCGTCCTAAGCTATCACCACGCATCTTGTACACACCATTACCTCGTTAGTGTCGGTACCCATTAACGTTTTTGAATGTTTTTTGCTAGTCCCATGTTTGCGTTTGAACAGCGCCATGCGTGTGGCTCGGTGTCTCCTTTCCCCCATAATATACCCTTTCCGTTGTATATTTTCTCTTGCTGTTCTGTAGTACCTATGGCGCCCTTATTCACCCATCTGATAATATTCTGCTTATACTAGTGAGATGCGTTCTTTCCTATTCGAATGTTCTTGGTGTGTGTAATCTTGTAACTAAAGCTAATACGAAGATAGTATCACCACCTTTGATGTTTAGATTCACCACTTCATGTTCGCCGCACTAACCCTTCTCCGTTTCTGTGCTCTTTGTCCAGTCTCCATTTTCATTCCCGCATTCGGGGTATCTGCATGATCCCTTGCATTTCTACTACCAACAATACGTGGAAACCTTTCCTATGTTAAAATAAAGCCCGGACCTCCGTCTGGATAAGGCTTTGTCTTCTGAAGACAGGAAGTTAAATGGAGTAACTGCAACTTGTTTATTAATTAGAATCGGGGCGGCAGTGGCACAGGTTCAGGGTGGGTGTCTAGGTGTGTCCATTTCTCGGCCAGTTTCCAAAGTAGCTTTCGGGCCTCGGTGGTGTCTGCTCGTTTTTGACCGTCGTCATCGATAGCTCTTGCAAGTTTCTTGTACACCGGGGCGTTAACAGGTGGTGTGGTTAAGCCCAGTGCCTCCCTAGTGGCGATAGAACACATCAACTCCGTGGCGGCTGCTCGTTGGGGCGCTACTCGGGTAACCAGGAGTCCCAGACTGAGATAGCCTCGACCAATGTTCCGCAGCCACCGCGTCACCAGTCCTGCGGATTCGTCTTCCGGCGACGACGTCCGGTTCACCAGGGGGTCTGCTATGAGCACACTCGGTTGCCTTTCGTTCTCACCACCTCGGATGGCCAACTCACTGCAAGGAAGTGGAGAGGTAGTCACGTTATACCTCACCGACAGATGACTCATTTACTGGAGGTGGACAAAGCCCTCAACCACTGTCTCGTGACTCACCGGTACTGCTGCAGTGAGCAGCAGTTACAGTCTTCACTAAAACGTCACACAGTGCTACAAATAAGACAGGCCTCTTGGTGCAGCGCCATTCCTCCTTTACCGATGGTGATTCGCGCGAGAGATGTAGAGACAAGAAGGATGCGTAGTGTGTGTATGCATGCGCGTTCGCGCACACGCGTCCATTGAGACACAGCATTCACACTCGCATACACCCACTGTCACACTGGCGACCCAAGATACGTGTGTACGTATGAAGTTAGACACTCTCAAATGATCGGTAGTGAACTCGAAGATAACCTCCCCTTGCAGCCAGTTCTAACTTGTGCTCTGACCTTTTAGCACACGAGCATGGGTGTGGCACTTACAAACTGCGGTTAAGCTGGCACCAGGAGAAGCTACAGCCATTTGCCTCAACGCGTCACGACTTCGGACACTACCTACACAGGGTTGACGGATTTTGAGGCAGGCAGCAGGCAGAACCATGCTTCCCTGAAGAAAAGCTAGCGCAATCCTCCGGTGGACATTGAATACTACGGAGTACTGACCGAAGAATCCCTTCCACTATCACGCCCTTTGGGTTTTTTTTCCACTTACCATCTCAAACGCACACACACGTATTTGACACGACTACAAAAAGTCAAATACACAGAAATCTAGGCATCCATGTAGGCACGCCCTATCTCGAATTTTTCAAGCGAGTCTTTAGGCAAAATGAATGGCTACCACAAACTGATTCGGCGCTGTTAGGCGAAAGCCCTCGCCTTCCCGTCAGTCACGCCGTGGGCCGTGCCTCAGCCCCCTCAGTAAAGCTTCTAACAGGCACGATGTCAGTCAAGTAATTTAATAGGGAAGTGTCATTTAGCTCTACTCTTGCTGCTTCTCATGCGCTATGCAAATCAGCTCTCCATCTAGGCAGTGTTTCCAGTTATCTACACAACGCCGAAACCAAGGCCGCGAGTTTGTGCTAAGGTAAATCCGAGAGTTTCACGCACTATGATTCACAACGAATACTTTTTTACACAACCAGAACATCCGCAACGTTATTTCTAGACGAATACTTTTAAGTAGAATAAAAAGCTGTTGCGCGAAATGCACTGCGAATGTTGAAACTTAGGCGAGGTTCCACCGACATTCGTAGCGTTTCAACAACACTAGTAGCCTGTAATTCAATTTATTAACATGAAAGATTTTCCCGGACCAGCTCGGGGAGTTATCGTAACAAATTGAAAAAACGCAGTTTCCGGATACTGCATTGAAATAAAAAATGCTACTCCTTCAAAGCATAGTATTTGCATCTCATACCAAGGAAATTATCCATTTTCATTAGAATAACTCAAAGGTACTATCTTAGAATCTCTGTCTAAATTTCCGAAGCGTAACCGTCTTTTACAGCATATTCGCGTAACCATAAAATTTGTTACCATCTCCATTACTTAATTACGATGAAAATAAAAAACGACAGAAATCACCCAAGAGGTTGTTGTAAAACCGTTTAATGCTGAAATTTCATGCTAGTTTCACACGTAGTAGTCACAATTTACTCTTGAAAATTGTTAGTTAAAAGAGCAAAGATCAATTAATAGACTAGTACCACTAGGGTTTCTATTCACACTAGCTGAGAAGCAGATCACATGATAACTCAATTCTACTCCTCTACGTCGACTGCTAATTCCGCAATTCCGTTTGACCCTTACAAACTCAGAAACAAACTTAGGTAAATCTACAAACTTCAAATCCTGTTCATAGGCGGCGTGAATTGTTAAATTGTGGCTATAAATCCCAGGCCTTTCTAAGTCTTAAAATCGTTTCAGGATATCTTACTCAGCAAAGAGTCGCAGGGCCCACTGGGCTCTTTGGTAACCCGCTGCGGGTGTGTACCCTTCCGCCCAGTTCCAATTATCGATTGGTAGGAGCACGGCCCCCGTTTCTGGGTCCCGCTCAGCACTCGCTTCTGCGAATCCCGCAGCCCGAGTATCGATCGTAAAGACCACCCGTGCGTCCCCCTCAGCCTCCTTTTTCTCCATCGCTGGCAGCAGGAGACGAGTGAGCAGATAGAAGGAGAAGAAATTCGTCCCTAACTGATGTTCAAAGGCATCGTGAGTAGGCCGTCGCTCGCCGGCGATGACACCCGAGAGGAGACTGGGTGGCTGGATGAGGAGGCGGTCGATGCCATTGGGGTAGTCCCGACGCAGGGCCCCGGCAAACCGCCTTATCGATCGGGTGGAGTCGAGCTCCAGGCGCCGACAGTCGACTTGCACCTCCTCGAGACCGGGAACGTTCCGCATCATCCAACTCCTCGTATCCTCACACTCGTCCATCGACCGCGAGGTCAGAACTAAAGTGGCTTTGCGTCCGGCTAGCTCTCGCAAGAGGTTCTTAGACATACGACCTGAATCAGTGGTTGCAACAATTTTTTAGTTGGTGTTCGGCATAAACCCACAACAAAACCCCTATCTTTAAAATGGAGTAGTTTGGGATTTCCTGGGCTGGCATATTGCACCTACTTCTAGGCAATATATGGACCCACTTATGGCATGGAAGGTACACAACGAATAAAACCAAGAACACATTCACTGTCTTAATTTAGTTAGGGTAAAAGTACTAAGACTGCCGCGTGGCAACATTTGAGGATGAGTAAGGACCACGTGATCATGAGCTAATAAGAAGGGAAAACAGGCACCCAAGCTCACAAACTAAAAATATGCTACCATTTTGAATTTAAGTAGCACCACATTTAAGGATGGAATCTCGGTGTTTTTAAAGCATATGACCGCTGTGGAATATTTTAAGGTTCACCTTTTGAGGAGTAAGTTATTGCAAAAATAGAGAATGTACAATCTGTACTGAATAGGACATACACTTCTCACTTAAACTCAGACTATTACCCTTTCAGCATCCAAAGAGTGACACTTAATCTAGCCCATTTCTCGAAGGTCAGAATTTTCATTGAAGTACCAATGACAGAGACCCTTCATAAACTTACTCGTCGCTTCAGTGACAACGACAGTTTTGTCCTTTAGATTAACCTCTGGGCCATCATAGCTGGGAGCCTTGACAATTAGCCTGTAGATTACATAGGTTCCTGTTGCAGTGAAGAGACTCACAAGAGCCTTCTTGGTGAAGCTCCAAGGCTTCCTCAGCGGTGGCAGTGGTCGGACCTTGAAAATTAAGAAAGCCACATGACAGCCTGTTAGGGACCAACTAGGTTAAATGACACCTCACTACAACCTACTTATCGCGTTTTAGCAACAAAACAACCAGCCAAACAAGAGAAGAGCCTAAGCAACAAAATATTTATTCACAGTAAGAGGGGAATCGTTTGAGTGAGCTACCAAAAGGCCTCATAGGGGTCATCAATGATTACAGAACCATAACGTCGCCTTTTAATCGGTCGGTATTTGTCATTACTCGAAGCAACGAATACAGTGTTTGCGTCAGTGTCAGAACTGGAATCATCTGATTCAGTTGACGAATACTTAACAGCAGGAGATGGGGCGGAAGAGTTGTAGCGAGAGGGATCTAACTCCCCACGGGCCCAAATTGAAGAACGCGTGACTGAACCGTGGAACTTCAAGGCATCCTAATGAGAAAAACAGCAATTTGGAATGTTCCCAGAGAAAAATTCACGAGATAAGTAGACCCACCTTCGACCTTATTTTGCTTTCATTTGAATCTATCAGAGATTCGATTTCAGCGATAATCCGTTCTTCATCAGCGTTTTCGCGTTTGGGGAATATAGACGGGGGTTGGGTGAAGAGATTTACTTTAGGAAAGTACAAGCTGCAGCTATACATTCTAATCCCAGTTAGATTTAGGCTTCAATGGTAAATTTTTGGGGGTATTTGAAGGTTCAGTGGAGTAATAGTTGATTGCAAGGTATGCTATGGAGCATCCAAAACCGACCAATCCAAATACAATAACAGGCTTATTCTAGAAAATGCAAGCGGTAATTAAATAAAGGAAAACCTACAGGCCTAGCAAAAAGTTCCGGGTTAAGTAACCTAAAGAAAGATGTCGATGTAACCTTCGAGGGAATAGGCTGACCCTTCATACAGATTATAGCCAGCGGGTCTTCTCAGCTAATTTAAATAAGTTACACCACGAGCAGTTCAATATGTACAAATATTTACAGAATGTAAGAAAGTCATCAGAGGCTTTAATAAAAAACTGCTTTAAGTTATTTTTTCCCCAATTTTGCAACGACATTTCAATTGTTGCATTGGACTTACAGTTTCAAGGTCACGCCTAGGTTGTCTACAAGGGCTTCTGATGAGTGTCAAAGACTGCAAACCACTACCTACAGCCTGCGTCAAAAATTTATGTGACAAATTGTTTGAAAAACGAAAAGCTGGGGCGATTGAAGTCGAGCAGTTAGTCAAAACGTGAGATATAGCTATTTTAGACTTGTGAAAACATTTCTTTTCAAGAATAAAAGCGATGAGATCGAAAAAATTATACAGATTCTAGGCCAGGATTTCATAATATCCCCAAATTCTAATACACGCAAAGGAGGTCTTATCGGCCTAGCCTCCGTTGCTATCGGACTTGGGCAGGTAAATTTATTTTTAACTTGCTAATATTTTAGAATTCTCAATATTACACTAATCAACTTATCGCTCCTATTTTCCAAGCCCTCCGTGATATTGACTCCCAGATACGTTATGCAGCCTGCGAGGCCCTTTTTAATATCCTAAAAGTTCTCCAAGCTCACGCTTTGCCGTATTTAAATGATTTGTTCGATGCTCTGTGCACCGTAAGAGAGGACGTCAACTCATCTCCTTATTTTTGCCGAAATTAATGACATGTAATGTTGTTTAAGGTGGTCGCCGACTCAGAAACTTCCGTTCGTCTGGTTGTGGGTCATTGTGATCGTCTCTTGCGTGACATCGTCATCCAGAACTCCATACAGGACGTGGAGACTTTTATGAATGTCGTGGCTGATCGACTTTGTTCGAGGGTTCCATTCACTCGCAAATTCGTCGTGGGCTGGGTAGGTAGCTCTATAATAATGTTTTTCATTAAGGGCATTGTCATTATTTCTATGCTTCAGATCTCAACGCTCAACTCCATGCCGGCATTCAACATTGCCGTCTACATCCCCAAAGTTTTAGACGGTCTTCTCACGATTCTCAGTGATGAAAACCAGGATATTCGGCGCAGGTATGCTTAGATTTTGCGGATGTTCCGTTTACTAAACTTTTCGCTTTTCAATGAAATTCCTTCTCTCCTAGTTGTGATATTCTCCTCAGTGATTTTTTGTCCACCATCATTCGCAATTTCTCCAGTTCAAATGCTTTCTCAATGATCAATATCCTCATCAGCCACTGTCAAGAATCTACTCGTGGTAAGATCCCAATTCTAAGCCAGATTTCCTTTAAATTATGAGGTATTTCTCATTGCATTCATTCCACAAATAAATTTGTTATATGGATTAAATATTATTTCGAAATCATAGAAATCCTTACGTTACTTCGGGAAGAACGTGAGTTAAATCCGCTATCATTTCAAACATCGGCTATTTAACCTTCACATCATTTCCTTATGACTTTTTTGAGGAAAAATAAGGATACCATAAGCCTCTCCGTATTTTTCACCCCCAGAGTACTTATCCTATTTCTTGTGGATGTCATTGTGAATGAACTGCATATATGCTTTTGTTAATGATAAATTATCTAATTAAGTTGCCTATAAGAAAATAATCTTTATCGTAGGTGCGAATAACAGTAGAAGCTGGATGCTTCAGTTGTTGGAAGCCTCAAAGCCTGACTACAAGTACACTACTACCAAGTTCTACTTGGTAGTAGTGTACTTGACTCTTTTTAGAATTTCTTCAGTTATATTTACCGAACTTTAATGCTGTTAATTCCACGATTTTCGATTCCCCTTAAAGAGACTGCTTTGACTCCTAAACGTTGCGCCTGCCCCCTCTCACTCCCCCAGTTCTAGCCGCCTCTAGTTCGGATGAGAGGACTACAGATGCTCGTATGAGTCTTCCGGCATCGCACATTCCACCGCAACGTCTGCGCCAGATCACTACGCTCCAGTGGATCCGTCAGTTTGTCCTGGCCTCAACCAGCGCCGCTGGCACAGACCAGCCCTCACCTCTCCTCCCCCTCGTGGCACCTATTCTTTCCGCAATCCTCGCTTGTCTGGATGAACGGGACGAGACTGAAAGTCGATGTGAGTAACCCTCGTTTATCGTGAATTTGTGACGATATGCGTCACCTAGCTGGGCGAGGTCGGTGAAAGTTGGTTAACTTCCCTGTCCAAGATGAGCTGTGGAGATTTATGAAAGCTCAAAGATGAGATCGGATTCGAAGCCTTGAAATTGCCGTGGCCAGAATATGTTTGATTCTGAGGGGTAGAGGTAAACTTCTTTAACCCAGATCTTGGTTGTAACGTTGCCTTAGAGGTTACGTGGAAGTGCTTCCCTTGCGGCTTCGTTTGGCAAGTTAGTTGGTTGATATTGTCTTTAACAATTCGTTGATTATGTTCCTACCTCCCACCTAGTCTATCTACACCATTACAAAATTCAGGGAACACGAGGTAAGGTTATCAAAGCACCATTACCAAATAACAGAAATACTGCTGGATTCACAGAATTATTTGACTAGTTATATAAACCTGAATAATTGAACAAATGAAGGGACCTGAGACCTTGAAGGGAACCGTTGACTGATTTGTCGCCAAGGTATGCCTTTGGCTAAGAGCACCCGCCCTTGAGCCGCCTTCAAGCTTACGAGCGTGATCAATCAAAGGTAAAGTGCTCAAGCTTTCTGATTTAGGCGATTTAGAGCTAATAGACATACAATCCAACGCTAAAATATTGCAATTTGTGGTTCTGGACGGTAAACAACTACTTGTCTTTTTAATTCCTTCTTAGCTGCTCTGAAACGCGCGCTGGATATCAACGAGGAGCTAATAAAGTTCGTTCACAGCCTGTCACGGAAGTCAGCGTAAGTTTTGCCTTTAGTACTGTTGGTTTGTTACCATTGTAGACCACTGTGTTGTTAACCATCAATCAGCTGTTAGTTATATGACGATTCAAATTTAGCAGCTTTCAATTAACATGTATGGTAAACAAGCACCACCAACATTGGGATTGACTGTCTCGGTGAATCGTAGTAGATCCTAATAAGGCAATCCTAGAATAAAAGCCCGCATTCCAGGACCTAGGGCATTAAAAGCATGAAGGAAAAGTTTTCCTTGAAAGCCCATACCTTGTGGGGCTGGAGGGCCACAACCCCTTACGGATACCCTTGCAGTTGGAATGCGGGTGACACAGAGCCGAGTGACAACAGCGGGGACTTGCGGTGTTCGGCCATCCTGGAGGTCATCTACGAAGCCTTCGAGCACCCCTCGGTGCTCACGCGCCTCGCCGCCCTGCGCTGGGTTGAGGTGCTCCTCGAGGTCGACCCGGTCACTGTCTTCGGCGCCACCGCCGACCTCATGCCCCTCCTCCTCGGCCTCCTCTCCGACTCCACCGTCGAGGTGAGTTTTGGGGCGCCTATGTTTTCCAAACCGAATCGGTTTCTTGCCTTCGTATTTTTGTTTTAAAAATTGACCACCTTTTTTCAATTTCACCCCCTGGGGCTCTGTCAAATAATGGTATGGCAGACACGTCTGGCGTGAGAAAAATTGGTTCATAAAAGAGTTCAATACATTTTAAGGGGACTAAATGGACAAGGAAATTGCACTATTATCGTCGATTTAACTAAAAATAACCGTAGCTGATGAACGTTGATTAGGGCCTCACTCCGGCCTAATTGGAACCTTCTTAGCAACTGTTAATTTTGTCGGCCATCACATGGCTTTTGCAGTATCGACATCGTCATGGTTAGTGTCTACCTCAACTACCGTTCCAAACCACACTTGATGTTCTATCGACTAGGTAATATCTGCGGCCAAACATTGAGGGGACCATTGAAGTTGTCGAGAAAATCGACTTAGAAGCATTTGACTTTTCTCTGAGATGTGTTTGGCAGGAGGACCGATTAATGTTACTGCCGTACATATGGTGATTTATTTTTTTTTACATTCGTTCCCTAGGTCTTAATTACACTCAGGAGGCATCTGAATTCAATCTAAGCTTCACATCGAAAAGGGGGAAGCAGTCCGTCACCTTCACAGATTGAAATCCACCACGACGGCTTGAGGAATTTAGGATTCATGACTCGAAGAGTGTCCTTTAGAATATATGCTCTTCTCAAGTTCCTGCGAGATTATTTTCACAATGCTACTTCTAAGCATTTGGTAGCGATCATAATTTCCGCCTTATTTTGATGACTGGTTCAATTCATAATCATGGTACTAATTTGACTCTTCCGTAATTCAGGTGGTTAGATGGTTCCGATTGTTACCCATTCTCGTTGCTACCCTAGCAGTTTATTCCGAACACCCTGTAGTAGCGTATGATGTACCATCAACCATCGCTTGATTAAAGTTTTCTGTTATTCAGGTAGTCCACTCAACAGTGTTCCTAGTCGGCTGCCTCTTTAAGCATCCGCTGCAGACGCATGCAGTTGTGAAGGACGAGAGCGGCGCGCCGCAGTGTGCTGGTGGTGGGCGAGCCTCGGTGCAGCGCCTCTTCAGTCGGTTGGTCGGGAGCGAGGCGGGGGACCGGGAGGGCGCCAGTCTCCTCTGCCTGCGCTTCCTCTACGACCTCGTGCGACGCTTCATCTCCCACCCCGTCGTCCTCAAAGAGAAGGGCAGCCTAATTATGACGTAGGTGTCGGCTAATGCTCAACTTCGTGCAGGACCGTCTCTCACTAGTAGCTGCCCCTTTCAGAGACTTGTGTCTTGCTCTGGGCGCCAGGTCAGTGTACTACGTGATGGCGTTGATAGTCTCGAACCTCCTGCAGCCCAGGGATGCCTTCATGATTGTGCATATGCTCAACCAGATCCTCCTCACCCAACCCGCCATCCTCACCTTCCGGGAATATCTCCACAACATCGATCTCAATGCAAGTCAATCGATTATTCGCCTCCCACTCTTTCATTACCAATACGGACTCTTAACGATCATCTGTTTTGTGAATAGTTTTCGCAATGAATTTGGCATTTCAATCAGTAAAGAATTAAATGTAAAACATAGTCTATTTAAACAAAAAATGAATTGACTAGAAGGATATAAAAGTATTGACAAAAGAATGTTTATCAAAATAACCGGCCTGGAAGAAAGGTTTCCTCAAAAACTGATTCGCTTATCTCTTTTATTAGCCGAGGGAGGGCTATTGCAGTACTGACAGCACAGCGATTAGTGTCTGTATCGACGGCAGCGCCAACCTATTCATAATAGCCCATCGGCGGCTTAATATGATCTGGGAGTTCAGCAGAGGCAAAACATTGAGGGACAGTTTGTTCGTCATAGAAATTGGCGGCTGACAACCATTTTTGACTTTTCCCTGAGGTTTGGAAGCAAAGATGACCTCTGCGGCGCTTGCATGGGTGGTTGTGAAAGCCTTTATTAAGCGGTAGAGACTGAAATATTCGATTCATTCGGTAACAGTCCCACTTTCGATGTTGCCGGGGTTCTCCAACACTATCCTGCAGATTTTTGAGCAGGAATTCTGCTGTGTAAGCCCAATCAGCTTGTCTGTTGTGCTACTTCCTTCGCGGGACTGCCTTCACGGTGTTTGATTTCGTTGTTTATTAGGCAGCGATCATAATTTTCTTGTATTGAAGAGCTGCTCGAATCATCGTCATGGTTCTCGATAAATCTGGTGTGCCCCAGACTGACTCCACCTTCGTTGCTGTCACTACCTGTATGAGTGACTAAGGAGTGTTTTAACTGTTAATGGATGGGTAGTGCTTCGGAAAGCCCCTAGCGCATCTGAAAATAGCAAGTGAATCTTGTACTGTAGAAAGACGCCGATTTGTTTGAGGAGCTCTATCGTGCCTGGTGTCACAACCCGGTGGCTCTTCTGGCTCTCTGTCTGCTCACTCAGAACTACACGCACTGCCGCAAACTCATCAAGCATTTGTACGTAACCCCCCGTTCCCCATAGCTCTTCATCAAAGACTGCTTAAACCACTCTGTTCGTCTTTTGCAGCGGTGAACTGGCCATGTCGGTGGAGGTGCTGACTGAACTGGACTGTCTCATTCAACTCATTGAGTCGCCGGTGTTCGGGAGTAAGTTCAGCCTCACCGCTAATTTTATGGTACTTCTGCACTCTAGGCGCTTAAAAAGTTATATTCCTACGACTCCCATAACTTGATTACAAGGACATTGTTTTAAAGGCTTTGTGTGTGTTGCGGTGCTTATTCCATCCTCTGGTTGTCTTGTTTGTGGAAGCTCGAGAATGCAGATTTAAATGGACCAACCGCAGGCTAAGTAGAGACAGATCCCTAATGTAAATTTTTAATTGTTAGTCTTTAGATAATTTACCGATCTATGGGCCTTCCATCTCTGCCTTTTTATGACTGTCTTCCCTAAGCCACGGGAGGACCGATTCAGCATGAGATCGACAGAGGCTAACACAGATTTGTTTCCATCGGACTAAATTTCAGCGTGAGTAGGAGTCAGTAATTTGCGTTTCAGTTTGTGCCCTCGCAACTCGTTGGCGCGAGTCCCAGTACTACTCGAGGAAGTGTGGAAGAGGGAATGGGAAGATGCTAAAAATGTCGATAAAGAGGATGAAGACGAAGAAAGTAGAAGGGAAGAAAAAGGCTTGGAAAAGAGGAGGTATGTAACAAGGTATAGAGGTAAGATGAAGTGAAGTGGGTAATCGTGAGTATCCCGACAGTTAAATTCGTAATTGAAGGGTTCTGGAGGGGAAGAATAACGAGAAAATGTCCAGTACCTCTCATACTTGACAAGCATGTTCGATGATCTGCATGCCTATGGTTCGATAGAGGATGGAACTGACCAGATTTATTAATCTGCCTAGTGTGTGTTAGTCAATGGTGGGGTTATGGCCTTTCATGAAGTCCCGACGAGTTGATTTTGCAATTCAAATCCGTGCAATTGCCTAAAATCAGCTACTTAGAAAAGCTGATACATAAAAATGAATACAGAAAGCCAATCATCCTAGCGAACTAGGTTGAAGCGATAGGAGCGGCATCAACCAGTATATAATCGTGTTGTGATGTCTGCACCACCAGGGCTTCGACTGCACATGGTGGACAAGAGGTACAGCGCAGACCTGCAAGACACCCTCTACTGCATGCTCATGTGTCTGCCCCAGACGGAGGCCTTCGACACCCTTCGACGCCGCCTCCAGTGCCTCCCCAGTCACTTGCGAGACCAGCCCTATGCGTAGGTCCAGCCCTCCAACTACCCCATTGTTTCAACACTATTGCTCTTTGACTACTTTGCTTACCCCCAGTGAATCACCGCCGGCCAGCACGGTGGATTTCGACGCCTTGTTAGAGCACTTCCGGAAGGTCCAAGCGACTCACTACCGGGCGAGCGTGCAGGCAGAAAATCTGGCGACTGGTTCGTCGGCGGGAAGCGAGGATGCGCGTTCGGGCACCTCGGACAACACTGTTGCTCCCATCTCGGTCGAACTTGGCTTCGTGCGATCGGAGATAGAGGGTGGAAGTCAACTTCTGGCCAACTCGACCCAATTTCTCGTTCAGGTAGGGGGAAGCCAACTGCTCTGGCATGTCATTTGGCTAGAATGCACTAGCTTCCATCACACAATTGTGTCTAAGCAGACTCATGATAAATCGGTCACTGTCGTTGATACATTGACTAGGATTCTAGATTTCAGTAGTTCGATACATTCAAAAGCTAGTAAATCACTTACAATAATCCAGCTTGCGAAAAAGCTAATATAACCGAGAAAAATGCATTTGATTAACCATGGTTTCTGCTCTTCAGGGCCTACAGAAACTGAGGATTGAAGCCGTTTCCCCGAAGGACTCCACTCCATCTTAATGAAGCGATTTTCACTATCTTGCCCGATTCTCAGGGTTATGGCCCTTTTTGTACTCATCATTTTTCCCTCGACGAGCTTGAATAAATGTACGAAAATGATCTCTTGATTTGCAGTTTTCAATTGTTTAGGTAATTTACTGTTAGTAGCGTTTTGGAGAAATTGAGTAGTGTAGCGGCCTATCTGGCTAGAATACTCATCGAACGGCTCAGCTCTTAACCACGTACGTGCACTTCTCCCCCTGAGTCAGCCATTCCGCAATCCAAGCTTTATTTTAAGCCTGGAAGCTTGACTATTGGGATTTTCAGGGGGAAAATTGAGGCAAACGATCGACAAGTATATAAATTTTAAGAATACATGGTATTCTCTATATGTCGGTTCCAAAGTCATGAAGTACTCATTGAACATGTTTGTAGAAGAAACGCATAATGCTTGATGAGAGGTGCTCAAAGCAAGGTTTGAATTGAAAACAAAAATATTAAGATCGAGATCAAAATGATTCGATGCATAATAATCGTGGATGGTCGTAAAGATAGAAAAAATCGAGTGATCTTTAGATGATTTGAAGCTTTCATGTGGCAGCCTGAACGATATTCCCTATGAAGTTATCTAATGTGAGGCTGATGCCTTAAAGCATCTTGTTCAACCACCTGGCCCTTTTTTAATTTTGCTATGTAACGTTGCTTGTCTCGAGAAAACAAGCTCATATACAATGCGATGGAACAGATTTTCACTAAAACAAATCCTATTAAGAATCAAAGTGTCAATGTCAAAAGGCAAGGTTGAAAAAAAACGTAACGTACAACAGTGGGCTAACACAATAAGCCCTTAAATACACAAAAATAAATCAAAGGTTCGAAATTAAAAACATCCCTTTGGTGACCACCACCTTAGAGCAAATAAGTTATATAAAATATATGCGCATTTTTGTTTAAATAAATTTATTAGCTTTCATACATAACAATCGGAAAAATCCCTAATAGAAGAATATTATTTTTACATTAATACAAACCAAACGACCCAATCGTGAGCTAGACATTTTGCCCGCGACTTTCATCTTCCAGGATCCATCGTTATTGGTGCTTTTTGGTTGTGCTCTTATTTTTTTCCATTTTGGAGACAGAAAACCTCAAAAATGATGCCATTACAGCGACACATTAAAAATGTTGTCCATAATTACACTGAAGCAGAGCGAAAAGTTAGAGAAGCTACCTCCAACGACCCTTGGGGCCCAAGCAGTACACTTATGTCCGAAATCGCTGATAGGACCTACAATGTCATCGCGTTTACTGAAATCATGCAGATGATCTGGAGGAGACTGAACGATAAAAGCAAAAACTGGAGGCACGTTTACAAGGCTCTCATTCTTTTGGAATATATAATCAAAACTGGGTGTGACAAGGTCGCCGTCCAATGCAGGGAGAATATCCACGCCATTGAAACTTTAACGGTACTGTGATTTATTTGTATTTCGATTTAGCTGCTTTTTTAATTTTATTATTATGCTAATTTATGATTTTGAGTGAATCATATTACCAATAGCTTTAGAGTTAGCACTTGTGGTACTGGTATTAGTTACCCCAAAAAAGTCCCTTATATTTACCTTTTATGATCGGAATGTTTGAAGTTTAGCATTTCATTTTAGTGTGGAATCACCTGATTCTATTCTGCTGAAATGCTCGTTTGTGAGCGTAATCTACTCAAGGCATTTTAATTTACTTAATGTTTACTGGTTGGGAATTGTTGTTTTTCCCCTTTTTTGACTTGTCTTACTATAACTTCATCTATGGTGCGAATTTCTGTTTACCGTCCTGCTTGGATTTATTGTTTTCGATAAGGTTTGTGATTGATTTCCTATGTTGACGGCTGTTTCTCAACCCTTTGTCATGTTTTCAATCATTGCAGTCTCAGCAAATTAGAATGGTGTAGTTTTCATTGCTGTATTCCGTGTTAACAAGTAAGAGGTGTGGTAATGCGTTTATTTTTCCGGTGGTGGCGGTCTCCCGCAAAATCACTGAATTGTCCTTCAAGTAATTGATTCGGTGTTTATCTCCATATTTTTATTCATTCTTTTATTATTCTTGCCTGTATCTGTATATTCATAATTATTGGCTCATGCATTCTCAATGTCATGAGCATCATTCCGCTTGTATTCATGTTGGCCCTGTTTCAATGAGCTCAATTGCTTATCTGATTCCTTAGCATTCAGTTATTATGTTTTACGATTTTTTTAAATTACCGGTTTCCACTTGGAGACCTTTTCATGCTGATCGTTCAGTGTTGAGTGGTCATTTACTTTCTAGATAGGCCCGAATCGTTAAATGTTGGAGTACTAGCATTTTCTGTCTATATATATCATTCCAAAATCGTAATGCCTAGTGGTCTAGTCAAATAGACTTCGTTTATACTTTTGTCACTACGTTGAGGATGACAGCAAATATGAATTGCACAATTCGCCCTGCTTCCCACTCTCTGTTAGCCACCTTGTGAGGCGGTACGCGGGTTATGCGTAAGCCTCACTGACGCGTATCGCGCGACGCGCCACTTCCTCCAGCATCTGAGTGGCAGCGGCGGTGGTTACCGCTCACTGTCTGCTCGTGCCTGTGCTGGTGCTCCAACTGACCTTTTCGCACAGGTGTGTGTAAACGTCTGCATCGCTTCACTATTGGCACCACTCTTTCCCTAGCATTCACACCGGGGCTTGTATGCTGTGTGGGTGATTTTAATAGGCTGAACGTGAGAACTGTAGATGAGTGACGTTCTTTTCCGATATGTGCGACAGTCGGTTTTGATTGGTCGAAATCGTCACAATACTAGTTTGGATACTTTTCATCGTCAACAACTTCCCTTACTTTAGAATTCAAATCATAGTGTGCACAGCTGCATCAATCTCGGACCCTGTATGAACTCGGAGTGTCCTGTATTTCGATACGGAGGATTACATATTCCCTTCCTATGGAAAGAAGTTGTATTTACCTATTGTCTATCCACTTGCTATGTACGTAGACATTCTGAGCGTTGACATACATTTTATCCTTTAGACCCTGCTTGCAATCATGCAATACAGTGGCTCTTGGTGCATATGGCAAGCAATAAAGTCTTTACTGTTGCGAGCCATACTTTTCAGTCTGGTAGGCAATGGGTATTGCTCTTTTGTTATGACTATCGTAGTTAAATATTTTTAAACAGTGGTTTAAACTGCTGTCAATATTAACCCTAACAGGGTTAGTCCCTTTGAGCGAGTGATCCCCAGACCTTTAACTTTCTTTGCTTTCTTGTTTTCTCCCTCATTTGCATTAAGACACTGACTCACCGATAGTGTCTACTGAGGAAATTATGCCACCGCCTTGACTACTGTTAAGCCTTGTTTTCACACGTGCTGTCGCCCACTTTTCCCTACCATTCGCTCGAGCAAGCGTGCAGACCGGTCCCTTAAAACTTGGAGTTTCGTTACGGTTATCTAAACTTCTGGTGGTCCAATTATTTGTCAACACTTCCATGACTCGTGTAATCATTACTATAACATTGACTCTGTTATGAATCAGCTCTTCGAAACCCTGTTCACAAATGTGTGGCAATGTTTGGCTCGTGCTAGCTTGCGTAAAAGCAGCACGGCGAGAAAAAATTGGCTGGCCATGTAGCGCCCGCACACTCCTCCCTCATGCCCTCAAGCTGACCTATGAGGTTTATTTGCCGCCTTTGACTCACCTTGACCTGATGGTAAAGCTGAGATTATCAACTGGCCTCTTGGGGCGTGTGAGTGACTTATTTCAAAAAGTGCTGGAACACGCATAAAACCGTCTCTTGTGTTTGCATATTTCTAGCAGACGGACTTTTAATTTTTCGAGACGGGAATGTAGGGCTAAAATGAGGATTGGTTCTTCTAAAATTTGAAAAAAGGCGAGTAACCGTGCTACACGAGTTGTGAATCAAAAGTTCTTCAATGGCGAATGCTCATTTACCAAACCCCTTGATTATACTAAATGCTCCCTCACTACTACTACTACTACTACTACTACTACTACCTGAATCGCATCGGCCGTGGCAATTAAGAGACAGCGTGTGATTGGCTCATCGCCCGATGCTTTATGGCGATTCGGAAGTGTTCGCCTTGGTTAGAATACACATTGCGATTAGAGTGACGGCAGCAGGGATGTGCATTGGGCCAAGCTGCGAATGCGTCATCGTAGAGGGGCTTCCTGGCTCTTTTTAAAGCCTTGCACCGTACTTAGTCAAGGCGCAGTCCTCTTCAAGTCCCAACTAAGTTATTAGTTGTTGAATAAATTAAAAAGTTATTTTGATAACTGTGTGGCTACGGCAAACTCTGGTCTTCCGTTAATGCCGCTTTAGGCTCTTAGCAGAGATTGTTTGTAATCCAGTCTACCTGAGGCAACCGTAGAACTTTCCGCAAGTTACCATGTCATCTCTTTTTGTTATTCGCTTGTGTCGCATGATTCAGTATTGCCTTTTAGTGCTTGTTCCTTCGCCATTGTGGCCTTAACTTTGAGCTTAAAATTAGTTCTGTCTGGTTAGCTTGTAACATGCCGACATTCGTACTTTTGCAAATGCTTCGGCAAAATTACTGCTCTATTCCTCCTCCCAATTGGTAAAGGATATGTTCAGTGATAGTCCAGCTCATTGTTTTAGTTGCTTCCATTATTTCAAAGTAACTTTGGTTTTGTCTTGCACCAAAATTTAATCGACAATGCAGTTCCCAAAGCACGTATTCAGGATATGTAGTTAATTGAATAAGAAACCTCAACAAAGCATCCCCTCCCATCACAGTCGGAATTACTCCTCTAGAGTAGAAGTGTGTGGTGGTGGTGTCGTTTGTTTTAGGATGTTTCGGCTGCTCAAAGTAAACTGGTAGGTAAATCGTGCAATCAGTGCCTATTTTACTGGGTTGAGTGACATGCAAATGCGTTTGTTTTGGCCAGGAGTTCTACTACGTGGAGGAGGGCAAGGACGTGGGCGCTGGGGTGCGCGAGAAGGCGCGGAGCCTGAACGCGCTGCTGCGGGACGATGAGCGACTGGCGGAGGAGCGGGCGAAGGCGCTGCTGGCGCGCGAGCGCACCATGCATGGCGGCGCTGCCGCCTCCGGCCTCGTCTTCTCCCCCTCAACCGCCGCCCACTTCGGCCGCTCCACCAGCGCCTACTCTGATGAGCGCCGACCCGCCTCGCAGCCCTCCTTCTCTCCCTCGGGTAAGCACCCCCACCACACCAACACTTGTCATCTCTCTTCAAGGTCTCTTTTCATATGTTTACATTACATTTGGCTATCCATCTGGCCTCTTTGAAAGCTCTTTGAATGTATAATCAGTGAATGAGCGTCAGTACTCTTAGGGTAGAGGGTTGCCTAACAAACCATGGCTTCTTTTCACTAGTGTGCCTTACATTTGGAGATCCATTTGAACCATTAGAAAGCTCAATCCTTTAGTCGCTTCATGTATGTGTCCATCGTAAAAGGTCGCCTAGCTTTTGAATGTCCCTCACAGAGAGAAAAGCGAACTTTCTGTTATTTGTTGTAACGATGCTAATTTCCAGTTACATTCACGTTTTTGGAAATGCGAAAACTGAACGGATCGGGTGACTAGGAGAGCACTGTGATGGTGCATGCGACATGCGGGTTTTCGGTGCATCTAGTGTGGAAATTTCAATCTTTCATGGTGACTAGTTGGATTATTGGAAGTAGGATAATATCTTCGATGTCAGCATAGTCATATACTCGTCATGTTTGTATAGATAATCAACTTTTATCTTATTCGATCCCGAAGGCCTGTGCCATGTTATAGTACTTTTCATGGGACCGCAAAACCCCTTACTAGTTTCAGATACTTCGTCAAACACTGGCTTCGTCACTTAACGATTCCACAAAACAGTTCATGGGGGCCCGGAATTGCTTTTTGGATATCGCCTGCCACTCATTACTTCCAATGGCGAAGTGTGTAAGATTAATGCTCCGGTTCAGGCCTGAATCTGCATGCCTAGCCAACTAATCCAGTCGGCTAAACAAGAGTTTCAGCTAGCCAAGTCTTGAATTTAAGAAACAACAAGCTCTTAGTCGGTAAGTCCTTTTGATGAAGATGAAAAATTGATCAAAAGGTCTAGCATGGTAAATTTCATCCGTAGGTAGTTATTGTCAAATTTCCGGTGGTAGTCTGATTTAAGAAGGCTTATTTCGCTGCATTATTGCAACAGTGAATTCTCGCATGAGTAGTCCATCATCAGCACTTGTCTCGTATCCTTTATTGCTGCCTGTTTATCCGAACCACGACTGGTTTATTCCCAATGGCCCTCTTAATTCAGCAAAAAATTCCACTTCTAGCTTTCAATTAGGCAACTTGCTCGCTGCAATTTATCATCACCTCTGGCATACTCTTGCACCGGTAGGAAGGGAATCATTTGTTAGTGCGACTGGAAAAAGTAAAATGCAATTAACGTGGGGCAAGTGCAATTAGTGCCTCTGCCCAGGCCTCCTGCTTACCACTCTCTTGCTTGTTCTCATTTTAATAAAACTTGCGAATGTTATCGAATCTTGCTAGATGAGATTTACTGTTTCGTTTGCTTGTATCTAGGCAATATGATCTAAAACCTGATCCGGAGTTTTTCTCCGTTTTGCTCACAGCAACACTGCGGTCTAGTCAAGTCATCAGTTTCTTTAGAAACTTCGCTGAAAGTAAAACGCCTTGACATTGCTACTTCGTAGCTCTTTTTTCGCCATCATTGTTGACAGTCTGAAGGAATAAAGGGGACTAAAAAATGAAGAGGACTGAGAATTGCTCATCACTTTCCGAAAAAGGAAATTTGAGTATTTGAAAGTGGATTTACTAGAGGCTTTTGCGTGTGCAAAATATTAGTCCATAAAAGGTGCCATCAAAAGTGGAGTGAGGATTGCCAGGCGTATTGATACTTACAATCCACCGCGGATTCTTTAGGAAAGACGAAGCGAAATTTGCACCTCTTTGAAATGCCTTGTGCTTTTTTCCCTGGCTATTTCGTATTCCAAAGTTAGTAGACTAATTTAGTCTGAAAAATGCATCCCTTGCAGAACTTCAAGTAAGTTTCTGCTCTGTTTTCCGATTGGTCGTTTGGTGAACGCTTTTTTGCTGCTGGAGACAGAAAGGATCTAGTATAAACAGGAGCACTGAATGTACCTGTACTGCGTGTACCTGAACTCACTGAGTTTGAACAGAATGACTTCACATGTTTGCTTACTTAGGAACTTTCATTTTGAAATTTTAAGCTGGTTCTCTTTTGTGGAGGGTAAGAATATCAGGCAACTCTCGTATTTTCGGTCTCGCAGTTTTTCCTTTCCCCTCCCCCTTGCAAAGCCTCGGTTTAATCGATAGAGAGGTCAACAAGGGTAGGGTGAGAGTGAGGCTACTTGGGGTCATCTTGTGACATTTCTGCCGACCTTGCCGCAGAAAGCCATATTGCATTTTCTTGGTGACCCAAAAACCTTCGGAATCCAAATGCTGGAAAGCACGGACGAAAAGTAAAGGAATGTAATGTCATGCAGGTGTTGATTGGATGTTCATCAGGTCTAAAACGGGTAGACTCGTGGGCTGAGATTCAATATTGTGCTCGTTTAGAGACCATGCCAGAGTGCCTAAAAGTCGCTGAATAAATAGGATTCCTTTGGTAACTCCTATGCGATCTGGGTGTCAGGGACTTTGTAGTCATTTGGGAAGTGGTTGCCAAGGCATCATCCAAGTTTAAGAATGAATTTAGTGTTTTATACAGATCAATGATTGCATTGTTCTTTCTAGCTGGTAGTTTCTTGGATCCTTTTCACCGCACTCATGGTACAGGTCTTTTAGCAGGCCTGTATTTGTGGATAGACCAAAATTTCAATGCCTAGAGCCATAGTAGGAGGAAACACCTGTATGGAAGATAGGGTACGAACCCTCTCCACGAGGTATTGAAGTCCAGGGCACTTTGGCTTATTGGTACACAACTGGAGTGCTTTCTAGGTGGGACTTCGACCCCTACCCACACACTCAGTGAAGGTAGCCTGTCTCTGATAGGCTTCTTCACAAATGTAACTCCTCCGCGTCGACGATCGTTTAAGACACAGTTGGCAGTAAGTAGTAGTTTTCAGTAATCGCCTGAGAACAAACCTCAAATCAACTTTATAACATGTTATGACTCTGGATTTAGAGTAAGAGTAATTTCACGTTGCCATTCCAATTATTAACCAGTCTTCAAAAATCCGCCATGCTCATAACTCTCGGTATGCCCCTCGAAGTTTGGCAGTTGGCAAATGGAGTGTTGAAACGATCCAGAAACCATGGAAAAGCGGCAGCAGTAGTAATGCTTGTTGTCTCCCTCCCTCGGATGGATGCAGGCGGAAGCAGTGGACTGTCGCGGGATCTGGACTCGGCGCAGCCGCAGAGCTACACGGAGGAGCAGTTGCAGCTGCAGCTGGCGTTGGCCATCAGCCGGGAGGAGCACGAGCGTGAACTCCAGAAGCGCCAGGAGGAGGAGGCCCGCGAGGCTCTCAAGCTCCAGATGGTCCTCGAGCAGAGCAAGCGCGAGCATCAGGTCAGTGGTCAACCGCCCACCCAGCTCTAGGGTGTTTGGATGGTGTTTTTGCCCTAGACCCCAGTTTGGGAGTGTGGCGGTTTGAACGGTGGTCGAAGGGCTCAGGGAAATTAGTTATACTAGTCCATCAATCAGTGGACGCTTAGAGACACTTTGACCGTTTAGGCCCCAATTTTTTGTCTCCTCGCCTCTTAATTGCAGGGGGTGTATATTACCCAAAAGTTGGCTTATAATTTCCCTCCAAATTACAGGAAATCTTTTATTTTGTTCTCCTACTCAACCCCTTTGATTAAAAGAAAGAGACTGCGTCCCAGAGCCTATGGTAGGAATTTGCTGACAATGTCAACATTCAGGAGTTGAGGCATGGACATTCAAGCAGGTTAACCATGTCTACTTTGACTCGTTAAGATATTGTATGCGATTCAGAGCCAAGTAAGGGAGTGCGTTGATGCTCACAACCATCTTCGGATTCGAAGCGCTTGGAGAATTGAGGTAGAGTAAGGTGGTTTTTATTTAGGACCCCCTTTTACTGGTTAGGCGATAATTTTTTCATCTTGCCTGGGATGCGGAGAAAGCTACCTTTGTGAAAGTACATTTTAACTAAACTCCTGTAGGAAAAGGATTTGAAACGGGGGGGTCTGCGTTCTAGAGCTCTGGGTTGATATTTAAAGACAATTGCGATTCTCACAATGACGTGTTAGTGTGGTTTATAGGGCTCCGAGTCAAGTAGGGAAGTATCGTAATGCTTAAAACCATAGAAATTCCCGGAGAAACTGGGTGGACCTGCCGATCACTTGAGAGTAAGGTGGTAGGTCTTTATCGCCATGATCGGCGCCTCTAACGCCCGCAAAGGCAAACACAGTCGGATTTGCATTAATCCGATTTGTTCGCTAACCTGTGTGTGTGTGTATGTTTATATACAATAAATCCACTTACACACAAGAATCGAAAAGTGACGTTTACCATTTTTGTGCTTGGTGCCAAGCACGCAAGGTCGCTTTCACGACTTCAAGATAAATGCAGAAATCACGTAGTGTGTCAGCTTACAACTTTTTGATGAAGGTTTGAGGATAAGAAATATAGTTTGCGACCCGAAAGTGAAAACGCGTAAATCACTAATTTTGTGAGTGGGATAGTGCTTTTTCCAGTGCGGAATGGCTGACGCAATTACAATTTAGCCATCTGAACTCATTACCTCTTGGTATGTTGCTGCTGAAGTTAAATCGCCTATGGTAGGAAGTGTCTATTGTGGCTGCGGGATTCCTTGTCCACATTCTTCGTTGCCACATCACCTTTTCTCGCGTCCTTGGCCTCGTATCTGGTCCACTTGGCACCATCCGGTTCGTGTCAAATTCAGGACAAGAACGAGTTTGTGTATCAGGATGTAAGACAAAGACTTGTCCGGCGCTGGAGCGATGTTTAGCTTCGGTGTCATTGGTTGTGGAGGAGGAGGGTTCGCTTGTCTCGAGCACCGATTTATAAGCAAAGCTTCATGGACGTTTGAGCCACAAGGTGATGGGAATTAGTGTGTGTAGGAGAAATCGTAAATGCGTGTCGTACGTTTTAAGAAATGGATTTTGCTCATTGCTATTTAGGGTATCTTCCGTGCGTCAGTTGCTTTGTTTATGCAGGCACTATTTTTCTCATGGGTAGTGCGATTGCTGCGTTTCCTCTGAAATTGTATATTAATGTTACTTTTCGATTCTTGAGCACCAGTTCCTTGGTATTCGTAAAGCCTTGGCAGTGGTGTTACTCGTTTTCCCTTCAATTCTAAACGGGAGCAATATTTTGTGTTTGAAAAATTTCAAGCGAGAGCGAAGACTTTTCGGGGCCCTGTAGGAGGGGGTGCGTAGCGATGCTGCCACCTCTAGGAGTGTTGAAGTAAATGGTACAGAATAATCGGTATGGTGTGGGGACCAAAGGATTTGATCCCCAAGTTGTAGTCTGCACTAGTGAACTAGACATGCTTGTCTTTTTAGAAATTGAAATATCAATGGAGGTAGAAACTGTAGTAGAAAAGCCAATCAGTAACTAACCAGAACAGTTGTTTTGCTATGACTGATGCCTTACAGCTTTGATTGGTTGTTGTCGGCTGTATGAATCACCAGAGCAGCCTCTTGTATTCACGAATGGAGAAGCAAGAGCATCCATAAGTCTGGACATGCAGAAACACACTTCAGGCATTTATGAGACGCGCTTCACTCCCTTGTAGAACCAAGCAGCATCAGCGGCCGCCTCGTCCCTCCTCTCCGACCTGAACCCCCTCCCTCTGAGCTCCGCCTCCTCCGCAAACAACAACGCGGCAGGTCCGAGCACAAGCAACGGCGGCGGCGGCGGACTCTTCAGCCTCATCGATACGTCGTTGTCCGCGGCGCCGGCCAACATGCCCGACCCCTGGTCCACCACCATCGTGCCCGCACACCAGCCGACCCATGTCGCCGCCACCGTCTCTTCCTCCGCCTCCATCAGCACCAACAACAACGCCCACGGCAAAAACGGCATGGGGACAGGTGAACTCTTGGCCAGCGCCGGTGTCTCTCTTTTCGATAGTCTGCAGGTCAACAACAACGCCACTGCCAGTCTTAACTCTGCCTGGACCCCAAGAGGTGAGTCTTCATTTTGGTTGGTTGTTTTTCTTCCTTTGTTACTATCTTCACCAAACAGATAGATAGAGAGAAAGAGCAGAAAGATGTCTGATATTTGTCACGTTATGGTGATCATGGGAATCTAATCAAGAACGTTGATTGAAGAAGAACGTTCCAGAACCAGTTAGGCTACTCGCTGTTCGACTGGCGTGTTGGGTTACCTGTGTGCGAATTGTTTGATGGAGGCGAGGGGTCACCAGATTGGACACATCCTCTTAGTGCTCGTGCCCGTCTTTACGACAGCTAGCGATGAGGCTTGGGCCATTCGTCGTTGTATTATCGGGCTGTTCTTCAAATTAAATCACATCTGAAGTTGTTAGGTGACTTTTGCCGGATTGATTATTCGAAGGGGAACCCGGATTTAGAACCTGAAAGGTGATAAACAAGATTCTCTAGTTTCTTGGCATCAGTCTCCAGTCGGTCTTCGTAGCTAATGTGCGGTGGATGAAGACTTAGGGCAGGCGTCTTTTGAGTTCGGCTACGATGCCTCAATAACGTTACGTAAGCATTCGTACACAAGCAAGTGACAGCTATTTTTCTCAGTCTTAACAACTTCTTCGTCTCGTCAGTACCCACTTATTAGTCTAAAAGCGTCTGTTTACAACGATTAAAGTATTACAGTAGTTATCGGTAGGGGGAAATAAGGGGCGAATTTTGATAGTTTGAATATATGTATAACATATATAGATAGGTAGATAGATAGATTAGGAGAAATACTGATGACATTGTTATCTTTTATGCCTAAAGTGGAAGGCTTATTCAGAGGAACTATTCTGAAATCAGAGGGTTCGCGTAAAAATAATCGATCGCAAGGATGCAAGTGTGGATGTTTGCAGGGTATTGATTATATCCTCCCATTTACATCCCTCCTCTTGACCACACGAGGACCTTTCGAACACGAGGCCTACTAAAGACTTCACGAGCCCTAGTAGAGTCGTGGGTAAAATTAAGCGAATGTTCGTTCCAGTTTGTCCTCGGAGCGCTCTGGCCAGTATCCCGCGTATCTGTCTTGCGTAACCACCGCCCAGTAATCGCCGTGTCCACCGCTAGGATCTAGTATTTAGTAGTATTTATACGGAATACGGACAAAGGACTCTAATCGGGACGCTGATTGGATGTCAGACTATAGGTCATTAAATTCGGCGTGACGAGTCTACTTAGCGTATTTGACGAGGAGTTCTGAGCCTTAATCAGGCCACAACAGATGTGTGTGAATCGGGTCTCCCCCCTAGTCCACCAAGCATCGAGTCACAATGTTTCCTCCTCACCACAGAGGTAGTACAGCCGCGCCCTGTGGCCAACAACAACCCCTGGGCGGCACTGGACCCCCTCATACCCTCCTCCACCACCGTCACTTCCACCACGGTTCCCTCGGCCTTCTCCGCCCCCTCCGCTACGGCTGCCCGCAACGGTAACGAGAGCAGCGGCGGTGGAAACGCGTTTGGGTCTGCCACGGAGGGAGGAACCGGCGCCTCTTCGTCTGCAGCAGCCACGGGTGGCGAGGCGATCCCCAAGGCTGAGGAGACGGCGGGTGTCACTCCGACGCGCAAGCGCACTCCTGCCGACTTCCTGGGTGATCACAAGGGCCTCGTGGACCTGGAGAAACTCGTCGACCGGAATCCTGGTGAGCTTGTCTTTCTTTTCAGTTTTTCCGTACAGCACAATAGCATAGGGCTCCGTTTCATCCCTTGTGATCTTACATTTTGTCGGTTTGATGAAGCGCTTATTGAATTTTTTGGAACGCCCATCTAGCACCAGCCTTGGGCTTAGCTTGCTTGTTCGTCTGTGTCATTTAGGTAATCGGCACCAAGTGTTAGAGTCGTGAAGTCGGCAGGGGTGTTTTGCAGTTGGTGTTAGTCGAGATTAGGGTGTTAGATGGTCAAAGTCTTAAAAAGAAACGGTGCATGTAGTTGCTGTAGCGTATTTAATAGTGATTAATGGGCGCAGACTAAATACGCTTTTTTTCCTGCTGACACTAGACCTAGTGTGATGGGGAGATGCTCGTTATCGGTGTCAAATTGTATAAAAAATAGTTTGCCTGTAAGATGACGTGGAGATTTTGGGACTTTTCCCATTTTGAACTGGAAGAAATAACAGTAGTTCCAGTAGTTTTCCACTAATCGACTTGTCTTCCTAATAGCTCTAACGGTGAAGAGTGTTTGCTCGTTTTGCTCATCCTGCCTCTTCCGCTGCCAAACTTACCCCTTCTCAACTTTCACTGACTTTTCAGAGCGTGAAACGATTGGAACAGTGAAAGGCGGTTTGTTTATGGGTGCTGTATTCCATACTAGTTTTATTCCATATGCCTGTTTGATTTGCTGTTCTTTTCCCTGTTTATTTCCCTCTCCGTGATGATTCCTCTGAAGGCTTGTGTGCGTATTTGATTCCGCTCTTATTTGGGTCCCTATTAACATGATTGCTGAATCAAACCAACTGAAATCGATCCTGCAGCTTTTTGATTGTGCTTGTGTTTGTGCATTTCAAAGTCCACACTCAAACACAACAAATGATGCACCATTTGTTCCGGTACAACTTTATCACCGTTGACTGCAGCATTCTAAAAAAATCTCATAAAATTGCTTAGTTTCGCTAAAAGCTACCCGTCGATAGCGTAGTATTATGTCATCACAGAATTATCTCCAAATCGTGTGTCTGCCACCTGTACTGGTTCAGTTACTCGAACTGCTTGTGTAATGCGTTAAGCAGAATTCTCAGTGACTCCACTCACCTTTGGGCAAAATCGGATCAGTACAGTTCACTAACCTGGGAGGGACTCACTAGGTTGGTCAGGTATAGTGGCCAACAGGATGAGGTCTTCACGATCCAAGCGGCTGAGCACGTCTTTTCCACACCGAAATGTTGAGTGTAGACGCTAGCTAGTTTGCACACTGGATTCGCTTATTCGCTACCGCGGTTCTGCTAGCTTCAGCTGCTGCACTACCAGCTGCTCGAAGACTTGACCACTTAAATACATGCCGACGGAGTTGTGCCACATTGTGTTTTGATGTACCAGTGTAGCCATTTGTAAGCTCCTAGTTATTTGAACCAGACTTCGATTCCATCTCACCTTGACTTCCGAATCATAGGCTCTCTCCTGAAACGAATATGTAGTAGTCTCGTTGGATTAACATTATGACCTACCGCTTGTCAAATTTGCGTTTTCCACTATTTTATAAGATTGGTCCGCCACCTGAGTGAGTCCTATGCTTGAGGTTAATTTACGTCTCGTTTTGGTTTCTTTTGTGTTTTGGTTTCCTTAACTCATTTCCGATTTGATCTTAATTATCTACTTGACCTATATTTTTCAGCCTCAACCAACCCCTTCGCGACGAGCAATCGACCACTCACGGCGGCATCCTTGAATCCCTTCAGTGCGAACCAACCACCGAAGCCGTCTCTTAACCAATTGAGTTCCGCTGCCATGGGATCAGCCAATGGGATGGCTTCAGCGCCACCATTGGCTTTACTGGGCCCCTCCCACGTACCCTCCGCCTTCTCCACCTTCGCCTTCCCCAGTGGTGTCGGTGGACCCTTCTTCCCTCCCCCTTCGCCCACAATGCAAGGGGAACCCTCTGTTAGCGCCCCAGCCGCCGGTCCTTCTCAGCAAAGTCTCAATCCCTTCTTCTAATCTCCACCGCCTCCCTCTCTACGTGTCATGTATTCTGTTCTCATCCCTCCCCCCTTCTCGAAACTGACAATCCTCGGGTGAATAGGTGTGCGAGCATGTTGCGTGTGTGAGCGATTGATTGAGGACTGAGGACACTACTTATGCAAAGAGTGAACTGGAGGAGTCGCTGAAGGGCGTTGGTGGCGGGAGGGTGGGTTTGTGGCTGCTCCCACACCGCCTGTCGATGCCTCCCCTGCCTGCCTGCTCCCCGCCTCTCTTACTCGGTCCTTTCTTTGATTTCCCCATTGCCCACTGTCTCTTCCAATATATATCATAGTTGATCGCGCATGTTTTCACTATGCGTCTGCAAGTGATGTTACGTTTTCTGGGGAGGTAGCTGTATTTTTTCTGGAACAGGGTTTTAATTTATAATGTTTATGGTTATGTTCTTCCCCAGAGAGGGCGAATTTACTGGATGAAAAAAGTGAGGCTATGAAGGTTGTTTTATTAGCAATTTCGTAAGATTTTACTTGTAGGCCTCTTAGAATTGGTACTTTCCTTTCATGTTTGCCTATTGTTCAGCACTGTGAATTTACTGACTCATACTGTGGCTGTAACCTCAAAAACCGGTCTTTCTATGCTCTGTGAGGTCAATTATTAAGCGTCAGGCTGATTTTGGTTCTTTGTTCGCGTTTCTTGTCAGTTAAGCTGATTGCGATTTGTTCGACCGGTCTTGGACTCTTTATCCAAGTTCAGAGATTTGATGAGGGTAAAAATCCACATGTGTGTGGATTGCTGATTACGAATTCTTGGAAGGCTGGGACGAGCTCTTGCGTGAGAGCAGGTAAAGAGTGGGGTTTTGTGTGAATCTAAGCAGCTAATCAGTGTAGGAGGCAAAAGCTCGAGACTCGGGTAGTAATTTCCTTGAAGTAGCACGGATGTTGCGGAGTCTACTTGATCTAACACCATGTGGGAGTGAAGACAAAATTGGAACAGTAATTAAAGTACGTAAATGATTTTTTTCGGGAGTTATGCGTTTTTCTACTTCTGTTAGCGATGTCCTATTCGACCAAGTCGAACATTTTTGCCTACTCACACTTTATAATCTTACATTCGCAAAAAACAGTTTCGTTTAATCTAAAGTAAAATATAGTAGGTCTTAAGAATTAGCTAGTGTTTCTCTTAGTTGTTTTCATCCAAAAATCTAACATCAATTTATTTTTTGAAAAAAATGAACTATTATGTTCAAGTAAACCGTCAGCAATATGCCCTTCTGTTGCATTCGTTATTGATATTATTCGTTTTGATCTGATAAAGCTAGGAAAAGACTCTTCGGATCGCTTTGCTGGCATTTAATCACGTGATCTCCTTCAACCCTACTGTGAGAGAAACGATAATATCACAACGGTGAAAACGGTCAATCCCCTAGAGCCGGGTAGGGTATTGGCCATCACTCGTAAACTGAGTCCTGCTCGCAAAAGGGTTCAATCAAATACTCAATAAAGAGGAATAAGAGTACCCGTAGTAGGTTTGCTAATGATTGATGTCCCAATTTGGGAGCATCATGAGTACGCAAGCACGTTTTGCACCCAGCAACTAAGACGCAGACACTGAGGGTAAATGAACTACTACAAATCCGGTGGGAGTTCGGTGTCAATTTGAAATGGTAAGAAGAGCAACGGTGATTGTAGAGGCAAGATTCAGGTCGTGTATGCATGACCAATATGTGAATGAACACAACTATTGGAAGCTAGAGAGTCTACAGTCATAAAGCATATGCATAATACATTTCAGTAAGGTTAAGTCTTCTTTTGGGGTTATAGTAATTAATAGAATGTTCAAAAATACCTTTGAAGGGAAATGAACTAGAGTGGCTGTTGCTTAGAAGCTTGAAGTACTCAAATCTTTTCCTCAAAATCAAGATTTCGTTCTAAAATATGACGAGCGTTTGTTTGGTTCGATTCCTCGGAATCATCCAGTAATTTGGAAATTTTATGGAATTAAAAATGCTCGATTCCTTACCTAAAAAGGATGCTTTTAGGTGCCATCAACTAATACAACTAAATATACACTAAAATACAACTGATACACAAATACAATCAACTTAACACTTAATATTAACTAATACTAATATTAATCAACTAATCAACTTATACAACTAATAAAACTAATACACTTAATCAACTAATATACTTAAAATTACAGTGTACAACAACAATGGTAGTATAAAAAATATTTTGCCATCAACGTCTTGGCATCTGCTTATGCTTGTGCGGGGCAGTGCTCAAGCAATACCAAAGATGAAGCAGCTAGATTTTCTAATTCCAGAATGCGCTCCTCAAGCATAATTGAATATGCCTTGGGTCCAACTTTTAGGATATTTTTCAACATTTCCTCTATCGTGTCTTTGTTTATCCCATTTAGAAAACTAGATAATCTATCTTGTCTGGTTGAAATATGCTTACGAAGTACCTTTTACCTAGTTATCCCCAGATGTCTTGTAAAATCTTACGCAAAATAAATCCATGTCGAGGCGGAGACCCGTTTTGTGCAAGGTTTTTAAAAGCATTCACAACTCATGTCACATTTTTAACTTTCCGCGCCAATTGATCCGATCGATTGTTTGCAGCGTCTCGTGACATGGATTATCGCGTAATGCTTGCCTGCGGTTCAAATGACCGAACGACCAGGGACACAGAAGAACTAATTCCTATTTCTCACTTTTCCAACCCCCTAAACCCACCAAAAGAGCAAGCATTGTGGCATACATTTCTGTAATTTAATGATTTCATATTATAACCATTTATGTACTTTGAGAAATATTATTGAGCTTCACTAACTCGGCCAAAGTATTATTGATAGAATGACCGTTTCTCATTTCACAGAGAAAGATTTATCATTTATTCCCTTGTATACCTTTTATGCTTTTGTGAGCAATTTTTGTTTTTCGGTTTTCACCACATGAATTCCTCATGTGTTAGCATTACCTTCTTACCAGGTCTGTTCCCTTGGCAAATGCTTTATGAGTACTCAGAAGGCAATTTTGAGAGCCAAGTCATCCCACTTCAACCATCCTCTAGCAGTGTTACCATCACAGCTCTTGATAAAATCTCTTTAACGACAACCAGCATCTCCGAAAACGGTTGTCAACTTTCTTTTTCGCAGGTTTAGCGATTCCGCTTTAAAACCCATCAAAGACGTTCGCATATGCCATTAAAGTGTGCAAACGAATGGATTCGATGACACACTAACGAGCTTCTTTCACAGCTCAAGGGGAAGAGACAACTGATGAAATTCTCCAACTTTCTGGCAATCAGACCACTCCTCATCAAGTTGGGAATGATAAGTCAAGGGCCGAAGTGCCGCTGTCAAAGCAAACCCCTCAGAGGATCGAGAATCCATTGAGGTGATTAGCTCTTCGCTATTAACTGCAGGGGGTCCTTACTTGCGGAGTGGAGGTCGGAAAAGGTGTTTGTGTCCGATTCAAGGATTCGGTGAGAACAAGACAACTGGAACCTCCAGTCGACAGGTGCCTGGCTACTTGACCCTTTTATCACCTCACTCAAGATTCCCATTCTTCGAAACCTGAGGAACTGTTTCTACCATTTCTCTTTCACCAGATGGAGAGAATAATCAGAAAATTTGGCCATCTAGAGTCAATTTCTATGTCCATCTTCCCATGAAACCCCCATCCTCATTCCCGAATTGTGGTCGTCTGACTTGTCATTCTTCTTAGTGAAATTTGTTGTCTATTCCTTGTCTGCTGTTTTTCAGAGGCAAAGAAAACCTCCACATAACTAGCAACCAATAGCTAGAAATAAATAATTGATAATTTTGAAGCTTGAAGCCTTTTCTTGTGCAAAGTACAAAAATAACAGTGCCACAGATTCATAAACGCCTTTTTAACCTCTGGGTTTCACTCACAGGAGCATGCACATTTGACTGCTTGCTCAGAAAGCTGCTTTCACAAGTTTAAACATAGTAGCAGCAACTTTACTGAATTAATACCCAACTATCATGAGGAAGGAATAAGGCCCTTTAGAAGCTACAAAGTCCTGGATGAGTTTACGCGGGCGGTTGGGAAATCAAACATGGAGCCAATGGTAAATAGAGGTCCGTTTCAAGAACCGACAACCCAGTGTTTATTAATCGCACGTCGTTAGAGAGATGATATTCTAATTAACTGCCTCGTCCGTCCTGAGATCGTCTCAGATACTATCGACTAGCTTTTTACAGGTCGAGTTTAATAACTTAGGTAGGTTTCCTCAGCTTTGCCAAACAGCTGCACCGTTTTTATTGTTTTATTGAGTTAAGTATACAATTTTGCCAAATCTACCAGTCAAACCTTCTTTCGTGTGCTTTCAAAGCCGATTGCAGGTAGTCTGTCATCCGAATCTTCATAGCTCCTTATTTACTCAAGCGACCCCGCTCTGGATGCTACACATTCTTTACCCCTTCTGCGCTAGTCAGTCATTGATTTGCCTGCCATGGATTTGACGCGTTGATAAGGCTGAATATAGCCTTTGGTAGACTGGAAGACTTAGCACTAAAAGGAGTGATAACCTGAATAAAGCCACTTCCATTACTTGGACTTCGTTCTCGCTTAGAGGAGAACACTAAGCACTCCTAAAATCTTTTAAGAATGTATTTTTGGACTTTTGCATCTTAAGAATATCAGCTCCTCCCGGATAGGGCCCAATTTTAGCAAATTGCAGTGCCTGACTTTGAATGACAACAAGTTATCAAGTACGTTCACAAGCTGAAATGGGTGGAATTAGTGCGTTGTGAAGGAGGCCTATTGTAACGTTGTTACTTCGGCAGGGGTTCCCCTTCTTATACATATTTTTATACCATCTCTGCAATAGATTCAGCTTACTCCCAAAGAATCCAGTGTCTGATGCAAACTTGCGATGGTACTGTAATCTACCGAACCTCAAAATACTCCCAATTGCCACTTTGTGGAGGAAATGTGTACATTTAAGGCGTAGATTAGTGCGGAAATATGACCGTTAAGGAATGTATTTTGGAGTCAAATGAGTTACTTAAATATTATGCCAAAATTTGTTGAATAAAAATGCGAAGTGGCTGGACGGCAGTACACTAATCTAAGCTATAAGATCAATGCTATTTTTTAGGAAAAAGTATTTTGACAATTCAATAATTTTATTGCACTGAAAAAGCTGCTATTTCTTTGCCAAGTTTCAGTCGCAAATCTCACTAGATATTCAATTTAAATCTAGTGCATGAGTCAATAATGCCACTGTGATTATCGAACCTTCCCCAAAAACAAACACTAAAAGGTAATTAAATAACGCCGAAAGTACTGAGAGAATAGCGTTGATCCAATTTAGATTTTTAATACTAAAAATGAAGCAATTCTAACAGTCATAATGTCAAAATGAGGTGAATTTCGGATGAGTGTGTGTGCATCGCCATCAATTTGTCTACCGCTTTAGTTAGCTTCGAAGATCACTTTGCGGGCACCTCCGTTGGTTCGGAGTTGTTGCCCACAATTATCACGCAAATTGCATCACATATGGCTTCTATTTCACTGATACCTTCTAAAAGGACCCAAATGTACAGATTTATCCCGTTATGTTTCCTATTAATATATTTCAAATTACCCTTACCTATTATTGCAATAAGTAATTCATTAAAACAGGACCTGTTATGTGCTAGGTCAAACCCTCAAACAAGTGCACGCTGTCCATATAATTATCTAGCCACAGAAACTGCATTCGGATTAACAGGTCTTTACTAAACATTGAACAAAGTTCATTGAAAAATGGACAAAGAATAGACTTGACGAAAGGTCCGGGCCCAATCACTAGTTGACGCACAAAAGGAATGAATCTTATTTGATTTAGCAAAGGTAATTGTGAAAAGGAGACCAACCACTAAATCTATTGCGAATAGCTTAGAAATAATTATTTAGTACGCAGACCAGCAGTCGAATTAGAGTTACTAGTTGCCATGTTTTCCTTGCAACTTATTTGTGCAACCTCAAAATCCCAGGCAAACCGCATTCTGGTTACGTTTTCTGTTACCAGCGCTTCATTCACGGTTCATTTGATCTTTCGACACTTTAGGAATGCACATGGACGAATCTGAGAGCTTCATCGGTAAAAAGGGGAAATGTGGTTGGCAACTGTAAAGTAATTGCTTTATTGTCAATGAATTTTCCTCAAAATAGCTTCCACCATTAACGTCTAGTAAAGCCTCACTCGGACGAAACAGGGGATGTGGGTGGATTAAGCCCATTCTTCACTTTCTCAGAGTGAAGGTTCTCACCAAAACTGCCCTAATTCGGTCGTCGATTAACAGGGTTTTTGTTGAATCGACAGCACGACGATTTGTCTTTCTTAACTGCAGCGCCCAGCCATACATACTAGTCTGTCGGCGGTGGGGGACTTGTATAGCCGTAAATTTAGCAGACCGTAGCATTCCTATTTTTGGCCCCAACTGCCGTGGTCACCCCGAATTCCAAGTAGGAATCTGAACTCAACTTAATCTCCCCCAATATATATTCTTCAGATTTCGGAAGAACGGCATAGGATTGTCATATTATGAGGCTTTCTTCTAGCCACCAGTTCAAGGCTGATTGCTTTCAAGATGTTCCGTGAGGAGCATTGAGAAGCAAACACAATCTCCTAATTTTAATGGCCAGCGCGAAGCATCGTGACGCTACAATTATGCTCTTCTATCATGAATCAGATATTGGCTCCGACCATCACCTATTCTCATTTCCATCACCAAAACGTTTGATTAAGAAGGCTTTATACTTTTGACGGAGAGACAATGGGCGAGAACACGTCTAATACAGCTAGGAAAAACAATGAGGTGTCACTCTGTAAAGTTCATTTTGAATATCTTCTATATAGCCACCATAGAGTGTTTCCCGAGATTAATTATATGAAGAGGAAGTAGCGGTTCCCAGTCACGTATAGACTGGGTACACTAGTAAGCTTGATTGTTTGCGACTATCAACCAATGAACACGTGGCTTCCCGCTTTCCGAGCCATTTCTCTCTGCTTTCGAATGCCTCTCTTAAAGGCGTGATTACCTGAAAATTTCTGAATTTATTTATCACACAACTACAGTCAATCTCAACCCTATTTCGCATACTTTGCCCTTCAGCAAAGCTCTGTGGTTCCCGGTCGCTCTGGCCATGAGAAAGCACTGAGGCGAAGACAAACTGAGCTCTGAGGGGCACACGCGATTGTCGCATGCCCTGAGCAAATCAGCGCGGCCACTTTTTGATGAAGAAAATGCTCTTTTTTAGAAAAAAAAGTAGAAACTACCAGTTGATCAGGGTTTGTCTTACTATAACTGTATAAGTAAAATCGAATTTATAATATCTTTATGGCATAATCACGATATTATTTTTACAGTTATTACAAAAACCCCTTTAGTTACTTTTTATATTAATGTAATAAAGAGATTAGATTCCATGAGATGACTTTTAAAGCTGTTTTGGCTGCCTACGGCCTTATTTTTCGGAAGCATTGGGGTTATTTTAAGTTGACGAAAGCAGTGCATGCTGGCCAAAGTCTCATAAAAGAAAGTGAGTCAGGAACAGTAACAGTTAACTAATGACATTTGAATACATTCACTGAACTTTCAAATAGGAAGGCCAATGTTCAAATACTTGGTGATTTTTCAAACAATCCAGAAGAGGGACTGTCATCATTCAGTGTTTGCCATTTTAAGCTAATTGGCTGTCTTGCTTTGAGGGATTAGCAATCGTCAACATTTTTCTAAATTTCTATTAGAGTCCAATCACTGGCTGACTCACGCAGCGTCAAGTATGCTAAAAGGGGGAGGGTGACTCACTGTCTATTTAGCCTGCAGATAATCGAACAGACTGGTCGAACGAGGTTTTATGTGCACGTTTCTGGAATGTGCCTATCCATTCAGGGCACTGGTGAGAGTTCTCTGACCTCATAACTCGTATAAGCTAGGCACAATCTCTCGAATTTGCATAGGAATACTCGCCAGAGCACAACTATCCACTCATACGACACTAATCGGGTCAGACAAACGATTTTTTGTGTGCAATTGATTCTCTTCGTGGTTTAGAGAAAATGCCCCTGAATGGGAGGAGTCTATCGGGTACCGCCACAACTCCTTCATTGATCAGGAGCGGCATGACTGGTTAGCCTCACGTGATGCTGATTATGCAATGTGAAACCGCCTCGAAAATTTATGCAAGCTGTGAGAAATCCGAACGTGATGACTTCAAGTAAACATTAAAGTTGCTTATATATATTTACACACAGTTGAACGCAAGACTGATCCTGAATGGTTTGCGGCTACAGATTTAGCTGTCCTATCTCGATGAAATAACGTATATCGGATTTCGTACCTAACTTCATGAAAAGGCAGTAATGCATGTTGTACAGTAATTTTTGACTAAACCAATATCACATTTAAAAAGGCTAGATTGGAAATAATCTAGCGAATGTATACGCTTTAAAAACCGACCTTCACGCTAAGTTATCCAAGTGAATTAAAGTGGGAAAAATTCAGCTAACTGCGAGTGTAGTGAAGTTGAATTTGCATCACGACATTAATGTTTTAGTCTTCGTGCAACTAAAAGACGTGTTTAGGGTTTCAACAATTAAAAATGAGCTGGTTTCCGCATTTCTCCATTCATTTTCTGGTATAAAATTAACATTCTACTAAGAATTTTATTATTTTGAAGAAAATCGTTTTCGTCAATCTCTTTGAATAAGCGAAATCCAGGCCATGAGCGTCCAATAGCCTTTTAACAGCTTTCTTACCCTTGTTGAAGTACACCTTATACTAGTAGGCACAACGCCAGAGATACACATCCATTTTCATATAGACCTTCAATTGCTTATGTTCTCTTTTAGCAGGCGTTAGGTAGAATTTTGAGGTTACAAAATACGCTTTCCTTAATTGTTCTAACGATTTCGACTAGTAACTAATGGTGGACTACAGATTTTATTGGACCACACCGCTTCTGAGTCTGGGTAGGACTGCATCCATCGCTATCGCTTAATGAGGTCTACATTGTCATGATTGATTGATATCCCAAGTGAAATACTATTGTTACATCCGTCGATTTATAATGTCGACTAGATTTTACATCACATAGTTTCAGGTCTTCCTCCTCAAGCTAAGCAGAAAAAAGCAGTCTTCATGAAAAATACTTTACGCATTATATATATATTATTGAAATTCATAACTAACACCACATTACACACCGTCGTTAGTTTCCATCATCAGGTAGTTTTGTTGCATCATGCTCAGAGAAGTGGGGTGGGGGCGGCAAGAGTGTTACATTTCAGAAATATCAATCTGTGTGCTTGTGCGCTTGCTAGCTGGCTTGGCTACCACTATGTGTGTGCGCGGTTACAAAGAGGTCGACGAGAATCTCGTGTCTGTGTTGACTACCCTGTAGTTGGGGGGGGGGCGGACGGTGGGACTATGTGCAGGTAAGCTGGAATGCCTGGGGAGGGGGCGGTGCAGATGGATTGCTGGCTGGGGCGTTAGGCGCGTCCGCTCACCGGTCGGCAGAAGAGCATGCGCATCTGGGTCTTGATTGGTAGCGACTTGAGCTGGGGCACGGAGACGCCCACCTTGGCGGCCAGCTGGGTGGAGTCCACACCGTAGAGCTCGTAGAGCGAGACCACGGAGAGGCGCTCCATGGTGCGCGGATGGGTGACAGCACGGCACGAGGGGTTACAGAGCGGCGTCATGTGCGACCGACCGGCGCACGCCGCTGCCAGGTTGCCACCCAGCGCGAAGGGGTAGACCCCGGCGGCGCTCGTCGGCTGCTCGTCCTCCGGTCCCACGTCCAGGGCGCACCTGCCATGCGGCACCAACGGAAAAATTTCATTTGAGGAGTGCTGATGAAGGAAATCACATCAATGTAAACAATAAACTCCACTGAATAAATTCTTCAACCTGCAAGATTAGAACAATGTCGCTTCGTAAAGCGGTTGCACTTTATCGAATAAAATTGCTTTGTGATCAAGTCCAAAGCTGCTACAGTCGATTTAATACTGCCCAAAAAATCGGCTTCAATATGCATCATGCAGAAGTACCTTCTTCGAATATTTATCACACCAACGCAATTCAAGAGGGAAATTCAGTAACACTTTAGTACTAAATTAGTTCAGCGCAACTCCGTCAAGTTGGCAAATATTATCCAACATCCTACATACTTTAAGGCCAAAAATATCCTCACTAACCACTATATTAATCAATAAGTAATGAAATGTGTTCACGAGTGTTCGACTATGAAAGGAGCACATTCACGTCTTTTATGATGGAGCACTGGCTTTTAGCTACTTTTCTATTGGTCTATTTATGATGTCTACGTGCTCTCCATAGCATTTCATTAACTTTCGAGGGCGCGAACATACCGATCCACAACGCGGTGGTGGTAGACGGGCTGCATACCCTGGAAGATGTCCCTCGGCGGCCTACGATTGGCATTTTCCCGTCCGCCCCGCATGGCCGTCTTGTCGGTCTTGGGACGGTTGAGCACGGCCACCAGCTTGGAGAGGAAAATCATGGAGGAGTTGGCCTGAGCCTGCTGCTGATGCGTCTGGACGTCTGGTGAGGCGCTGGCGTCACTTGGGGGCAGTCTGTTGCCCACCTCGGAGTCGGCGTCCTGTCGATAGGGCGATCGCATGTGAAAGTACCAGTAGGGGTAGCGACGCCACCTGCATTTTCAATAAATAGTGACGTTGTTATCGATCAGTGTACACTATTCAATCTCTTGGAGATTCTGTTGCACCCTACTATTTAAAGTACTAAGTAGGCAATATGAAAATCTTACCCACTCCCTTGTTGATTGACGTCACAATGATTCTAAATTTATTAGAGATCAGGATTATTGACAAACGAAGGCAAACATATAGCTTTTAGATTTAATATTAAAGTGACTATTTAATTTTAAATCCATTAACCGATACTTATAAATAATATAATTGAATATTAGATATATGTACTTCTAAGCAAATACACATCTAATGTTATCCATTACGCGTGTGGAAATATTCTATTCATACATTACTCCGTGGGGATTGTGTTACGTTTTAATTCTGAAGGAGGTAGAAATGAAATAAAATTTTGTTTCCCATATGGTATAACTAAAATGGGGACAACGGGATAAGATTCAAAAAGGGTTATCAAGATGGTACAAACTTTTAATCACCAGCTGTTTCACTCACATGCTTTATGTACCCTTCCTCTTTCCTTACCCAATGGGAAGGTATTTAAATCTCAAGCTATCAGCCAGTGGCAGCCTTATTAATTTCAATACCTCGAATCATCAGGACCTTCATTCTATTCTAATAATGAATACATATTTCTTAAGTGTGAAGGTATTGTAGCTTAACATCTTAGTGAATGGAGACTGCACCATGCTACTTTAAATTATAACCTGGAATCGATTTTAATATCCTAACTTATTTAACTCGAGGGGACGTGGTTGATCCGAAAATTAAACAGTGTAGAGAACGGGTAAGACTTACTGGGTTAAATGGTTATCCCAGGCATTGAGGGTGTCATGGAGGCTTTGTGAATCGACCATTAACTGGGCCCAGTGACTAAAATAAGTACGAAAGGAAACTAAGCTGTATGGAAATCATAGTAAATGTAAGTTGATAAATATCAAATAGCAGTAATTTGGTGGAAGTACATGATCGTATTTGATCGAAGTAGTTCGATATTTGATAAGATTTTACTTACTTTGTTGTCAGTATTTCGTGATCAGTGCAAGCTGGTGCAAAAACACCTCTGTTGGAAGGAAGACGAACAAGGTTATGATTGAAAATTCAAGGGCATAATTGACTGGTTAAAATACTCACTGGACGGTGTCCAGACTCTTGGCAACAGCCTTGCCCAGATTTTGGATGTACGCGAGTTTGCTATAGGAACCGCCAGTTAGAAGCATGGCACGACTCATCTGCAGCTGGGCCTCGTCGAATAGGCTCTGTATTATGAATGTGGGAGCTATAATAGCAAGGAGCCAGCGTTCATAACAAATTTTCTACTAACAAGTTTAAAAGTAGCACTTTGTTGTGAACTCACTTCGGATGTGGGAATAAATCACCGGCCCGAGGTAACATTGCCAAAAGTTCTTTTTGCCCTGGGCCATTCGGCACCGACGTGGGATTCTGGGCTGCCATAACCTATAGGTTGTTTCAAATACTTTACTAATTCACAAAAAATCAAACAGAATTATTTGCGTTTCTCACCCGATTCCACGAAGAATGCCCTCTTCAGGTGGGCAATCGTAAATGCTTGTGCAGCTTCCTGAGTAGGCCTGAGCATATGTAGGATAGTTGAGAAACCACGCCGAGTCCACCAATCCGCTAACTTGCAGCCTTTCAGGCGTTTTTATCGATTGACGCCATCGTCGATAACGCAGGCCCCTTCTTAGCCGTCTGGCCAGCCGATCGATATTAAGCATCACACCTATTCCACCGGCACTAGAGGTTGAAGTGTAGATAATTTTATGAAATCACCTCAAAAATATGAGCATTAGGTTTGTAAATAATCACTAACCTAGATCCGGCAAATACGACTTTATCGGCGTTTCCGAATTCTGGCTGCCTAAGAAGGTCATCAGTAACCGCCGTGAGGATGCGAGACCCGTGGAAATAGTAACCTGAAATGTCCAGAAATGGGTAAACACTCTACTCGCAAAAACCTAGTAGAGACAATATTTCAAAGCACTGACCTCCTGTTCTCTCTCTTTTCTTCCCCGTCCACAGATCACTGGAGCAGTACGGCACGAATCTAGATGAAAGCGATGTTGGTTTATCAAGAAATGCGTGACTCACATAGTGTTGTAGTCGTGGTAATTAGGGTTTATCCTATCGTCCCAGGAGAGCACTCCACCAACTAGAAGAACAAGGCGATTGGTCAAGCCACTTGGCCCAGGTTCACAACTTACTGTATCGATTCATGTGCCAGGTGCGGGAGGAGAAGAGGGCGTGATTGGTGATCTGCCGGGAGACGCATGTGGCCTCATCGAAGCAGTACCAGCCTCCTTCGAGATAGATCATCCAGTTCCTCGATTTGAGGTCTTTCGATCGACGGACATAGTACCTGTTTGTTTAATTAGCTTGAAATGAACGTTTTGTACACCTATTTTTGTTGGATATTAGGTAACTGAAATCAAGAACGGTCTTTCAAAAATATCGTTTAAAAACCACTAGGCAAACCTAGAATAAAATGAAATTGAGTGAGAATTCCTAGCTCAAATGATTTCAATTTGTTAATGGAGAACCTCTTTCTGGTTCCTGTTCTAAAGGTGGTAATTTTTGAGTCTCAGTGGTCAAATTCGACAATTTTCAAATAGGATCATAGTAATTATTAGAGGAGTTCTTCCGAATCCCATCCTTCGAATCCCTTCTTTTCAAGATGTGTTGTGACCTGTCAAAGTCGCCTGCTGATGATGTCGGCTGTCAAAATGCCGCAGGGAAAGAAATTTCCCTCTCCCGAACTTGATCCGATAACCACATCTCTTAGCAAATGTACACCGCAGCTCCTAACAAAAACCATATTTTCCTTGGCAGCTTCAGAAACCGAAAACTGTCAAGTGTTCACACCTTCGAAGCGCCCTTCATGGGGCTAGTTTCTCTTCATTTTTGGGGGAATTCACACCGGTCGAGGCTCAACATGACCCACATGATTGGAGAATTATCATTTTTGTAACCTCTTTTATTTTACACGAGATTTCGATACGTTTATACACTTCTTATGTCAGGGTTTTATTTCGATTGCCTCGTTTTTACCTAACCGCGTTCAAAACCCATAAAATTCTTTAAATGGTAGACGCGGTGAAATAGATTTAAATACCATACCGAAATGAACGATCTTTTTGCATTAGAATTTTGAAACGAAAAATAAATTTGATGATCCTCCATGACCTTTGAAATGATTTAAGATAACTGCTATTTGTTTTTTGAATTTACTTAAGCCTACATCAGCAGAAAGGTATAACTATAAAATACCAAAATTTTATTACAGATGGGTTGAAGAGTGCTTTGAAATTCACTGAAAAAGAGCTGCACTTTATATTAGACTAGACGGAATAAATACGCTGTGCTTAAATATAATAGCAGCATATTTGGTGTGGAACTCTTCAATACTACAAGTTCCAATATCATCCCTTAAGTTGACAGGAACTCACGGATATCTATCTTCTACAGTTAACCGACTTCTTTTGAGCGGGTGGAATACACTGCTATTGATTGAGTTTAAATCACAAGTTTGCGAGCAGTAAAAATCAATAAATCTATGAAAGTATAGGACATATGAATAAGCTATGGTCTAATGACTTCCTTTCTAAATGGGTACTTGTCGCTAAAATGCTAAAACCAATTTCCCAACTTGGTTAGCAGATGTCCCACGCTTGAAGCAACGTAGTGAATGACTTCACACGAACTGAAATTTGGCCTGAAAAGTAACTGGAAGAGGACGGGCGTGAGGGTTTGGGATGAAGGACAAGCAATCGTTTTTGCCGCTGCCGCCGCTTTTACCGACAAACAGGAAGCTGTTTACCAGCTCCATCTTTTTAGACTTATCATATAGTCTAAGATTAGGAGAGAAACAAAAACAAAAAGCGAAGAAGGAAAGAGGAACACCCGTACGAAGCTGCCGACAGAGTACATAAAGGTCAGTCTTTTCAGAGCTGATCAAGGCAACTTTGAACTCTCCTGTAGTTATTCTGACTTTTGCCAATAGCAAAGGCTAATTGGCAGAAACGGTTCTCTGTGATATTCCAATGCTCTCTACCACTGGCATATACAACCATTTAACATTTTCTTAACTAGGCGACTAAATCTTCCTTTGGGCTTAAACGCTACTGCGTTCTGCTAATTGATTATCTGAAGCAGGCAGGAAAAATTAGCCCAAATGCTGTCAGACACGCCTACTGTCGGCAGGTCAACAGACATCAAAGAGCCCGTCTTTGCCAATTTAAAATGCCCTCTGCCTGCAAGTCTCTTCAGCAAATTTTGCCAACTTATAAAGCTATTTTTTACCTTCCTTCCTATAAACTAGAACCTAACCAATCCCATTTGACAAAAATAACAATGTAGTCTAAAGTAAAGCTTAAGTCCTGCTGTATTATTTTTCGCTTGCATATATTAAAATTACATATTTACCTTCGAAAATTATGAAATTATTCTTTATCTGTAATTTTTATATCAGTTTTAACTAACCCTGCTCTAGTTCCGTCGTTGCATCGAACATCTGATTGAGTAAGAAAGCGGAGGTGGAAGACTTTGTGATTGCGGAAATTTGTACTGCTGTGCTGGTACCAGGAGGGGAGAGGGGGATTCGACTGCCGATACCAGAAGTGAGGATTCACCGTGGAGGAATTCACTGCGATGCTCATTCGTCGAAAGGCGAGGGCTTGACTCTGCAATTGTACGATCACTAGGAGTAGTAGAACAGCCTTCCAGTTACTTTCCACTCTCGGCATCTAGTTCAGCTGTCCCTGTAGGAATACATAAGGACAATTAACCGTGAGATTATGCCCTTGTGACCCCTTTAGTCCTGAATGGGACAGGTGATGCCTTCACTGCTAATCCTTGAGGGTTATATGGGATGGAGCATAACTTGGTTGGTTATTAGTCCGAGGCAAAGACAAACAAGAAAGCGGTATCGTTACATGTCCCAGGAAAGGCAGTGCGAGAGAGAGAGAGAGAGCAGAGCCCTGGTCCGACTTTCGAGCCAGAAGCTTTGAAGCGAGGATAAGAACAAGAGAGAGAGAGAAGGGGGAGGAGAAGCTGCCCATATTTCGGTATGCGAAAGTGTACCGCAAACTCTGTGGTGGGCAGAGATCTTGGTGGGAAATTTCCACCGTCCTCGCACGATGGCTGCCTGCCTAACCACCCAAACAACCGTCCAACAACGCGAGCGACAGCCGAAATCGCTCTGCTGCACCTCCTTTTGCTCCATGTGGTTGGACTGCACTGAGCTTACTGCACCGCGTTTCGAAAAATAATTTTGGACGTCTACAGAAGAAGTAGAAATCTGGGGAGGATGCAGGGGCACTTCCACGAAAATTTCTCACGGTGTCAGGGCCCCAGTTGGGCTCAGATTTATCGTGCCAACTTGGCCTTTCTTTGTAGGGGGTTAAAAGACTGCGGAAGAGAGAGAGAGAAGTGGTAGCAGCTACTGCTGCAGCAACGACATTCCTCCTCATCCGATCTTCTTTGACTTAATTGAATTATTTGTAGTGGGCGGCGGTGGAAATATCAACGGAGGAAACAGTCTGAATTATTTCTCGCCCGCTCCCTATGCGCCCTCTCCCGCTCTCACTCACCTCCGCAGCTCTTTGGTCCCTTTTCCTCTAAAAACAGGCGCACACACACACACACAGCTCCTCTAGTTAGCCCTGCTGACATTATTTCTGCTCCAGCGCCTTTGAACTCCCCCCAGACCGCGACTTTCGGCTCTTGAGATTTGACTTTGTCTCTAAAACATTGTTTGTGCAATGGAAACTTCAAATGTGCTACAACGGCGTAGGAAAACAAGGAGTTCTTTTGAAGAGAGTTAACGCTGACTTCTATCTCTTGTTCTTAGTTTATGGCACGGCACCAAGTAGTGTCATCGCAACTGGTAACTGGGCGATTGATAATGTTACACTTTAACCTTACTCCTGCTATTGATTCATAAAAAATTTGAAAGAAACTTCTCAGTTATCCGTCATCGTGACCAAGTTGGTATTTTCTTTACTCCAAATTAAAATATTTCTCTCAAGTGGACGATTTTTATTTAATGGTGATTGGCTTTACGGGACGTTCACATTCGTTGTATTGACTACCTAATCGGCACCCACTGTGAGTATAGTACACCAGTAGAATTTGCACAAAACATACTTTGATGTGTCCTCCGCACTGTTGGATTGAACATTTTTCTGGAATAATCGTTACGAAATAGACTTAGTATTCATCATTCAGGATTGCATTCTTCGGAAAAAGGTGTGCGCTTAAATCTAGTGATCCCAGACGTCGCGACACTGGCGAATAACCGAAATTGTTACCAACTTTGCCAAGGAAAGGGGGTGCATTCGCGCGCGCTTTCCTTGTTCCCTTCTTGTCCTGAATCTTTTTTCCTGTGCGTGTGTGAGTGCCTACATTTAAAATTGCCTTTCGGCATCTCCTTTGAAGTCCACACAGCATTGGATCAACTTGACTTTCTGGGTCGGTGTGATAGAGAAATTAACTATTTTTCCTAATGTCCCACACTAGGCTGCCTTTTGAGTAATTATAGCCATTGCTCCCTCAAGCTTAACAGAAACCCTGGTGTAATTTCTCGAGAAAATTGGACTATAACGGACTTCATGAGGATCAGACCCCAAAGAATCACCCAAACCCATCATTAGTTTGCTGTCCATAAACAAGGTTGAAATTAAGCGACGGTTCTTCACAATTTAGTAAAGTAAAAAGTTGCTTAAGTTCCTCGTATTAGGGGAAAATATTGCTTATAATGGAAATGCCTAAATTAGAAGTAATTCAGCAATAACTTCCGCTAGAGTTCGTCTGGGTTAATTCCATAATATTTGAAAGTCCGAAGTTTATTTAATGAAAGCGACTCACGGTAAAGCAGATCGCAGTAATTTCTATATATATCCACAGTCCCAGTAGAGTGTAATACTTTTGATGGTGATCGAAATCCAGGGCTCGAGAATCTTGAAGGTGGTGGTGAGTTACCGCGAGGTCATAGGGCAACTTCCGATTGCGAGCACAGCCACGTAGCAGCAGAGTGCGGGTCTATGAGGAGGCAGCTTGACTGTCCCGGTGCGTATTTATACCGGCCGGGGGCAAACGGCCGCGTGCACGCTTCCTATCAGTGGACGAGTCGGCAGCACAGGGCCCGGGTGCTACTTCGCACCGCACGCGCACAAACACACGCACAAACACGCATGGGGAGAGCAGCGTGCCCTGTCTTGTGGGTGTGATTTGTGCGTTTGCCTCATCAGTCATTCTGTCTGCTTCCACTGGCCGACATGTCAATCATCGGCAGGCCGACGTGTGCGTAGGCTCGTGTAAGCGCGCGATAGCACCTGACGCAGCCCTCCTTGGTTGTTGTGAAGTGACACCGAGTGTGAGTGAGCAGAATGTCGTCGATGCTTAGCGTGACGTGCCTCAAACAAGCTATTGGAAGTAATCTGGTTAAAAAGATTGTCAGTGGTTTTTCTCCTTTGGACAAAAGCTGCAAAGAAATACTCATTAATTAGTGAAAATGACGATCGGATCTAAATTAGATATCTGACTACTACAAAAATCGATAGTCCTTTTCTATATAATGTCTCATGAATTGCACAATTTAAATAGTGAATAAAATTGGGGTTGGTAGTAAACCATACAAAACACTATTTTAATAGTAATTCCCTGATTTATTAAATGTGTTCTAACGCCACTTTTTTTGAAATTCAAACACAGAATAGAACTCACCTATGAATCATATAAGAGAGCAACTTGCATCATAATCATTCACGCCAGCCAATCACAGAAGGAGTTTAGGGTGGCTTCTCAAAGCACAGTGACAGTGAACATTCGCAAAACAATCCAGCATAAACTAAGGACTACGAGGCGACGGAGACTGCTATGCCGTGCTGGCTAGGAGGAATTAGCAACATGACCAACGATCCCATTGAGCTCTCATAGCATGTTTTATTGAAAACATAGAAGAAAGTGTTGCGGAAGATCCCTGCTATCGTAATTCGGGCTTTGTAGCGTGAATTGAACGTCAACTCGTACCACGAAGCTCGTAGCCAATGAAGACTTTCGGGACTAATTTTACAAGCGTCGTAGAGGTCAACTTCCCTGTCATGCGACAGCAAAAAGTCGAAATGTATGCGCGAGTCAAACACAGATGGGATGCAAGGTCATCATAAAAATGGCCCGACAGATCTTCCCAGATCATCTTTACCATCCAATGGACTATTATTATGGGCGCTGCGGAGAGCTGCTGTCGAGAAAGGCAAAAGAGAAGATGTCAAATCACCTTGAGTATGGTTTGGGACTGGATCGAGACTTCAAGTGAAGCTAATGAATGCGGTTATTTAGAGTGAATCTCTTCGACGACAGTTGTGGGAATTCCTTTAAAATATATATTAAATAGTGGTTATCAAACAACTTTTCTTTTTATCTGATGAGACGGCCACAGCTATCTCTAACACTCGTTGGAAGAATAAATCCAAGTCAATTAAGTACAATGTCAGAAAGCGTTCTTTCAAACTATTTAGTTTTTTAATTCAAGAAATGAGACGAAAACCGTCACTGCAAACTATCGAGATAAACAGAAAATGTATTTAGATAAATTAGCTGAACAGAGTTAATGTGTTAAGAAGGTGACGAACTTGTGGATTTGATCATGGCACCTCAGTGGGGCTAAAGGCGTTTCACATCATCACACAGCATGACTCACTTAAGAACAGGTTGTTGACCTTAAAAGTGTCCCACTGCGTTGCGTGTTTGCTATCACGTATTTATCCGCACTGACCGGTCATGCGTAAATGTACGCGACCTCAGTTAACTGCTAGCAATTTCTACAGCCAATAGCAAGCAAAAAGCATGAAATTATGTGAACTCACTTTAGTCATACCAGCGGTTTCTGGGGTAGGTCATTCATCGAAAACCGTTGACTTCTCGTGCTACTGAATCTAGACATGTGTTCCCGATTCCGCTACTGTAGTTAAGGCCACAAAATTGTCAGTAAACGGGCAGAATGTTTCCTGGTTTCTGGTACCTTCTAAACGAATTTCTATCGGTGCAGTTTTTAACAAGCGGCACAGCGTAGCGTTTCTTTAACCACCTGTTCTTTTGTACAAACAAGCCCAATACAAGCAGTTGAACTGGGTGTTAAACGGGCATAAAATAATTGTCGACGCTGGTTTTTCTTGGAAAGGCATATGCCCCGGGCTGACCCGTCAAACGATTTCAAATTGACAGCGAGCAGACGGGCCTGACACCTGGATGCCAGCGAAGCCTCATTAGCGGCGGCGGCGGCGGCGGCGGTGGCGCTCTGCTCCCCATCGGGGACGGCAATTCCACCTCCGTCTTCAGGGGCAACGGCATCATCATCATCCGGCTCCCACGGCCAGAAGTGTGAAATACCTACTAACACTCATAGCCTACGACGACCCACGAATTCATTCCTCGTTAAGCCTAGTCGTCTTTAGAATAATATCGCTATACTTTAGTGGCATTTTTAAAGGTTTCCCAGATCTTTAAAGTTCTCGTTTTTTGCTGAAAAACTCGGAACATCTAATGAAGCATACTTCAACCCAAGAACTAAAGGCATAGCTAGGTAGAATTTCGCAATTTTTTCCACTCATTTTCATGGTATTTTGGGGCGAAGGCATTTGCCAATTGAAATGTCTAAGGCATTCTGGGGACTTCCTTATTCTTCTATTAGTGTTCTTTTCAGTTAAAAACTTTGTAGGATTGACAATAAGTAACTGTTCCCATAAAAGACAGGTTTTTGGTTGTGTTGACACCTGTATCGACTTCTTGGACTAAAATTTACAGCCGCAGGTGACTAAAGTATTGATTTGAAAATAAAGAACATTGTTGAGAAATTGGCAGGATTTGAAATGTACTCAGCCATGAAAATGTGCCGTTGCATTACCGTTGGTAAGGTCATCACGAGGCCGGACTCCTGGATCATCACGGAAACCAACAAAGTGAGAAATGTCTGTTTAAGTGGGTGGTAGATGTGAGCACACACCCTAGTCTAAAAGCTCCCTGTAAGGGCCACGGGGAAGTTGCAGTTCATTAAGTGAATTCATGGGACTAATTGCTTGCCACTAAGTGGTCCCAAGATCATGGAATTTTTGAGAAAACGCGATTACCGATTATTTTCTAGATGAAACGAAGATTACATGAATATAAAGGCAATGCCTCAAGTGGGACAAAAATTATGACATAGTAACTAGCATTACAAATTTCAATTTTCTATTGGACTTTGCTTAATATTTGTATAAACACAGCTACAGCGACATCATGTATCACTAAATACATTTTACACTAACTGAAAGACATATCACTTTCTTCAACTACGACTTTCTATATAATTAAGCGATTTCCCAATATCTCCCTTGAATAAAGTGTCAGGTCTGTGGTGATAAAATAATCAGTAATCGAGTTATAAGCCAAAATGGTTACAGAACTCTGAGTTAAAATTTGGTTTTCAGAGCAAATTATTACCATCAAATAAAAATATAAATCTCCAGGAATAGCCACCTCTCGACCCATCATCGTTTTTTTTCTTGCCATCGTAGAAAAAAGTTTTCGAGAGAATTGGCTGGCCGCGGTGGCGGTATCTTGGCAGGCTGTCGATTCGCGGCAGGCGGCGCAGTGACAGGTAGTGGAAGGATGGGCAATTTTGTGTCCCTTGTGTGTGCGGGTGCTCAATTCCCACCTCACCTCAGTGCCACCAAATTTGTGCTACGATTTTCACTCTAAACTCTCTCTAAGACTCACGTCTAAGGAATTTCATACCTTGAAATTAAAGAATGTTGCAAAGGTCTGAATGGGAGCAATCTTGGCTATAACCCTGAACCTGCCTTGTTCTTGCGGCTCTGGGGCGTACATAATCGACAGATCGTGAGAACTCACTGATCACAAGGCGGACAGGAGAGAGCACAGTCAGAAACATAGAGTGTGTAGGATTGGTGAGACCTGTCCATCACTGCATGTACTGGCGCGTGTCCAGTGTTAATGCGTAGCGATGGCAATCAGCACTACTCAGGAAACAGATAAGATGGGAACATGCCGGAAACTGGAGAGGTGAGTTTTGTTCGCCCTGTAGAAATCACCAGTTGTCAATGTATGAGTCTCGCAAAGCCCCAACATATCAGGGGAGCCTAATTGCTTCACCATTGGTTGAACAGTGTTTCCGTGCTCAAAGGAGATAATTCGACCTGTGGGCCTGGGAGTGTGCATAGGGCAGCAGTCAGTGCCAGCGCATTTGGCTTTAATTTTGCCTGTTACTGGGTGTCTTCGCCAACACCAAATAATGATTCTTTAGAAAGGAAATGATTCAGAGCGTTCTTTGAGTGATATTAAAGAGGTATGCTTTGGTGCTGGAATGTTTTATTAGTAATAAGGTAAGGTAAGGTAAGGAAAAACTAGGACCTTTCAAATTAGATAACTGATTTATTATTTGCATATAAAAACGTAATGTAAGTAGGTTGAAGTAAATCCATATACTTTTCAAACTTCCGAGCATGTCAGCCATTATTCCAGGTCGCAATAATAATTTGAGGGTTCGATTTTGAATTAACTCCTGATAGTGCAAAGCTGGCCTGCTCTGCTTCTGCTAATGTTTGGTACGCAGTAGCGCGATATGCGAAAATCATTGTCACAGTCAGTAGCTATGTTCTTTGGCTGTATTCGAATTTCACTGATTTGGAATTAGCCCAAGGAAACAGGTGTAGCATCCTGGACTCTAGTAAGCTCTATCGGCCACCCTGAAAAGGTGTATGCGGTAAACGGGCAGACCAACCAGATCAATCGACTAGCGATTCACATAGAGTAAGAGAACATTACTTAGATCATAGCTCATCGTCGGCCGCAATGGTCCACTTGAAAGCAGGACTAATCCGATCCTAGTGAGTATCCATTTTCATCATCTAAGAAATACTGGTTAAGGTACATCATCAACACCACCATCTTCATCACCATCATATCCTGAGTCAAGCATCTGGCCAATAAAGTACCTCGAACCTTGGTTAGTGCAGAATCCATTCCTCAAAAGGAGGCTGAAGCCCGATGGGGCTACTACCATTGAAGGGTTGAGACATGAAGGTTAGAAAGTGCATCTTTTGCAAAACCACTCACTTTGGCCCCAGGTAGTATCAATCTTCTGACATAGCAGAGTAAGTTAGCCTCCCATTAGAGGTTTCAACCATATACACCAACCTTTCGCTAACAGTGATGCTCTGCACTTACTTGATGACACTTTCTTGGGACAGTATGGGAGCAATATGGACCTATAAGATTGCCTTCATGAGGCTCCTTCATCAATGACCTCATTACCTACCTGGAGCCCTTCGAACACCGCTTTAAGCTATTTTTCTAAATTGAAATTCACATTTCAACTACTCCACCACTGTTACATTCTTTCAATTCGCAACCAATTTTTTTTTGCTAAAATCGTCATCATCTGGATCAGCTGGAAAAGTGAGAAAAATGGCGGATCCCTGTTAACAGTGGCGGTGGTTTCATGACAGCCCCATCGTTTTTGACAGGCGGCTTCGTGACAGACGGAGAGGTGGGCCTGCATGCTCAAGAAGCCCGCTCGTCTGCTCACCAATTCATCCATCCATCCATCCACTCATCTGTCCATCGGATGTCAGATCCGCCAAGATTGTTGAAAATTACGTGGCACCATAATTCTTTCAAGACCCGCTGATTCAGCCATATTTATTCATGTTATTTATTCATGTATTTCAGACCGGAAGCTGGAAGTTCGACTGACGATTAACGAGAAGATATTTCTAATAACCTGAAGAAATATAAACACCTAGGACTAAATAATTACTCATTTTCTTATTGTTTCAAGAGTGATAATGTATGTTGATAGTTGATAGCTTGATAGTTGTGGCTTCATTGTTCGTTTACCAGCGAATTCTCATTTCAGTCAGTTGATCAACTTACAAATATTTGAAAATCTATAAAACCCCCTTATCCCTCACTAATATTTGAGTTTTATGAAGCCTTCTCAACCAAAAGGAAAACATCTTTTCAAAAAAGATGATGAATCCACCTACCTATTCGGAGGCCCCGCAACTACTGCGCTGAGTTGGATTTTTTCAAGCTTACTACCTATCAGTCAGCAAGGAAAGAAAAGCGAAACTCAAAGATGGTGCGCGTGAGCTTGAATGGCTGGGTTTTATCTCCCCGACGTATCGGTTGCCGCCGTCAGTCAAGGGAGTGAGCAGGCGAGCGAGAGGAAGCCATGTGCCTGACTGTCTGCTGGTGTTTCTCCCTCCACAACGGCCGTCAATCACGGAGACCAGTCTGCGACAGATGCTTCAACACTCCTCCACCAGCACGCAAGGCTAGAAGGGGACGGCATAAACAAGTGAATAGACAAAAGACCTGTTGCATTAGCAGGAAATTCACACGTTCGATTCTGATAGGTGATGAAGTGTTTTTGAGATCTTTACCTCAATAATCAACCCGGGAAGTGACTGAGGAAAGATAAGAATGGAGTGCCGTCTATAAATTTCGGTAGTATTCCAGATTCGTCGAAGGTGTACAGGTGTAATATATATATATATATTACACAAATGACCCCAATGTTCGAACTTCGCATAGCGTCCTGCTCATTAACTTACCCACTAGGTGCGCTCAAATCGCCAGTACTATAAAAGGCCTGTCAGTCGGGGACACTTCAAGCAACTTACGAGAACACACTTTTTCCATGGGAAGTTCCAAATCAACTTGTTCCAGCTTTTAGTCGTCGCTAATGTCTTGCCTTGAATAACTGTTCACAATAGATCAATCTATTTGTTAATTGAATTTCTTTTAAATTTCTTGCTTTTCGCTGCTACCAACCACTTCAATTTTTGATGAGATTGGCAAATTCTTCGGAAACATCCAATAACCTAAACTAATGTTTGTAGGCAGTGAATCGTAAAAGACATGCAATTTTTACTCTGCTGTTAAATTTACGGTCGTGGCTTTAATCAGCTAAATAATAATAGTAATAATAATAATAACAACAAAAGTGAACTTCTCTTAGTAAATGAGAAAAGTAAGTTCTTTGTGAAAACTAGAGTCATTCTGAAAATTTTAGCTCCTCTAAAGCAAAAAACGTAACCACAGTTTTGTGTATTGAAATTTGAGGTAAAATTGATATCTAAGATTTCCAGTAATTCATTTGCATTATTTCTCCATAGGTGCAGCTAATTCATTAAAAGAGTTTAATGTTCTTTTTTTAAATCCCAAGGCTCAAGTCTTCTAAAATAGCACTGGTTTTCATCGATTGCATTTATCCCAATTATGAGATTTGACTGCTCACTTGGTACTTCTATTTGTTTACAGTCACAGAAGTGCTCACATTGATTGCCTTGAAACATCAGAACCAGCTTTTCAGTCCACAAACAATATTCGTGATTTTAAAGGGGTGGGGTGTGAAACTGCTCCCCAGAAATCATCAGTGGGTATTAGCCATTTCCTATCTTGCATTTCACTCAGCACTCAAGCAATCTCGATGACTAACGGCGCTAATCTTCTGGCACAAAGGGTCCAGGTTTTGCCAAAAAACCACCCAAAACGTGTACGCGAGTGCGCGTGTGTGAAAATTTGCCCTCTGGTCAAGTGGGATTGAGACTGCCATGAAGGCGGCACGTCAATGTCACGCAGGCCGGGCAGGAGGAGGGTGGAAGGAGAAGGAGGAAGAGGGAAAAGAAGGGTGGTGTGGTGGTGTTGACCTCAAAAGAGGATCACTCGATGACGCATCTGCACCACCGACAGCAAGTCGGAAACTTCACCGCTAAAACGTGAATCTGTAAGGAATTGACCATAGTGGAACCACATGAAGCGAAGACTTTCACGTCCTCGGTAGCCTGTAAGGATAAGCCAAGGTTTAGAAAAACGGGTGGAATTTAATTTAATTAATGTGTGTTGTTATAAGCCTGAAGCTTTGAAACGGGTTTGCTTTTTTATTTCCTAATAATTAGACCTGTACACATCGTCAATTCCAAAGACAGCGTAGAGTAATCGAGGGTTCACTCAGAGAGTGGGCCCTGTGCCCACAGATCTGCACCACCACGAAGATGAACCACGAGAATACAACCAAACAACAAGGCTGCAGTCAAGGCAAACGTTTAGGAATGATCCCTCCAGTGTCTCGGTCTTTCTCCAATTTGAGTCTCTGGTTATTCAAATACGCTGAAATTGACTGAGTAGATGTACAAACTAGCAACAAAACTTCCGATATGTTAGCAGATTTCAAGAGCTGAACTATGAAAAACTTGGTAAGTTAAACATGTCTAGAATACTAGAGTCACTTGTTTGGTTTATATTTGTCCAGAAAATTTTTGAGGCCCCATATAGCTAATTTTGATTGTTATTTTCTGGGTGAATGACGCCTTTGCTTTACCATGTGACATACTCCTTAAAGGTACCCATATTACATTAGAGATATAGAGGAAAACTTATGGAAATGTTTGACCCAGTTTATAAAATATTTATTTAGTTTTACAAGTGCTTATGGAATGAGGGGTTTTTTGAAGTCATATTCAGATTGTTCTACTTACAACCCATACTTTTCTCAGGAAGATTAGTAGAAATAAAAGCAGCTGATAGAGAGGTTTATCGAAGAGCTTTAGTGATGCTATTTAAAATTAAGACACTGCTATTTATAATAACTTTTTATGAGTAAGAAACCTGGAATAATTTTTTATTGAATTTGTAAAAATAAGAAATTAACAGTGTCCTAATTACACACACACGGAAACAGAGAGTGCTCATCACTTTCCCCAATACGAGGAGCTTAAACCAATTATTTCTATTAGCTGATATCCGTAATTTCGCAGGATTTCTGAAGCGATATCAAGGTCTCGAAAATGGGAGAACGGAGGAAAGAAGAGGGACGACTCAGAGTTTTGAATGGACAAATTATTGTGTTCTTATTTGTAGCTGGGTTCTATCATGACGGAGAAAAGAACAGAGGGGTGAATTACTGATGAAAAAGCTAGTCCACACAAGAAAGCAGGTGTTGATAATATCTCGACAGCCAAAAGGCAGATCTGAATTCACTACTAAATTCAGAAATCACCAAACTCTAATTCCAGCATAGATAAAGTTATAAACTAGTACTAAGTGTTAAATTTGGATGGAAATCTTTAGTGCGAATTTAATTTTGGGCTAAATGCGAAATTCAGTGAAATTACATTTGGAAGGCGTCCTTAAATTCTTCATAGACACTAAAAATAATATTAAGCTTTCAAATAGTCAACCTGCCCTTTCTACCTTAAAGAAATTAAAATTAATATATTTATGTGGTGGAAACGATCTCAATCCCAGAGACATGAGTCACGCAGATAAGAAAAAACGGATTTGAGTGGCAGACACAAGTTCCCATATGCGTTCGATCTACTAAGAACTGTTCTTGTACTGCTCTATTCCATATGAACAGCTAAATAGGCAATAAGGGTGGGAAGAAGCTGCTAAACAAGCCTAGCTTTTATTTCGTAATACATTATTTCCGGTTATGCTGAAGATTTGAAACCTAATCTGAAGGATGATGTCATTGAATGAGAATAAGAGACAGGTCTATCGGTACCTTCACCTGCATTCCACGACCAGGAATGCGCCCTGTCATCTTGCTGCGGCATGATCAAAAGACACGAGGCTGCGCATCTCTCTTCCTCCTCCTCCTCCTCCTCCTCCTCCTCCTCCTTCTAAGTAGTTTTTCCCTTAACTGCGATAAGAAATAGCATAGTTAATGAGTGAAGTAATCTCGTCTTCGTGGAAATTAGACTCCGATAAAGGCTGAATAAAGAAGGAGGAGATTCGGTTGGGTCTAATTATTAAAATACCTCGATACCTCCGACAAAACAGCAGTTACTTCCCAGACTTTGTGGTGTCTTCGGCATTGAAATGGGTTGGAGTTTTTTAATTTAATCAATTGTTGAATCAAAAAACCTTGTTGAAATAATGTTTGGAGATAGTATATTAGTTAGAAGGCGAAACAGACATATGCATGTTGATAGGGCTAGTGATCTAACAGGTCTACATAACGGGATTTCCATCTCATCGACTCACAGTTTTCAGCTTTTGGCAACTGAGTGCAAAACCACAGCCTGACACTCATCTTATTCCCTGTCTTGTCAAGTTTCCATCCAGAGGAACCCTTTCTAGGGAATAACCGTCTCCATTCCTGATAAAGTTTGCAAATTTGTAGTTTTGACTTTGTTAGGGATGGTAAAGATAAATAATCAAATGTCGAACAGTTAGTAATACATTTAAAGAGGAAAAATACCAGAATTATGCTTGTTAACGTCCAAGTAGCCAAGTGGGCATTAATTCGATCATGGCTTGATGTAAGACTACAAAAATTGTTCCCAATATATTAGGCTATCCCTTGAGTTCTGTTTGAATTTTGCCTATTTTAAACTGACCGAAATTCAATGAGTACTAGCAATGTTTAATGGAGCTGAACAGTGTTGTCCATTTTTACATGCTATTTAACTGACCAAATTTTGTTTTACAGAACAATAAGATTGAAATTTGCTTGATCAAAATCTGCTGTCATGGAAATAACCCAAAATCGCTTGGTTTATGAGCTCTAGGAAAATAAACAGTAGTAGACGAAGAGCCCAGAAACATTCACTTAGTTCACAAAGTGAAATGTGTGAATGAAAGAGGTGGGTTTGTGAAATTTAGAAGTGGGGATTTTATCCTCAACGAAGATGGAGAGATTGAGCCTGACGTCCAGTTGACTTTGATGATAAGCAGCTTCTTGAAGAAGTGGCCCTTGAAGGAACAACTCCTGCTTTATCAGCTGAGTTGAAATTGGTGATTAAGCTTAGCTTATACCACATAACTGTTCATCGTTATCTCTACAAACTTGGAGAAGTTGCAAAACCTGAAAAATGGGGTTGTGTGTCTGGAAACGACCATCAAAAATCTCGAGTTGACATCTTACCTTTTCTCCATTCTCGCAGCCAACTTGTTCCACCCTCTTTGGTGGATATACCTGTGACTCGCGATTGGTGAAAAAGGGGTCTTGTGTCGAAGTGTCAAGCGTCGTCGAAAGTAGCTTCGTAAGCGGGGGAAAGTCCCCCGGCCAAAAAGCGATCATTGTGGGAATACTGTTCTTCGTCTGCCAATCTGGTGGGATCGCTAAGGAATGACCCACGTTCAAGTGTCACCACTTAATACAGCAACAATGACTGCTCAAATCTACCGCCGTCGACAATTAGGGTGTGTGAACTAAGTTTTGAGGAGGAAAAAAAGACCTGTTTACGTCACTTAAGATGGAAGAACTTTGCTCCCTCAGACTATCATTTGTTTTGCAGCTCAAAAAATCATTTGGAAGGAGGAGCTTTTGAAGCGTCACAGTAAGAGGTGGAAGGTAACATTTGTGAGTTCTTCGAATGCAAACCAAAAGGATTTACAATAATAAAGGTATTGATGAGCTTGTTAATAGATAGAGTGAAGCCATCGATAACAGGGGAAAGTACATTCATGACCGGAACTTGAATTAAATGCAGCATTTGATCACTTGATCTATTTATTTAATTATTTATTTGAAAATCGGACAGAACATATGGATGACTCGATAAGTAGTATATTACACCAGCGAAACACGCAGCACGAGAGGAGTGGTGGTGGTAGTGGTGGAGTAGGGGTAAGACGGGGGAAGGGGAGGCAGAGGACGAGTCTTTGAAGATGCCGCCATCAGACGGTCACGACGCAAGGATAAATTCCTCAGCGCGCGAGCGAGGGAGCGGCCTGGAATGCGCTTTGTGGCGCAGCCTTTGTTGTTGTTGTTGTTGCTCCACGACCTCCTCACTCCCCCGGGTCTTCAAATCACTTTTAAACAGGTATTTAGCCAGACTAATGCGGATTTTGGTGGATTCAGAAATATCAACCCTCCATCAGATCCTGATAGGAGTAAACGCAGATGAATTTAAGCTATCTAGGATCTGCCTTTGATTAGAGAATTCAAGCAGTGAATGAAGCTTTTTTGTGTATTGAGCTAATACTTCATGAAGAGATCTGCAAAATACTGTCTTCGTAGCTACTCATGCTGTTTTCTAGTAATATAACCGATTTTTACGTAGATCCAACTGCTTCAGATTGCTGCTATTGTTACAGATTTCTGCTGGAAAATAGGATAATTGGATTCCGGTAAGTAATGAAAATCGAAGAGCTCCATTTCTTTTATTTTCCTGCTTAGAGGTTATTTAAAAAAAAATTAACCTTAGTTACTAAGTAGGACATCTATTTAAGTATTTTAGAACATCGATAAATCAAATTTTGCACATATATTAGTAAAGCTACTTGCAGATCTTCAAAAAATAGTTCCCAAGAGATATTGGAATAGGGTTGCTTTAGAGTACTACCCCGGGAATATTTACAATAATCACATTGAGTAACAAGAGTTACTAGAAATGAATTAATTTCATTTCGATTAGTACTAGAGCCAACACCTCTTCGAAATCGGAATAACTTCCGATCTTGTACCTTCCTTCTAAAGCGTAAAATCAGTCTCGGTTAAAAAGCTGGAGGATACCCACATCAGCACGAGGCTTGGTCAGTAGACAGAAGCACTATGGGCACTGACAATGTTCTTCATCGCTTGAATTTCTCCAGCCAACAATGTTTAGCCCCATCAGGCAGCATATTTAGGCTTTGGTTGATTTCGCCAACATGTTAAAGGTGGTTGCACTTAATACGCCCTCTTTAAAATAAGAAAACGTTTGTTGTCCTTCGCATAGGTGATGTTAATAATAGCGTCAATGTCTAGTGAATTACGGCAATCAACAGTGTAAAGAAATCCGGCTGCATGAACCGGAGGACTGCAAAGCAGACGAGGAGGTGGCTGTGGACAGAAGAGGAAAGCAGCTTAGCTGCAGGTGATGTGTTTGCAAGGAAACTTTCCCCTTGGAAATCTGCAGAAAGTGTTGGAGGAGCTTTATCATGAAGCTGGATTTGATTTATGACTACACATACGAGTATTGCATAAGTGGAGTTCGAATCAAAACCTCAGAGAAAAGTCAAGCAATTTTGTCATCCATTTTTTGTTACCACTCCACCAGCCTCAACAGCTGTTATGTATATTTCGACGACTTCGTCAAGGAAGACACTAATCGCCACCATGCTGCCAATGCTACTAAAGCCCACTTAATCAAGAAATTTGAGCTGGCCCTTCCCCTTCTGGGTTGTACGTAAGTGAAGCTGCAATAGCAGGGGCGTCTTTTTTGCAGAGTCTTTGGCAGTAGTCTAATTTAATTTTCTGTCTAATTTCCCTCAAATATAATATATATATATATATATGAAGTTTTGGTTATTTCTTCTTCGAATTCCTGCTAAGACTGTCAAGTTTCCTCCGAGCTCCCTGTATCATGCGGTTCTAGCCACGGACCCAGTGGCAGCCAAAGGCGCCCCCAACTGGGCCGTTTCGGGGAATATTCCCACCATCTGAGTGCACCACCCAGGGCGAAAAACTCCACCGCAGCCGCGTCTGTTCACCGGAGCGAGGCAGAGCTGACAGCCAAAGGGCCTTCGGCTGCCTCGGCGCCGCTGAGTGCTCATTAGAGGCGAAAGCGGAGGTGGTCTGAATGACGGTGTTTCTCCATTTCCCGGTCACTTCGCAGCAGCGGAAACGCTCGCCTGTCTACATGTCTGTCTACCTGTCAGGGAGCCGATAAATATCACCACCCACCTCCCAATGGGAAGTCTCCGAAGAAATGAAAACCCCATTCTTTTCTTCTTCTTCTTCTTCTTCTTCTTGATTCATTCTCCTTATTTATCAATTCCATATTACATCCAGTGCTTTAATTGAATTTCAAATCTGTAGAGCAGAAATTACTGTTGATAATCCTGATTAGAGAAGTACTTACTGTTCTTGTTATATTGTAATGTGTTAAGCGAGCAGTTGGTGTAAGCTTGTTATTCAAATTGAAATCAATTACAAACTAGTTCGTAGGCTTTAATGGAAACCAGAAGGCTCAAACATCTCAGAGAGTGAGCATAAACTGCTTTTCATGAAATCCTTGTTCGCTTATAAATTCAAACAGCAATTATTTCACTGGTTATTACTAACTTTTATAACCCGGAGTTTTTGCAAATTCCTCAAGGGAAAAACGTCGTTCTTAACTTCAAGCTTCCACATGCATCCATGGAGAATCAATTCATTTTAAATTAGCTTTCGACACAAACTACTGTAGCATCGACGAATAGGGTTGGATAGTCCTTTGAGATCGTTCAGGTAAATCAGTTCCATTCCGCTTTCAAATGTTAGGTTCCAAGCGTTAGCCACTTCTACCTCTATGTTCTTACCTTGCGTGGATAGGGATTTCCAATTCCCCTAACTGAAAATACGTCTTGTACTTGCCACAGCCTAGAGTGGAAAATAAGACCTAACATGTAAGGTATATTAGCCTAGTTCACCTTGTACATGACCTGGGTTTAAAGGAGATTTATTTGGACTGTCGCACAGTACACTAAACGGCTAATAGGGCGTGCACTTTACTTGAAAGGGATTTCAAAACACAGCCTCTGTACGAGTTGATGCTTGTAGAAGTTTAATGCCTTACATAAGCTTCCTTTAAAAGATCAGTTATAAACCGGGCTGCCCAAGATTAGTTGTAATCAATAACAAGAAATAAGATGGCAGACAATTTACAAGATGTATGGTTAGAAAACAAACAAAAGGCCGGAAGCCCCATTTCTAGACATGATTTATTGCGGGATTATGTTTAATCGTTTAATTGCATGAACATGTAAAATTACAATAATAAAATTATCTTTGCTAATCGCTATTAAAAGTCCAAATGACTTGTGGTTCAAGTGTGAATATTACACATCAGAACCAGTAAAATCATAGTCAAACAGTAACTCAAGTGCATGGGAGACAATTTGAGAGTTACTTTAACCCTAAAATCAGATTTTAAAGACAAGGATATTCAAATTAGACACTAATCTACTTGCTATCAAGTGGGTGATGCTATCGCAGCAGGATGTGAGTACAAGAGTTCAGATGTTTGCCAGTTGCAGCCTTCATGTAGTTTAAAACCAGCTTCCTGGTAGGGTCCTAATGTGGTTGTTTGACAGACTGCTTAAAGCCTGACGAATTCAGTACGTGAGCATACCTACGCGGTATGTACCAAGCTATAACGATTAAGAGGGATGCCTTGGTCCGAGCAATGGAATGAGAATTCAGAATTTTCCTTACTGCCGCAGTCAGCCTTAACAAAGCCCCAAACGGCCAGCACGCAACCGCCCCACCTCCTCAAACCTCTACAACTTGACTTTGAGTGTCTAAAGAAAGCCCCCATAGCACATGGAATATCTGGTTTCACCGCGATTCCATACATTTCCCGGTGTTCATTGTCTCGACTAGTACCCCACTTAAGTCACTCGTTGGCTTTTTCGTTCATTTTCTAGGCCTCTCTGAAGTTCTCTCCACCGAAATTATTGAACCAACACTCCAAAATAACTCAACAAAGCAGAGGATACGTCAGAACATGCGACCAAATGGTAGGAGAATACGCGGAGGATGTCGACAGTGACGATAACAAGGCGGGAGGGTTACAATACTGACTGCAGTGAAGAAGGGGAGATAAAGACACGGCAGGCAAGTTCTGTGATGGGGAGGCGGGTGGTATTAAGATATCAGTTGTGGCTGTTTAACTAGAAGCAGTCGCGTTGGCTGACAGAGACATTTGGCTGGTTGGTTGTGGCGCCTGCTCAGAAGCTGGGAGATTCTCCTGCTGCTGTAGTTGCTCCCCAGTAGTCGACTTAGGTGATGGCGCCGAATCAGCAGCAGTAGCGGTAGTGGAAAGAGGAGGAGCAGAAGGATCGGTGGTCCCATTTGCAGGCGACTGGGCCGCTGCTGCACCGGGAGTGGGGGCCTGCTGAGGCGGCTGAGCCTGTTGCTGCTGTTGCGAGGGAATAGGCGGCAGAGGAGCGGCGGCGGGGCCAGGGGGAGCGCCGATTGGTGGAGCTGCCGCCCCCGCCGATGGCTCAGGCAGTCCTGATCCCCCTCCTCCGGGCATAGCGACCGCCGCGGGCCCGCCGGCGGGACCGTCATAGCGGGCCGGGAGGAACTCGCCGGGCCCCCCGGGTGGCGGTGGTGCTGCTGCTGCAGGGGGCATGCCGAAGGACGGTGGACCGGGTGGAGGCGGCCCCTGCTGCATCATGGAACCCTGGGGCGGGTAACCGTATGGAGCCATTGGACCGGGCTTCAGTAAAGAAAAACGCTACTTAATTTATTTCAGTAAAATACTTTATAGTTGCTGTTAATATCCACATGAGCATTTAATGTAATGCACGAAGAGAGATGTTAATGTAATACGATTAGTAATATTACGTCATGTCACTAGGATATCAGGCCACGAGAAACGGATGCTTAACGACTCGACGCGTCCTAGTAACAACATAAGCAACTACACATACTTTACACTCAATAGAAAAAGTAAAATAAATCATAGACAGAAATAATCAGCAAATTTTAATTATAATTATCTGGAGTTATAACTATATTATTTCAATAAAATCCACAGAGCGTTAATAAAGCATAGATGCAGATAAATAAATGAAGGAAATCTTGCACAATTTTACTCAAAGAAGTCAGGCATTAAAATGTGGAGTACAACCAAAATAAAAGGTACGATTTGTACGAAGGGAGCACAAGCGCGGACGTTATTCAATAACCAAGTTTTTTACGACTACTGAGCACTACACGCCACGCATGAACCTGATTAATTCAGCTTTAACCTTACTCGCGGAGGCAGATATACTTAGAACGCATTTTAAAGGGCGTCATCCATTTAAACGTTCCCTAAATGAATCAAAAAGCCTTGTCAATGAAGGCCCAGTTATCCTCGGAGCGACTCCAATTATTGAACGTTACTTGTAATACGATTCCTACATGATTGAGCATATACCTGCTTGAGTAATGGTAGGCTAGTTATTCTTGGCGCGGCACTGCCTATTTAATGTTTCCAATATAGCAAGAAGAAACGCACTCTGGTGTGTTGAGCTTGTTGCTGCTGCTGTATGTACAAGCGTTCATCCGCGCCCTGCTGCATGGGCTGAGGGTGGTGCTGTGGGGTCATCATGGAGGGAGGCGCGGGTGGGGGTCCCCCAGGGGGGGTGCAGTAGTTGGGTGGCATCGACCCCGGCGGGACGTGGAGCGGACCCCCGACACCGGGTCGGGGCGGGCCACCGCCGGCGCCGTAGGGGTGGTCCCGCGGGGGCGGAGGCTGGAGTCCCTGGGGAGGGGGTGCGGGCCCGCTGGGGCCAGGGCCGGCGCTCCCCGTTGTGGCCTGGTCTGCAATTGTTGCCAGGTAGATTAGATTTTTGTGGAGAATCTGGAGCTCCTGCATCTCCCCTATATTGGCATTGGCTCCGCCGGCCTTTTGGTGGTTTATGATGTTGTGGATCAAGTGTACATTGTCGTCGAGGATCTGTAGGGGCAATAAAAAGCATGAGACCATTAACACGCCTTTCAAGAAACACTGACATTATCCACCGCAATTCCAAGAAATTAATAACAATTGCTTGAGTGATACTAATGATAGTTCTGTGACAGTAATACTAAGGTGAACAAACTCCAGCATTTTGAAAGATTCGCATTTATCTAACGAAAAGAAGTGTACGAAGACTATCAGGTAAAACACGAATGAAGAGAATGCAATTCAAACCAAAATTAAGTACTGCTACAAAATACAAATAAGAGCATGGTTTTAAGATAAAGATTACGATTTGAGGCATTACAGAAACTATGTAACTCTGCTGCATTCTAGATGCAAAGTACAAAACGAGCAAATGAAACAGAAAATCAGTAAATATGCAGCAAATAATTGCAACATTAAGATGCAGTCAGCATAAATAAACCCAAAAAAATTATTATATACTGATTTGTAGTCGCTAACCTTCTGAATGGTATGTGTACTGATCATCGGCTCTCTTCGGGACGGAGTGGATGTAGGAGGATAATACATATCAATATCGAACTCTAAACATTTTAAAACAATATCAGTGAATAACTTATCAACAGAAGACACCTATACGTCTGCTTAAGTCTTTCCCAAAAAAGTCAGAACTACCCGAAACCTAAAACGTCCCCAATGTCTATGAAATGAGCACAAATATGAGTACCTATTAAAACCCCCAATAACATTCATCCAAAACAAATTTCTTTACTACTCGGTTAATTCCCAATTATTTTCTGTGATTATGGCTGATTTAATTCTTAAAAAAGAACTCCATTTATGCAGCATGTTACAGTAACTCACAACAGTAATGCCATGAGTGTCATTTGCTGTAGTATTCAGAAATAATTATGATGGTAATATTTTGTCTAACAATATAAATGAAGGATATCAAATTTATAGCCCGTAACAAACTTATCAACCTTTTGCGTAAAGTGGATTGAGCTCTGTATATGGGCTAAATTAATTACACAGAATTAATTTTAGTTATGAAGTGCCATTTTATTGCATCCCGCCACCCTAGAAGTTCCTAAAGGTACTACGTATGCTCTCCATGAAGACGGCCTGTTGTTGTACCTCTAGCTCCCACTGGAACTACTCATTCGGCCACCTTCCTACAGGATTAAATATCAGAAGTCAGGTTTATCATAATGGCGAATCAACTCTGATTTTGTGAACCAGCCACATTCTAGCCGAGTGAACTGTCATTGTGGAACAAGAAACCGAGCTGATTTATTCTAGTGGGGTATGATGGCTTGGCTGTCCATAAAAATAGGAACTCTCCTCTCCACCTTCCTATATAACGCAATTCAGCTACATAGAAGTATTTTGATACTCATAAGTGGGAATTTCAGTCTCACGGAATTGCAAGGTTCATCTTGTGTTTTGTCAACGGAACTTACCTAATCCGGTAGTTATTCAGAACCGAACACCACACTTTTTTCAACAAGATCTTATTAATCAACAAAATAGCATTTATCAAAATTACTTTCAAAAGGAAACAAAAATCAAGTGTGCTATTGCTCTTTATTTTCCCTCACATTGTGATCGTCGTTGTTATTTCTATCCCTGTGCGTTGTTCCAATGGGTTTGTACGACTCCGCATTAATTTCTTCCTCGCCGATCTCTTCGCTAGGCGAAGTTTGGAAAGACATCACGTCGCCTCCTCGCGGACTCATCACCCCCTTAGGTGATTCGACCCTTCGCCTGGAAAGTGGCATTGGCCTTCCCAAGGACTCAACCTCCCGTATCTGCCTAGCTCTCATCTTATTGCTCAACTGTAACAGTTTGGTGTTCTCATTCGCCAACCGCTCAATCTCCATTGTGGCACAATCTAGCTGATGCTCCAAAGCCGTCACATCCACTGTCTTAGTAGCCTGATTCCTCAACAACTTATTCTCCTCCTGCATCTTGGAGCAAGCCATTTGCAGGGAGAGTACCTGAGCTAGTAGGTCGCGAATCTGCGGGTCTCTGCAAGTCTCCTCGGATTTGTGCCGACCCCTAGGATGCACCATGGCACTTCCATTGGCCAGAGCCCTATTCAGATCTCCACGAAGTCGACGATTCTCCGCCTCAAGGGCTCTGACATTCTTCAGAGCCATTTGACGCTCAACTTCAACCGCATCCAGGGCCTCCGCATTCTGAGTGGCTGCCTTTTCCGCTGCTCCGAGTGCTGCCAATAATCTATGATGCTCACCCTCTGCCTCCTCGCGCGTCTCCGATAGCGTGTGGTTCAGTGCAAACACCTCGATTTTCAAGTTCTTTTCAGAATCCCTAAAAATGTCATTGCCACAAAGGGAGACATACTTTAGCTGCTCAATCTCCTTCATCAAGTCGGCCTTCTCCGCCTCCCATCGTGAACTCATTCTCGTGTACTTCAGCTCACCCGCCGCCTGAGACTTCTCCAACTTCAGACAAGCATCCTTTGCCTCAGTCAGCTTTTCCTCTGCTAAAATCAGGGCTTGGTTCTTTGCTGCAACCTCGGACTCGCATTTCGCGAGGGCTTCATTCGCCGCAGTGAGCTCGGCGGCTGCCCGCTGCGCTTCGAGTCGCGCACGTGCCGCTGCCTCCTCCGCCGCATCCGCGCGCACCTCCGCCACCAATCGGGCCCGCTCCGCATCCGCCACTGCCTCTGACGCACGTCGCCCCGCCTCCGCCACAGCGGAGTCCAGCTCCGCCGCCGCGTGTCCGCGCTCCGCCTCGAGGTCGGCCTGCAGCCGCGTGAGCTCCGCTTGGAGGCGCCGCCGCTCAGCCGCCTCCGACTCGGTCACCTTTGCCAGCGCAGCAGCTGAGCTCCGACGCACTTCCGCCTCCGCTGCGATCGATCGACGCACCTCCGCCTCGTAGCGCGCACGCCAGTCCACTGACTCCTGCTGGGATTTGACCAGGTCTTCCTTGGTTGCGGCGAGGGATAAACGGGTTTCGCTGATCTCTGTCTCACGCTTGGTCAGTGTCTGAATAAAGGCGTGTGTATTTATTCATAAATGTGGAAATATTAGAGAGAAAAAATTCTTCAAAAGAAGCACACGGTTTGGAGCTTCACTAGAGTGCTTTCGTAATTGTTGAGCTCGGTGTCGCGCGATTTTAACAGGTCATAGTTGTAGAGAAAGGAATTTTTGAGTTCCTCCAGCTGCACCCTCTGTTCGGATATCTTCTCTTCTTTCTCGACAATTTTCCGCTGGAGATTCTCCACCTCTTGGGCCAGTTGGTGCTTCCATTCCTCCTCTTGTTTGAAGACTGCGATAAGATTCACACGGGCCGTTTAGGTGTGCGCGCTCGTAACTTATCGTATTACCCCTAGCAAAAAAATGGTCTTAATATCCCGAGTTTTTCTTAGTCACATATCTACCGAAGGTTGAGTGTTGTGACTTCCCTATGCTTCTCAACGAAACCAGTACTATGTACCAGCACACACGTAAATCGTTGCATCACTAGTAATAAACCTCAAATTTAGATGAACCGTAATATCTCTTCATTCATGAAATTGCAGTTGCTAGTTAGGAAGGAGGATAGAGGGGGTGGGCAATGAGTCCGGCGTTAATCTCACCAGTGAAATGACGCTATGGTATGCACAACTGACATACATGACAATCATGTTTTTTATATTTGACTTTAGTCTCTTTGTAATGTTAGCAGCGTACGAGTTCATAATACTAATTCATCAATATTCGTTAGGTCGGCTGAAACCGCTAACGACTTCATTAGATTACCGCACTATGGGCAAAATTAAAAAAAAAATTAAATTCACGACAACCAAATATAATAGTTCGATTTGAATTAATCCCAAAAGAGCCTTACTGTGATGAATATTTTTAAGCTCACCAAATGAGCTATTCTTGGATGATTTAGACATAATTTCTTTTACAGTTCTCGATAATTTATACAACTTCAGGCTGAATTTATAAAAAAACAAAGTACTGAAGGGAAAATAAACTGGTGCGAATCTTCAGCAACAAATACTGATAACCGTGTAAAGACTATAACCTACCTAAATATATTGCGATAAACAACAGTTAATTCAATTGTTCATGGTTTGAAGCAAGGTAAAGATAAGAAAAATCGTAATAAGAAACAATTTTCCCATCTTAAAAATCTGATAAAGTGTCAAAATTTTCTAAACCTTTATAGTTCCACAATCATACAAACCAAAAGTTAGAATTAAAGTATCCTCAAAAGGAGAAACTGAATATTCAGCAAATTTCTTCTATTTCTATATTTTCAATTTTCTTCCTTGGATTTTTGCTGTCGGAAACTCTATGATGTGTATATTTAGGACTGTAACGGTTCAAGATATCGTAAGTCATTATTTAATGAGCAGTTGAATGTTCGATTTATACTGCAATCTTCACAAGGTTGGGGATAGTTTGGCAAATAAGAATTTATATCACTTATAGATCTCAAAGATAAATTTGTTTATTGTATCGGTACTTCAAAATTAAAGACAGAAGTCTTGCTGATCACAATTCCAAGAATCCGATTAAAAATAACAGCGTCATTCAGCTTAACAAACGTTCTCAACTCTCAATAACCTTTAACGTGTTTTGGAATGAGAAATTCTACCCTAGATTTTAACTCTAAGTTAATTAGGCTAATAGCAGCCTCATATTACACACTTGATTTTATGAGTACCTGTATTTTTAAATTCACGAGGTAATGTTTAACATAACTATTTGTTATAAATCTTGCGTAACTTGAATTTTGCCGGAAATTTCTTATATTCTCAGTCATCCCTAAGAATAAATAGATATTTGCAAATTAAATTTTCATTTTCGGATAAATGCCACTATTTTATTATTTAGCCCTATAATTGTGAAGGTTATAGTCCTCATTTCAAGGGATTGAAGTAAACTTATTTTCTTAGATTGGCATTTCCTTTCATTTGCTTTTAAAATTAAGTTTTGTAATTAATCCGCTTGAATGCATTATTTCTGGGTTTTATTTGTTTTGTGACTATTTATATACGTGTTTATTTTGTATACGATATTTTCAGATGTGCTGGTGTAATTCTATTGGCTTGGCGGTTTCGACCAATAGTATATTACCATTTGGTTTGGGCGGTGATTTTGCATACCTTCGTTGGACGTTGTCGAGATGTTACTTACGTCATTTATAACTGTTTTGTTAATTTCTGCTGTACGTTGTGAAATATTCTTCGAGGATAGATTTACTACTGGTAGTATCGATAAGTGGGAGAAATCATTATACGAGAAAGACAAGCTTGGTATCTGCGAATATGCAACCCCTAAAGACATACATGACGAGAAGGAGGATGGTGGCATCAAAACCACACAAGATGCCAAATTCTATCGCTATTCTGCTCCCCTTGACAAGACGCTGAACACCGAAGATAAGACAATGTGTGTCCAGTTCACTGTGAAACATGAGCAGGATATCGATTGTGGCGGTGGCTACGTCAAACTAATTGGCGAATCCTTCAAGCCAAGTGAATTCCACGGCGAAACGCCCTATGAAATCATGTTCGGTATATTGCATTTTTTAACTCTTATTCTGGTGTCTAGGTCCCGATATTTGCGGTTATGAGAAGAAGATGGTTCATGTTATCTTCTCGTATAAGGGCCAGAATTATCTTGTAAAGAAAACTATTCCCTGTAAATCAGACACCCTAACCCACTTGTATACTCTCGTTGTTCGTTCTGACAATACCTTCGAAGTTCTTGTCGATGACATCAGTGTTGAGAAGGGCTCTCTCGTTGACGACTTCGACATGATTCCACCAAAGAAGATTGATGTGAGTTTTTCATTCCTGGTTAATTTTCAAATATTTTTTAGGATCCTAGTGCCAAGAAGCCCGAGGATTGGGTGGATGAAGCTGAAATCCCGGATCCAGATGACAAGAAGCCTGACGACTGGGATCAACCCAAGACGATTGTGGATAAGGATGCTAAGCAGCCAGAAGACTGGAACGAGGAAACCGATGGTGAATGGTCACCGCCAATGATTGACAATCCCGAATACAAGGGAGAGTGGCATCCCAAGATGATTCCTAACCCTGCCTTCAAGGGTGAATGGAAGCCACCACAGATCGATAATCCAGATTACTTCGAGGACAACAGGCTCTATTCTCGCAAAATCGCGCACATCGGTTTGGACCTTTGGCAAGTGAAATCCGGCACCATCTTTGACAACTTCATCATTTCTGACGATCCCGAAGAATGCAAGGCTCATGCTCAGTACTGGCGCAGCCGATTCGAATTCGAAGAGAAAAAGAAGGAGGAGGCTGAAGAAGCTTCCAAGGCAACTGTCGAAGAGCCCAAAACTGAAGAAGATGGCGACGAGGTGGATCTCAGTGACGCTGAGGCCCCTAAAGACGAGTTGTAATTGGGTGCAAATATTTGTTGTCTCTGTGCTCCCCTCCCTAAAGTACCCCATCATTATCCTGTTTTTTATGCGCGATTCGCATTTCATTTTGAGCGTACGTGCGTAGTTGCGAGTTTGCGATGGGTTCCCGGTAGCACATCTGTTGTTATTTAGTCAAAATGCTTCGTGATTGAGAAAAATAAAATTTTTTGTGTAATCGGTGTGCCTATTTCATCGTTTGCTTGCTTTATTGGTGGGAGTCCTCATGTCGATGTGAAGTTTTCCCTCTGTAATCGCTCAATATCCGTGAATGAGAACCTCCTGTGTAAGTTGAGCCACTTGTGTTGATTCGAATCATGGGAACAGCAATATCTGGATTGATTTTAGTACATTTCCATCATCTTAATGATATCTTCCCCCAAAAAAAAGCAGCACCAGCTAACTTGAGTTCGAGTTCCAGTAGCTGAACACAGACCGGGCTCTCGCGTCATAATTTTACTTTAGCGACCGCTAGATCTTCGTTAAGATTGAGACACGGGTAAAGGTATTTGAAACTTCCTAGTTTAAATCACATGGATATTCGAGCTGTAGGAAGTTCCTAACTTGTTTTTCCGCATTTCGACTATCATAACAACGCGGAACTGTTCCTTTCAACTTCGATTAGAACTAGGCTTTTGCATTTTTTTTTCACTTGGAGAAACTCCAATAGATGAATGCACGAATTCAGTTGCAAATGTGAAAGATGTACTATTTTGATCCACCAAGCTAGGTAAAATATGGCATTGATAATCTCTTCATGCTTAGATTTTAGGAGGCCCTTCCTTTGAACTGGCTGAAGCAAATCCAGATTTTAGTACTGGTAGTAAAACTGTTCGCCTGTTTTTTACCTTAAATTTAACCGCAAAGGTGTCTGTCCATGAAGGAAAATGACACAAACTTATAAAATACTTGCCATCAATAAAATATTTAAGGATTTGCAGGAACTCTTCTCAAATTACAGCTCACCGAACTTAATAGATTATGGAAGTATGGGTCTGGTATCCATGAATAAGAACAAAAGTATTTTAGCACCAAATCCATGCGAGTTATATAAATCATTGATAATTAGTGAAACCGCCTGTATTTCGCTATTGCTTTGTGGTGCTACGGCTCAGTCAATGTAGTCTGAAAGTGTCAGTACTCTGGCTACAACAAATATCACTTAACGTTAGTTACCATTTGAATTTGGGTTTACAGAGTTTTCGAAAACGTTTGTTTGAAATTAATAGATTTAAAGGAAATAACACTATAGTCGTGAAGGAGGTCTCCTCGCTGGCTTATATTAAATCCTCTGTTAGGCGCAACTTGAAATAAGGCTGGAGTAAGCTGTGAAGAATGGTCTTCTCGAAATCTACTTTTATTCTGTTGTCGGTCATCTGGGAAGCTTGTACAGAGCTGGCAGCACGGCAGCGATTAGCGCCTTTCCCGGCGACATCGCCCAACCAGTCATAAAAGGCCGTCGGCTGGAGTGACAACCACTTTGTGTGGAAGTTGACCTCTGCAACGCCTTTGGACCCAGCTGCCCTATATTCGCACCGTACTGTTCTCACCATATTCAGAGGAGCATTGCGCGGCGATCATAAAGTTATACGTTGTTCTCTTCTCATGATTCAGGGCCATGGATGATGAAAGTTTCAAACTGTTGAAGTATGAGCGGTGTGAGTGAATGCCTTCATCAAATCATAAAAAACGATCCTACAATATTCTGCTAAATTTTTACCAAACACGCGGTATGACTTTTTTGGCAGCATAGAAAAAGCTTATTTTCACCACGCATTTTTTCACGTGATCCAGAAGATATCTTCGTTAAAGAACGGTTTATTGAAGCTGTGGTTACCTAATTTTGGTGGAAATCGCGAGAACATAAAACCAATGAGTACAGAATAAGATAAAACTTGGAAGATCAAGTAGCCATGGAACAATCACTTCCTGAACGCGTTTTGACGTTAATTAATACGGAGGTAATAAGGCCAATTAATACCTCATATTCGGGAAAGTTGAAGCAAATATTGATAAACAGAGTGAGAAAACTGCATTGGAAAGGGCTTCACACATTGTGCTCCACGATTGCATATCCTCAGCAGTCATTATAAGAAATACATTAACTCTCTTAATGTCTAGGTACAGACTAAATGCCTCGAACGTCAAATGCACCTCACCGAATTAGCGTTAAAACAATCAAATTATTTGCAAAATCAATGGGAGAATAACGTTACTCGCTTCTAGATTTCAACTATGCATCCTTCCAGCACCTTCAAGGTAAATAGTTACCTTGCTGAAAATAGGAATAAGGGAGTAGTTAAGGTCGGAGAAATTTGATTTCTTAATCAATGAACGATTTACGAATTACCCCGACAGCGTGGAAATTGATGATTGGGATAAGCCGAAGATAAAAATTGATCCTGGCCCCAACGATGGCACCAATGGGGAAGTGACAGACTCCGACTACCAATAATCTTTATTTTAATGTCTATTCGGGCCGTAGAATGATTAAATATCCCGTTTTTGAATAGCGTTAGAAGTCGGAAGGATTCTCCCACTTCGATTACGAATTTGACCTCAGTCTTAGCTCGTGCATCACTAAGCACGTTGTTCTAAATCTAACTTGATATTTGGCAACTATATTTATTGTGTATTGCAGAATAATAATTCTGATAATAATAATTTTGATAATTCGAACCTTTTAGTGCAATCGAATATCATTAATGCGGGAATTTGTGATCAGAAAATATACTTAGTTGTATTAAAATATTTAAAATTAATCTATGAATTGGTAAATTAGTGATCAGAAGAACAGTTTGGATACATGTTGAACATTATTGTTATGTTGTGGGGGATTTTAGGGAAAAAATAAGGTGAACATGATGTGTCTGCTTGTGGAACCAATGGAAGGGCTGCACGTTACAGAATCTTGGGTCATGGTGGCACTGGAGTATTCTAATTGGTTTCTCAGACGTGGCAAGCTACCGATGGCCTAGAGATTTGCTACGACGCACAAGATGCAAAACGCATTTCTAAGGAGTGTGTGCCAAAGTTAGTCTAGAAAACGCAAGTTTTTACATTTGTTTCTAAAAGTGACATTCCTGGGTTTCGTACAGATGTTTAAAAAGTGCCTCAAATCGTCGATTAATGCGCAATTATAGTTATTTTGATTTCATATTGATAGTTACTGGATCGAAACCACCTAACAAGTAAAATATCTATGGGAATTTCCGACTATTGTGATTGATTTATGAGTTACAAATTTATTGAAAATTTCGGGCTAACCTTGCGCTTGGCAATGTTATACCTTTGCTAGTTTTTAACTGAACTAGTAGATTAATGGCCCGTGCGTTTGATAATATTGAGCTCAAGCTGGTGTTTATATTGCCGTCTTCATACCAACCAACTGAATTTGGGAAAATCCGAAGTACAAAATGAGATGGATGAAACAAACCAGATACTACTAAGTGGGATTTTATGTTGTCAAGACAGCAAAGTAAATTAAGGGCTTTGTTCGACTTCAATCGATCAAAAAGTAGTTAGTATGACGAGCCGTCCTATATTAAAGATTTAATTGATTAGTCACAGATTTTGAGTTGGGTTGTTCATGGACTACTCTCCTTGGGTGGGCTTCGTGTAGGCTCACCAGGTTGGTCGATCGATGGTTCATCAATCCAGTTTGGTTCAGGTGTTCTCGATAGGTCTTGAAAGAATTGTGATTTATGCTTATTTAACACAATCAGTGCTGCCATACTTAATTAGTGCCAAGAAGATACGTTCAAAAAGAGAACTTTTGTCCTGTCTTCATTAACCAAGCCGCTGAAATCGTTTTGAAAACAATCCTTTACTAGAAGTAGGACGATTCTGGATTCATTAAGGTATTCAGGTTACTTTTCTGACGTATTCCACACAAATTAAAGATGCTATGATAAAGTAATGGCCAAATATGTCTTTTATCAATGTTACAACAGTTGTTAATGGTAGAGCGTGCACTCGCACTGATGAGCACAACACCGTGACATTCTTTGAGTTACTAAGTCTGGCACTTATGGCTTTTAATGGGATGGTATTCGCTATCCCTAGTGTCGAAAAAGGGATCAATTAATGAAGGATGCGACGGTAGGCAACACTTGGGTGCTTGATGTTTTTGAGTTGCAGCAAAGAGGCGTCTTTTATAAAGACGGTCTCGGGAATGAAAAGAAGAAGAAGAATCATAGTAAGCTGTTGATTTGTGTCAGGGATTATAAGTACTCGAATAATATTCAATTTTATGGATGGAGTAAGTTGCTCTAATAATTTTTGAGGGACAAAACAATTTTAGAACCTGATAATTTTTCAATTTGTGTGGTGTTTGATTCTTTGCTTAACCGCAGACTAACAAGAAGTTTTCAGGGTGAAAAGGCTCAACAGAATGAAGCTGAATACTAATATAAGTGAAACAGTCATAACAAAGTGGTATTTATGGTAAAAAGTTGCACCTTTGTTCGCGTCTTACAAAGACCACAAAAAGACAAAATGCCCAGCTAAACCCAATGTTCCATGCAACTGATACACGTGTCCACAGCTAATCATGAAAGTAGGAACTGGAAACCTTTTGCATAGACCTGATTCCCTGCAATTGTTTATGCGTCTTGTAGTGCAGCAGTGGTCGTCGATACAATCGCATAAACAGCACATTTAACAGGTTAGAAAGCAATGACTAGGCTTCCAATGAATCATCTGAATGCAGGAAATCGCAAAATCCACTTACGACACCTTACGGAACCCATCGTTGCCCTCTCAGCAATCATAATGGTCCATGCCGCTGAGTCGTTGTGCATTGATCGATAAATTTATCACCGGCCCACTTAATCTGATTAGCACATTGGCAAGTTGAGTCAATGCCTTTTTCGGTGTTTTAGCACAAAGACCTGGAAAATATTTCCCAAAACCTCGAGGTTTTGACAGTAGTAATTGCGGCAATGAGTATTTCCAACCGAATTTCAGGCATTGATTTTCATACAGATGGAAATAAACATGTCCCAACATTTGAAACCTTTAGAGATAATTTAATGACCGATTGGAAGAACTGTCTCCTCCAAGCCACAAAAGAGTCGAACCAAAACCCGACCTACGAGAGAGGGCACAAAGTTATTTGACCGGAGTAGTCTGAGTAGAATTGGGTGTGTCCTTGCGGAGAGTTGACTAGTGTCCCCGTGTGGTCAGCATTATACATTATGAGGACAAAGAACTCAAAGAAAAATGCAGTTTAAACATGCTTAATTTGGAGGTTCGAAATTTGGCCAAATTCCAACCACACGTTCAACCCGCGTGATGATGATGGGGTGCCGGAGACGATGAGTCACCCTGTTTGGTATGACCTGGTTACAGCGTTAGATTGGCCCAATGTTTATGCTTTAAGGTGACGGACTGGTCACATTCAGGGAGTGCACTTGACCCCGTGAGTGTGCGTTATTCTGCGATGAGGATTTCGGCCTGAGGTCATGCTCCGACACTACCTTCCAGCACTCACCTCAAAGTCTTCTTTGAGGCTTCGAAAGTTACATTTGATGACTTTAACGAAGGCCACAAAAAGATTTCCACCAGCTGAAGGCTATTGATCATACTAGATGCACATTGAAATCTCATGGATTCTCTAAATACCCATGCTTAGATTCAAAGGCTCTTAACATTTCACAGTCATATTCTTTCCCTTGGAGAGTTAACTAGATCCAGCCTCAAGATATCCCTTTGTAACATCTTAAAAAACCCGATGACAATACAACGACGAATCAGATTAACATAAACGCAGTAGCGTATCATATGAAATGTTCCAATATAACTGGCATTGCCTTGATAAAAATAAAAATTTAATGATGTTTCTAGAGAACGGTGATGCTCAGGTTTCACACGATGCATAGCTAGCTCATTAACAAACCAAATTAGATAGTGAAAAATTAATCGAAATGCTACAAATAGTTTGACATAACCTCACGGTTTTAGTTTTTATTGTTAAAGCTGGTGATATATTAAAGTAAGAAACAATGATCGATTTTACAAAGTCTGTTCAGGATGTAATTTTGTTTGTTGAACATTCCACTATTTTAACTCGGTGATACACATGATCCCGATTCTCTAATTACCCTGAAGTGGAAATCAGAACGCCCAACTCGTCGACCATGGCATCTCCCCTGTCGCATGGTTACCTTCAGATTTTATAGTGTAAATCAATTAAATGATAGAGGAATGTTCAGCCCATTGACTAAAAACCTAACTCACACTGACATAAATTCCTTTGTTCAAAAATTATGAATTTGAATAGCAAGTAACCAGACACAGCTTTCTTCATAGTAATGCAAGATACAGTCCTAGACTAGAAAATTAATCACATAAATGATAAATCACTCTTACATATTCTATGAATGTATCATGTAACATCTAATAAGTATGGCAGTGATGAACTCAATCATTAGTTAGTTGAAAACGAAAGGGCTTAGAAGCCTGAATACAAATATCAAAAAAACGCAAATGACAAATAAATTTAGCAAATACATAATGTAGGATATTTCCGAGGAATTTTTGCATTAAATCATATTTAAATATTAATATACCAGTAGAGAGTAGTTAATTAAAAATAGTTAAACTATTTATAATCTTTGAAATTCGCCCCATGTTTAATGATAAGTAAAATCATTGCTTTAATAACCTCTTGTACACGGCGAGGTTTTTATTTGCTGTGGTGTTGTCTGGGTTTGTGAGATGTCAAAAGTTTTCGGTGTTGACGTTGATGACATAATTTCAGTTTTTACTGAAGAGTCAGCAGAAGAATTTCCCATTAAGCCAGTTGAGCCCCAAAACCTTAATACGATTGATGAAAACTTTGAGAAAAAGAAGCGAAGGTAAATTAACCTCCTTAGCCATTTCCACTTATTAGAGTCGAGGAAAGGTTGAAAGAATTCAAGAATGCTTCTGCAAATGAACCCTCGTCTTCGAATCCAGACGATAAAGTCGTTTCGTCGATTGAGTCCATTCTTGCAAAGTCTCCAAAAGTTAAAATCTACAAAATCCCTGCCCCTGAGTCTTGTACTCACTCTGTACGTTCGAAGTACGGGCTTTATATTAACGTGATTTCTAGGTTGCTTATCCACCAAACTTAGATTTTAAGCCCCTTATGCGCTATCCTCTTGACGCAATGGAGGTCCCCTTTAAACTCGATCCTTTTCAAGAGCAAGCACTTCAGTGCATTGAAAATAATGAATCGGTCATGGTGGCAGCCCATACTTCAGCTGGGAAAACACTAATTGCGGAGTAATTTTGCGTTTCAACTCTCCCTCGTGGATTTTTGCACATTTCATAAAAATGCGTTCTTTCTCTAGGTATGCAATTGCGAAAGCACTAAAACAAAAGCAGCGCGTAATCTACACAACGCCTATTAAGGCTCTTAGCAACCAGAAATTCCGCGAGTTCCTGAAGTATGAAGATGTAGGTCTGATGACTGGCGATGCTACAATCCATCCAAACGCCACCGTTCTCATAATGACCACGGAAATTCTACAATCTATGCTATATCGGTAAGTGGAATTTTTCATTTTTATTTAAGTAGTTAGTTATCCTTATATTATATGTACATAAGTTGAGATGTTTTCTCCTTGCTATATAAGTTCTCAGTGTTGAACACAACGGTGTAAGTCTTAACTGTCAGGTAATTGAAAATATAACTATTCATCACATTAGTTTGCATTAATGGTAAATCAAATTCAGAACATGTTTTAAATAAGAAAGAAATCATAGTCTAGCTTTTAGTTTATTAATGAAGAATGAATAAATGTTATCGTAGTAATTAGCCAATATGCGAATATCGTTTACACGATTCTTCATTAAAGCCATTGCAAGTACATGAACCCAGATTTTACACACCATCTCAATGCGATTGTGATTTCGCCACTTGTCGTCGTATTGCGAAAGACAGTCCATGAACTCATCTTTACAATTTTTCAAACTTCGGGCTTCTCTTATGTTATGTCAAAACTTCAGGGCTTATTCCGGTACTTGTATCAAATTGCGGTTTGATTTCCAACTAGTCTTCATCGCTATCGTTTAGCTACTTGTGTGGTAGGTATTTCACTTAGACATGGAAATCCATTCGTCATTCATTAGACAACTTCCTAGTTTACGTACAGTTCTCGCCTTACGTACTTTGAATAGAATACGAAATTATGGGAAGTCCTACGTACTTGCCAATCTCGTGAGAGGCCGTTTCTTTTGCATAATGACGTCCCTCTTCTATTACGCTAACAAATGATTTTGGTTTGTTTTTAATGGATTGGGGCAATGGGGGTAGTTGAGCTCCAATCCCTTGGGTAATCCTCACACGTCATGCAATTTCGTTGGGGTGCAGGGGCTCGGCACTCATCCGAGAGGTGGCCTGGGTGGTGTTCGACGAGATCCACTACATGCGGGACCCGGAGCGGGGCGTGGTGTGGGAGGAGTCGCTGGTGCTGCTGGCGGATCGCGTGCGCCTTGTCTTCCTCTCCGCCACCACGCCGAACGCGCGCCAGTTTGCCGAGTGGATCGCCACCCTTCACTCCCAGCCCTGCCACGTCGTCGCCACCGAGACTCGCCCCGTCCCCCTCTGCCACTTCGTCTACCCCCTCGGCGGCAGCGGACTCACTCTCGTCCTCGACAAAGACGTAAGCCCTCTCAAACGCACTTAGCTTCTGGTAAAGACTAATGGTGCTAAGAGGTTGAAGAAAAAATTAATTAGTGTTGTCTTACTTAACCTCTGTTGATTTCACAGGGTAAGTTCGAAGAGGAGCGTTTCCGAAAGGCGATGAATGACTTTCCAAAAATGCAAGAAATCGGACCTTCGACTTCGAAGCGCTCGCGTCAGACCACCGGGGGTGAAAGTGGGTTACCGTCGCTATCTATTTTATACAAAACTTGCTCGTTCTCATGCATTTTTGGATAGTGGTCCTTAGGAGTTTGTTAATTAGCTTTTTCGCCTGAAAGCTTCCGCTTTGAGTTATCTTAGAATCTCGTTACTTATTCTTTAGTCACTCGTCTAAGGCTTTGAGTACCCAGTGTCACGTTGTCTGATTTAATTTCCATTGCTCCTAGCCTAGATATCGAGTTGGTTCTACACACAGCTTTTGCGTGTGCAAGATTTTGGTATTATACTCCGTGTATTTCCCCCATTGATCTCCTTGTAGAGCCAAAATACCCAAAAGTATTGGTAACGGATTTATCACTCCTATTTACTATGGAAACTTGCTGAAAGTGTGTGGTTATGTGAAATTACAATGTGGCTAGTGATTTGGGTGAATCTTTTGCATAGCAAGTAAATTACGGTAGAATGTGTAGGCGTTGGCGAATTCCCTGCCAGGCATCCTACCTGGGTTTAGGCTCTAATCGCCACATATTGCGCGCATATGGTAGGCTTGTTTAAACAATCACTTGCTACTTCAACTGCATTTCTTTCGTTTCGCCAGGTGTGGAAACTGGCGTGGTAAAGATGGTGCGTCTGGTGAAGCAGTACCAACTGGAACCCGTTATTGTGTTCAGCTTCAGCAAGAAGGAATGCGAAATCTACGCCCTCAAAATGGTCGATTTTGACTTCTTAAATGGTGGGTCTTCGTTTCCCTCTGCAATCAAAAGCACTTTTCCCTTTTTTACATCTCATACACACGTAGAATCTTGACTTAGGTGCTTTGGTAGACTCACCAATAAAATTTAATCTAGCCTCTTAAATCTGATTGGTACTCGTCTCTATAACAAGAGAGAACCATCTGAACAACTGAGAGGTATGTTGAGCACGGGGTCATTCGACCAGACCCCAATGCAGTGCTTGAAAATGCATTCCAGTGTGGGTGGCTGGGTACCCCCCAGCATCCATTTGTGTCCCTGGTATTTATACGTTAAGGTAGCGTTGACCTTTAGTTGTAACACTGATTAGATGGAAATATTGTGGAACATTCTTGCTGGTTGAGCGACAGAAAGTGGAAATCAAGTGGGGGAGATTCGGGCCTTTTCTAAGGTCTCAAAGTCATCCCCCCCTGAAGACTTAACCATTGACCGTGGATGCGGTTTTTCATGTACCGTATTAGCGCAGCCATTGTAAAATGTCGTCCTTTGTTTCGTCTCCTTTGTAAGTGTCAGAGGCTGGTGACCTTAGGTTCAGTTGTCCACAGTCACCTTACCATTGGAAGACAGTCAAAGTGGGTTTAAATTTACTCACCGTTTGTGGGGGCTTGGAGCCTTAGTAAGGCCTCCAGAAGGTGAATGGAGTTTTTGGATTGCCGGCAAATGCAGAGAACGAGCGGTGCCTGGTGGAGGCGGTCTTCAACAACGCCATAGACGGGCTGTCGGCGGAGGATAAGTCGCTGCCGCAGATCACGAACCTCCTGCCCCTCCTCAAAAAGGGCATTGGTATCCATCACGGCGGCCTCCTGCCCATCCTCAAGGAGACGGTTGAGATCCTCTTCTCCGAGGGCTACATCAAGGTGCGTTGGCGTGAGAATCTCCGTCGAATCACTTCTCCCCCCCCCCGACCTAATTCACCAGTGCTCTCTGGTTTGCAGTGCCTGTTCGCGACGGAGACGTTTGCCATGGGCCTCAACATGCCCGCTCGAACTGTGGTCTTCACCTCCATTCGCAAGTACGATGGTGTCACCTATCGATGGGTGAGTGATTCTGTCTTCTCGATATTCAATCTCCCCATGTTGCTAGACAGGAAGGGTTTATGTTTGGCCACTGGTCTTTTTAAGCAATTTAAAGTTGGAGCGTAGACGCCTAATTGTTGATATCGCGTTCGTAATCCACTGGACTGCTTCTTTGAATGTCCTTTTTCGCGGTTCCTGTTGCGTTGTCGCAGAAGGCTTCGTTCGTTGCATTTTCGAGAATGGTAACGTGCTCGAATGCTGTCTACTTGGGAACGGTAATCACCGCATTATCAACATTTTGGCAAGGTAGACGTTTGCAAGGCTTATCAGCTAGATTCTGCTTAGTGACCCCTGGCTCCTTTTCCGGGATAGCCATCGATGTGATCTACGTTCCTAGGCTGAAAATCAGGAACACTGAGGGACCTGAATTCGAGATTTGGACATAGTTAATTTACCCAGCCACAGTCGGATTCAGGCACGAAAAGCGCATGAAACATAGACGTAGCTCATTTGAAAATGTTTTTCGTTGACGAATTTGTCTCCGAAAAGTTGGTCGGCTTTAGAGTAGAAACACCAGCGGTATTTTATTTTTATTTCATCGAACAGTTTGGCCACGCTCTCTTCGAAGGTGTGCATATAGCAGGCCCCGTTGATGTAGTCTTCTAGCCCCTTCGTTGAAGGTTTACGTTTTTTCACAAGATCTGCCGAAAGTTCTTCCACTTTTCTCCAGCTTTTGCCCACTTTATTCCTAGTTAATATAATTTCCTCGCAATTTGATTTTTAGCAATGTGGCTAATGGGTCCCCACCCCAGAAATTTCTCCCGTTACAACAAAAGGAAAGCTCTCGCGACCACGCCATCAACTCTACGTAATGGATGCACGGGTCATTACTAGAAGTTGAACAAAATAAAGTTGTAATCCGTTTTTAGAGTATCGAAAATACTGTTTATGCTTGCTTTTGTATATGCTAAAATAACATTTTGACAACTACTACACAGGAGCCTGGGTAGGAACGCTATCAGAAAACCAGTCGCAATATATGTTGGTTGCTTTGGTCTATAAGAGATTCAGTACAAGGCGCGATAGAGTAGGTTGGACGCGTTTCCGTTATGGCCGTGTTTTTTTACAGCTGACTGCGGGGGAATACATCCAGATGTCGGGTCGGGCAGGCCGGCGGGGCAAGGACGCGAGCGGGACCGTGATCGTGATGCTGGAGGAGGGCATCCCGGAAGTGGCGGCGCGCGCCATGCTCTGCGGCGACGCCGCGCCTCTCAACTCCGCCTTCCACATCACCTACAACATGCTCCTCAACCTCCTCCGCGTCGAGGAGATCAGCCCTGAGTTCCTCATGGAACGCTCCTTCTACCAATTCCAGACCCTCGCGCGCGTCCCTGAAATCGCTGCTGGTGAGCCTCTACCCCTTCCTCCCCACTCTCCCTAACTAGTCAACGGTCCCACGGTGTTGTTGTCAAAGTATTTCACTCGAAATAACCACCACCGTTGACGTCTGTTACGGCTTTAATGCGGCCCACTCTCCCGGCACCTGGCGGAAGGGTTCCAAAACTGCTTTAATTCCTCTGTTGTCTGTTAACAGGACACTGTGGTGATTAGCGTCCTGGATAGCAGCGCCCAACCGTGCACAGTGCTCCATCTTCGGATTGGGATCATGAAGGTTCGGAGGAGGGTGGTGTAGCCTCCACTCCTCCCTGAGGTGTGGTAGGCAGGTGGCCGATTTCTGCTACTTGCCTACTTATGGCTATCCTCGTTTCCAAGGCTTAACTTCAGTGGTCAGCGATTCCACGTAGGCATCTGAATTCAGTACTTTTGCAGTAGATTTTCGAGGAGAGAATCGTCTTTTGTGTTGCTAACTTCTAGCTTCGTAGTCTCCGCGGGATTTTTGTGCTCAGTCTCGCTGTTCATCGAGCAGCGACCATAGCCTCATCCTCGTTATTTTGATAGTCGATGCTAATCGTCATGGTGCTACCAGCTATTCCCTCTAGTAAACCAGGTAGGTTCCTGTCATTCATTCTTATTGTCATCACATATGGGAATCAGCAAGGATATAACCTTTTAAGTGAAGCAGTGTAGTGTGTGAAACGCGCCTAAAAAATGAAAGTATTATTTATCTCCTGAATAAGCGTTTGGGGTTTTTGTGCTTTCAGAACTGACGGAGCTGGTGGAGAAGCTTAAGTCGTCGAGCCTGGGTGAGGAAGAGGCTTCGGTGGAGTCCTACTACAAAATGAAGCTCTGTGTACAGGAGACACAGCAACAGCAGTGGAGGTACATCCGCCGACCGCACAATATCGTCAATTTCCTGCAGGTTGGGCGTCTGGTTAGGGTAAGCCTCGCTTCCACTCGACTCGCAACTCGTCTTGTTTCAAACCGAGGGTGAGTTACTCTTGGTGCGTGTGTGTGTAGGTGGAGTCGGACGGCCACGACTACGGGTGGGGCGTGGTGATCAACTTGAAGAAGCAGGCGAAGCGCGATCGAGCCTCGTCTCTGGAGACATTCTACATCGTCGATTGTCTTCTTGCTCGCCCCGCGTCCAAGAAGGAAGCCCCTTCTGTCGAAGAAGCCTCTTCTTCCTGGATCCCCGTACCCTCTGGATCTAAAACACCGGCTCCAACGGATCAAGATAAAGGGGAAAGTGAGTATTTCTCTGCGTATTGGTGATCACTCTATCTATTCGATCATTGGTAGTCTTCAAAGCTAGCTATTAATTGAATTTGTGTCAACCCTACATGTTAACATTTGAGCTCTAGAGTCTGTTATATAAGGTTGCGCTTCTATCGGGGATTATACGTACATCGATTTGGCCGAGATAGGCATCAGGACGCTTTCATGACTTCAGATTTTTTGCCAAATCTAGCTAATTCGTGCTAGTATTTTTGGATCCAAACAAACCTCCAAAAATAAGGTAAGTCAGCGGGGCCTGCTATATGCACACCTTCGAAGAGAGCAGTGGTGAGCAGTTTTCATGTGCGTGCGTGGGGGGATTTAATAATTTTCATATCGCCGATCTCCTATTTGGGAATATCTTAACCGCGAGAAGGCCCATTGAGCAAAAAGACCGACAAGGTAGAGCTCACAGATTTATTTGGCAAGATCCGGTTGTACTGTTATTGGTAGCAGCGAGTGTCCAGCGTGTGTGCCTATTGTTTACGAGTTAGGTGAACAAAGAACTCTTCTCCGAACTCTGATTGGGTATTCGTTAGTTAAATATTGGTGCTCTAAGTCCATGTTTTACCGGCACTTTCTACCTGCTTGCTGACTGGACGAGAGTGTTTGAAGCTTGTGTCGTGTATCGTGAGACAAGTATAGCTTTTATACGACTAGGCGACAGGGGCGATGGGTCATATCAACTCAAAGTACTTGCCTCATCCAAAAAGAACTCGGAGCCTTCCTTCTAGCCCGCAAGCTGTAAAAAGCGAGTCCTAGCGGTCCTCCTTTGTGCTTGCCTTTCAGGTGACTCCTTCTCCGCGACAGCAGCAGCAGATGGCGGCGGCGACGGTGAAGAGGGTGCGAAGCCGAGACTAGTAGTGGAGGTGGTTCCGGTGCGGCTGGAGTGCCTCTGCGGCATCAGCATGGTGCGCCTGAAGGTGCCCTCCAACCTCCTGAGGCGGGAGACCCGCGAGGCCCTCTTCGCCACCATCGAGAACGTCAAGACGCAGCTCGGCGTCACCGAACTCCCGCCCCTTGACCCCGTCAAGGACATGCGCATCACTGAGGGCTCCTTTCTCGAAGTCACCGAGGTGGGTCTCTATAACTATGTGATTCTACCGTCTAATATCCACACTTGCTTTTATCAATTGGTTGGTTTTGATGGACTGTTGTGACGATATTTACAGGAGACAGACTGTAGAGAACGGTAAATTGGTTGATTAAAAAATGGTGGCACACTGTAAGGTTACGTGTCATCCCATATCTGGTCCGCCTGATCCCGCGATATTTTCTCCCTTGCTATCTCCCAAACAACTTCTAAAGACGTATGAGCTGCCATCTAAAATCTGATTTTGTAATCACCTTTCTATCCTTCATCAAGCGGCTGTTGAAGACGTGTAAGCTGTCATTTCATGTTGATTTCAAATAAAAACCTTTGTATCTGCCTCTTTGATTGAATAGCGACTGAAGATGTACAAATTGCCGTTCTCTATGTAGTTCAAGCACTCCCGTTGCTTTATTCTCTAGCTCCATTGCTAGAAGCATCCGAAGATATGTACACACTCATGTAATATCCAGCCCACGTTAGCACGTTTGATTGACAACTACTGAGGGTATTAACATGTATTTTGCTCCTGCACTTTATCCAACAAGCAATAACTCAATCTGTACATACGCAGCTATTTTTCATCCCATCAATTTAGTTACAGGTGTATTACCCTCTCGTTTTTTCGAAAACCGGCAACTGATGACTCATAAGTACTCATCTCATACATAGTCCAAGTACTCGTTTTTCCTTAACAGCGCTTTCCTTTGGCTGTCTAACTCTTTTCCTAAACAGCGATTTAGCAGTCACCTTTGTCTTTGACGAAACAGCGGCTGAAGACGTTCACAGCGCGACTAAAGGCGCACCCACTGCACTCCTCAGAGCGACTGCCGGGGCTGCTGGCAGCCTACGAGGCGCGCGTGGCGCTGCGGCGGCGCGTGGAGGAGCTGCGGGGGCGGCTGCAAGAGCACGTCTCGCTCATCCAGATGCAGGAGCTGGCGGCGCGCAAACGCGTCCTCCGCCGCTTAGGCTTCATCGGCGACCCCGCCGTGGGGGGCGGCGGCGCCGGCGGTAGCGCCGTCCTCGAGCTGAAGGGGCGCGTGGCCTGCGAGATCTCCTCCGCCGACGAGCTGGTCCTCACCGAGCTCCTCTTTGAGGGCGTCTTTAACCGCCTGTCGCCCGAGCAGGTCGCCGCCCTCCTCTCCTGCTTCGTTTTTGATGAGAAGGGCATCGACATGCCAAAGCTCGGCCCCGAGTTGGCTGAGGCGCTCCGGACACTCCAGGTGAGCTTGCCGAGGACTACCTCCTCTTCCATCTCCTTTTGAGTGCCGATTCGACTACAGCAAGCAGTCAAGGCACTATTGCAGAGTATGTAATTGTGCGTCTCAGGTGTCATCGCGGTATGCGTTGGCGTTTCTCCGGTATTTATACTTTACAGTGGTTATGAGCTTTAATCAGAGTCGGGGTCCGGTAGAAATTAGACACTCTTAAGAAAAAAGTAAACGTGGTTGGTCGATACAAAATGTACTAGATTTAAGGAAAATTTTAATCTAAAGGGATTCTCACTATTGCAATGTATTAATTTTCCCCTTAATTACCTCAATCTGACCCCTCAAACTACAGCTAGGAGCAAGCTGATTTTAAACTCGCCCTATGGGAAGGGATTTTTCGTGGATTTGCTGGACTTTGGGGGTGTCGTCCAACCATTGACGCTGCTGTAGTAGCAACGACTGACTGACTACCACTTCAGTGAGAATTTGATCTCTCCGCCGCCTTCGTGGTGAAGGCTGAAACACCCAGTTTACGCTTCAAACCACGAACATGTTCGATGTCAGGGTCCTCCAACACCTTGCGAACAGCCGGATCTCCTACTGTTGTATTGCTAACTCTAAGCCCGCCTCAGCCTCGTAGTCTCTGGCCCAATGACGTCATTAACTGGATAGGGAGCACAATCTCTTTATTTTGAAGGCCTGCCCGGCGAACCATCATGGTAAAAATTATTCTCTCTAGTGATTCATGTGGGTTCCAGTCGTCATCGGCCTCATCTATGTAATTGAAATGTAGTGTGCATGAAAAACCCTGATGAACTGTCAATCTGTGTATGCTTAACTTGCCCCATCGATCGGTTGATTAGAAGTCGCACTTTGGCTTTTCGGAAGGCCCAATAGTTTTTTGTTGCTGTATGGATTTGACGCTTGGTGCTGGCATGTTGTGGCAGGCAACGGCGAGGAGAGTGGCGCGGATAAGCGAGGAGTGCCGGCTGGCGTCAGTGAAGGACGAGGACTCGTACGTGGACTCGTTCAAGCCCTATCTGATGGACCTGGTGCTGGCTTGGGCACAGGGTGCCTCCTTCAAGAGCCTCACGGCACACACCTTCCTCTTCGAAGGCACCATCATCCGCTCTCTGCGTCTCCTCGAGGAGCTCCTGCGACAGATGATCAATGCCGCTCGGACCATCGGCAACTCCGAGCTCGAGGCCAAGTTCGCTCTCGGTAGGTCACGCTATTTGCCGCCTGACTTAGGTAAGAGATATAACCCAGTTCGAAAAGTAGATTTCTCATGCGTCTATAGATTAGCCAATGGTATAGAGCTACGATGCTGGGCGTCGTAGCTAGGCTGCATGAACGCTTAACACTGATTCACCGGCAGTTCACTGATTAGAGGCCGTTAGTGTGCCCGCCGCAAGTTCCATAGCTTGGGCGGCTAAATTTTAAATATCCATTCCCTTAACGGCAAATGTATCATGATATGTGCGAGTTCTTCCACTCCATCATATGCTTAGTGGAAATCATGGCAAACACGAAGCTTAACTAGCCACTTGGATATTTGTTCATACCACAAAATTGATGTGATGCCCGTCGTTCTGCCTCAAGAGTGCTCTAGAGGGCTTTAGTTATCAATTTGCGGAATATAAAAAAAACGTTTTACCGTAGTGAGTACATCCCACCACTTTGAGACGTGATTAGCGACATTTTCCTGTATTTGCATATTGCTGGCTCGTTTTGCGGTCTCAAGAGTGGGTTATACGCGTTTAATTTAGTTTTAATGTTTGACATTGTCTTTCGCCAGCAATCGAAAAGATCAAACGGGACATTGTGTTCGCGGCGAGTCTCTACCTTTGAGCCAGAGGACGCGACGACAATCCAGCCGTCTGCTCTGTCATTTGCATTCCGCTCACACGCGCCTTGTGTCTAATCGCAGTTTGCTCATATCATGTACAGCACATGTTTATTGTTAGGGAATAAAGTGTGTTTTTAGACCTCTATTGCAGTTTATTATGGGGAGGGGGTGATGTGTTTTAAAAAGTGCTACTGAGTAAGGCAGGGAACACCGACATAAGTGCTATAATTTGAGATCCGAAAGGCCGAAATCAGTAGAATGAAATCTGAATCAACAAATCAGGCAGAATAGCGGTTCAGTCAGTTGAGAGCCTACCGGACACCAAGTTCGTTGATTCAGGGTGTATAAGTTTGGCTGTTGAATGAAAAATGTGAAATGGCTAGCGACTCATTAATAATGCGCGTCATTCATCATGCTTATAGCTAAGAACATTAAGCACTATTTGTGCTAGGCGCCTTTACGTGCACCATATCAATCTGCAAATGTATCTACTAAATCTAGGCTCCATATCCGGTAACTCTGTTGTTCAGTTGATTCGCCTCTGGTTTACGGTAGATAAAAGAGGTGGACGACCGGTTGATTTTTAAACCCCTAAAAGCACATAAACAGACCACTTACTACACAAGGGACTCTGGTTGGTGAAGGTCCTAGTATGTTCATTAAACTCTGTGTTTGACGGAGCTCCCTTCCAAAGTTCTATGACGGTGCCTCGCTAATAAGTACGAGCAATCGACAAGGTAGAGTTTGAGAAACAAGTCGATCTTAGCCCCCGAAACCGGAGTTTCTAATGCGCTATTTCATACAGCGAATCATAAAAAATGAACCAACAACTGGTTCGCTTTAATACATAATTTTCACACTACATAGCAAAACACATTTTGACAAAAAAAACCCAAGCACTAGTCTTTCTGAGTGGGCTGAAAGTGCCTAGAAAAGGCGTTGTTGTAGTCCAACCGGAGGAGTAGCTTAAAGAGATGGCCGCAGTCCTTGCCGGCGGCCGCTGTGGCCGAGAGGGTAGCGAAGAGGCTTGCCGCCAGGTGCTCGAACTCCGCGGCGGCGGAGGCGCGGTGCGGAGGGGGGCGCCGGCAGACGTGCAACAGGCGCAGCAGGGTGGAGTGCAGGTAGGGGTGGTGCAGCAGGGCCTGCGACTCCACTTTCCTCAGGAAGCCCTCGTGGACCGCCTCCACGCAGCCCAGATCGCTCTCCTGCTGCTTCTCGAACGTCTCCAGTAGGCGCTCGAAGGCAGTTGCGATCACGTCAACCTATGTGGGCGGTGAAATCCTACCCCATTAGAATTGTGAAAAGAGTGGATAGGCGCCAACAATTCTACTTCGCAGATGCGGCTACTCATGTAGACTGATTAGGCCCACCTAAGCTGCTTGTTTGATTCAAATACAACAAAGCAAATGGGCCACAAGCAAGCAAAGGAATTCTACCGACCTTAACTACATTCCTGGTGTAACATTGAACAGAAATGAGGTTTGAAAGCATGCATTCGTGTTTGAAGGGCAAAGTTCTGTTATACCACTTCCACACTTCGGCCATCAATACGACCGTTTTTAATACAGAAAGCATCGCAATGACAAGTAAGGAAGGAGCAGATTTTCTTCGTCTAAATATTTGAAAGCTACGAACATTGAGAAGAGACCAACCTTCCATTCACTTGAAATCGTGAGCTCTCATGTCATGAACCGACTTAGTTTACTATAGTAAGCCTACGTAGTCTCACTAGTTCGTCCTAAACAACACACGTGTGCCTTAGATATAGTTCCACTCCTATATTATGCTTCATTGCGTAACTATTTTAAGGCACTGTTTAGCGATACTACGTTCAATTTAGAAAATCCTGTTTTTCGTAAGTCTCCAAAAATGAGCTGGAAGGCAGTTACGACATAGCCTACCCGATAGCTAATGGGTGTGTTCCAGTAGTAGTAGCACTAATTTCGTTTTAAAGGCAGTTTCCTTAAAATGCAAATTGCTAACTTTTGCTCCGAATGGGCTTATCTAGTCTTCGTGGTTGGGCCAATTACCTTAAGGTACAAGATATATAAGTAAGAGAAAGAATTTATGCTGGGCAAAGCAATTTCGCATACTGAAACTGAGCATGAACGCAAGCGTTTGTTGCGACCGATGAGTTTAGTAGTTTAAAGTTTGAGTAGATCCTCTTGACATACCTCGGTCGCAAGGAACACACATTTGATGACCAACACTAATGGACGATAAAAAACACCCAACAAATAACAGAATTCTCGCTTCACCTGCAGGTATGAGTAGATGTGATTCACCACAAAGGTCATGCGCTGATGCAAGTGGAAGGCGGCGTAGTCCTGCCCACTTGACTGCTTCAGCCTCCCTCGCCAGGTGGCGTTGAGCGCGTGCTCTGTGCGCCGCAGCGCCAGCAGGAGGCCGAACAGTCGAGAATAGGAGGCGCGCGCCGCCTCACTGAAGACGCTCTCCAACCCCCGGGGCGGCGTCACCATCTCCAGCCGCAGGCAGTCCCAGGCGGTGGGCTGCGGGGCGACCTCATCCACTGTCCCCTCACCGACGTCACCGCTGGACGGAAGTGAGCCATCAGTGAGGTTTGTCAACACAACGAATCTATGGGAAAACAACGAAAAGGTATCCCAATAATTCATACGGAAAATTACAGGTGCAATTTGGCAGATTTAAGGCTAAACACGTTGCAAGATGATATCTATTCACAGAATCGTCGAACAATTATAACTAAGTCATTGAGACGAAGAAGCTACCACAGGTACAGTAACCGGTTATTGAAATAAGATAAATGAAGTGCAAGAGTTGGGAAATACTTGAACCGTTCCGAAAGTTCTTTGTCATCCACGCCTATCGACCTGGCAGCTAACAAGAAGGCGCTATTGACGACACCGGCAATGTGCTTTGCTTGGGCTGTAGTTGATGGAACAGGTCGATCGAGGAAACTCCCTCCACCACCGGTCTCAATTGAGAGGAGATTGTCGAAAAATGACATGAACAGGCCACCGCGACCGAGCAGATAGATGTCTCTGACTATTTTTAAGTTTGCAACAAGTTCATACTCCTCCAGCAGTCGTCGCCACACCTCTGCCGATACGTACCGCCAGATATCACGAATTAACTGTTCCAGATCAGGGTCGAGACCAACTGCCAGGTCGAAATTTTCACCAAATTCTTCGAAACGCATTGCGAATTTTTCCTCCATTGTGTCGGAAAAATAGGGATCACCAAAACAAACGGCTTTTCCGGCATAGAGAATGTCATTGGCGAGTTTAGGGGATAAAAAAGTGGGAAATTTATCCACGTTTAGTTCATGTTCACTAGAAATGAAAAATTCACCATATGGGTCGTTGATTGTTCCAAAAAGCAACCAGCTTGACAACTGCCGTCGAAATAGCTTCATAAGTTGCCGAGCGATTATATCTATGGCTGGAGATTTGTCTACTTTCATTAGGCAATTTATTATGCAGCCAGAATTTTTGTGCTCCTTAAGACAATTATTCAACAAGTAGACAAGAGAAGATAGGATGGGTCTAAATGGTTCAATTCTTGAAACGATGTACAGAATGCCGTGCTGTGGCGTCTTTAGTAGCTCCGATTCAATGGACACAAGAGTAGACCGATATTCAAGCAAATATTCATCGATACCGAAAGCCAAAGCCGACAAGTACAAACTTCCTGAATCAGGGACGCAGTAGTTTTCGACAAACTTTTTCAGTCGCAGAAATAAATCACCAATTTCATGGAGTTGTGCAACAAGACTGCACTCACTTTGCGTAATAAATGGGAGTCTATTTGATATTAATTTGAGGCGTGTCATTGAATTTTCAGTGGGATCGCCAACAGAAACCTGGGTGCAAATATCACCCGGAAAGCCGTACAGACACATAACAATTTCATGAAGCATTTTTCACGATCACCCTTGACACGCGCTGGGGACATCGAAAGGTATTATAGTTATTAAAACCACCATCACTCTACATCAAATATCAAGAAAAATAGTTGTTATTAATGAAAAATCCTATATATCTGTTGGTGTCGACAAAAGAAGATCTTCACTTTTGATGTTGATAAATTGTGATAAAAAAACAAATGCTACAATATTAATAAATACAAATTTCTATATAAAACTTCAAGAATATTGCAGTCACTCTGTCAATTGTAGTTTCATCGCCTCGATCAATAGTAAAAGCAACCGCTTCGCACTTTTGATTTTACATTTTAGCATTCGTCCGCATTGTAATGGAGAAAATTGACAGCGAATTTTTAAGGTTTTGGAACTCATTGCCTCAAGTAAGGCAGATTAATTAAAACTATTTGTTTAGAAACCTGATACAACTATTCGTTGCTTTGACCGAGGGGTAGTGCAAATTTGTATGATTGTATTTGCCTAGGACAATTACACGGTTCATTTTTCGGACGCAAATTTTATTGCTCAACACTTCTACAAGAATGTAGGATCTGTTAAAAATTCATCTGTCGGCTCAAGCCTAATTCCAACTTTGTATGTCGCCAAAAAGGACTCGGAATTTTTCCGATTCATTCTCCTTATTAAACAATATCGGGTCGAATTGTATACTTGGTCGAGCGGCGAGTGGTCGCTAACTAATCAGGTCTGCCACCAACTGCCTTTTATCGTCTAGGCTTCACCTGGCAATTTGACGGAAATGGAAGATTACCTTTTCTCGTCCGAGTGTGAAAGTGAGGACTCAACCCTCTTGGCCATTTATATCAAAGCATTTAATGATGAATGCGTATGTAGGCCTTATTAGAGATGAGTTGTTCCATTCTAGGTTGTCTCCTTAGCCTTCTGTCATCTTGAAGATCATCGCTTTCTCATTGGCCAGTTTACCGACTCCAGTCTTCTCCCAAATCTCGAAACGGCCATTCTCCAATTGGGTGTTAGGGAATGCATAGTCCCCAGTGGTCTGCTAAAACCCGATCCAAATGTTTCAAAATCTAAGAACTCCGATAGGGTATCTGGACTTCATTATCTCCAGCTCATTCTTGAACGTTCCGGCGTGCTCATCACTGAGCTGGACAGAGGTATGTTGTGGTCCCTTTAAGGTATGCTTTCTGTCCAATTTTAGCCGAGTACTTTGTGGTGGAATCATTCGAGGATATGAACTCCCTCCTGGAACAGAAGAAAAATTCCGGTGCTAACGAGATCCTGAATCTGTATCATACGAGTAAGACACCTTCAGAGTCTGGGTGATGTCACTAAATGTTATTTTTGCATTTTCAGAAGCCGAAATGTCTGAGTCATTCCTTTGCCTGGGGGCTATTTTAAAGTTTCTACGCGTATGTTTGAGGCCCTCTTTGTTTTTGTTGCACTTGTGTTCCTTGTTTATATTTCTTCAATTTACCGTCATTTACTATCGATCGTTATTTTATGTTACAATTGATTTATATGATTATTTGTTTTACTCAGCCATGTGCTCGAGGTTGCTATTGTCCTACTTTCCTATTGTTCTCTAATTCGTGTGCGTGCAGCTGCAAGTTAACGAGACGCTAGCTCACACGTTTACGCTGTCTCGTTTCTCCCTGGACAACCACGTTCGTCTGGATAGTGCTGCGCTCAATGCTCTCCACCTTCTTCCTGCCGCCGGCCACGTCAGTGAGTGACCACCTCCATTTCTCATTTATCTTTATCATCTATTCTGTCTAGCTACTTGCTTTTCTTTTGCGAAACCTGTTCCATTGTTACTTGATTTTAGTCTACATTGTAAATATTTGGGCTATTTTCTTTCCAAGTCACCTTTTAAATGAATTTGGAAAGCTCAGACTGCCTGGGTGGGTGGTGGTTGAGGCATGGATAACAAATTAGCAGCATGAGTGTCAGCGGGGGGGATGGACAGGGGGAGCTACATGATCTTCACAGCTCCGCGGCTGGCCCTTCATGGTTCCTCTCGTTGCTTTGATGTCTACTATACTGGGTGCGGGGTTAGGTTTGACTCCTATTTTGTTTCCTCTATGATCTGTCCTCTCAAATTCTAAGCTCTGCTTGTTTGTGCCCATCTAAACTACATGGAACGCTTGACCCACATCTTTGTCCAAACATGACCCCACTTCCTCCCTACTCCCCCTAGCCAATCAGGTGTCGGTGTTAGGACCCGATTGTTGAGCTGACGAATTGCACAATTTTTCTAGTTTTCAACGTAAATTATCGACTAAATAGGGTCCCCTTGCTTTCTCAAATCCCATGTTCAGCTAGATCGACTTGGTCTTTTTATACCACAACTGCTAGCTAAGGGTATTTCAACTACCTATTAGCTGATTAGGCAGATGCTTTTCCTTTGGTTCTAAGTCATCTTTGGGAAACAAACCGGTTCGATTGTAGTGTGCGTCTCTCCGAGGACAATAGTTGAGTCGCCACTAAGATATTTGCCACTGTTTATGGCATTCAGATGTAGAGATTGTGGACGAAGGGATCTTGCCATCCTATCGACCTTGTTATGCTCAGTGTCTAGTAACTAGTTCTACATTTACATTACAGTTTAATTGTAGGTACTGTAGTTGTGTGTATACGAATCCAATTTTTCCTTTGGTTTCTGCTAAAACCATTCATATTGATTACTTTAGCGGGTCGATACGACAGTGTCTACGGCGTGCTCAACAACTGTCGCACACCACAGGGCCAGCGTCTATTGGCCCAGTGGCTTCGCCAGCCCCTCACTGACGTAGCTAAAATCAGTAAGTACACCTTCTTGACTACTTGTATCAATTTAAGTAAGTAGTGTTTTATGCATAACTATGTTAAATTCAGATGAACGCTTGGACCTTGTGGAGGCCTTCTTTGAGGACTCCAGTCTGCGCCACACCTTCCACGAAGGCCTCCTTCGACGCATCCCCGACCTTCCACGCCTTGCTAGGCGCCTTCAGATGGCTAAGGCAAAGCTGCAAGTACGTTTATTGGGCTCCATTGTCACGACAATTGATGTAATATTTGGGCTTGGCCACGATGCGTCGGTGCCCCAGCAGCAGCCGGTTTCGATTGCCGAATCAAAACTTAAATATAATCCGAGCTTGCTGCTTTGAAATACATAGAGAAGATTAAAATTGTAAAATATGTCTAAACCGGTTATTGGGGCACTACCTTTGTCGGTCGAAACAAGCTGGTATGAACTTTGACATGAGGTCTTGGTCCTCAACTTCCTATCAAGGTCATGTAAACACTCCTTAATTAGCCAATGTTCTCTTCTAATACTCAGAGAGATGCTCTTGTATTGCCGGAATCTAAATCAACAGAGCATGTGAGGAGGGAGCTTCATTGTGCCTGAAAAATGTTTAATTTCGAAAATTTGAAGGCGTAGGCGAGATTGCAGGCGTGGGCCCCGCCCTCTGCAGCATGCTCTCGCCCTGCGTCTGTTGCGCCGGACCACCTGAGAAAGTCTCCTCAGGCTGATGGATCTCTTGCTCTCCTTTTTCGCCGCCTAATAGGAGGAAGCAACGCCCGCCCTTTTTCTCTCATTGTAACTCTTTTACTGCAAGCATTTGGAGCCTACCTTTGCTTTGGTTTAATTTGAGCATCTGCACCAATTGCTTGCAGCTGATGTTAATAGTTGAATTTGGAAGAGTAGGTCGAAAGTGACAAAACTGCTTAGAAGATGAAACTCTAAAGCCCGGGATCAATGCTTGTTGAACAGGATATTTAAAGCGAATTGTCAAAATCGGTAGATTTTTATTAAACGCCATACATTGGTGGTCAATCGGTTCACACTGGGTGTCTGGGTTTCTCAGCTTGGTAAAGGGCTTAGCTGCTGTAGACTACCTTTAAGCAGAAAAGCTTTTTCACCCATTTCTCATTCACCGAATAGCTTGAATACAGTGCTCTTACACCTCTCCAAACTATTTCCTACTCGGGCGCTCTTTGTACCTTTCGTACAACCTTTTATTTGAGCTTGAAATTTATGCGGTCGATGTAATTTGATTGGTCAAGTATATCACTTATGAATACACTCTGCCCAATAAAATTGCACACTACTTTGTTGCTTTTGTTAAAGTGTTCACATTTTTCTCTCATGCTATTCGTATTCATCCAAGAGTTTTGCGAGATTGCTTTACGCAGAGGTTCATGGCTTAATGTTAGAGTCGCTTTATTTATAAGGGTGCAGCTGATTATCGTGCTATTCGATTCGTCAGGCTTAGTTACAGTCGACATCTCCAAGGTCCCCCGCATTTTCTCAATTGTTCAAATAGCTTGAATACATTGTTCGTGTATTTCCCTAAACTTTTTCCTACTCAAGCGTCTCTTGTACGTTTTGCATGGTTCTTCTTGATCTCGCTTAATTAATTTAGTCTCCTAGGCTGCTCATATTTATGCATCAATTTAGACTTCATTTCAGCTAATGAATACGACTTCTTTTAGCAATGTTAGTCGTGCACATAGCGGGATAGTTAGGCCTCTGACTTGCAGAAGGAAATGACACTAATTTTACCGCAGGGTGACTCAAATTAGGGTGACTTTTACCAGTACATGAAGGGCAAATCTAGCGTGTGTCCTGAAATCGTGTAAGGGAGGGATAATCTAAGCACCTATAGGTGGTTTATCTTATAATTAATTGAAACTTATAGAAAAGAAGACGATTGAAACCCCTCTTCTCCATTTGAAACTCTTCGTGACTGTCTTATTCTAATTTTTATGGAGCGAAAGCCAGTTCCTGGTCCTACAACAGAATCCGATCGTTTATAAAGTCTTTAGAAATCTCTTCTTCAATTTGAGGATGCCAGCACATTTGTGGCAAAAAACGCCAGATTGTCATAATTGCCAATGCCTGGACGACATCCCTATCCCTCAATTAAGTGCCCCTAAAAATACTTCTCTGTCCACAAAGAAAGCCATCACATGGAAATGAATTCAAAATCGCCTCATGTTAGGGACGGTTATCGGTTCAATTAGTCTGTATTCTTTTATTGAGTTCATTCTATGTTGCGTAGTGTCCAGGAATAATCTCGACCAAATTCAATTTAGAAAAAAATGCATTTCTAGCAGACTCCATTTCTGAGTTGTTTTAAGGCGCCTGATGTCAATTTTCCCCTCGGGACACATTAGTTTGCATTATATGTGCGTGTGGTATATGTAACAATGTGCGTCACTTGCCTAAACTAGATCAACATTTGTCAATGTGCTATTCACTTTCCCAAGTCGATTTTAGAGCCAGGTCTATTTATGGATGCAATTTTTTTGGTGGTGGAATCGATTCTCAGCCGTAAAACAACCCAGTAGGCCTGCTCATTAGTTCTATGAGAGTTCCGTATCTGCCATTACTACTTCCGATTAAAGATGATGTTATGTATTTGGTATCTGGCGTTTGATGATGTCCACACGTCTTAGTTATTTTGGCGTTTATAAGGAAGATGCGACATTGGCTGATAAGCCAAACTCCGTCGACTGATTACTTTGATTGATTTGTGTGGCTATTGCTGGGCGTAGTGTAGGGGTATAAGAAAGCTGTAGAAGGAATCAACAACAAATGCTGTAGTCGTCTTCAGCTGGAGAGGTGGGAAAGGTGGAACTATCAAAGGTAGGGGCTGTATTCTGGACCCCGAAGTCCGTGCCTGGAACGGTACAGGCAGCTTATAGAGGATACTTGTTGAAACTAAATATGCATCCGAGCCAATATAAGTTGGTAGGTTATCTAGGATGAAATGTTTATCTAGCATTAATTGAATTACAATGCACGAGGTTACCAGACCTCACACATGGTCCCTTGTTCTGCATATTTCCAAAGCAGTCGTAGCAAGACGTAGTCTCAAAAGGGTTAGTTAAAGTACAAGTTCGGCTTCGTGCGGTCTCAACTTGGAGTTCGTTTGACTCCAGCAGGTAAAGTTTGTATGCTGGGTATCTAAGTGGAATAGACGCAAACAAGCGGTATATTAGGCAAAATGGGTCAATGATCTTCGTGGTCGACGTTAGCACTAGCCTCTAAAAATACATTCACAGCAGCCACACATATAGATTAATGTGATTTGCTGCACTAAGCCTGTGATTTGACTGGGGTTTCTGTCTCCGACTTTCTCCCCCATGTTTCCCCCTTTGTCGTCTGTAGACACATCTTTCCGTATTTTTGAGAGATTCTTATCTTTCTATCCCCATTGTAATGCGCCCAAGCTCTATTTTTATTAATTCGGAAATTAATTTTGTCATGTTCAGGTCGTCTTGAGTCTGGAAGCCTGCGACTTATCATATTCACCTATCTGTACTATTCTTTGTGTAAAATGCATCGACTAATTGCTGTACTTCATAGAGTATGTTGAACAAAATGACGCAGTGGGAGAAGATAATGAAGCCTCTTTTGCATATTCTCAACCAAAAAGTATGTTCTTCTGAATTCCGTTATTCTTTTACGAAGTTTTACTTTGTCTTACATCGTCCATTGAAGTACCTACTCTGAATGATCTCTTAGAAATTCAATTAGGATAATTCCTACACTTAACAGAAAATTGGCCGTATTCTTCATAGTATACATCTGCACTTCTGCTATTAAGGCTGGCGAAATCTACGTTGCTAGATTCTACCATTACGAGGCTTTTCACCCAACTTTGTAATGCTGTTATCGCTAACCAAAATAATAATGACTCTTCCTATGGTTTAAACTGGGTAGTGGAGCTAATTGCACTTGTCGGTTGTGCTTGAGAGTGCTTTGATGGTACCGATCATTCCATCCAAAAAGCCATCACAGGGCACAATACTCATCCGAGTATTTTCGATATCCCCTATGCTTGTTTGTGTGTATTTACTGGTCCTCACTCCTCTTCACGGGTTGGGGAGGATTCGGCGTTGCCATGTGAACAAGGGGGAGGGGAGTTGGGTAGGGCGTGTCACTAGTCAGATGAAGTGGTTACAGCAGGAATCTGCTCGCGTTGGGCTGCTACTTTGTCATGTAGCCGTAGTGGTACCGCCGACGACAACAGCCCAGTCGCAGGAGGCAGCAGTGCAGAGGGTCCGGCAGAACCCATGGTCGCTTTCTCACCGTTTGCAGCCCGCTCTCCCTGTCTAAAATCACATTAAAATGTCCTTCAGTGGTGGCTGTTTGTAGTATGTACTTTCTGTTTTTAGCAACGAAGTTCTGAAGAACAGATGTTATCTAGGTTTTGCTAGATTCGTCTCCACATGAAATCGCCTAGCCTTAGGCTAGAAAAATCGTAGTCAATTTACCCAACAAAGAGTCGTCTAGCACGTCGTACGAGTCGACTGGGGCTGTTTCGGAAATTCCACCGTCTTTTGGATCCTCCCCATTCATCCTACCGCACTGGACCGTGACGAATAGAGCCATCAAAAGGAGATGAAGCACTGTCGTGGAAAATCGTCCCATCACTCGCACTATTCTTGTTCTTCAACACGTACTCACTATGCCCCTCTTGTCCCTTATATATGTAGTCCTGCTGCACGGACCAATGGCGTTGTTGGACCAATCAGAATGCGGCTGCCTCATGCAAATGTCATCCTGCTGTTGCCGTCTATTTTAGGACGTCTACAGGGTGTACAGGGTGGTGAGCCTGCTGCCAGAGGCCATCAGCCACCTGCAACGCTCCTCGGGACGACATGCCTCGCTCCTCGACCACGTCTTTGTCACCGACCTGCAGGTACCACCTCCATAGTCCCACCCAGCCTGGGCGACTATTTTGGTCACAAGGAAATCTTGATTAGGCGTTATCTGATTGGCATAGTAGAAAGATCACATGACAGCTGAGGGAAGGGTGAAGGTGTGGTTTATAAAGTCTAAGCTTTAAGTCGAATGGTCCTTGATTCTGATTTAGAGCTTTCCGAAACACTGCTATGGGGTGCACAAGCACTCATTGGTTAGGGGTTACGGGTGCGAATAGGGCCACTTATGAGAGGCAGGATTGGCCCCGTTTGTGGGCCCAAGTGAGCACCTCAGTAAGCTTCATCGTGTTTCACCCCCTTTTTTGTGGTACTTAGAATCTGTAGTCGTGTTTATAGCGGTAATCCGAGTGTTTTACACTGGTGGGTTAGATTGTGATAGAGCCACCGATGGAGCAGGGAAAAGGGAACGAATAAGGTGACGGTAAACGATTAACGGCTACGGAAAGGCTAAAAAATCACGGTTGTTCGGTCTGTGAGACGGGGTTGTGTCACATGGTGATTGTTTCTCTATTTCTAATATTTCGAATGAAAAAGGAGAGCATATTTGCTAAACTAGTTTGTTGGACACATCATAGCTGATTTGGAAGTTGTTTTCAGTTGCAAATGCTTCAGGAAATATACCCAGAACAAGTAGCTGTGCTCTATTTCTAATTTCGGTTCTTATTCATGTGTAAAGAAGACAAAAAGGTGTTAGCCAAACAAAGTCTTTTGGAAGCCCATTCAAGGGGTTCTTTTGATCAGCCTAGAACGAGATAGCAGTAAATTGTAGAGTGACTGCTCATCGAAAGTGCGCGGGAGGAAGAAGGGGAACCGCGCACGGGGTATTTAAGGTGAAGTCAATAATGGTTAGGCAACAGGATGTGTGTCAAGCCGTCTCTCTCTATTAATTAATGAAATTCAACGTGAGTGCAACCTCTCTTGCCTAATTGGTTTCGGCAATTAGCGCAGTATTCTATCTGGTGGTGGTATGAACATGGTCGTCTTTTGTGGGCAGGTAATCCGTGGCATTGCTGGCAGTCTAAGTGACGTCAAGCCAGTTTTTGGCCCAAGATAGGGCCAAAAATAGGCGATTTAAGGGCAAAGGGCATGGACCCCTTTATGATTGAGTAGCTCATTGGAATTACAGATGTAGACTTATTAAGTTCTATGAGATTTACATAAAATTCCTCAATATTGAGACATAAGAAAGGGATTGGGCTGACTGATGCATGTTGGGAAGTAAAGCTTTTCCTTTTTTGCAAAGTTTTGGCAATTAGACCCTTAAGCATATCGCTTCGGTTAAGTTAAGCAAGCAAACTTCTAGTTGATGCATTGTACCCTCCAACTAGCTGCCTGTTTTATCGCTCTTGCTCTGCAGTCGGCGCTGGACAATTTCAGTAAATTCACTGAGATGATTGAGTCCACACTGGACTTGGAGGCTGCCAAAGACGGAGAGTTCATCATTCGCCCTGACTTCGATGAGGAACTACAGGGTAAGCTCATATCTTTCTCTTTTTTGCGGAGTCCTTCCACTCAAACGAGTTTTGTACGGGCTCTGAATTCGTCCCTATAAATTCCCAGCTGGTTAACCGTGCGTACGTCCGTAGATTGTCGTCAGCCCTGTTTGATGGAGTAGTTTCACTAAGTTCAGAATGGAGAGCGCGGATGATTTAGTCTGCTGAAAGGTGGTCAAGGCTGCGTTAGAAGGATGGTCGTATTTGGGAGGCACATTGTTTCCATTTTAGGTGGTCAGCTGGTCCTTCTGTTGACTCTTACACTTTCGATAATGGAAGTTTTGCTCATTTTGCTGCATATGGATTTATATTGTTCAAATGGTTACCATTGACAATGGATTCGACCACTCGCTAGTTCTGCCCCAAAACAGGTAGTAAAAAGCCTCGCGCTTTGACCGCGTGGTAGTTTCCTCCTTGTTAATACCGAGGTGTCTCTTCCGTTTTCCACGTCGTCATCCAAAATACGACTTGGAGAAAAGTGGGAGGAAAAAAAGGTGCTTTAACTTGGCCTGTTGCGTTTTTATTGCCTTCCCATTATCATCCACTCACCCATCCGCCCACCTCCTCGGCGTGGACCCTTGATCAGGCTAATCTTACACAAGACGAGAGGAAGAACTCGAAAATTAAATTTTCTCACTATTTTTTCCCTATGGTATTGAAGTGTACATGAAGTTGCCCTGTCAATTGAGACGTCCCTTGCGGTTGGGGCGAATCGAGAGGCTTCAGTAAACTTTTTTGCTTAATAATCTGTTCAGCATCAATTTTCGTGCTTTTTAGAACCCCTAAGAGGAAAATTCGCCTCAGGTTATTTAAATTCCATCAAAGCCTATTGTTCAAGTGTGGCATCTCAGCTTGATCGCCATTCTGTACTCAAACTCCAGTTGCAAGTCCTTATTGAGCTTGTTGTGAATCGTACTTTTTGGCTGCCCATCGTTTTCTCCACTGTCATATCTTTATAGATTAAACTATCAAACGTTGAATCGTAAGACTATGCACTAGTTAGGCAACGATAGAGATTTAGCCTATCGTTTAGAGATTTGCGAATATTGCAAGCCTTAAGTATTCTACCGATAACGTTTATTTGGTAAATAAAATGAGGTGCGCGTCATATGCCTAATCTCCTCCAACGCAAGAGGAAGGAATCAACTTTTAGCCGTGAATTGAATAGTGGTACAACCTTTTTGCTTGTTCAATAGTCCATTCTGTTAGGGGGCGCCTTCAGAACCTCGATAAGGTGTGCTTATCTGAGATGTGCTTATTTTTGTGACGATAATTAATCAGTCCGAATTAAGTTAAAGAAGAGAAGGTTGATCAGGTGGTCTCGGAAAGTTTTAGTCTCGGACCGGCGTTCCCGAAGATTGTGCCCTGCCAAAATGCTGGCTTAGCTGACGCATCTGTTACTGATGAAATCTGTACCCTCTTAGTATGCTGGAACAACTTAAGTGGAACGCTTGATGTGTCAGTGGGCGTTTCGTTAATAATTGACCTTTTGAAGCTACAGGATACTGTACCATAGGGTGAGTAAGCATGAACCCTCTTTGGCGTTAGTCCAGTATAGTTTTGCTGCTTTCAGGTATTAAAACTCGCTTGGAGGCCGTGGAAGAGGAGATTCAGCGAGAATTCGAAGCGGTGAGTTCCTTTCTCTTCTGCTCCTCCCACCCACACCCCCTCGGCTCGTAAACTTTTGCCCCACCCACGCATTTCATTCGTCCCTCCGCCCTGGCCCGTGATGTCCTCTAATTGGCCTTCGACATGCGAGCTCTCCCATGTGTAACGCTGCTGCTGGCATGAATATTTCATACAGACAATAAAGGCACTAGACACTAGGGCACTACTTATATGGCCTTTAAGTGGAACTTTTACCTTTTTATTATTGGTCTGAATTATTTGTGCACTTGGTTCGCCAACATGAGGTTCTATTTTGAGCACTGCAGTATCTTGAATTCGTTCTGATTTTTCAAACTACTTGATTACCCTTCCAGGTTGCTTCAAAAGTCGGTTTGGAACCGGGAAAGTCAATCAAGTTGGACTCGACTGAAGGCGTCGGCTTCTTTCTTCGAGTCACATTGAAGGTTAGCACATGGTTTTCGTGTTCTTCGAATTCAAAATACTCAAGATCTAATCTAGTGCGACAGTAGTATCCATGAAAAGAACGTCTTGGGGTGGTTTTGCAACCGAATGCAACCGAAGAGCTTATAAATTCTATGCAACCATCAGACTTCAAAACTAAAGAATTTTACGATGTTGCTAATCTTTTCTGTAATCGGTGTGTCTGATCGGTTTGATGGTTCATCGGTCGAGCTGAACGGCAGAAATTTTCATTATGGCGACAAGGAAGTCTATTTGGAAGCCCTGATTTTATAAAAAAACTAATTCGTTAACCGATGCTCGACTTCCATGCTCAATGATCTGCGTGCTGAATGGGCTACGGAGACGCTAAGTCACCATATTGGTTAGGTGCGCTAAGCGTCAGCCAGCTATGTGGCATGGCCATTTCTCCAGGCTCCAACAGAATAACGCGAGAAATTTGTATCGAAGCCTTTACGTACCCACTTGCTTTGATGAACTCGAATGCAAACCAAGATATCAGATTAGTTTCCAATACTATCTATATCTCGATGGATAAACCTCCGCCAGGCCTGCGGTCTGGGTCATTGCGGGTGTGGCGTAGTGATTAATCGTCAGCCCCTCGTTGTCGCTTTACCTACAGATGGAGAAGCAGATCCGTGGCATCAGCTGGCTGAAGAAGATCGACATGCAGAAGGCCGGCGTGCGATGTTGCTCCACCGAGATGAAAGTGCTCAACGAGCAGCACGCGGTCCTCAAAGAGGAGTACACCAAGGCGCAGAAGTGCATCGTCAAGGAGATTCTCACTGTTGCGGGTAAGATTACTGTGGGGTCACCTCTTCTATCTTGGTTCACGGATGGAAATACTTCACTAAAATGCACTAAGGTGGTTACGGCGGTTAATCTAGAATGTATCTCCAGCACTGTGTTATGGTAAAGTGTCTCAAAAAGGCTCTGTCTCTATGAAAATTTGCTGAGTGTACAATTGATAAAATATGTTGGTAAAAACAAGGCTGCAAATCGACAGTTTAATAGAAAGGAATACTTTCACTCCCCCAAGAGTCCGTGTGGGGGCGTGGCAGGTGCATGCGTTTCTGGAGTCACCTGTCTCTTTTTTATTACTTTTATCTCATTTGTCTAAAAATGGCATTCGATTCTACGATTCTTCTGAAAACCCGCTGTTTTATTTCGAACTCTTTAGATTGAAACTTACCGATCTTAGTTAATTTACTCATCCTTTAGAATAATTTATCACCTATCAACTCGGAAACGGTCTAGATTGATCGGGTTTCTAAATAGTTGTCATTATCCGAGAACTCCGATATGAGCATGACCGGGCAGTTGTGGATTGCTCACTCCTCTCGATTCGCCCCTCTGAGTTCGCCTTCACCTGGCCTAATTTATGCGAAGGCTTACTTAAAGGCGTGCTAGGGGAAACAAAGAGCCGAACAAGCTCGTAGTATGCAAACAGCCTTTACGAACGGTCGATGATCGCAACTTGGGAACGGCATGCATATTCAGCTGTGCTTTTGCAACAAGCAAACAAAAGCGAGACTGAGTCGATGAGTTGGGCGCCCTTTGAGTAGGTTCCATTCATCTTGTGGGGGTTACAAATCGGTCCTATTGTTACATCAGCTACTGGTTTTTCGGAGAATCTTTGGGTGATAAACTCGTGAGCTTGAGGATGTTTTACCTCGCTCTGTTGAAGTGGTCATTGGCACTGTGGACCAGTGGCAGTACTAGTCAAGCGGATGTGGTTGCAGCTAACGATGCGCCCTGACTTGCCCCTAGGCGGCTACCTGGAGCCGCTGTACTCTCTGGGCCACTGCACCGCCCAGCTGGACGTGGTGGTGAGTCTGGCGGTGGCCGCGGTCTCTGCCCCCCAGCAGTACGTGCGTCCTTGCTTCTCCAAGCACCGCGAGGACGACGGTGGCATCCGCATCCGCGACTTTCGCCACCCCTGTCTGGAGCACCAAGAATCCGTCGCCGTCATCCCCAACGACGTCGACCTGGAGCGAGGTAAACTGCCCCTCTTCTGTTCAAAAGTTGGCTTTTGTGACTGTCTCTTCGACCAATGGCAGAGAGGAGCTGTCTCTGAAGGGGTTTATTTTATAAAGGGGCGATTTAGGGTTAATAGAACCTCTTGTGTTTCTTCTGGTGAATTTTAATGCTATGATAAAATTATGGCACTACTCAATTTTAGAAAGTAGGCGCTTGGGAGTCGGAGCCTATACATTGGCGAACCGTCTGTTTTCCATAGCTAACGCATCACAGTATCTACAAAGGCTTGCCAAACTGGCTGGTAACAGAACGTAAAGTGGTGTTTGGATCCTACTCAGTTGAAACATGATTGCTATCTTGAATAACTATCACCTCTGATGGTATAGGCACCCATTGTCAAGATATCCGAAGACTGAAAAGGAAATAGAGTAGCCAAGCCCTGTTTATTTTGAAAACATAATGTGATTTGTAACTTGGAATTTAGTAAACAAGCCCTCAATTGGCGTTCAGGTCACCAGAAAAAACGTAATTTAGATTTAACAAAGGGACGGTGTCGCGTCAATTATTCGGGAAAGACTTGTTGAGTCTAAAAGAATTCCATTTTAACCCCTGACTTTCACTAGGTGTCTTTGAACCTGAATGCTCATTGCCTAATCCATGCTATACTATATGTACTCACATTTTCCTTAGCATTGTCCAATGGATTCTTCTCTTTTTGATTTTAGGTAGGCAGATATTCAAGACGATAACAGGACCCAACATGGGTGGCAAATCGACCTACATTCGTGGTGTAAGTCTGGCGCCACCGGTATTAGTATTATTGATGTCATTATTTGCACCCACGCATGCATACAAGCACAAAGGTGGGCACGTTAGTGTGTGTATTTACCAATCGACTCGCAGCGTGGGTTTGCTGCCGTTTTTTCCCACTTACTTAATTTGGAAGGCTGTCAATGGCCCTGCCATCTGGTGAGATGCCATTTCTTCTTTTCGTACATATCTGTGCTCTTCCATTGGATTCGGCAGCAAATTTTTATGGGGGTTTTGGTGTTTTACGCCCTTCAAGATTGATTGAATCGAAGCGCCTTTTCTTCAAAGACCTTCATTTAAGAGTTGATTATTTTCCCAAATGAATAACCATACTCTATGTCTTGGGATGGAATATAATGCGTTCCAAAAGTTGTATTATTTATGCATTTCACTTCTTGAAGGTGGACTGCAGAACGTGAAAATTACTAGCCGATATTGTCATCTTTGACCTGGATATGAAGCCATGATTTTAATTTGTATTGAGTATCTAGAGGGCAGCCCAGCTAGTTTGGGGTTACAGACTTTGGTGGGCCCGTTTTGTGAAATATGCTCAACATCTAGTCCCAGAATCAATATTCATAGCCAAATGATCCCTGACTATGATGATAGTTTTGGGTGAAACCTGATAAATGCAGCATTTTAGTTGATATTATATGTACAGTAACTTTTGTTACTGGATGCAGCAATTAGCATTTTTATTTTCTCTACTTGATAAAACGAGGGAGGCGCCAACGTCTATCGTGGTCGAATTTCTGCATTTTCATTGGTTAACTCGCTCAACCAGTGAGCGTTTCGAGCGAGCCCCGCTGGGTAGAAAGGAGCTTTGACACTGGCCATGCTCACGTGACCTTAGTGCTGCTGTGAATTCCTCCTCATCTGTCCAGCAATTTTGAAAAAAAAAACAGGGAGTGTAATAGGCCAAGGAGAAGGATGAAAGGTAAAGCCCTTTCAGATGTCTGGGCTTCTATCGGTTCTAGTCACGTACTACCACTACGCGCTTTTCTCTATAACTATACGGCTTCAACTGCAACCTGCACATTATTTACAACAAAGCGGTTTCTTTAGTGGATAAGGGCAGATGAAAAGTCGTTAAGATGTACCATCAGTTCTGAGTCCGAAAGTGGGAACGCCTAGATGGATTTTCCGGAACTCTTGAAAGGATGTGATAAATTGGGTGAAGGAAGTAGCGGAAACCGGTAGACACGGTAAATATCGTGTTTATATGCTATGCCAGCGATGAACTCCCACCATAACTCTGAAAAGTGTGGTCTAGCTAAGTTTTCTTCAGCCAGCATGATCGGCTTGTTTGCTTTGTTTACATTTTTGTGATAAGACATCACTTGGTGTGGGGCTTGGGCCTTTTGCGAGTCTCTATCACGGCTGCCACGGCTGGGATGTGAATTGTCTTGCTGGTTCGCAAGTACCTAATGTGTGCTCTGGCGTTGCAGGCAGGCGTCGTGGTGGCGATGGCGCAGGCCGGCAGCTTCGTGCCGGCCTCGGAGGCGCATCTGACACCCGTGGACGCCATCATGGCGCGCGTGGGCGCCGCTGACTGCCAGCTCCGCGGTATCTCCACCTTCATGGCGGAGATGCTAGAAACCGTTGCCGTTCTCCGCGTGAGTCTTCTATCCCTTTAGCCGTTCTAAGACACGTGTATCAAGCAGCTATTCTACCCAGGTGCCCGATAAGAAACGACCTACCTGGTAGTTTGAGGTGGTGGGGTAATTGTATAAATGCTCTTAGCGCCACTGCATGGTAACCATAATTTTATGGTTGGTTACAGGTGTCCCCTGAATTATCAAATTTAGAGGTCTTCTGTCTCTTCGACCGATTGTAATGGATCCTTCTGGCTGCTGTTCTACTTAGGTACTCAATATGTAGCTCGTATAGTTAGTCCTAAGCGCTTCCGACCTATGTAATTTCCTTATATTCGAGAATATCTTTAAACCTAGAGATGGCTCAATGAACGCAAGGCCAAGAGGAGAGAGCACAGATCTTTTAGACAAGGCTCAATTACAACGTGCCTAACCACCACGATGCTATAGATTGTGTTTAGTATTCGTACTTTGTGAAGTCGAACTCCACTAGTCGGAATGGTGATTGGCTTGGTCCAGTGTTTATGCGAATCGTCACCATTTTCGGTGAAACTGCTTAAAACACGTGGTACTCTGTGTGCATCAGTTAGTACTGAAGCCTGGGCTTTTCGTGAAGCACTAACCGTCCCTTTCGTTGAGTGCAAATCACCCTTTCTTTCTACTTTAACAAATCTACCATTCTTCTGAATCCCTAGCCGTCTTTTCTACCGAGATCCTCGATAAGTACACGTTGACCAGCTATGAACGTCCATATATCAGAAATGCACTGAACTCTGATTCGATATTCCTGCATGGTAACCACAATTTAAGAATTCGATCCATTTTCTTTAGTGCAGGTGGCTTTGCCTTCCTGATTATCAAATCCGCAATGCCTCTATCCCTCTGCCCTTCTTTGGCAGTTGTTCTAATTTTGGCCCATCGCATTTACGGGAAGTGGCGTTTGGCTTGTAGCCAGATGTTGCCTTCCTTAGTTTAGACATGATTCTCGACATTTTGTTAATTTTCGGACAAGTGGGTGCGAAAGTGAGGCTGGTATTGATGAATCTATCGTCTTTAGAAGCTTCTGAACAAAAACTTTAAGCACTTGCAATTTGGGCGTTTGCTCCTGACCCAATTAACCAAGCAGAAGAATTAGGGTACACAAGCGAAACTCGTATTACCAAAATAAAGTGCCTTTAGTCGGACGTCAACTATAGGGTTTTCCTTATTCAAAATCTCTAAACGTGATTACTTCTCATCATTTTTATATTTTCATACCTATAAACTCTGTAGAAATCAAAAGTTGGTTAAAGGTAGAATTCGTTAACGGGATGTCAGTTCTATCAGAATCTGTGGCCCTGTACACAATCACAATTCTTCAGATAGTTCGTTAAGGTGTTTTAGTATAATCTGAGGGGATCGTCAGTAATATTCCTGAATGAAACACCGGAACTCATGAGTATAGACAAAAGCGTTTGGAAGTTTATATGTAGTCGCTTTGTCGTCGCTATCCTCATATTTACACCAGTCTGTAGAAGGCTATGCGGATAGGGTGGAGTAGCAGTTTGTTTGACAAGACCCAAATATATCATGTGTAGAATTGGGTTGGTTTGTGCCTCGCGCCAGTATCCCGTGTGTGTATTCAGTATTTACACGCTATGGTAGTATCGACCAGCCTGCACAATCTGCTTGCTGGTGGGGCGATTGTAAGTATAAATAAAGGGTAGTGCACCCTCGGATCTTGCTTGAGCTCCAAAATTACCTCCGCCCCTCTGCCGAGACTGAAGGCTGTAGTCGCTTCTAAACTGGTTTAGCATAGCCGTCATGAGAAGTTTCCTGTTACGTCCTCTTACACGGTCAGAGGTGACATAGAAAGCTTTGATACGGAGAAGCCTATGCAACAAGGATATAAAAAGGTAATGCCAAAGTTAAACTTTGGCCTGTTGTAAGATTGCTGCTTTCAAATGGTAGCTTGAAGAAGTAAATGTCCAGAAATTGAGGTTGTTTGAATTCTGTTTTACTTCCTTGGTCCTTTAACTTTCGTTCCCTTGCGGAAGTGTAGCCTCTTGATGGATCGTAAATGAAGAACTTTACTCATCGTCCTATGTAGTCTTATGGCTCCTTTCGACGGGAATTTCCGTTAGTTCACAAGAGCTGTCAGATGTTCTTCCACACTTTTCCAACTTCCGTGCACCTACGTCCAAGTTTGTTCCAAGTTATTCCTGATTATGTTGCACTGTTCTTGAGCTCAGCTCTTCAGGTGGAACAGTCACATACTTGAGCATAAAGCCTTAAGAGGATTGTCCTACGTGTTTCTCAATAAAACCCCAAACTCTCATATTGTCAAGAATGAATCTGATATTACGCTGCCCAGTTGGTGGCTCATGAATAGCTGGAGATAGTTTGCTGGCTGAGTCCGGCTACGCGAAAACTTTGGGTATAAGAGACGTTAAAAGTCTTACTAGTGACTGTAACTGCAGCCATGGATAGACCGCATTAGCGTAACCGTGCTTAAAAACGATTGTTTTCTGTTGTCCCCTTTGAGGAGGTCGGAGATGGTGTAGTAGACTAAGGGCAAAGTTTGGCCGATACTAATAGTGTTACTTGCGAATGCAGTGGAAGGTGGGGGGGGGAGTGCCTTGCCGATAGGTGTTTTACATTGTTTGCGCTGGGAGGGCAGCTGGCGACACGTGACTCGCTGGTGATAGTGGATGAGCTGGGTCGGGGCACGTCGACGTACGACGGGTTCGGGCTGGCGTGGGCTATCTCGGCGCACCTGGCCCGGCGGGTGGGCTGCTTCACGCTCTTCGCCACGCACTTCCACGAGCTCACCGCCCTCGCCACCCTCCTGCCTACCCGCGTAGCCAACTTCCGTCTCTCCGCCCACGTCCTGCCTCCCGGCTCCGACGCCGCCTCCGACGCCGTCGTCATGCTCTACAAGGTCGAGCCCGGTGAGTCTTGGGAGCTTTGTGAGCTTATGAAGGAAACAACAGAGAAGGGCAGTTATTTCGTTGTAACGTGAGATATTTACAGATGAATTAATGTCAACGCAAGTTGGTTCTAGTGCCTAAGCGTTAAGAAACACTTATCTTACCTGTCCGAAAGCGCAAGTATTCGTAGTACTATAAATGGTTTATTTGAAAAATCTTCTTAAAGAGGGTGTTATTTTCATTAACACATTCTCCCGGGTACAGACAGGTAATGAGATGCTATTTGTTAGCCACCAACTAGGAAGACATGAAACAAAATTAAGCCCAAGGACGGTTAGTATGCAAGGTAGAGCCCGATGAGTCGCTCTTCCCCTCCACACAGCCCCTCTGGTGGTAATAGAAGCCCCATGGGAGGCAAGGATTGAAAACAATCTGGGGTAGATAGGTAGAAACAATTGGTTGTCATGTGTTCTTCGCCATAGAGTGAATTTTGTTGAGGAAGTCGGTAACTCTCTTGAAATCCGATTAGGGGCGTGAACAGACACCTTCTTTGGCTGTAAAGCCTGGTGAGTGACCCCGATCACGCCCCACTTTGCAAAGGAAACTTTGTTGGCTTTTGTAAAGGGGGGCTAAATGGGTATGGGGAGGATTGGTCTCCCAATTGATGCAAGGTTTTACACGGACCCCGGAACCTCATGGGCTTTCGCAAAATAAACAGGATAAAGTTGGTTATTGAAGGTATCATGTAGTCACTCTTTCATGTATTTAGTTAGTCCGAGATTCTAGCTAGTAAAATTTGCAAGAATACATTCTTTTGTTAAGACTCACAAATATGCAAATATTTTAGTCAATTGTCAGAAAAAGTAGTCATTTGGAAGGCATCTATTGCTTTCGATTTGTAAATGTATTGCTAGGGAGAATATAACTTGTCTTAAGATAAAATATAGGTACCGACACAATCAGCTGTTACTTGTTCTCGATCGTCAGCATCTATAAAGGCCAAAAGTTAGTTAGAGAAAAAGCGGTTAAACCGCGGGAGCCCAAACATTGACGTGCGTGAGTCACTTGAATTGCAGTAAAGCAGTATTAAAACTTTTTAGCTGTTTTTCTTTATAGGCAAGGTAAATTTGAATGTTGTATCCTCAATGGATTCAATGATGGTTAGGAGTTGCATTCAGGGTACAGGAACTGTATCCGTCTGTGGTTTTGTGCCTGGTTACGGAAACCGGACACTGCGAATCGACGAGTTGGGCGCCTTGCAGCCTAGAACTTCTACAGGGCCTATAGATAGGCTCCATTGTTAAGTACCACAACTGATGATTAAGGTGAGCTGGCATGTTGATTAATGCCATTTTTATGTATATGCTCATGGAAAGGGTAGGTAAATGACCATGGTTCAGACAGTCGGTTGTTATGAGGTTGCCATGTTCCTGTATGGATATAGTAGTTACCTGCTTTCGGTGTGTTTCCAGCCATAGCATAACATCAGGAACACGCCGCAAGACGAACACTCGAAACACGGTATATTGCACAGAAGTCCATTAGTCGTGTTTATACAGTATGCGCATACTGTAATAGTTGTTCGGAATGCATAAAATGTCCCCGCTTTTTTGAACAGTGGTGGGAGAAATGTTTTCTTCATTGGGGCTGTTCCATCGACAGTAGTATGGGTAAAGGCATAACCACAAGGCTAAAACTCAATTAAAGAGAAAGTCGGTCACGTGATGGAGGCGACTGCAGATTCTGCGTCCCTTGAGCGACGTATAGCGCTGTATTCCAGTGCTAGGAAATCTTGTCCATTAGCAAATTACATTTAAATTCGTGTACCGTGGTGTTGATTGGTGGATGCATTTTGACTGCAGAATTAGTATCGGTTTTATTTTTGGTTCCGCTACCGAAAGCTGGACTTGGTGAGTTGACGAGATGGTCTATTATAACCCCTCTTTGGGTATTCAAAATAAATTGTGGTAATGAGGTGAATTAGCGGTTTACAAAGTGAGCGACCTTGAAAATAAAATAATTCAAGTACTTCCTAATTGGTCTTCAGTGGTTCTTGGGCTGATGTCGAAATACCTAACGTATCTATTTTGACCTTCATTTGTAACCAGGTAAACATGGATTGTAAAACAATGATAGGACTTTTATTGCAAAGACAGCTTTGTTTTTTGGCAAAGGCCATTGGAGCACCCTTATTTCACTGATGACATTATTAGTAGCTCGAAGGAATGACTCATTTTTGTCACCTTGTCTTACACTCGAAACAGGATAAAATCGAATATAATCAAGTACTTCAAGTCATCTAGCTATTCATTTCATCAATACCTGGTATTTTTGCAGGTACAAACGATTGTCTGTTAGTTTTTACCCACTATCTTGTGCCATCATCACCGTGTTTCTGTAGCCCACTATAGGGAACTTCCACGTGAAGCACCTTGCTCTGAATGGTTGCACATGATGTTAAAATCATCTGTTTTCAAGGCCAGAGACTGCATCAAAGAAATTGGATGTCATTGGTAGAGTGTGGCTAGAGAGGCGATCTGAACAACTTTGAAGAGGTAGATGCAGTAAACGTGTTAACTAATCCTGCATAATCGTAGGTCATTAGTAGACTGAGTGAGTCGGTTCGAAATGTGGATCTGGTATTATTTCTTTTCTTGTGGTTGGCCAATTGCTGGCTCTACCTTGTTGGCGTCTTCGAATCATGGTCCCCTCTTTCATCACCCAGTTTTCGTGTCATCATGGCAGGTATCTGCGACCAGAGCTACGGGCTGCAGGTGGCGCGCTCGATCGGCCTGCCGGCGGACCTCGTGGCCGAGGCGGAGGCCGCGTCCGCCTGCGAGGAGCGCGCCGAGTCCCTCTGGCTCCGTCTCGGCCAGCCCATGGACGCCGACGACGACTTCAATCCCACTCCCAAGGCTGCCTCTGACGATGACAAGGTAACTCTCCTTGAACGGATGCTTTTCGATCCTTAAAGTGACACAAATGGCCCCCATAATGTGGAGCTGGGATGAGGAAGATCGGTGCTCTCTAGGTAGGCCAAGCGAGAGGGCTTGTTGGCTGCTTGCTTTGTACGTTGTGTGTGGTGTTTGTGATTTCATCTGGGCTACAGTCAGACATGATATAGTGGAGAATTTGATCGGTGGTGAAAAAGCAGCAGCAGCAGCAGTGTTGTTGTTGACAGTAAGATGAATGACTGTGTTGTCAATTAAAAATGGGAGTCCCACAACGAGTTTCGCAGTGCAGTTTTGCTTTTAGGAGCCTTTCTGACAGTTCTTTCAGGCTAGTTTATGCGAAGCTCGGTGCTAAACTAGGCATGTGTCAATACGAAACAGTCGTGGTCCTGGTAAGGAAGACATTTAAACTGAAAAATACTGCCCTTTATGCAAGTTCGAAAATGACAATTCAGCTGAAGTAAATGGATGTACTAGTGAATGCTAGGCAAAGCCAATCGGCTTGCGAAAACAGAATGACTCAAGAGGTGATGTTTAACATTCCGGTGTTATGGTCGATCCAGAAACGCTAGTAAGTTTGATCGACGAACTATTTATCGACCCAGGCGTGCAGCTGCAACTCAACCGTATTCATTCTCGAACTTATACCCTGGTATGTCCTGGGTCTTATATATCCCTCAATACAAACTAAGGTACCCTTGTTCCGAAAAGTTGCACATTGTGTAAAAAGTAACTACCTATTAACTCTATTCTGTGCCCTCAATAGGAGTGTTCTGAGGCCTGAACCACAAGCCTGAATAGGGCTGCACCGGACGGCATAGGCTTACAATAGATTCACAAACTTCAGGTAGGGTACAATGAACATGTTGTACTCTTTATAATTTCGCGTCTACTGTATGATATTTCGTCTTCACAAAAAAGTGAGGCTCCTAGACATTTCGTCTGTTGATAATCTTGTAGATCTGGCTGAAGTTGTTTAAAAAGTCTAGTGGTGATACTACCGATTAGTTGTCAGTGAGTGGTTTCTGAGCTAGCCAGTATCAAATACCTCTTTTCTGCATCACTCCATTTGATTTTGGATCCGTTCGTGGACATCTTATTCGTTTTATTCTTCCCCTTTTCAATTATAAAGGTTCTTTTTACCCCACTTCTGACTTCCGTGAAACCCGCTGAAGTAATAGTGTAATTCCAGTAATACCCTATGTTTATTTAATTCTCTCGGCCATGGTCGTAGTAAAGTCTTCTTTATGGATTGCATCTAAAAGGGGTTACCTCGTTTCATTCGTTAGGTGGTCCATCTAAAATCACTTATGCTTAAGGATAACCAAAAAAACCAGTTGGTGTGACATTAGAACTTGTCTAGGCTTTCGACTTCGAAAAAGCAGCGGGTTAGGCGCTAAAGCCAGGTGTACTGGTTCATACTCAACTTAATTCACCATGTTCTCGTGTGCCGTCGTAATTGAGGGATAAATAGCATGTTATTGTGGCTTAGCCTGCCAAAGTGGGGGAACAAGAAAGTGAAAGTTGACGGTTTGTATTTCGACCTTCATGGGCCATTTCAGCTTGTCTGAGGACACTGACGTTGATATATCATCTTGTTTAGTTCTTAAGAAGTAGATGTTTAGAAATATCCTCCAGTTATCTTTGAGCGTCTTTATCAATCCATTGAGGACACTATTGTACTCCCCAATGGTCGTTTTCTGGTTCCTTTCTCCCGCTCCCAGCAGGCAGATGTGGACGCCCTGAACGCGGTGGTGGTGGCGGAGCGTCTGCGGGCCGGGCTGGAGCACCTGCTGGACGAGACGCTCTCCGCCTCCGAGGAGGCGCCGGGCGAAAAACTGGCCTCTGCAGCCGCCGAAATGCTAAATGAGGCCTCGCTAGGACTCAATCCCGCCGTGAAGACCTGTCTTATGGAGATTTGAGGCGATTTTATAAAACTACGGATTAAGATTTTTATACTCAATAAAGACTAATAGGTCGTGTGCATACTTTGGGTCTTTGAGTTCTGAAAAGGCTAGGATTTACAATGGATTGGGGCTTTAACAGTGGGAAACAGAGCTGTATTACAAATATTAAGAGTGAATTAATTTGGTGACAATGCCTGCTTTACAGAGCCCTGGGTGTTAGTTTTACAGTGTATTATATCGCTCTATTATTCCTTAAGGTAAAACGCCGATATCAAGCATGGATAGTCTATCCACTATTGGTCAGTCTGTTGATTGATTACTCTGTCCGATCGCGAAAAAAGGTACAGTCGATGTGTAATTGCATACGAGCTCACTAGAACGGGTGATCCATGAGTCGTCTGCTAATAATACTGAAACACTTAGGCACCCTTACGAAATTGGAAGTCTTCATCAAATCAAATCTGTAAAGGCAAGTGACTAAGGAGCCCTTCAAGTGCCATCAATCTCCTAAGGAGGGACTAAGCACCATTTCTCTGGTTAAAATGCAGGAACTATGTTGAAGTGCCTGGATGGAATTATGTTTCTTCATGCCAGCTTTAAATATCCAAGGCATCTGACCATCAGATGGGCGAATTATGGGTCAAATGTGACCTCGTGATCCTGGGAAGGAAGGGTTTGTTTTCATTCCTACCGAAATACCTCTCACTTTTGCCAAATGGCAATTCCAAAACATTTTATGCATCGAGTTGCCTTGACCCAAATAGGCATTTAAGGACCAAAATAGTTAGCAAAATTTGATGTTATGGTAAGAAAGCGCCTTGAAGGTTTTGACTTACCTCGAAAACTTCATGGTTAACTAGAACTTCATGAATTTCTTTTCAGCAAAGCAAAGCAGTTGAAGGAGCTCTTTTGAACGGACAGCTGCTACTCGTTACCAATCCAACACGGCGAATAGAAAAACAGCAGATCACGCGGCCTTCTAGTCAGATAAAACGTTCGAGCCCTGTTCCACTTTGGTTCGTCTCGTGGAAGTTCAATTCTACTCTTTCAGCTAAAACGTGCAAATTATTGAAAAACTCCCCATGTCCATGAACAGACTAGTTTATATATCGACGTTCGGTCATTTTGAACTACTGCAAAATATTACTAATAATAAACAACTTCAATAGTACAGCCGTGTGTTTCATAAATTTAGTAAAGGGTGCATAACAAACTCCAAAGTGGACTTTACGAAATTCAAAGATAGCAATCCAAATCCAGATCATAAGCCTGAGTTCCACACCGAAAACTCTTCATAGAATCAAACCTAAGCAAAGCAACATAATCTGCATCTTAACAAATGGATTACGAACGTTGCAAACACTGAAAGTTTCGTCCCTTTGACATCTAATTTGATACCCATTCAGTTGTTATTATAAACATTTGCTATCGTCTATCAACACATCTAATCAGCAAATGAAAATCACTGTTTTGGCAAATCTAGCCCAATGACACCTCAATCTTATATAGTCCCAATAAAGTGAATTTATTCTTATTAAAATGAACAGAAAAGAGAGAACAAAGAGAGGGGGAGGAGGACCAATTGGGGAGGCGAGATAGAAGGGAGGGGGGGTGATAGGCTCAAGTGAGACCAAAGTAGCAGCACATAAAATAACTCAACTATGTAGGACATGATGGTGGCGATGGTGGTGCGGCGGTCTTAGAGAGTTGGTGCTGGGGAGGGCCTAGTCTATGATCATGCGCTGCTTGCCCATGTTGAGGCCGGCCTGGCTGGCGCCCTTGTTAGAGCCGTACTGCAGACTCACAACGTTCTGACCCTCGCGCAGCTGTTCCTCCGTGAACTCGCGCTTGTTCTCCGTCGCCAGCTTCGGGCCGAGGATCGGGCCAGTGTACTCAGGGTGAATCTGGCACTGTTTTTAAGCAAAAATAAGGCTTATTAGCGCCAACCTCATCTCTCCACTGAGTCTGCAGCTAGATGCTTTCAACAAAACTGCACAGTATAGTAACGCCTTTTAGTAGATCTGGATAGCTTTGAAGTTCACGTCGCGTTATGATTTTTATAAAAATTTCCGTATGAGCCAGCTGAGGTTGTGAAATGGAAAGAAAACCAATCGAATCGACTGGAGTCTCTTCCGATTATTGAAACAACCGACTGTATCGACGTGTCTATGCCTTACTATTTTAGCCTAGGTTTCAGGGTGGATTGATTTTAGTTGATCGAATTTTCCCTTGTGCAAACCAATCTCTTATTCTCTACCTTCTTTTGATTTCATGTAACTGTTACTCATTTAGTGGGAATGGCAGATTTCTCTGTTTAGATACGTACTCTTACTAACGGATCTACACGTTTTGAGCTCATAAAAGTGGCTAAAGAAAATGACTTGTTTAAACATTCGATGAACAATGTCACTATTGCTGCCACTGAAATATGCAGTTTATAATTAAAATTCAGTCTTTTAACTATTTTTGATGATAAGAAACGTATTTATCGAAAGGATAACAGTTTCCCCAGCTTAAGTGATATTTAGAAGAACTTTCATCTCTGTTTTCAGTCAACGGCTTTAAAAATAGCAGCAAATCCTGGATTGGATATTCTATATTCAGGAATTATAATTGGATTTTTATTTAATTCAGAGAAAATTTTTCGTCTATAAACGAAGTCTTCGTTTTTGTTTTAGCGTGACTCGTCCAGAATCACATGAAAAAAAACTAGTAACACAAATATTGCTAGGTTTTGGCACGCATTCTGTACTTGGAATCACTGCTTTCAAGCTATGGCACTACCACTCGAGGTCATTGGTTCACGTTTATCTTGAAAATACTGCAAAGTACAACCCAGCGGCAAATAAAATAGTGTCATAAAAAGGTAACCATCGTGTACATCACTTCCATATCTCAAATAATATAAACGTTAATAAAGAATATAAGCTGAATGATTCATCGGAATAAAATTTGCTCGATAATTAACCAATTTTTCTTTCAGAAGCTAAAGAAACTATAACTTTTCTATATAGCCTATAACTTGTGGTGGAAATCGATCCCATTTCTTCAAGCATTGGCCCATCGATTTTTCACGCTGTCGATTAAAAACCGATGAAGAGATGATTTCGGCTTGAGCGCTCCCGAGGATGCGAAGACTAGATAAAATGTGCTTACGGTGCGGCCAAGAGCGAAGATGGTACGCGTGACCTGGGCGATGTCCTTCCTCTCGAAGAGATCGACGGTCTGGAAGAGGTCGGCGACGGGCACGCCGTAGCCCTTCATGGCCTCCAGAAAGGCGCTGATATTCTCCATAATCTTGAAGGGCATCGTCGCGTTCTCATTGATCTTCTTAATGGAACCGGGCTTGATTCCGTTCATCAGTCTACGAGTGATAAACTCGTGGTTTCAAGTTTAAAGAGTTTGGATTCAAAGCTCAAATATAGAATAATTGTTCAGCATTTATCAACTTATTAAAATATACATCTAACGGTTACCTGGTAGGAAAGTGTCCACGTATTATTTGAATCATGTTTTACAAAAACGTTTACATGTATATTGCATTGAATTTATAGATAACCCGTATAATTCTCTTCACGAAAAAGTTGGTTAAAGGTTTTAGAATAGAAAAAGCAAAATATGTTTTGTGCGAAAAAGTAGGATACTAAAAATGGCACAAATTAGGTCACTTTTTTGCTGGTTTGCCTGTAAGATAGCCCTTCTTTTTTTTCCTTCTGATATACAAAACCGGGGAATTAATAAATGCAATACATAAATATTCGAAGGCCTAACTACTTGTGTAATAAGCCAAAGGCACTTCGTAGGTTAGCCTTGTCGGAAACTTAAAATTGTTTGCTGGATTTGAATTCAACCCAATATACATATTACACTTATAAAGGCAGAAAAATGTTATTATATTATGTAAATGTACACTTGAGCTGTTGAAAATAACTTAGAATTTTTATTCATGATAAGAAGTCTCAAGTCAGTAGTCAAAAACTCAGGTACCCTGGTACTTAATGGGCTGATGTAATGAATGTAAGCAGAAGACGTTGGCTTACTTGCAAAGGACAACACCATCCTTGAGGATATCTTCATAGAGTTTTGAGCGGTCCAGCTTGAGCCCGGTGATCTGTTCGATCCAGTCAAGGGCCTCGTTCTCCTGGTCCTTGTCTCTCTTCCCCTCAAGCTAAACGGTAACCATGGTAACCAATGCCACACTCACCTTTTTCTTCACCTGATAGCTCAGACCACTTGGCGGAGGAACGTTGGACATGTTGGCGGTTGCGACGGGCTCCTTTGACTGACTTGGATCCTCTGCACAGCGAAAGTAATCAACTTTCCCTTCCACCAATTAGGGCAGGGGCGAGGTGGGGTTAGCCAATGGTGGTGCAGGCAGTGGACATCGATTGGGCACCGGTGCCGCGTACGCTGATTGGTGGAAGGGCACTTCGCATTTTACGGCGATCGCAGATTGTATGTGTAGGTGTTCCGCTTGGGGGGGGGGGGGGAGAAAAGCCACGTTCCTTGACCCCCTCGGTTCCTCCTATGCGTTTAAAGTGGCGGTTTTGTTTTGGGACGAATATTCATGGCGGTAGTCAAGGTCAACAGCAATTAAGTCAAAAAATGGGAATTTAAATAACTTTCTTTGTGTGCATAAACAGGTTATTCGCGATGACTTCAATAGGCACATCCAAAAATAAGTAGTGATTAGTAGCTGCCAAATTTAGCAGACTCTCGAGATATTCAAAAGACACGGTAATTACACCGTTGTCATCAACCAGTTTTACCCAAGGTATCAACCGCCGTTAGAATCAACTACAGCCTTATTCAGGTCTGGGTCAGAACGAGGCTGGAGCACGGTAATATCCCACTTTCCCAAGGAAGGGTCTACGAAAGAGTCGATTTAGTAGCACTGGCACGGGGGCGATTGGTGTCTCCCTCATCGACAACGCCCACCCTGGTCAGTTGAATTAAGATAAGGCCAATCAGTAGGACTGGTGTAGTAGTAGTAAAACTGGACAGAAAATCATGTTTACCCTTTACCTGAGGTGTGGCAGACCAAGGCCCTAGTACTGCTGCCATTTGCCGTTTGATATTAGATACTCCCTTTGTCCGCTGGTCCGTAATTCCAAGTAGGCATCACTTTAAGCTACACATTTTTGGGGGAATCAACTGTGCTAGCCCTATGCAATGATAGTCCGTTATGCTGATGTCTTCCAGTCACCACAGCCGCCCCGGAGTCCTCATTTCAATTCTTTATTTTATCTCAATATATAGTAGCACTGAGCAGCGTCCATGATCTCGTCCTTATTATGCTCTCCGGCTCGATTCATCATGAAGGCTCAAGTTATTTTCTTCATTGAATCAGGTTGGGATGCTAGTCAACCGTTCCCACAGTCACCATCTCCATGAATAACGAGGAAGAATTTAAACTTTTAGGGTTAGTGTAGTAAGAATGAACTCCTTACAGAAATCTGACAAAAAGTCTGATTATTTTTTAAAATTTATTGAACAAATTCTCATATAAACTTTTGATGTATTTGAAATTGCCGAGCAATAATCCAAGAACAGCTTAAAGGTATTTAAAAGATGCTAAATCTCTCCTTGATTCATTGCTAAATTAGGAGTTCAAGTAATTTTCTTTGGTCAAGTGGGATTCAGTCGAATTCTCTGTCATGTATCTATGAGTCTTTAAAGGGAAATTCGTTATATCAGTCTATTACAATGGCGATACCAGTCGTTTGATAAGTGATTAAGTTACGAATTCCCGGAATACTGGATTAACCAATGCTCCTCAAAAAATTGTAATCAGCTTTACCATGTTTGACCCATTCTAATGCAATTCTAGAAACCTTATGCCTTGCTAGGATTATTGGGGAATATTTGTAACTTGGGAAGGGCTTCCGAATGTAGTTAACTATGAGGACGACCAATCAAAAGCAAGACGGTGAACACAAAAGTGAATGCTTCGGTGCAACATTGAAATACATGGTAATTTTGAAAATTTTCTTGGTCACATTTCTAGCTGATGCAAAATTAATGAAAATGAATCACTTGAATTTTAAAAAAGCTCTCTAATTTGACTTGCCAGCTAAATCACAAAACAATCATTGTAAATGATTGAAAAATCAGTGTGCAAATGAAGACATTGTGATATTGATCGCTGTGGTTCATAGAACATTTGGAAACATTCTCAAATGAAAAACTTCAAAGTTTAATAAAGTTATAACATGCCGATTTACTGAATCTTGAGGTGCAAAAAGGTGGTGATGATTTCAGTATGGAATAAAATATTCACTGTACCCTCTGTATCGGCATAAGATTTCCAAAAAAACATCAATACAGTGGAGTTGAAAGTTGACTAAGAACAATATTGAATCCAACTTCCATTTATCATGAATGAATCATTTTGTCCAACCAAAAAATACCGACACCGTGAAGCTAAGGTGAAAATTAATGTGGAGCACGCTTGTCCGGTGAATAGGCGTTCTAACAAACCCAAAGCTCTAGAATGTAGTCGGGTGATTCACTACAGTCCTAGGACACTAAAAGAATATACAATTTTGCTGGTGTTGTCAAAATGGCTCGAATGAAATTTTGAGGAGCTATCATGATGTATATTTGTGCAAAATATTTAATACAAATGAAAGCAAATGACATGCAATGCTATCTGATGATGAATATCTCATAAAATAATAACAAGGAAGATTTCAGTTTTACATTTTAAATGGACCTGTGCTGAACCCTTGGGATGGAAAGGAGGAACTAAGCGAACCGCGTGGCGCTATCTAGCTTAAAAACCCATAAGTGCTTGTCGGTTAACTCTACATTGCATCGCTAAATTCGCCAGTTGTCTACTCATCTAGATATTGGGCCATTTGCACTTATGGAGCCTAAAAGAGTAGCTTCGAGGCTTAGGAGTGCTCTACATCTTTGATCAAAACCACATTTCTTAAAGTGTATTTTTATCGTTCTGAATATTCATTTTATATGTGCTTTAACTGGGCTTCCTAGGAATTTGTCCTTGCGTTAATGGATTCTTATGCGGGCCACTAGGTGAGAGTACAGTAACCTTAACAGTACATGTCTTAAAGTGATGACATTAAGCAGCGGTAGAGGCTGAAGTCAAATAAGAGCCTACCCCCCCCCCATATTCTTAATGAAAAAATGACTTTACATTAAAAAGAAACAAAAAACAGGCAAAGTAGCTTAAAAGCAAGTAATCTTTATTAACCTGAACAAAATTTCTTGGAAATAACTTCTAGTTTTACTTTCCGAATTCGCCTTTTGAGGTTCAACTTGTCTCTATCGCCCACATTCTAAATAGGAAACTTATTTGTAGGGATCCATGCCTTGAAAGGCCTTCGCTCGCTTATGAGAAGAGAGGTGTGACTACATTTCTGTTGGTTAGCAGGCAATACTTGGCTGCTGCTGGAATGAGTTGAAAATAGGGGGATGCCTGATGCTAACTTGCTTCGTAACTTCTTTCAGAAATCATCTCGTATACTTTCATGTACCTTGTGTATACTAAGTGAAATAAAATAGGCATTTACACTTGAAACAATGTTGTGGAAAATTTCGCTTTTAATTAGTACAACTATCTCAAGGCTATTAAATACCCCATTCATGTTCTAAACCCATTTCAGCGCTTCAAATGACAAGACTGTATTTAGAATATTTTCAAGGTTCTTAGTGCATGTTTCGTTGGAGAATCCAAATGTCTAAACTTACATAGATTTCTTGACCTCTCCTGTCGATTTTCGCAGCCCTTCAGAATTTCCTCTCCTTGCTCTATGCCATAAAAGTAATTTACAGCCATAATTGGGTGTGTTTAATTCTCAGTAATCTATTGGCTGACGGAAGCAGAAAACATGACAGATAGGTAGACTGAAATGAGGGAGAAAAAGAAAAAAAGTATAATCAGAGCTTTAGTTGGTACCGGTAAATTCATAATTACCCATTCTCTGTATGCAAATAAAATATCCGAAGAATTATAATCGATAGCTTTGGAACCCGCTCTAATAATAGCTTGAAATGGTTTCGGGGGAGTAAGCTGCAATACGGAATTAGGTCTCTCGCGTGATAGGGAATAAATCACGCGCCGCTAGTATGCACCCTTCTCCCAGTGAAGTTGCTTGTTTCCCCAGTACTGGTATTTCATAGATCCATCAAGGAGGAAGTCTGGGTGTCACATGTTTTGTAGGAGATGTTAAAGTAGCTTTCCTTTTACGCAAATGTCAAATGATTTGGATTTTTTTGACTGTGATAAGACTTCCCGATGCTTTTATTTAATCGGATGGATTTTTAACTTGGCTTAGTAAATTCCAATCTAAACACTTGGCATATGCTCATTAAGTTATTCAAAAAACTCCACAGATTTAGGCGAAAGATTAATTTTATTTAATTGGTGGTGGTGAGAGCGAGGAGTTATTTCATTCACGAAATGTTGGAACTAATAAATGCATGCATATATTCATCGTTGTTCAACTCTGTGCCTAGCTATAATAGCCAATTAGTCGTGTGGTCGAAATGGGAAAATCCCTTTCAAGGATATTCACTAATGCTTTGGCTGAGCTTTTAATAGACTAAACAGCTTTCGATCATTCACACAGCTCCATCATCCTCCTCTTTTATTTTCTAAATGCAAAGCTAGTATATATTTTAGAGGGGCTGGACTGTCTCCTCCATCTGATTCTCTTCTTTGCCATCGAAGACCTATTAAACACAAGATGAATAGAGCAGTACACAGGTTTATTGTCCGAAATTCATTAAAGTAGTCTCGGTGTGGTTTCTCGGCGCGTTGGCTAGTGCTCGAAACCTCTGTTCCAGTGCATATCCGCCAGCTTTCACCGCCATTAAAAAGCCTGAGTCCAAGGTGTATCCAGTATTTGTGCTTATTGATGACTCTAAGAGCGCTGATTGGGTGACGTAGGATGCGAGTTACAGTTCGGGTAAAGCTCATTTGGTGTGCTCACAGAGTTTGAGCGGTTCATCGATGAGCACAGAGGGCTGTCGGGTAACTGGTTTGCCGCGTCTGCATGACGCACGTGACTGCGCATTTTTGGACGTTAACCAGACCCCAACAGTATTATTAGATCTCCACCAATCCTAGTGCTAGCCAAGAAAAGTCTGTAAAATGACAATATTTTCTTGAAGGACGGGTACAGAAATGAGGCCTAGCGTTAACGGATCTTGTCGATGAAAAAGTTCGGTTAAGGGCGCAATTGGGAGGACCAACTCTTAGTACTCCTAAAGCTTTGAGAAATGATTGAAGAGCTCAGCTCGGAGATAGAATGTGAATACAGCTATGTTTTAGCATTGTTCCTCTTCAATGATAGTAGATTACATATTTCAATTCATAAAGCGAAATTAAAAATCACTTCGAGACAAGTGTTTCGGTATTCACGTAAACCAATACTTGCCAATCAGATGCATGAAGTTGTACTTCCGGGTTGAAAACAAGACATAAAATCGGAAGTTATTTTCTGAAATCATTCAGGGTATTCGTAGGGGTCAACTTTTAAGAGGTCGGGCAATAAAAATATTTTGCAGATAAGAAGTACACCTTTTGAATCAGAAAAAGGGCACTGTGCTTCTGATACGACCACCACTGGATAATCAAAAGGAAGTAATGCCTTTTTGACTTAAATGTTCGAAAAATTGTGTACTCTACATTGCACAGTGCTTTCATAGTGGCATTGATAAGCATTTCAAGGATATGCTAGCTTATACCTAGAAATAGTATGAAGATCTTAGTGGCTTGAAACCTCGCAACGCCGTGACCTACCTGTATAAATTTATTTCAATAAGTCAAGGTAAAGGCACACTCTAAAAATGATCAGAAGCTTAGCAATAGTACCTATTTAAAGGAAGGAGGTTAACTTAATTATCATAAGTATGACTGTGTAAGAACGGACTATAAAATAGATTCCAATTCCTGTTTCTTGGTCCAAAATCCACGAATGCACCCAATTCATGTTTATTCACTTCAACCACAATCATAAACCGACCAAGTAAATATGAAGACATCATAATAGCTTTACAGTGGGTAGTAGCAGCAGAATGGCAGCAAACAAAGTCATGGCTAGGAGGGGGGTTGAATGGGTTTGGCGATCTCGTGGGACCTCACCGGGCCGCATAGCGCTGCATCAGCTCGTTGTGGCAGGTCTCGCAGACCCGCACCGGCTTCGCCGAGCTCGGCAGCGACATCTTGTAGGCCGAGCAGTCCTGACAGAAGATCAGACCGCAGTTCCGGCAGTGGTGCTGCAACAAACAACAACGACTAGCTGACACCCACACAGCGCTAGACTCAGTGACAATCGTCCCTGTTATTTATCGTATAAACATTGGGCCAATCCGATCGGTGTTCCATAGGCTCCGTCCGAATTTCGAATAAATAGAACAAGTGACCGAATGTGACATTTAATTGAAGATTCACTTATCAATGCAGTTTCCCTGAATATGAAAGACTTCCTTTCATCTATTAATAAGCTTATCAATACCTTCATTATTGTAAGACTGTTTTGGCTTCGATTCGAAGAACTCACAATTATCGGTTTCAACCTCTTCATGCTACGTTGCAAAAGCTGTTTCGTTCAAAAGATTTTGTAAGCTAAGAAACAATTGATAGTTCGAGGGAGAACCAATGTCGGAAAATAAGGTAGATGATGGATTTTCTCCAGAACAAGGTCTTTTTAGATCTTTTATGTCATGATTCCTGCTGTGGCGGGTCATGAATTGTCCCAATGAAACATCACCCCTTTTCGACTCACTAGAGCATGTTTTTTCCTCCTCAGAGCCTGGTTCGAACAACCCAAGTGCTGACAGTAGAGCTGGGCAATAACTGTTGTTGAATTAGGTGCTAACAAACCAGATTGAAAGAGGAACCGTTTTCCCATGAAGTTCCCTTCTCTTTTCCCTTCCCTTCTTTGCCCGCTTATGAAGCTTAACATATCGACAAAAGATCAATTTTACTCCAGTCGCAAGTTTATCCACCAAAAAAGGGTGAAGATGTGTCAACTAGAGCCTTAACCTTGTTTCAGACAATTCATGTGGAGACACCCACTTTCCCAGATTAGGGATATCTACAAGTGAAGTCTCTACATCTTAATTTCGCAAGTCATCCTCTGCAACCATCTTCTCTCATTCACACATTCCTCCTCTCTATATGCCACGTGAGTGTTTCCAACCGCTATGTCGGCTGTTGAGTTTCCTTCATTTCTTAAACTCATAAAACATGATGTGTCTCAATTAATTCTTGGGTTAACGGGGTTTTAACCAGTTTAAATGCATCTAAGAGTAAGAAAATGCACAACTCCACTATACATGGTTAAACACTCCTTATATTACGTTTAATTTAAAAAAAGGTAAAATCTGGACGGAACTTATGGGATGAACTGATAGAAGAGTCTAATGAAGGGGAGGGGGTGGGACGCACCCTACGGCGGGTGAACGAGAAGGAGGCGCCGCAGAGGACGCAGGCGGGGGCCTCACCGTCGGCGGCCCAGCGCGAGGCGGAGAGGGCGCGGAGGCGCTCGTCGGCGCGCTCTGCCGCCACGCGGGCGCCCGCCACCACCTGCGCCATTTCTGCCAGCGCCCGGTCCGCCTCAGCGCACCGCGTCCGCAGCCGTTCGATCTCCGCGTCGCGCTCACGCAGGCTCTGCAATGTAAAACACGGTGAGACGGGCAAATTCCACGTCTTTCTCTGTCCCTCGATCAACCACCACGGCAAGTGGGCGTGCAGCTCTAGCCAAAGGGGGTGCACGAACATATCCACAAGGTCCATGTCAACGCCTCAGCATCCTTAATCGGCAAGAAGAAAAATCCATGACAGGCAGGCTCTCTTATGTTTTCCTAATCATTCATCTTTCCTAAAAATCTTCTGAAAGAAGAGACTCCTACAATTGGTCGAATTCGTACCTTTCCACAAACTGGAAAAAAAGGACAGGTGATAATTGCGCCCTAACGCACTTTCGATATTCAACCATAACATTTTTACCGATACTGCAAGGCAACTGTCTGAAGGCCCATCTCGTGATCGTGGAGAAAAACAACACAAATACCACTCCGGTGACACAAAACACTGCGTGATCTCAAAATAGCATTACCGAATGCTTATCCTTCTGAAAAGCTGATTGGTAACCCAAAATAACCGTTTCAGTCCAAATGAAATATCCACCAAGAAGGCAAAATGACCTTTTCTTCAGGAGAAAGTAGCGATTTTGAAGTGAAAGAAGGCATGATAAAAGATTTAGCCGAGAAAATCTAGCGGGAATATATGGCAATGAGAGAACACAGTATGGATAGCATTTGCGGCACGATGGTATTTATAAATGTTAGTCTACAATTAGTGTACCTAAATAAGTTTCGAAATTGAGGATAGTCAATATGCGGCTGCTCTAGGGTCAGCTGCCCAAATGCCAAACATTAGAACGAACAAGTAAACACAAACACCTTTTGCATTTATAAGAAAAATATTAGAAGTACATTTTGGAATTTTTAGATAACGCAAAAGAAATACAGTCAAGCCATGAAGGAATTGAGATAGCCAACCTCGAAAACCGTTCAGTGGTTTAGAGTACCTGAATTACTGTGCATTCTTGGAACGGCGTCTAATATATTTGCAAATCTAATGCAATAAAAACTGAGCCTTAAAAAATACCGCATTCCGAACCAAGAATTTATGGTTTTGCCACGGAAGATGAATAGTTAGATGGAAATTCAGATACGAATTAAAGTAGAGTCATCTACGACATAAATCAAACCAGGTTTCAATCACCGAAGTCCTAAATTCAGTTATTTTGATTGAATTTTCGTGCCTTATTATGATCAGGTAACAGTAAATATCGACAATTTGTCATTTCTCACCTCACTTTTTCTGTCCAAATTCTCCTGGAGAGCCTTGACACTAGTGAGGTCGTTGAATGCTTCGTCGAGTTGGGACTGTATTGTCTGCGAGAATTCCTTGTTAGCATCCAGATCAGCCCGCAGTTGGACGCAGAGTCGATCGGCACGGTTTGCCCTATCGATCGCCTCCTTTAGCGCCTTTTCATTGGTTGCCTTCTCCTCCTTCAACCGGTGGCATCTAGACATCGACTAGATTAGCAAATGCAACAAAGTACCTCTCATTCATACTTGCCAAAGCCGATGACATCCCGTCGATTTTTTCTTGAAGCTTGGTGGAACGCTCTTTCGAGGCTTCCAGTTCAGAAGTGACACACTAAAAGTAGAAGCAATCATGTTTAGTAGAGTGCTACTTAAATTATTTTAGTAGTATAACCAAATACCTTAAGCTTCTCAGAGAATTCTCGATTTAGGGAGACCAACTGCGAAATGTGATCCTGGTGTTCGGTCAAAGAAGCATTTCGTTCGCTGATGACAGCTTTGGATTTTTCAAGTTCAGACTCTAGAGAAGCCCTAACTCCACGTTCTGACGAAAGAGCCTCTTCGGCCACCTAGTTCAAATGCAGGAGATCAAATATTTAAGCCATACCGCTCGCAATTTCTTCTCTTCCGTTAATTGCTTATCCAAATCGGCAATCTGAGAATCCATGGAAACGCTAGAGTGTCTAAAGGTTTCTCGGGCAATTGCAATTTCATCTTTTGTCTCCTACAAGTAGATTCGAAAGATCAACAAAGTGAGAGTACCTTGGTCTGATGAATGAGAAGACTTGTTAAATTTTTATTGTCATTCTGGAGCTTTAGAATAGTCCGCTCCAAGTCTGATTTGGAAAACTTGAGGGATACATTTTCAGACATTAACTGTTGATATTTTTTTTGGAGCTCACTTAACCGAGATCTATTTAAGGACCGAAGTTGAAAAAGTGAAAAACAAAGTCCTACTGCGTGGAAGAGAGGGTGTCCTCTAGGTATTTTTTCTGTTCAATTACCTGAGGAGGAGGTTGATCAGACCAATTACTAGAAGGAAATACCAAACCTTCGGGATGGCTTACCTAGTTGGGTTAGTTTTTACTCCATTTTCTTTGGCGTGAATTCTGATGCAGGACATGTAATCGATCGGATATAACTACATAAAAATATATTCAATAAATGAGACCTAACAGGGCCATCGAGAGAGCTTAGATTGTCCTTGAGGATAAAACCGAAATCGACGACGTTCAATCCTTTGATGAGATCAACGAACGTTTGGCCATCAGCGGAAATTAAGAGGGAGTCCTTCGCATAGATATCCATCAAACTCAGATTGGTTTCACTATTAACACCATCTGATACAGCGAAAGACGCGAGAGGAATGCTTTTGTTGACTTTGTTGTCAATGATAACCTGAATGAGATGGCCTAGTTGCTAAGAAATTAACAAATAACTGAAATGTACCTTTTGCATAAGTGCATTACAAATCCATAAACGGGTTTTTCCTAGGCCACTTTTGACTTCATCGAAGGAGTTGACTGTGGTTAATAAATTGCGGTTTTCACTACCTGTGGTACAAATGACAGGCCAGGGGTTAACAAGATCATTGCGATTGGGACGACAGATTCCATGAACTAGGCCATTTTCAATAATCCGGAGAAGACGTATGACAATATGGGATAAAGTTAAAGTACAATCGCCGTGGAAGTCGAATTCTACAACGGAATGCCCTTGAAGTTGGATAGACTGGAAGAGTTCCTGAGTTTCATAACACAGCGCAGCAAGTATATTTTTACGATCAATGTCCATTTTATAGAAATAAACATCAAATTGGTGGATTTCTAAGTACGAAGCCACTCAAATGATGCATGAGAGAATGTTCAAAGACAACCAATAGCCACCCAAGTTGTATGTACCGGTAGGTCTAATAACGAAGTTGATGACCTTCTAAATTGCGAGAACGAAATAAAAGCATAATATATTTCATCGACTCCACTCAAAAATTTCACTATGAGATTAATGGCAAATATTTTGGGTTATTATCGGACATTAATTTGCAACATTCTGGATGTTTTTTTGAATTGTTTTCCTAAGTACTTTAATAGAACCAACAACTATTTCGATCTTTTGAGCAAAACATGATGGAAATGTTATTTTCCTTTGGAAAATTGCATAATTATAGAACGTACTAAGCTTTTGAAACATTTATATATAATACATCTACTTGAACCAAAACTGTGTAAGTGTTAGTTAATTCACGTTTCCTGACCACTGAGAAGTCTATACGTCTTCAAGTGACAGTGGATTTATACCTTTGAGCTTATAACATTCTTGCCCAAAGTTGTGATAAATGGTTGACGAACTTATCTGTCTGGACGTATTTTGAATTTAATAAATATAACAGCTAAAAATGTCTATTAGCTGAACACCCACCTGCGTAGTTTTGATACCTAAATTCATCATTAAAGCATTCCATTATCGTAATCATTTTTTAAAACCGGAACGATTTCATTATCGAAAGAATGACATACTAATCAGTATTTCGTATTCGAAAAATTAATTGATTGACCGGATCTGGGAGACGCATGTTTACTTACCTGACTCAACAAATTAGCACTTATCACTTTAAGTGAAGTTGATACGATCCCTGTACTATTTCCGACTCCATAGATAAATGAAACCCTGCATAAATGTCTCGGCTACGATGCTAAACAATTGCCAATATACGTTTTGCTTTTTATGACAAGATGAAAACTACTCATTTGTAAGTTGTCGGTATTCTGGTTTAAGGTGACTTTTATATTTGGTATGGGTCTAACGGTCACGGTATTCGCCAAACTAGGGATAAAGCACTAGCTTTTCCGTGCAAATAAGTTTCACAACTACCAATCACTACTATTTCACATTTAGGTAGTTTCTATTGATAATTTTCAAAAGTAAGAATTTGGATCCATCTATTCGTAAAACAGGAAAATAAATATGGTAATATTGAAAATAAGTGAAATCGATGTCTGGTTGTTCTGATGTCACAAAACTTAGTACAAATTCCGTTTAATGCAAATTAACTAGCATTTGAATTCTAATTTACTTTTGATGACCAGGGTTAAGAGCTATAGCGGCAAATTACCCCTAGAAATGATAAAAACCGTGATTAGTGGATGATTTCACTGATTTATTTCATCTACACTCCTGTTTCGAAAAATTGTTTCAGAAGGATGCTTCCAAGAATTACCACTGTCAGTGCGGCAATTGTATAGTCACCCATCTATAAAATCGGTTGGCAAGGCGAAATTGACCTTTGTATCGGCTAAAAGAAAGTGCTAAGATCAACATCGACGAATCAATAAAGAACACTTGAAAGGTTCATTTCTTCATAGACTGCGAACCTACTGTTGGATAAAAATAACACTGCTAAGTTACAGGAATTATTGAAGAAGGAACTTGTCACTCCCAGGAACCATGGTTGGACATGACCGAAATGCTGGGGAGTGCGTGCGTTTCCTGGGATCAAGAACTGAATTGCTAATGTGTTAGGAAAATATTGTCCATAAAGAGGTTCATGCAGGGTACAGGTGTGGTGGACTCAAAGGGGAACGAGCTTTACTAATAATCGATACGGGTAGGAGTAGGATGAGCGCCCAGCTGTGCTCTTGTATTCAGCCATAAAAAATTAAAGCTCTTAGTCGAATTACTGGGACATCCAGTTAAATAGTGCTGCTAAGGAATTCATGGGTAGGCACCATTTCGCTTGAAGCCGTGAGTATTTTCTTTCTTTCTCGAATGCCTCGTATCTACTGCTCAAATGGAGTGTTTTAAGTCATCAGTAAAAAAAATTTTGCAGATCTTATGATCTGCGCGAATAGGGAAATGAGAAATCTGCAAAAGATGATTCTCGTGAATAATTTAAATATTTGGCACTTAAGTTCCCTCAAACTTCTCTACGAACCATAGCAGTAAAAATTTTTTCAGGAAAAGTTGTTCAAGTGTGACGATAAAAAATCATAGCTCGAAGATAGCAACACGTCGTTAACAGTGCTAAGATCATCCACTTATTATTTGACATGCATCAAATTCTAAATAAAAACAAACATCCCCCGTGTCAATTTTGACCTGTCACAGGGAATCAGTGATGAGAGAATTTTCCTTCCTCTATGGCTGGGGGCTTGACTGAGCTCGAAGTTGTTTAACGTGTGCGGAACAGCATCTTAGAAGGATGCTGGAAAGTCTTTCAAGTGGCAAAGTACATACAAATTACCGCACGGCAAGCCTTTGCTTCCTTCAGGTCTAGGTAGTGCCAAATATCGAGATGCTACCGGATAAACTTAATTACCACGAAATGCAATCACGCAAGCCAGGCTGTGAACAAAAATTTTAGGTTTTTTCGAAAGAAATTCCAAAAGATAATGGTGAGAAGAAAGTGGTACTTGTTGCCATCCTGAAGTAATAGTTTGCATGCAACGTAATACTTTACATGATTTTCGATAGAATTATACTTAAAAAATACTATCACCAACTCTGTTTTGCTTTTTTATTATGCTAAGAAGGTTCAGCTCAAAGACCGGGATTTTGGGTGGTACCGCAGGCATCAGAAAAGCGATCTCGGCTTTTCATTCCCTCACCGATATCGAGTCACGGTCACAGTGAAAATAGCAATTTAACTATCCCCTAGTGGATCATGTGTAGCTCCGACGTATTCGCCCTGCCAAGTCATGGTGACTTTTCGTGGGAAATGCGTTGGGGACACTCAACGCAGTGTATCTCAGTCCTGTTAGTGAGGGCCCTTCAGCCACTCTTATTTGCGTAATTCACACAACTTCACGATCAGACACTTGAGGGCATTTTCAACATTTCGAAGTTCAACGGAGCTTCTGTGACATAAAAATCCCAAACGTCATACTCAAAGTTATTAAATTAGCCAAGTGGCAATACGAGATATGTGCTTGAACTTAAAAACCTAGAATACTGCATGAGTCATTGAAACTGTCCTGGGCTCTATAGTACGAATATGGCCCTCTTTCTTTCACTATTTTTGGTGTTCTCAATAGAGAATCTGATGGTCATATCAATAAATACCCGTGTTAACGCACCAGAAGTCGTAATATAGTGTATCCTTAGAAATAGGCCCCAGAAGAGTTAATTTGAAAACAATGAATTTAAAATAAAGGATAGCAGAGTAGGACCAATACGCCATTCTGCTTGATCCGTGCACCGTCCAACCAATGGCCGGATAGACTCGTTCTTCTAACTTCGTGGTCTGTTATCATAACGGAATAAGTCTGAAAGCACCACTTTGACGCATAATGAATTAAATCACAGTATATGGGGGAAGGTCACTGATCACTAATTTCCATAATGGTTGCATAATAATTTCCATAATGCATAATTTGATGTCCTGGGGATGTAATCATATTTGTTATTATCTCACAAACTCATGAAGTCTTGAATGTTTCAACGACTACCTCTGAGACTTCGCTTTAGTAAGCAAATTTGATTGGTATGTTGCCTCATCATTTTAGGGCTCCATCTCAAGGTCATTTTACCGTGCAATAAAAGGGGAGGAGCGATTGGTTGGGATGGAAGCAAACTCAGCTGAATGCAAATGCTGTTAATCTGCATCATTCTGACCATCGTCTGTGTCTTCCTTCGGGTAGTGGCGGGCTCCAGAATCTTACACACACGACACACCGTTTCCCGATCTCCCCTGATCACTGTTCAAATGGAGAAACTGTACCGGCGAATGAGTTACTGAGCATTGCTTAGGAAATCTGTTTTGTCTTATATAAAGTTCTGAGCAGTTTGTTATATTCAGGTCAACGGCACCTTTGCATTTTATCGAACCTTTTTATATAAAAATGCATTTGGAGTTGTGATTTATACGAAAAATAAATCTGTTTGTTCTTCCAATGTTAAATTACAAATACGAATAACATATTTACGAACAAACTGAGACTAACTTACTACTGACAGCAAGTGTCGGTCTAATTAGAAGGAGATGCGAACGGATGTATTTATTTATTTATTTATTTTACAAATAAATAAAAAAATTTCAAAACAGTATAAAATGTAACATAACAAAAAGTGTATTTCATGAAAGGGCAGAAATGGACATGACTTGGTATCAGAAGTCTCGTGTTTATGACATGTACACATGAGACCACGAGGAGTTCATTCGAATTTGTTTCTCATCTCTGTGGTTTTTTATGTCAAAGGATTCGTGGGTGTGGGAAAAACTACTGCCATGTGCGTACGCAGATCGTAGAGATATGGCATAAACAGAAAATTGTCTATTCCAATGATTGTGAATATTGTAGCAGGCAGCTACAAATCATTGTTTTCTTTTTAATGGCATCTGAAGTAAAAAGCATTTTAGAACACTCAAGAATTAAAAACTCCTCACCTAAAACACTGCCCGGCGAACAGTCATAACATGATTTGTCGGCGACTTTTGGCCTGGGGTGTTTCGAATCGGACAAGGTGGCTTCGTGTCGAGGTTAGGTAAGGTGCCTTTCAAATACATTGCCTCTCATGCAGATGTGCTAGAACCTCTCGAAAGGCCCTGATCGCATCACTGATTGAAGCACATGCGCTATCGCGGGTGTGACAACCTGGTGACTTCTCGCCTCAGTCGCCCAATCAGCAAGCAGATCGAACTTACTGGTCGAAGACAGCTCCAAGGAACACCCGCTGACACGCAGGCCCTTCCAACTTCTCCATACTCTGCATTTGAGTGTTGGCGAATTGATCTACACACTCTCTTCTACCTCTTGAATTTGAATCAATATTTAATGCTTTCGAGAAGTCAGTTATGGATTGGTTAGTGCTCTAATAAGCTATTGGTTATCAAATCCTCCATATTTATGACCTGGACTTAATCTTTTCGCCACGATTGATCCACTAGCAAATATTTCACGTGAAATGGCATCATGGAACGTGTCCAGTTGAAGGCCCCCTGATTATTCTGGCATCCCCGCCGTGTTGAAAGAAGCACTCAACACAGTGCCTTTCAAAATGGTGTACATCTCCCCACAGTGACTACCAGACAATTCATTACTCCCAGACCCTTGGAACCAGCAACTAACAGTTGTCTGAAGCAGGCATGGGTCCTCGACTTTCAGAAGCCTTCTTGTGGAGCCTTAAGAAAGGTCAAACCTACTGACGCCTTTTTACCTTAGTCCATCATTTAACCAGCAAGCAAAAACGACCATACTGGTTGAGTGACTCAACTAACCCATTTTCAGAATCTCCCATCCAATCAATGCCCTAATTAGATTACATTGTTGCTATAAAACTGGAAACTATGGGGGTGAAGCATATGTCAAAACTACCCACTACTGATAATGAGTCTCATGTCCATCTATCCCATCTACTCCCTGCTTAATCTGTGATCGATTCGGTGCGATTTATGTTCAAATGACCCCCTCGTGGTGTAGAGACGATTGATATAAACAGGGGATCCAAGATCAATTGATTATCCCAGTGCATTCACTCTACATAGGAGTCAAAATAACTACTTTAAATGAGATCTATGACATCTGGGCAGTGATACTGAAGACTCATTTAATGAGGCACGATCGTGGTCAGGGAGTTTCCAAGAGATCGCTGAGACGATGGTTTTACGGCCCCATTAGTCCTGAAGGAGAAGGGACGAGAGAGCAGAAAATCCAAACAAAGTCTATTTTATATACTTTCAATCAAGAAACGGAAGCTAAGGAGACAGTTTTTTGTTGATCTATTAGTAGCACCATTGATAATTAGGAAATGGTGTTGCCACTAACACTGATTTAAAGAAATGGGGCTTTGATTAACCTAAGATTTAGAGTAGCGAAAGTTTAACTGTAACACACCAAAATCAAGACAGAAACCTGTGGGTACATCTAAATCGCAGGTGGACTAACTACTAATAGGTCCATGAACGAAGACCAGCTCTTGAAAAGTCTAAAGTTTCACCAAAACACCTAGACACTTTGTTTTTGAAGCACTTCTCGTTGAATGAAATTTCGCCGATTTGTCATTTTGTGTCACTGAGTTTAAGATAGAAATATCAGGAAGGAGAGGGTCAGGAGAATGCACACTCTATTGATCGCTGCATCCATTGAATAGATGCCATGGATTCGAGGGATTGGATAAACCAATCCCGTGTTTCTGGGGCCAACCAATAGACTTTAAGGCTTGTTTTCCATTGGATAATGCTTATTTTGACGAAGCCCACTTGACTATGAGATCACATTTTCGAGTAGAAGAAACTCACATTGCTTTTTCGATGCAAAACTATGGGTGTTCATAATTTAGCTTGAGTGTAAAATTCCATTCAGCATTTTCCAGCTCTATACGTCTCTGTAACATCAATAAATGCCTTTTCAAATGCTCAAAGCCCATCAATTCATTTTCTATCGACTGTACGATCGTTACAATATTACAACTGTATGAGTTTAGACAATTGTATAGCTTCTACTAATGAACAATATTGTAGCCAAAAGAAGTTCCTACTTTGTTTCATCAACCTTAATCTTCAATATTAAGTAAATGATTGTTACCGATCTAAACTGTTAATCATGTTTTTTATGCTTATTGTGCAGAAGGTTGCGACATAGGTCATTAATTCACGCTAAACAGAAGTCGAGTTGCTTTCCATTCAAAGCTTTATTTCTCCTCAACTACTACTGAGGATCATAAAGTCCTAGTTTATTCTGTGTAGAAATTCCTATCTATTTCATTAAAAATGTCGTAAACAACCCTGTAATGAACACAATTTTTGATTGATAAAACCAGGGACGATATTTACTGCGATTGCACTCTCCTCTTCCATTATATTCTCTCACTGCTAATTAAATATAGGCGACGTTACACGTGGCATGCCATCATGCACCTTGGGGGAATTGGTGCAGTGGGCTGAACTTTTGAGTTAACTTTTTTAAGTTAATTTTTAGCCACTGAGACAGAAATACGACAATTTATATATAGAGTTTGAATTTTTGAATAAACGGAATTTTTAGAGACAACACATGCGCAAAATCCACTGTTTAATCGGATAAAGATGGAAATATTTCTCAAGTTCACATGGAAGAATAATGCATTCTTCTATTAATATGTTAAATATAATGAAGAAGCAGAAGAAGAAATGGCAAGAGTCGTTTTACGACCCCAGTATCCACCCAACTAGTCTTAAACGACGAGGGTGGATCGATCATATGCTTTTACCATAAGTTGGTACACCCACTCTCGTAATTTTCGAAGTAGGGACCATTCTAAAGAGGTGCCTAATGCAGTGTCTCACGTCCACCTGATGCTCTTGCCTAGACTGCACCCGTATTAGCTAGTTGTATTCTTCTTCGTACACACTTTAAGACGATGCAGGTCTGTGTGCAAACTTACCATCCAGCGAACTGGACTGCGCTCACTCTGAAACCTGATTTGTAGGCCTTTGTGAGACACCTTAATGATTCCGCTGAAAAATCCGTCTTTAGGCTTATTTGTTGGGCCCAATTTACAGATACAGGTTTTCTAGTTCATAGTAATGAACAACTAATCTCATTATGTAGGCACATTTTAGACGTCTAAACATATAATTAGTATAGACAAATGTCACGCCCTACTCTCAATGCTCTCTGAGGCCTATAACCTCAATCTATAGGCTATAGGCAATCTAAATAGTTTCGTACATAGTCATGTTTAATAAAAAAAGAAATGTCGAAGTTTCTGACTTGCTGCAGATAAAGAAGATGCCTCATTGAGTAATCCACTGTGAAGGTCAAAGCCGCTTCACCTCTTCCTCATATTTTACTTCATCTATCCCTTCTTCGTCGCCGTCTTCTTCCTCTTCTTCCTCATCTACTGTTTCCTCTTCTTCATCTTCTTCCTCCAGGTCCATTTCCCTCCTTTGTGCGAAGCTGAAATGCAGTCATTTGGACAATATCAATCCCTCCTACCAAGAAGGTAAATTTGCTCACGCCTAAGCATTCTCTCTCCTAAGGATGGGGCGGAATGACAGTGGTGATCCACCTTCCCCATACTGTGACCTGCGACACAGCAGGTCACCTAGCATATGCTCTCAACTTCGATAATGGGTACCGCTGATAAGCAATGAATGCTTGTAACTCTACTTGATTACCCTGTACATTCGGCCTAAAGGTAAGGAGCTTAATGACATCAGTCAATTAAACAATGAATATAAAGATCAATGCCAGACAACTTTTTATTATACGCATAGGTAAATGCTAGTACAAGAAGTAATTGATGCAATTTCAATACCTGGCTCTCCAGCTGCTAGACGGGAATCGATGGGAGGGATCAGTGGGTGCTGTAGACAAGGTGCTTTGTTTCCGCTTTGGCGGCGGTCGCCTATGAGCGAGGAATCGCAGTAGCAATAGGAAAATGACTACCGCTATAAGGGCCCCAAGCATAGGAGGAGATTTGAAGAGCTAAAATGGCATGAGGCATGCCAGTGTGAAGGGCTTTTATAAGCACACTTGTCATTTGGTGGTGGTGCTCTCGCCTTGTAACAGTGCCCGATCCAGGGTGGAGCTGAGAGTTGCATTGATTTTAACTACCCTGAAGCAGAGTTTTGGATGATTGACAAATGCATACTAGGGAACTTTAATAATAACAGAATCTGTAAGCCATGGTTTCCGTTTTGAAGTTCTAGTCACTATTTTCGAATTCGTAAGTAAAGATTATAGCAAAAGGATCCAAATGATGAGAATAATCTTCACTTACTTTGTTGCTGCATCAAATATCTACCCATGTAGTGTGCCTGCAAATCTAACAGCTTCTAATTGACCACATTAAAAACTACCAATGACCCCCTTCTAAGTAGTAAAGATTGACCAATAAAGGTGCCTGGAGCAGTCCCACTAAATAGGACTGGCTACAAACACACAACTGGATACACATCCTGAGCTCAACCTGCGACACTCTCTAACAAGTTAAGGCGCTATGGTTATTAAAAACTTAGTTTCTCTTCTCGTATCCACGGTAACTTGGACTTAACCCTTTGTAGACATGACAATCCAATGCAAAGACCCACTTCTATACTAAAATCGTTTTGGTACGTCAGTGAGTGGCCCAAATTTATCAAATTTGTAATAATCGAGTGTGGAATGATCTCGATATTCCTGGAAGCCACGGGGAGGCTGGAACAAATGGAAGAAACTGTGACTAAGAGTTCAGGAGGACCACCAGGGGTAGGTATCAAATGGTATTCCTGTTGAGTCTCAGTCTAGATCAGATTAGATGAAGTGAATCAGTCGGTTTTCCTAATATTCCCGTTTAATCAGTGTCCTGACGCTATTACTTGACATACACCTGATACTGGTGGGACAGGCGAGGGACACGCCAACAATGCACAAGCTCCAACTGCATCTGGTCAAATATGCATGTGCTCTTTCCTGTTGTTCTCGTGTTCAGCTGCTCCTCCAGTGGTGTAGGGAGAAATGATTTAAGCAGGAGAACTATGACCATTCGACCAAACAAGTTCCATAATACCTAGGGAAAGCGAGAGTACACCTTAGCAAAATGCAATCCATAAACTGCTCTTAGGGTATAAAAATCTGGCAATGAGGTGATAAATAATATGATTAATTGCAGGAATTAAAAAATTTAAGGATATCTTTCGATTTTATTACGAGAATGACCTTCTACAACGACAAATAAAAACACAAACCTACTAGTAACCGGACCAGACCTTCCAAGCTACTTCAAAACATGCGCTCAGGTGTGTGCTTATGCACTTTAAAGGAGAGGATGTTGTTTGAATCGACCAATTTACAACTGTCAAGTGTGTGCGCTCTTGAAAAGTACTCTTATGAAAGTGGATCAAAAAGTGTGCGGGACATCGGAGAAAGTAACTTATTAAACAAAGGGACAACACTTCTACAATAGCAACGTAGCTGCTATTTATGTCAATACACTCTCAAGTCAATGGTTCAAGGTTCGAAGTCCGTCTTTGAAGGATTATGGAGAACGTTCAGGGAGCCAAGTGGTGGCAAGGTGATTAGGTTCTCTTTTGTAATGAAGGTGGGTTCCTTTGAGGACTTCTATGATGTCCGGGAGTAAAGCCTGGGGAGCTAAACCGGGCCTTTACTCGCATTGTGGGTGAGTAGGAAGAAATTCCATTGAAAATCTTGACTGATATCTTGTGAAACCCTCAAAGAATGAGCTAGTGCATGATCAACATGATGAAACAGGACTTCAACGTGAAGGCTTCATTTGCGCTTTTAAGCCAAAGGGCCCACGGCTTCCTTAAGATCTCAGCACAGAGTACTCCTGCTAATGTTCTCTCACTTTAAATGCAATCCATCAGCGTCACACCTCCTGACAAACCTTTTGAATCGACTTTTGAGATTCGAGTTCGATGAGTCCTGAAGATGGCTTCATAAGAAGTCCTTTGAAATATTTCTTGGATTCAGAATCCTGCTGATAATTCCACGTTTCACCCCGATGATAATTTTCGTTCCCAGAAACTACTCTTGGACTGCTTCAATTTCATTCAGAAATATTAAGAGATCATTTCGACAATATACCTCGTCCATATACAAGCACCGACGACCGTATTGCCTCTATCCAGTTGAATCACGCCATCTCTACTGACTTTGAGGAGTAGCACAATTATTTGGCTTGAAGTGTACCTTGCTTTAAAACAGGGCAAGCAAGCACATGTCTTACTCCCCTGCATTTTATAACACTTCTAGAGATATCACTGCTAGTGTCTCAGGATGGGATGACTGAAGAACCCAAATAAAAAGAAGCACCCTTTTATAATACATGCAGTGCAACTCATTTTCTCCTCTTCCAAAAAATCTTAGGCCGTAAGTGTACCATTCATCTTCTTCTCAAAAGCCTAATAAAGCCTGATTAGAAGTCTTGCATCTGAAAGTTAAGAATCCCTCTTTAACAGATCTTGATGACGTAGACAATCTCGCCTAATCGGTGGCAATATCGATTGTTAAAATGTCTATATAAGAAATAATGTTTAGTGATTTGAAAAAAAATTACAAAGACGAATCAGCGAGCCTAGGTAAGACCGCTGATCAATGGAGTCAGAAGATTTTACCGATGCCTCCGCATTCCAGGTCCCTCAGATAAGAACGAAAAAGAATAAAATACAGCTGGCAAAAATCACCAGCATGGCATGTTTACCACAGAACAACCTTTAAGGGGCAGTTTAGCTTCAACATGCGACGAATAGATCAATTTTTTAATAAAAATAGCTTAAGATCTTAACAAGTGTCTTTTGAGCTATCTAAAGCAAATTAATCTCGAGCTTGGAACTCATTATTTGACTCCCCAAAGGTGAATTTATTAAGGTATAACTGTTGTAGTATTTCATAACCCCTACATTTTATAGTTGTCTCTCAAACACGGTTTTCGATATAACACTCACTGAACCTCTGGGAGAGGGGCAGCTTTTGCAATGGGCTACACTGTAGACGTTGGCATCTTGGACAATATTTTCATATCGATTACCTTTAATATGCAAATATACCAACACAACATACGAATAAAATAGATAAGGGATGAAAGGATAGCTAGGTGAAGAAGCCGAGTATATATCTATATACATTTGCTTGTTAAATGTGTTATCGATTTCATCTAAAAGAGCTTTGAATAAGTGTTCTACTATTCATTCAATGGAAACACTTATTTTTACTCACTGATTTATCATACCTAACTTTGTGGAATTACAGCGATCAAGAGCACTAATCAAGTTACGACAGAGTTTTCTGGTTAAAGAGCGCCTAGGTTTGACAAAGGGAATCACAAAGCAAAGGGAGACCGGAAAGGAACGGAAAGATGTGCTTTTAGTTTATTTGTATGTGTATAAATTATATGGGAAATAGAGAGATTTTATGAATGTGGCTTTTGCGTGGTAAGTAGATGAAGTAGTGGAGTCGATAAACGATTGACTATTCGAGTTGGTGTTCTCGAAATTTCCAGCCCCCCACTCGTGTTAAAATTAAGAAGTTGGTCTAGTAACAGTAAGACAACAGAGAACCGGATTTTCCTACTGTTAATTTATGAGGAATATTAAACTAGACATGGGCTTTTTTAAGTCAGACTTAAATATTATCCTTGTCACCTCTCCCACTCCGCCTGGAGATAGTGATCTTCAATGCAATGAGTCTTTTAAACTGCTTGATCCAGATTATTTTCCAAAAGGCATTTCTCACGGATACAATGAGTGAACGGTGGAAGACCCCTGGATACTAACGAAGGGTACGACATACTTCAAGGCAGTGCTGAGAAACGTTCTCGTTTGGGTTACGGAAGTAGGAATGAACGGCCAGATGGGGATAAAGTACTCCAGTGCTTAGGAGATCCAACTAGAGTTCTTAGAGCCCGGTAATGGCACTTAAATAGCTACTGACTGACGTTGAAACTCCCAGGGTTTTGTTGTTCTACCTGCGGCGCCAGACTTTATCTGCCACGAAATCGTCACCTTACGTCGTCACCTGATAAAATGAACGGAAATTTACAATGAAAATAATAATTTAAAGGGAACAAGACTATTATTGGTTAGTGGCAATAAAAGCATAGGCACAAATATGCAGGCCCATTCATGGATAGTCGAAACAAGCTACATGAAAAGATTCCAAGTGTGATAATTAAAAAGGCTTCTCTTTGGCAATGCCTTGTATTCTTCTGGATATGCTGATGAACGCTGTCGTTTGGGTGGTTTAGTGGAACGCAAGAGGAAGACAAAGACGAAAATAATGAGAAGTGGTAGGAGGTAACCGAGAAATAAACATGACAAGTGAAGCTGTGGGAGGGGTCGGAGGGGCAAAGAGAAGTGCATCAAGTTCACCTTGAGTTTCTGGGTCACAATGATTGGATTGGTTGGTGAAAACAGGTTGGAAGCATAGTGGTTCTTCTCTATGTGCCATGTAGGCGTAGCAACGAAGGGTTCCTCGATTCACCCTCTAAATTAGCAGTCATCATTTCCCCTTGCAAGTTTAATACATTTCACATAGCAACACCAACGTAAGACATGTCTTTCTACCAATAATGAGTGTAATCTATTTTGATACTCAGTCATCTACTGCATATTGCAAGTAGCACCAGACTTCCACACCGGGCCCTAGATTTCGCCTTCACTTAAACTGGACTCGAGAAAACGTAAGTTGGTGAATATTAAAGTTACTTGTTCTATGACCTCTAAAATATGAAATTTGCCTGAGAGCAATTTATCCTGCACCCACGAACAGATGATTAAATACTCTGCTAAAAAATCAGCTTGACTCAAAACCAAGTGAAGATTTTTGAACTACATGGATTCGATTACCTACAAAACATGAGCTAGTGGTAAAACTGCGTTGTCTTAAACTTTTCGTAGAACCAGAACTTGGAATTGATCAACCGGTGAATCAGAGCAAAATGGACCAAAAGTCTACAACTAGGTCACAAGTTCCTGAGCTATATAGTGTAAATGGATATTAGGCAGGCTCATTTCATGGCACAAATCCGTGTTTCCACTACGATAAGTCGGAGGGAAGAAAGTTTAGCCTCTACAAACTGGCGTGGATAGGAACAATTTGTGACTCGGAGGCACACACGGTAGTGCTTGATGGATGTGTTGTTAGCAGTCCTAACCTAATACTCGGCACCGCCAATAGGTAGGACTTTTAGAAATATTCAGTATTTGAGGGGCTATAGAATTATGACCTCTCCCATCCGTGTGTCAGAGTACTATCTTGCAATATTTGCTGACTCAAACATCCAGTGATTAACTATATCTAGAAAATTTAATCAAATTAAACATTTGCCGAACTCTCGAAGAAGCTGAGGTAGCTCTCTCGGGGAATAAGGCCTCTAAAGTAAAAACCAAAATGAACAAACAAACAAATCTGCGAAAGTCACGAAGATATTTTAATGCCAAATTTTAACTATTAAAGTAATAAAGGAGTAAGGAGTAACAAATATCAGCAATTAGATTCCTTTCAAAAGACAGACATCGGTGCAATTAATTAGAGTTAATTTTAAATGATTATTTTTTTCACAAGTTCATTAAAAGGCTACTGGAAATAAGTGATAATAATAGATAGCTCACCGGAGAGCGCATTAATTCAACTAATTCTAATCAATATTCAACGACTTTTCTTTCCTGCTTTCACGCCTCGCTTTGAGTTTTGTTATGAGTTTCCTTGATTTCTCCTCTTTAAATGGATCTGGTGGTATTTCAACGTACAAGACCCTCCTGTTTGTAGTGTTATGAGACCCCTCAAGCACTATTAGCAGTCCAATTGAGACAATAATGGAGAGGATAACAGGCAACATTGCCGGAGGCTAAAATCAGGTGCTGCGCTCGCGCTCTCCGTCAAAACACCTCATTTGGTTGTATTTATACAATTGATATGTTAATCTTGACAGAATTTGTGAATCACAGGGAACCCCTATTATATTTTTAAGAGTTAAGTTTTCACGAATATTTTTTTAGAATTTACGCAGCCATACAATAAAAAATGTGGGTTAGTAATAAAATACAATAAAATTACTCACGATTTTCGTGATTTACAGAAATAGTTAGGTGATTTACGAAGGCAATATTAAATAATTTCTTATCTCTAATTCCATTGAAAATCAGTTAGTGTTAAAGCTGTTTTATCAATCAGTTATTGAAAGGAATTCTAACGGAAATAAGAAAATATATCATGGATTTGTTTTTTTACTTAATTTTGAAGGCAATTTTAGCTAAGCAGCCTAGGTTTAAAATGGAACAGTCAATCTTTTCATTAAACCGCTTTCACTATTTGTATGCGGATAAAAATATAACTTTAAAAACTGGTTCCTATTTAAATGAAAGTTGTCATTCATACGCCTTGATGCACTATTGTAATTGGTACAGTCCTGTATTCCTTCACCTCTCGAACCGAGATGAAACATGAGTTACTTTATTTAAAGGCTGTTAAGTGAGTGGTAAACATCAATTTAACTGATTTCTATTAAAATCTACCCAGTTTCCTCGATGAGGTTGTCGTGGCACATTCATTCGGAAAGGTTTTGTTCTTCGCCACAAGGTAAATCGTCTACCCGATATAGATTGATGAGTCCTAATCCAAGAGTGAGAAGAGAAGACGTCTTCATGTTCTGTAGAGAACCTTCAGTCCTTACGATTGGTTGCTCCAACCTGATCCATTCAAGAATTTCACAGATTGAATATGATTCATAAATCATTCTTCCAGCTGCTAATCGCAGGACCGAGACTCCTAATTTATCAGAAGTAGTTAATTTGTTTTTTTAGAAAACTACAGAGGCAAGCGAGGGGCACAGGTGGTCTCGATAATTTAAACATCGGTCGATTGCACTGGTAACTGTGCATACATCCTTATTACCTCAATCCCACACTGGAAGAGACAATCAATCAACATCCCCTTCCACAACCAGACATGAAAGTCAATCAATGGCGACGATTCATGCCGAAAATAATTCACCAACAATCCATACTAACCTGTTCCGAAAATATGGTAACTTCTCACAAATCACGAAGCAGGAGACACGTTTTCATTCACCTCTCCTAGTATTATTATAAACTTGGGGACCTTATGATTTCCAGGACGAATCAATCAGTTCCATGGTGTAACTATGGAGTATAACACCATGTAAGAAATATGATAATTACAGTTACTACCCATACATGGTTTGTGCACGAATACGAAGAGTAGGTAACAGCCTTGATAATGCTTAATCCAGTTCAGGTTTTGACTTGGTGTTCACTGTTTATGAGGTGGTTACCTGATGACAAAGGTGAAAGCCGAAGGATGAAAACGTGATCATTGTATGGACAAATCATGGCACACTCGCGCAACCATCGTGTTCTTCCAATTAACCTCAATTAAATTCCTCAAATAATTTCTAGACTGGAACATATCTTCTCAGGTGCCTTATCTATCGCGTTTTCATAACATGTATCTAGTCTCCCATGGATGAATAAAATGGAGAGACGATCAAAGGCCGACTCAGTAAGGTGTGACAAATGTAACGAAATGTTTGTCGCATTTTCGCATGAACTTTTAACCAAAAGTCATGGGAACCGGATATATGAAATGAATGAATCCGAGTTTCTAGGACCAAAGTACTTTGTGGCGAATTGTTTTTCGTAACATTTTTATTTTCAACGAGATTCTTGAAAAAAAGATATTACTTTTCAAACAAATCAAAATGATTAACATACACTATGTTCTCCTTTTATGTTTCGACTCCGCTACTTGAAATTCCAGGAGATTTTTTAAAATGGCTGCTTTAAGTTCATTTCATTTAAAATCCATAAAAACCAAAAGTACCTATATTGACTTTGTTTAAAAGTGTATTCCGAGAAATAAACTAGCGTATCTCTCGTGGCTATAAAAATTGTTTAAATCATCAACTCTTGAAAAATCATTGAATCAATTCTTCAACTAATGAAGATTTAAATTTGCCTTCTCACCACAGAAAATGTCTAAGTACGTGGCAATCTGATTAACCGTTATTCGGCTCCATTCTTTTTCGAGTAATCCAGATGTTTTCCTAATCTATTGATTTTCCTGGTATTTCCGAGCGAGAGTCTTCAGCAAATTCGTCTCATCCTGCTGTTAATTGCTCGCTCCTCTTGCGGTCTTTTTGAGGCATTACCTGCCTAAAGATTATCCGAAGCCTCAGTAATCTGTGCTCCTTCCCGTTCGAGGTTGACCAGAAATTCGAGAAATATTTCGAAATATTGGCTTGCCATTGTCGTACAAATTAAATTACTCTTAGGAGAGCTTTAACAAAACAGAGACCCACATCAGCCTGATTGACAGTACCTAAAGGCAAGGCAAACACCCAGGAAAGTGCTGAGTCGTGTCTTGTTTGAAAAGGAAGACTTCACTGCTGCCAAGCAAGTCCGCAAGCAAAAGCCAGGCCCTATGAATGAATGAGCTGGAAATCCTGCCACGTAGTACTATTAAGAAACTTAAAGGGATCGAGGCCCCCAATGGAGGTTGAATCTATCAATACGGACTCACAGTTTAGCATCTCTGTTTCAAATTATACTGATGCTGTTGCTAGTCATCAGCAATTAGTACATGATCACCTGATTTTCCGTGCTTGTTCAACCTTTATGTGGTCACGCCATAAGTTCTGCCATTTTAAAATGGAAAGTTACTTAAAGAGTATTTTATAGAGTGTAATGGAGCTGAACATTATCCTGTGTTTAGAAGCATTTAAACTGATCAAATTTGGTCTAAAGAGCAACAAAACTAAAATTCTCTTGATAAATCCCTGCTAGCTTGGAAGTACCCGAGATCCATTTGAGAAACCTAAATTTTTATGAGTTCAAGAAATGCAAGGACTAGAAACATTCACTCGGTTTATGGAGGGGAATACGTGAAATGGCAAAAATTAACAGAAGTTGGTTCGCAAAATGAAGAAGCGGAGATTTCACTCTCGAAGATGGCCATCGAGCCGGACGACGTCCAGGTTAGTTCGATAATAGGCTCCTTGAAGCAGCCTTGGAGAAGCCTACCAGGCGTTATCAGTTAAGTTGGGATTTGTCGATTAAGCTTAGTTTAATCATAAAACTGTCCACCGTAATCTTCAAAAACCTTGAGAAGTTCCTGTACTTTGAATTGACTGAAAAGATCCTCAAATCTCTTCTCTTCCATTCTAGCCAATTGTCACTCTTTTGGGCAGATTTATGATTAGCGACGAGAAATTGACCATATTTTGTCAAAAATGTCCAGCGTAGTAGGCAGTGTTTTCTTAGATGGGAAATACCTTAGCCGCAACCGAGAAAGGAGCTTTTTGAGAAAATGGTACTTCTTCGTTCAATCTGCTGGAATTGGCAAGAAATAATCCACTTTGAGTCGTTACGACTGTTTGCAGGCAACAATCAGGGCGTCTTTTGAACCAATCGAAAGTGGGTGATGTTTTATCAGGACAATGCACGACCACACACCTGTGCTTTTTTATTTGCTAACTCAGGAAAGCCAAAGTAATGGAGTAAAGCGCCAAGCCCATTTCGAAAGATGCTTTCATTCAAAAAAATTAAAGCACGTAGTAACTCACTTTACCGCTCGGGCTTTGTGGATTCAGTAAAATAAATCAAAATTTGAAGTGAAGCATTGGCAATCCACAATGTGATTGTCTAGTTGACGCATTTCAAATTTAATTACTGAATTGGGAGAAAATTGGAGAATTCAAGATGAGTAAACTAGTGATATTACGTAATTTACATCGGGGACTACTATCAGATGAGACCTGACAAATTAAAAATAACATGTTAGCGGCGGGCGTACATTTTAAAGAAGAGTATTAAATTGCTTTTTTTTCAGATGTCTTAAATGCGCTAACGCATTCTATGGTCCATTAAAAAGTGTAAGTGCCTTTGTATTCCCTAGGTACCGATGAGGAGGATGGCTGGATGAAGCCCCCACCAGATTCAAAGTGCAAGAAAAGAAATTGCAACGAGATGATCAGTCACATCGGACATCAAAATAAGGAGGGGATTGTGGCCGCTGCTCAATGCTATCCCTTGAATATCTAAAAAATCCAACCGTTAAGTTGCATGATCAGAGTGATGAACGCATCAAAACCGCTGTCTCATTGTAGGGTCGCTCTAAAATCTGTCTAAAAGAGGGGTTGGAGGAGCTTGAGTTTGATTGAAATGGCTGAGTGGAGCTGTTAACCGCTGTGGTCAAGCATTGGATAGATAACGAGGGTAGTCAATAATAGGCATGTGTTGCGGGATTCACCCTCCCCACCCCAAACCAGGGGGAAAAGTGAGAATTGTTGTCAGCCATTTTTTACAACAACTACGCCAGTCCTCTAATATCGTGCCTCCTCCGGATTCCCAGATCATCTTTTGGGCTGTTGGGCATTGTAAGGGTAGTGCTGCCAGCGCTGAGAAAGCTCAGTTAATCTTCGGCAGAATTAAAGCTGTTTTGAGGAGACCAAGGGAAAGTACAAAGTCCGCTTGCTCTAGTGCGGATTACGGCTGTGGTAGTTGCGAATGGCGGTTAATTTGAGCAAATCTCTTTGACGACGCAGGCATATTTTTGCGTATTGAATTTCAATTCTGTAGCTGTAAATAACTTTGGTTTTTTTTTCTGAGACGGTTAAATCCATCATGAGGACCCTTTAAATACCCTATGCTAGCCAGCAGAGCTCGCATTATCGAAGCCTATCTTGATTTCACCGTTAGCAGCGTGACTAAACTCACACAGCCCATTATACTTGTAAATTCCTAAAAAAATTTGAGCCAATCCCCGACAGCTTTGGATCATCAAATATTCGCCTCGTTCCAATGCATGGGAAAGAAGTCTGAAGCGTTCTTTCACCTCAAACCTAGGATATAATCTAGGGGCTACTCATTTGATCTGCGTCTGCGATGAACATCAGTTTGAATGTAGCTGTCTTTTATTCGTGGAGTTTCCTAAGTAAAATACACTTTTCAAGTCAAAACGAATTCATTCGGAGCTTAGAAAAAACTATATGGCTACGTTTCATCCTCTGTTGGGGCTATTAGGCCCTGGTAATTGGAGTTTGATTTTTGTACTGGTCTGGGGTTTTCCTCAAGGGTGCTTTTCTAAGTAGTTATAGTCTCTTAGCACCACCAGCATGACGAATCGGGTAGCTAATCTGTATGTACGCGGCTGTGAATGGATTCTAGAGACAGAATTCTCAAAAACGCACCTTTCAAAACCCAATAAATTTACATAAGATGAAGAAGGTCTTTTGTTATTAGATATCAAATTTCTACGCATTTATCATTATCTTTTCTTAAACGCATAACACGAGCCCCAGAGGCTTACGTGCTTTTAATTAGTGTTCCATAAATCCTTTAAACAGAGACGTCAAGCTTGTGGATAATTTGTTTGTATAAGGGTTTTCTAAACTATGAAGAGGCAATGTTTGACAATATAGTGAGTCTTTCGTATCAAATTTAATTCAGTCTGCATAGTTTATGAATAAAATTTGGGTAACAAATAACAGATTTGAGAACCTTTTATCGATTCCTATAACTCCTATTGCTACCTACTTTGCTTTGCCAGTCCAAAATTTGTGTAGGAGTCAGTATGGTGCCTTTTTATTGATCTCTACATGATTCAGCAGCGAATCTGGTATTCACATTCGAAGGTTGCACATACCAGCAGCACTGTTTTCGACTTGAGTAGACCATTGTGGGTGAAGTCCTTCGTTTTCATACTACGCAGTTTTCAGGTCACCTAGAAAATTCTAGAGGTGAGACCATTACAGTGACCTTGCTGATATCACTGTAACGATTTGCAGGTTGGTAATTATTGTCTATTTCTTGAAAATCGATATTAGCCTCACCAAATAGCAAGCCTTAAAGAAATGTTCTAAAAATGTATCCAAAGGAACACCCAAACGCTTTCATAATTGATTTATATTCACAGAGTGGACACAAAAAATTAGTTTGCATTCGATAAAAAAAGATATCATGATGCGTATACTGGTGCACTGGGGGAAGGGGGCTCGAAGATGCTCTTGCAAGTCACCACTACAAGTCCCCCAGTTTTCGAGTACCGGGTAGGGCCAGTGTCCGTTTGAGTCGGTGTTTGAAGCCCTCCTTTCGAGATCGGCTCATTTCTTGGACGAGGCACTCGGTCAAGCCACCACCACCACCGCCGCCGACAGTGACGAAGACTGGTCGCAGTCTTGAGGCTCGAGCCTTGGCGAGGACTGTGAGGAGGGAGAGGAACACGAAGATTGAGATGAGAATGGCGAGCATTCAGGCAAGGCGGGGCAACGTCACACACAGCTGCTTTGTGGGAGCCCGGTGAGTTTTATGCTCACGGCTTAAGAAGTAACCTTGAGCCAATGGCGCGACTCTCATAGCCATGTGCGAAGGTCAGTCCCAGTGGCGAACAACCAAATCCGTAAGACGGTAATTTGAATTTATGTGAAAAAGTGAGAATCCTTTTGTGCTTCATGCAAGTTTTTTTCATGTAAGATACAAATTTCGGACATTGGCTGAAGCAAAAGTGGTTGCAAAAAATATTGCTTGAACTGACCATCAGGTATTAAAAGTTTAATGAGCTAACACTATCGCATAAAAAGCTGTCTCATAAATATTTATTAAGATAACTTTCAAAGTCTCCTCTATATGTTTTGCTGTAAATTTTGAACTTTCGAGTTTCCTCTCGCCTTTTTCCTATTTAATGTACCTAAATATGTAGAAGAGCATATTTCCTAACATAGTTACATTCAGGCAAATGAGTCAGATCGATGTTTTCAGGTGCGAAGACCGTTTTTGAACATCTCCGGTTACGGAGCCAAGTTGTTGCACAAGGTTTCGCTTCCTCCAAATCTTCAATTTGGATTCCTTTGAGTAATTATTAAAATGTGAAAAAAAAATCCAGCCAAAATTCTTAATGAACATCTTTCACAACCCTCGAAAAAATGCCCTTTTATTGTATTGATGAGACAACCCCTCCATGCATTTATTCCACTTTCCAATTTGTCCAAATCACCCTTATTTATTTTCCTTGAAACCTCTTTTTTACTACTATTAGAGCTGTTTGATTTTCAAGGTAATCACACCTAAAAAATAGTGAACATTAATTTTGAGACTAAATCTTAGCCATCAAAGCTTAAAACTGATAGTGATCTCAGTCCATATTCTGGGAACCAAAGTTTTTGCTGCCTCTTCATTGCTTTGGGTATCAAACAACCTAGGTTCCAAATATCCTGTCACAGAAGCAGCACCATCATCATCATGGAACCTCCTCTATCAGGCACCAATAGTAAATGCAAGAAAATGTTTAATTTTGATTTTAATAAGCCAGGATTCTAACCGAGTCATATTCAGCCACTCTATTCACTGTACTACACACTTAACTACCTAACACGACCAAACAGCCAGTCCCACTTATGCATCGTCTGCAATGATTATGAATTATAATCATTAGCAAAAATTTAAAATTCAAAGATTCATAATATATAATTTCACGCTTTCTATCGTAAAGGTGGCTGGTAAAGGACATTATTTTATAAACGGATTCTTTGTCATTTTCCTTGGGCATTTTCATTCACGAGTGCCTCTAAAGCCTCGAACTATATATATATATATATCACAACATGAAATCGCTAATACCATACACGCAAAAGTGGCTTGTTAGCTTTGTTGGGAACTGAGGATGTATTGGCTTTTGTGGGAAATTTTCATGAAACACGTGGGATGATGTGATGTCAAGCATTACGACACTCGGTGCTCAATGATGAGAGGTCTGTGGTTAAAGGGAAATCGCAAAATCGGCTATTCGCTGGCAAGTTTTTAAGAATGAGCACTAAACCATTAATCGAATAAAAGAGAACGAAATTTATTTCAATGGAGAAGAGCGGATTCCCGATTTGATTTATTGCATTTCGTAGTGGCTACTAAGCCTCCCTCTTTCCTATGAACGATCTGTAGTTAGATCGTGGCCAAATATACCTAGAATGCAGCTCAAGCACCCGCCTTTAATATTGTTCAAATAGAGAATCCCTAGATAGAGGTCTGTTGCCGGTAAGGAGGCCATATTTAGTTTGGATGCACGCCGCTTGCTGGGGCAGTCGATCAACTGAGCTTAAGCTTATGTCTGAAGCTTGTACATGGTTCAGAGGTGCCACCAAATTAAAGTTTGATTCCGAAATTAGCTGACGATGTGAGTTGATTGTCGCAAGGTCGCTAGACACACTAGTAGAATTCATCTCTGTCGGGATGCTACTAATGAATTCTGTAGGAATGTTTAGCAAAGTTACAAAATCGAGGATTCCATACTAGTAGCCCCTTAAACGCTTCAACAGCAAAATGGACCTTTAGTATCAAGAACTCTCCCATTTGTGGTGTTAACTTTTATAAAGTGATTTTGGCTCATTAATAAATATACATTTCATGCCCATTTCGAAGTTTACGAAAAAGAACTCAAGTATTCCTCATTTGGGACTGAAATCGAGTCACGTTCTTCTCCTCACCTGATAGTGTAATTTAATGAAAAACTACGTATCTATGCGAAGATGTTGCCAAACCTACCTTATGACGTTTGCATTTAATGGTAAAGGAGGGGCTGGCAAGTACAGCTTTATAAAGTGAGAAATTCAATATTTTCACATCATTTACAAGTTCATCTAAGGCATATAAATTGAAACTCCTTACTGTTAATTTTTCACTCGCTGTGCTACACCTTAAGGCAAAAGTGCAATCGGAAAGTTCTTAATTTACAAAAGAACCTCTTGTCATGCCGTCTATGATATGGTTTTATTTTCGCCTCTAACCAAACTTTGAAATTCCTGCCAATTTTCAAGCTATCTTTTACATACTTTTCCAAATTTATTGCGTAGGTGGGACTATTTTTATGCTAGCTGCACTGCTGACAAGCTTCTCTTGAATTGAGCTTACTGGAATCTCCTGAGGTATCCTATGGGAATTTTAAATTTTTGAATACTCTGTTTGCTATGTCCCACATTAATGTTATAACAAATACGAAGATGGGAAAGTAAGCTTTAACTATTTGCAAATAAAGGATTATAAATTATCTTCCCAAGAAAGCTCGAAATCGAAATATGTAACGATCTCCACTCTTGTGAGCAGTGATTCAATTAAGTAGTTGGATTTTGAGGGATCCAACTAGACGAAGACTTACTACACGGGGTTGATTGTGCCTCACATCGCGTTAATTGGGGAGTAGATGATGTAAAGCTTGGTTTGCGCGACAATGGATTAGAAGAGAGTTCATGTATCTACATGCTAGTCATCATAAAGGGTTTTCAAGAGTTGTTTTGGGTAGGTTCGCCACGTCAGGTGATATTCCCAAGGTCACAACTGGGCGCGACTTATAGAAACGCAAGCGCAAGGTTCACACCAAGTTGCTTACGCCTATGGGTTGCATCGTGAGCACGCTTAGCACAAACGCAACTCTCTTTCTCTCTGTCTCTCTTCACCTCACTTTCTCACACGCTGTTCTATGCTGGTATTCCTCGTCTCCTTTCTCGTTGCTGTAGCCATTATCTTCATCCTCGCCACATGTCACCGCTCCGATTCGAACAACCCCCTCGTTCCCATGGAGACGTTAAGCTTCGATGAACCCCTGGATAGTGCATCTCCCATATCAGCGAGAAGACGGAGCCTTAAAACACGATTTAAACGGCATTGGCCCAAGGTTCACTTTCACAAAAAGGATGACTCGGACTACTCACCTGACGCGCAGTTATAGATTTCACTCTCGGCAAATCTCCATGACACGCATTTATTATTCCAGCCAACTTTAACCATTTTACATTTCGATGTCTAATCAGTGGCCTTACGGTAGGCTGAATTTGTCGCATGACTGTTAGCCTGACTCATTGTAGGTGCTTCGTTAAAACCATTAAATGTGGAACATACTTAAGTTATTATTATGTTCAACGCTATTTAATTTAATGGAGACTGCTAGTTTTCTCAGTTCTAAGTGTCCTACGTAGGTGGCAATTGAGTTAGGCATTGATAATAGGTCAATTTTTAGAACCACTTCAGTTGCGTTCATTCATAAAAGGACATGAAGTACTTATAACTATGGGAGAAAAATAGAAACTCCATTCATTCTTTCGATATAATATGAAATTTGTGTCATAGACCAAAATATCAATTTAGCATTTATATTTAGGTTTGTTGGAAAAGTCACTTTACTTACCTTAAATAAGTTATTAACATGTACCAAAGGCATGCTTGGGATTTCAATCAGGGATCGCTTTCATCCGGTTTGCGGTTCGAACCAGCATCGGGCCAGCCATCGACGACTAAGCAGCAATCTCTTGAATTATTTTAGCCCTCAAGCCAAATTTCTGTTTGATTCGATTCGAAGGTATGAACTGCGCTAGTATTTTCGAAGAGATATTAACCATTTCGCGTGGGTGTGATGAATAACCTAATAATACTTTTGAGGTTTCTTAATTTAATCATAAATTTTGGCGAACCAGAGAGGCGAAAAATCAACTTTTGGGTTTCACAACGGCTTTCGCACGTTGACTAATCGACCATCTGTCTTCTTGAGCTGGCAACTTGTGCTTTGTACCTAATTCTAGCCTTATCACTGGAATTAAAGTGCTTATTGACCACCTGGCTAGACCCAATGCAAAATTGGTTCGTTCATCAATGAAACACGTGCTATTAATTAGTGTCTTCACGCTCTTGCCATTTGCAAGCAGAAACTTCATCCCTAGGGCGTGTTTCCAGCTTATTTATGTTGTTGCATATTACCTATAAGAATTGAACTTTCCACTTTCACAAGTACAAACTAAAGTTGGTGCAATAAGAAAGAAAATGGAATTCAGTGATGCACTTCCATTAGTAAATGCGCTTCTTGACAACAAGCAGGTCAGTATGAGTACACTGAGGAGGTATTTTTGGGATGTCATCAATCGGTCGATGACAACCACCCTAGCTTCTAGCGTAGTTCAATCTGGGGCAGCTAAGATGATCCTGTTTGTGGTCCACACATTCCATCATGTCTAGTTTGCCTGGAGAGTGTGCTGTTTATCCTTTGTTGGTAGAATCAAGGCCTTTAAGCCGGAGAATTTCCCTCATGGCGTGATAGTGGCACCACTTGGGATGAAAACAGCCAGCTTTAAAGGTTCTATCACTTTGAAGACTCAAAGTTGTGATCTGGGAAACTACGATAGGTTGTAAACAGAGTACGCATAACGGCATACTTGGGAAAATGAAGGGTAAAAGTCTGAGAGTGTACATTACCGGCCTTGGATTAATGCATCACGATGAATAGATTTTCAACAATGAAAACAACGACGCAACTCAGTGGGCGTTGAAAACGCAGAAGGAACTTCATCATCTTATGACATCAGCCCTTTATTAAGGTACGCATTAATTTAATAGAGTTCGTGGCTCTGAAGAACGTTCCCTTACTAAATTATATCTTCATACTACAGTCTTAGTTTAAGTTATTTTCGGATTAATCTGTCAACTATGCTATGGCTCAAGGGGGCAGTGCTACCTCAGAGCCGAATCAGGCGTACTGTTCGGTCTTTGGATGGGATTTCATAATCTCCAAATCCTAACCCTAACTGGGCACCTAAGCAAGTAAAATATTTACTTTTAGTTGCATTATTTTCTTCTTCGTAGTGGCTTCTTAAATTTTCAGCCTCTAGGATGCTTTAAAAAAATTATTTAACACATTAAATAAATAAACTTCCTGTTAGAAAATATGCTAATTCTGAAAATGTTTGTTTTAAGTCCGAGTGGTATTTTCGGTTGCAAACTTGTGGTGTACGGTCACGCGAAGTAAGCTGCCCAACGCAGTGAGAAAGTTCGTTGTATGTAGCAATCAGCTACAAACTATGGGTAAAGTATGAAAACATGACTAAATTAGCCAAGACAAGCGTTTCTACCTAGATATGCCATTGGCGATCAGAGATTCATATTGAGTGTGAAATTGAAGAAACACATATGAACGGCTTAATAATTCAAAAGGATTTGAATATTGAAAGTATGGGAGTTTTACTCTGTTACTTCTGACGGTGATTCAATGGATTTATTGAGAAGTGTGTTTAGGAAAAAACAATCTACAGGCAAAAATGGTGTGGAAGGTGAACCACCAGTTTCGCTTGAAGGAAAGAAATTCGTGAAAGATGTTGCCGCTATTCATGCATACATTTTCCAAACATTTCCTTTCACTTCCTTGATAACGGTGTTTAATAATTTTATTAAAAACCTTCGAAGTCTGCAAAATCATCAATACATGCTAGAAATCACATAAAAATTTTTCGTATTCATTTTCGTTCCATTAATTTCGAGAAATGGTTTTTGAAAAAGAAGAGGACGATATATATGCAAGAAAATGAATCGTTTAGCCTGACCCGGTAGCAGCATTGCTAGGTCCCTATCAAAGTTGTTATGATATTTGATATTTGCCTCAAATAATTTGCAATTTATACCACTTTCCGAACTCCTTGTTGAAAGTCATTACTAAAACTCAAACTCACGTGCCAAAAGCAGTTTTATTTCGAAATCAGAAGTACAGAGAAAGGATTTGATTTCCCCAAAAAGAAAGACTATAAACTCTTTGACTGAATAAATACAAAAGGCCTCTCTTCCACCTGATTATCGCACATTTGGTATATTTCCTCCTGTATAAAATAAATGCTTCTGGACGTGGGTGAGAAAGGGCGCCCCTCTTAGTATTGCACGCCAGAAAACCAGTCAATGTCATCAGCTTTTCGGTCGGCGGCGCTTAGAACGATGCGCCTGATCCTGGACTTGAGACTTCGTTTCCTCCGGAACTGCGAAGGGTCCTCAGGCACCCCCCTCTCGACGGGGACATAGGAGATCCGCCGCTGAGGCTGCCGAAGCTTCGCGAGCGTGGTGAGAAGGCTGAGAAAAATGAGTATTGAAACGGTCTCTGCAAGCATCAACACGCGTAAGTATGAGCTGACGCCTCACTGTAAGGGGTATTATACAGTGCGCCTCTGGGTGACCTTGAGACCCATGGCGTGGTGAAATTTTTAACCAATATTTCGTTGGATAAGTCGCAGTCAGTTATCCTAGTGGTCTTTTAATTCAGGAATATTCATGATTGGATGCTGATTGAGAGGAACGTAGTATTGTTTTTATGAACCGACGAAGAAGTTTTAACAGCTTAATAAACAGTCTCATGAAATAAAAGAGGGATCAGTGAAGAAAAATGATTTAAAAGAAATGCGAAGGTGAAAAAGTAAAGTGAAGCAAGTTAATTTTACACTTACCAGGGAGCAGCATTTCCTCAGAAACAGCTTTAATCCTACGTTCAATAAATTTAGGTCATGCAGTGCTGGCACCACGGAGGCATTTATAATCTTCCTCTACAGCTGTCCCAAACAATACATCGGTGTGCCAAGATCTGGAGAGGCGAAACATCAGGATGACTGTCACATACTTAGCAAATGTCTGAAAACCATCATCCCGAGCTTAAGTACAACGGCCATCGATTCCGCCTAGCCAGTTGAATAGAATCCAAGCCCGTTTAACACATTTTCCGCGGATTTTTGAGGGGGAAATGTGCTGCATTAGGGGTATCACATGGTCTGCATTTTTGCAACTTTTTCTGGTAGTGCCCTCTGCCTAGTAATCACCACTTCATGCGACAGGTTTATTTCATAGCTTCTTATTTTGCTGGCTGGCGCGAATCATCATGATCGAAGCTATTCCATTCCAGGATGAATCATCCATTCTCATTGACTCTATCTGTATGACTAATGAAGAATGCCATTATTAATGACAAAACCTCAATTTTTATTGAAATTAACACAGCCCTCTAAGTCTGAAAATTTAGGTTACATAGCTCATCTTTCAATGGTCTTGCTGATTTTATGCAAATTGTGGCTTTACTTAAATCGGTTACTCTTTAAAGCAATTGAATGACTCGGCTCCTTCGTTGCAAGTCGTTGCTGTACTTTTAGCACCAGTCGCGCTCCTGGAGTGCGATGACATACACTTTAGGTCCTGACCGGAAGAATGTGATTTCAAAGGGGCTACTACTAACGCGGCAATGAGCATGGCCACGATTTTAAAATAGTTGGTAATCTTGCGGTATCTTGACAAGGTCTATGACAGATCAAGTTGAGTGCAGTTCAAATATACCGTTTCGAAGAAAGATTGTGTTCTTCATAGGACAAACCCATATCTTAAATCGATTGTGTAGACGAATTTTAGCAATCCTGCTGAGTTTCCGAACAATTTATACCGGTCCTTTCTACTAGTTTAATTAAGTTTCGACGGTGGATACGGTTTATCATGCCTTGTATTCCATAAACAACAGCACCGGAATAATATTCATGCACAATATGGGGCTAAGAGGGTTAATATTTTGAATTTTAAGAGACACAAGCATTGGTCGAAGGGAACACTTCCATGCTCATTTTAGTAATGATTGCCTGACGAAATTTAGAACAAAATAATTAGTGGACTGGTTCTACTTAGTAACCCAAACTAAATACGGAGAGTTGGCTGGAAGGGTTTCCCGGATGTTTTGAAATCAGAAAACTCAGTTAAAGTATAAAGGAATTTCTGCAATATGTATTTGAAACTGATAGCAGTTACAAAGAATTAAATGAAATTGTTTTCGTTCCCACTAATTTTGAGCACCGTTGATGCTTGCGGTCTGGCACCATCACGTGATACCTAACTCCAACTTTATTTTTTTTAACTTACCAAAAAAGGGATAATTGGAAGAAAATGACGCTCTTCTTTGGTTGTTAAGATGAAGAAGATTGCTCACCAGAAATCCAGATATTAGATTAAAGACTTTTACCTTCCAAGAAACGGTCATGGGTGAAAAATCAAACACAAATGAAACACTTAGAAGGGCTTTTGAGCATAAACAGGTCAAGCCTATCAGAATGGTACATTATTCATGTGGAGGCTTCTTTATTGTATGTTTCCTTTTCAATGACATTCTGCTCTGCATAGCCTAATTGCATTGAGCGAATAGTTCTCTTGATGAAGTGGAGTGAAACTTCTTGAGCATACCGATCTTTTATAAAATAAGCCCACATGAGTACAATATTGATCAGTTCAAAGAGCCGAATTTAAATTATTTAATTTTAGTTCGATTTCAAAGTTTACGAAACTGGCGCTTTCATTGCAGTAGGTGAAAAAATAGCATTAAAGAGCTCAGGAACCATATTCCACAGGCATCTATGACTTTAAGATGTGACAGAAAAGCTACTCAGGACATTTAAATGATTTGTGTTATTGATTGATTTTCAGTATCCTCCTATTTGCATCTAACTTCACTATACCCCACGGTCGCCCATCGAACACGAAATGGAGTGAGATGCAGCACAGATGCATTGGACCAGACTCAAATAGGGCTTTCCTAGCATTGGGTTAATTTCCGCCTCGGTCCGCTCTGAAATCCACGCCGAACGTTCTGCCCCTCTACGAATGTTCATTTGGTATTAATGCATTCCGAAAGAAATAAACTCAAAACACCGATTAGATGTGGGCATTGTTGAGTCGTGCCAGTGAAAATGCTTTCAGCCACTATAGTCGATACAACTCACTAAAAATGTAAACTAATAATTTATATTATCTTGAAGGCACATGCGAAATTATTCCTCCGCACCTTTGAACAATGCTAGTTCTCTAATGTTATTTTCAAAGGTTGATTGATCAATATAATTTTCATTTAGGTGGACTACAATCAAAGTTAAGTTTATTGAATATCCCAGTGTAATTTCAGCTTTCTGTTCAATACAATCCATTTGAAGTGCCGAAATGAATTATTGTTTTGTGGAGTATCTTTTCATAATTTTGTTTTTACCATATATTTTTTCAAATTGTACCTCCAAAAAATGCAAAATATATGAAATAGCAACCACAATTGATTATCATAGAGGGACAATTTTAAAGTTATCACAAGCATTTGGGCAAACAGGGACCAACACAATTTGAGTGGTTGCATTTTTCGATCAGCATTTATGGGTATCAGCTACTCCCAACATTTCTATCAATCGTGTGGGCTTTTGAAGAATAACGGAAGACTGGCTGTTCCTATTTCTTAATTTTCAGAGCTAAACGCTACTACTCCCACGCAATGAATTTCGTTCACTATTGACCCCCCGGATAATTGCTGTGTCATCAGAGGAGAACAATAACTTTACCGGATTCGCAGTTGGCATTGAAGGATCGGTAAAGCTGTCCTTCAAAAGCATTCTGCTCTTTTTCGAATAAATGGTCTAGCACCTGGTCGAAATGGAACTTCACGAAAAACTTTTCTCACGATATCTAGTTTAAAAGCTTTCATCATGAGGCTGCTTCTTGGAGCCTACTGGCATCTAAACATACTAACCAATATTCTCCGACTTCAAGGGCATGGAGTCTAAGTATCTACCGAAAACAAATTCCCAATTTGTTTTTTTTTCTTATTTAAAAACTTTAAATTGGTGATTTTGAAGTTCTTCCTCTGATCTTTCCCCTTAGAGGATTTATAGTTTTTATACGTTGCACTGATGTGGATACTAATTTCAAGGACAAGGACACGAACGAACCGATCACAGATCGCTTAGTCACAATTTGTACCCTGTCACGATAATTGGTGAACACAACATCGTACGACGGCGTGCAGACAACACCTAATTCTTCCTGTACTAGTTTGTTTCTCCTACTACAAGTATATATTCCATCTCTTGTTTTCGCTTACCTGGAGAAGCCTTTGGAAGTTCTTTAAAGTGATAATCAATTTAGATTCCCATTACAGAGCAAGCATTTCCATTAAATTAACCTTCAACGCACGATATTACTCTTGCGTTAACAATTAGTTCACCGAATGGCTATCGTTGTTTGAAATTAGTGTGAGCTCAATCGTCATCGTGCTAACATCACGTCACCCCGTGTTTTGCAGCTGACTATTTTTATTTTAATATATGCGTTTGATGATCATGTATATTTTTTAAGCACTAAAATAAAAGTTTGCTTGAATAAAACCTTGTTAACATGGAAGAAATCAAGACACAGTTAAGGCACAGATTGCTTTATGAACTAAAGAAAGGAAGGAAATTCGGCAACCGACGAAGCTGCTAGAAACACTAAGTTAATTCATTTAGAGGAGGGTTTGGGAAGCTCAGAAATGGGGATTTTATCCTCTACGAAGATGACAGAACAGGACGACAGCCCGTTGAGTTCAATTGCACCCTTCTTGGGGAAGCAGCACTTGAAGAACCCTATCCTGCTTTATCAATCAAGGAATCGGAAATTAGGACCACTTTTCAGGGCCACCTTTAAAAACTTAGAAAAACTCCTAAACGCGTAAAATCTGGGCCTAATGAATTGCCCGAAAACAGTTCAAAATCCCGATTCAACATCTGTTCTCCATTCTCACCAGTTGGTTTTGTCATTTTTGATAGACTTCTGACTAATGACGAAAAATGGATACATTATCAAAATGTTAAGTGCCATAGAAACGAGCTCCTTAAGCCCCCCAAACCGCGGCAACTGGGAAGTGGGTTCGTCTTTCAATCTGGAGGGATCGCTGGGGATTAATCCAATTTAAACTATTGCCATCTAATTGGACAGCAAAACTCAAGTCCACTATCAGTAATAAGGGCCCTTCAATGAAGCTTTAAGGAAAAGAAAACCTAATCGAAAAGGAATGATCTTCGTCAAGATAATGTAGCATGACTCCGCACAGCAGAAGAACTCGGTTGGGAGAAAACGCCTAGTCCGCCTCATTCATCCGGTCTTGCTCCTTCCTGAGACTACCATTTGCTTCGTAGCTTAAAATTCATTTTGAAGAAACAACTTTTTAAACTGCGGAGAGAGAAATTGAAACTTATGTATAAGAGAAATGTGGATCAACACGAAAATAATTTTACAATAATGAAGTTATTGAAAAGCCTGCTAGTAGACGGAAGGAAGTCGAAGATGCTCAGGGAAAGGAGATTGACGACTGAATCCTCAATTAAATGTAGCACTTGTTCATTTACAATTGGGACAGAACCCACGGGATGACTTGATAGAAATTCAGGCGATGCTGTCAAGCTCATACCTATCTCCTAGATAACCTCCACAAGATGAATTCTGCCCCATGACCCTTGACCCTTCTATGCATGGCCAACAAAGCTAACGGTTCCAAATTCAAATATTCTCCGTTGATATATTAAGAGTGATCATCGAATTTTACCGTTCGTGGAATCAATGAAATCCACATTAAGTAATGCTAAAGATGGAGCGAAATTCCTCCCGCGGTTATAGCAAATATTATTCCAAACTAAACGAATATTAGAAGAAAACGTAAGAGCATTTTTCGGCAATGGTCAAAAGAATAATCTCAGAAACCTGAAGTAATGAAGCTTATTTAATGGTGGCATAAGATGGCAAGATTCAAAATCTAAAATCTGCTCTGCATTCGGTGCGATGTGAAGAAACCAGGATTTGAGAAATTGCAGTCAGCATCTTACAGAGTCTCATACCACAGTCTCACGACATAACTGCTTTATCCTGTAAATGTCAGCCACTTGCTACGAGTCATGCCAACACGATGCGTTGAATTTCGCTGATTTCCCACTGTAAATCGTGCGATCTGCTTCTCAAGGTCGCGAACCACTTGAAACTGTGCCTATAAGAGCTCCGGCTCTGCTCTGCTCAAGGTCCCACACCCAACCCCTGTGAAACACCGACTCGCCGTAAACGCTGCAAGCTAATGCTCGCTGCCCTGATTTCTATTGCCATTTCTCTCTTGCTCCTGAAAGCACTGGCCACCTCGCGACCACCGAAAAGGAAGTACTCGAGGGCGGAGATCCAACGGTTTCCTGAAAAGTTTCTCAAATCCAGTTGGCGACAGAGATACTGATTTCGTTTTTCAATCAGTGGAACTGCATTTACACCAATTAGTGCATATTTGCATTAATAAACCTTTTGGAACAAAATGACTCTTTCGTTTAAAGTCAAGATATAAGGCTCTTGATAAGATGAGATAGCCAGTTAGACAGCCAGATCTGCAATTGCGTCGACCACTTTTTAATGCTATTTAATCTACCTATGTACGTAAGTACTGATCGTCCAATATGTTGAAGTTTAAATTCACATCTTTTTCGTAGGAGAATAGAAGCCTCATAGACATGTTACAAATATTATAGCATGTTCACTGATTGTCTATTTGCAGTAGCTTTCCACTGCCAAAAGCTGCTGTAATGTGCATGTTCGTTTTCAAAATTCACATTATTTTAGGCCACGATGCTGGGCTTTAAAAACGAAATCATTTTTAAAGTGAATGGATTGTATTTTTGTTTTAAAGCACTTGATTGAAAAGATTTCATGGAATCGAGATTTCTAAAGACAGTTTTATGTTCGATCACAAAAATTATATTCCTAAGTTTTAATAAAGATAATTCATGCATGTATAACATGGGCGAAATCAGTTTAACCCGCAGATGTGTTAGAAGTACAGGACTCATAATAATTTCAACAGCCAATGCTTGAATGTTGTCAAAAATCAAGAAATTTCAATTGTTACATCCTCTTTTAAAAATGAAACAATCATCTCTTTAACTTCACCTCCAAGTCTCCAAAATTTGAAGACAGTGGGAATAATATCATCGTGTTTTCGCGTTAACTCCTGTCGGTCAATTAATTTTGGCTCAATAAAAATTTCAGATAAAAAATATTAGAGCCAACCGAATTTGGCATTACGATATGAAGCATAGATTGGAAGGTTCACTAAGAGAACTGCAGTTACAAATTTTGATCATGCAAAATCTGGCTTACTTGCAGCAATAAAAGTTGGGATGATCGATTTCAACTATGTGGCTTTATGGCGACTAGACTCAGATAGGCAACCATCCTCCAAAAGGGCAGTTGAAACTCGTGATGAGTGACTTAATTTCACCTCTATCCACTTAAAATGATATCCAGGTCATTTGATCACCATGCCTAGCTTGGTTTAAGAGGCGCAAAAATGCTCTTGTTCTTCAAGTTTGCCTATCAATCATTGTTAGTAAGTGTGCATGGTGGCCCGAGCCTTCAGAATGCAAGCTAAAATCAAAAGCATAATGTGCAACACAGTTTATAAGGTTGAAAGGATTTAATAATAAGAGTCAGCCTCTAATCACTACCAGATGGTCCACCTCTACAGGTTGGTTCTCCTTCTAGGTCTCCCTAGTGGGTACCTAACTCTATCATGAGTCACTAGAGAGCTTTATAAATTCATGACTAGAACGATTGCAAAAACAAGGTTTTGGCCCTTGATTTGAAACTATTTTAAATACCTTGACTTTTTACTAGATCATCGAGTGAAGGAGTTCACTCAGGAACCTCATAGAGAGGTTATTTAGTAGCGCCTTTTTTCATTAAAAAATTTGCAATTTTCTAGGAAGACAAAAGGAGATCAAGATATAAGCCTAAAATTAATTTACTCTTAGATAGAAGTTTCGGATTATCATCGTTTCTAAAACCCATTGTATATGCATTTTCTAAGTGCCCTTCATGATATGGTAGACATCTTAAAGGACTCATATTAGTTATTATTTCCCTTCTGTGGGAATCTAATGTAGGCACAGATGAACACACCTAACTGGTCCAGTTACATTTCTCATATTCTACCTTCAAAATGACTTTCCTAGAATACTAATTGTGGAATATATAAAGTATAATTCTGGTCTTGGAATTCGTATGCTTCACTAGCGTAACGTGAACGTGGCTGTTTACAATTGATTAGTCTCTCAATTTTGGACCAGAATGGTCCTAGCATAAGTCAGTCTGTCCCCATATTAAATGCTCACATATCTTTCATGATATTTTGGTAAAATTTAGACTAATAATATGAATATACAGCACAAGACTGGATGCCAATTAAGCTCTGATGTAGGGACATTACAGCTGAGATTGTTAATTCGATACTCCAAAACTAGAATTCACTTTTTCAAATGATTAGAGCAAGTCCACTGAAATCAGTCAGGACATTTCGGTGAGAAGATCGTACTTTTGGGCGATTGGTGCACTCGATCTAGGAGATATGTACTTCTTAACTCACGAGTCACCTGATGAGTTACCTATAGCCATATGGAGCTGTTCACTAGAACTTGAAAATTGAGACCTTCAAATCAGTTTTTGAATGGGAGATAAAAATTTCCTGGTTTTGACTCCGATTGGACATTTGCTCAGCACAACACTCCAACTGACTCGAGAAGGAAGCTGGCTTTCGACTGACGTCAGAAATCAACTTCACCGGGTTTGAGTAGTGAGCTTTGCATAAATCCAGCGGCATCACCACCGTCTACCTGAAGAAGCACAGTTGGCGGGGGGGGGACCCTAACGGAGCAGACTTAAAGTATTTCATAGGTTCTGCTTGGCGCCGTAGACATGAGCTTACCGCACATCGCTCTGCTTTTGCATCAGCCGGTGATGAGGCTTAAGTCTTTGTGGCCGTCCAATACTTACACTGAATAAATGCCCTGATTATGCCTAGTTAAGTGAATGCTTAACCATGTGCATCATCCTCATAACGGCAGTCTTTCTGTTTACGTACTGAGTGGCTCATTCGACATCAGTGGAAAAGCAACTGAGCATAAGAGCTGCAAGTTCAAGCTCACAATCATGCCATCTACTTTTGGCATGCTTTCTTACCCTAGTGTCAGAAATCTATTAGTGAACCGTGGTGAGGTGAAACTAATCCTAGCTAATGTTGATGAAATCTTTTCAGAGAATGACTAAGAGACAATTTTATAGGCATTTTCTCACAGAGAGACGCCGTGGTAGCATAGCTGCCACAAATACCCTTTATATGTCTACTTTCTCAGTGCTCTAATCCTGTTTTTTTCTAAATTCATACAATTTTGAATTACTCATCGAAATATATAGCTCCAAGAAATCCGAAAAACAATTTCACTGCGACTTTGTGATTCGTTGATGTCTTTCAATCAAAACTAGAGTCAAGGATGAGTGTTTAATTTAGTAATCAAAGCACTGGTTTTTAGAGCAATGAGCTAAATTCTAATCTTATAGATTATCCTGTTTAAAAGAAATATTCACAATTAACCCTAGAAGAAACGAGACCTATTTGATGGCTGCGTTTGTGGTCTAGCACAATGAAAATTTGTTGCATGTCATGGGTGATGTCAAAATCTCGACTGTGGGAATTCGCTCTCGACATCTTTCACTATCTCAGACCATAATTTTGCTATTTGACGACGTAATCATTCAGATATCAACCACTCATCACAAGCCATGCCACAGCGAATCACCGAATCACATTGGTTTCCCTTTGTAAATCGCGAGATACGCTTCTCAATGTCACTTAACCACTTGTAATCGTTCGTAAATGTTCCCGCTCTCTTCATGTTCCCTCATTTAACTAGACATGATGTGAAACCTGCAAACAGATGCCCACTGCCCTGACTTCTATCGCCATTTCTCCCTTGCACCTGAAAGCACTGGCAACCTCGCGACCACCGAAAAGGAAGTACTCGAGGGCGGAGATCCAACGGTTTCCTGAGAAGTTTTTCAAATGCAACTGGCGACAGAGATACGGATTTCGCATGTCGGTCAGCAGAACTGCATTTACACCAATGATTTTTCATCATTTTAATTCACCTATATGTGCACATCTGTACTATTAAACCTATTGAAATAAAATAACCTTTGTTTAAAGTAAAAATATTGAGCTTTTGATACGATGGAGGTAACGGTCTATGAAATAAAGAAAGTCAATTTAGCCCAAAGTTTTCGCTTCCTATAGAGTGGTTGACATTTGAGACCTACGGGTTGCAGATTTTGCTCTAGAAACAAATTTGAAATCACCCTGATGAAATTAACTTCAACTGAAGTCTAATGCCTTACATACTCATCGTATTATAAACGAGGATTTTCTAAACTGAATGTTATAAAGTGACTTGATATGAGCAAATATTAAAGCAAGTCCCCAATAGTCGACTTTCTGCAACTCAGCGTACTTATGACCCATTGCAGTGCCTATCATTTTCATAAAAACAGCTACTGAGGTTAGAAATATACTAAAACGATATTTAAACGCCCATAACAAACTATTTGGTACCAAGGATTCTGTGGTATTAAAGTGGTTATCACTACAGTATTACTGCACCTTGCAACAACGTTATCCCAATCTCTTGCATTATGATTCTTAGATAAATATAATGAACATGTGCATATTTTCCAACGGATTATAACAGTTCGATCAAAATATTTGTCTAGATTGCACTACTTACCTAAACTTCAAATGTTACCGCTTCTTGAATTTAACTTAATGAATATATTTTTTAAGTAACCTTTGTTTTGTTTTTCAATGCTCTAATCACTTAAACTGCATTAACTTAAATTGTCTTGGCATGTTGACAGTCAAAAACTTTGATGAGTTGGCGCTAGGCCTAGATGAGACATTTTACTACGAAGTAGTCAAAATTCTTGTAAAGAGCACGTTTGAAGAACTTTCTAGAAAGAGCTTGTTGCTTTGCTCACTTAGACTCAAGGTCACTAACACACTAGAAACTGATTTAATGGGTTTGAGTCAGTTAATTTCTCCAGATAGGGATCCGATGGCCACCCTTACACAAAAGAACTTTCGCTCAGCTCATGATTCTCCGTGCCTTCCTCGGGATTGTCAATGCAATATGCATGGATTAAATGTGTTGGTTAAGATGCTAAGTGTAAGAGCCTTACTTATATAGACTGCTGCGATTACAGACTGATAAGATAATATGTTCGCATGCTGTCGAGTCCCTGATTGTCTAGTGTATTCACGACTCTTGTCTACGCTAAAGGCGTTTTTGTTCTATGAGTAGAGCCATTCCCCAATACCAATACTTCTTTTCTGGACTTAGAATTATTAATCGATTCCTCCACTACTAAATAAATATATATATCTGTCTAAAGTATTAATTTCTGCTCAAATCTACTGGAGATCAGTTAAAAATCAAGCATTTGTGGTCGAATGACTATATTTGACCGTCGCGACTTTCCTTTCAATGGCATAAATGTTCCGGTTTTGCTTTCCTTAATTCTCATAATTTTGCAATGTTGGTTTTATCAGAAAGCATAAAGTTTGATTTTAACCTTGAGTTTCACATAAAGATGTTACGTTGGTTTGACGTATAGCAAAATCATATGTAGTTTTTCACAACAATATTTGTCGACGAAATGCCTGCTACAAAATCCGTGTTGCCTTTGGGGTTTTAATGGTATCATATTCATAAAAGTGCAATAACTGAACTCTCAAAGTGATAAGAGTGTTAATTTGAAAAAAAGCTCCTCATAAATAGTGCAATCCCAATGTCCTCCTCAACTGCTAGTATGCCTTGCGCATTTTTCAGTAACAAGCTTAAATTTATACTGGATCATTCTGCCATACCAAAGCGAGTTAGTTCGAAGACCTCTGAATTGGCAAATCTAAGCAGTGCGAGCTGCGCAGTAGTTCTGCATGTGAACTCAACACTGAAGACAAAAGTTGACGTAATTGTTGTCTTAACAATATTTAAATGACTTGAAAACTCAGAGCCTACAATTTGCCACACTCTTTAATAAGTCCAATCTTTCCAAGTATGAAACTGAAATATTATTATGATGATAAATAGTGAGGTGGATTTTGTGCGGGTTTTTCCTAATTCTTTTGAGAAAAGCTTCAGTTACGCAGGAAGAGATGCGAAAATATCACATTTTTTTGGTCAGTGTACTTAAAATAATGAATACTGCATTAAAACCACAATAGTCAGGTGATATTACCGATTCACTAATTGTTTTGCCCTATGACCGTAAAAATTGGTGAACTTTGAAGAGGGATCAGTGTGGGAAGTAAATAGACCGCAACTGTCTTCCAGGAGCATTACATAACTCAAAGCTATGCAATATGCACGACACTGGATAGCTCTCGTCCTCACTTTATCAGACTTTTTTAAAGTGAATGAAGCAAGAGGAGAGCATTCGATTGATGCCCGCCCACCAAGTTCGTTGACAAAGACACCTACAAAGAATCTGGTCAGTGAACTTTTCAATGACCAAACGCTTTTGCCATCGTTTCCATCTTTCAGTCAACATCCGCCTTCCTATGGTGATAACTACGAGGCTGAACTATTCAAAGTGGTCCCCTTAGAAGCAGAATTAGACGATTACTCGGGTCTGGAGGAGACACACTCAAGCGGGTACTCCAAACCACCACCTTCGCCACCGCCCTTACCTCTACCTACTCCAGCTTCTTCCTCAAATGGGAGTAAGTCGGAACCTGCATTGCTCACTAAGAACGGACTTTCCCCTATTGCAATCCCAGGCTCAAGTGGCATCCACTTAAATGAACCTCCGCCTCCACCGCCTCCCTTACCGCCTCACCATTTGGAGGCTGTCCTCAACAAGGTCGAATCAGAATTGACCAAAGACTGTGATTCAACTGAGCTAGGCATCTTTCACGATCGAATTATCCCACAGAAACGATTCGTTCTGGGAGACAAACTACACAAAACACCCGTTCGTTGTCCGCCTCAGTCTGTTCTGCGTAGTCGCCCTTCTAAGCCTCGTTCGCTGCCCCACTTTTCGCAGCTGGTGAACGGCGGAGTTGATTCAGACCATGTTAATCAATATTCGGCCTGGAGGAGGCGACCGAAACCACTACATGTCCCTAGTGCTGTAAAATCCAAGCCAACATATTCGGGAGTCCGAAGCGTGTCCCACCGCAAGAAATCAAAAACTGTTCGTTCAAGTGCCTTTACCTGCAGACTCACAGTAACAAACCTCGTATTCCTTGCATTGATATTGCTCTAAAGTCTAAATGGTCTCGTGTTGTTTTTAACAATGGTTCCAAAACCAGACGTCGTGGAATTGCAAGACGCAATTTCTACAAACTTGGTGAGAGATTTACTATCCATTTCAATCGATACTGATGCACTGATTTTATTAAACGCAAATCAATTGGTATATATGAATTAAATCCCAATCAAATAAACTTGTTACCTGGAGATCGGAAAATCTCATATTTTTTGATGATTTTTGGGCACTCTTGACCTATTATAGCTCTTAGTATAGTAATGAGTACCACAAATTCAAGTTTAGTGGAAATTGGTGGAGTTGGTCTATGTATTGATCTAGGAACAACTCCTAGGTACATTGAAATCAACAGAACTGTCAGTGACCTCTTTATTGCAACTTCATAGCAACCCCCAAGAGGGCTAGCTCAACTCAAGATTGAGGAGACAGGAGACCCACCTGCAAAGTGCATAGGGCTGGGTATCCCACCAAATCTGGCAGCTAACAACTCAAATAGAAACCTTCATTGAATAAGCGTGGTATGCAGAATTTGGCGAATTGAACTATGCCTAACCAGGATTCTCCAGTTTGCTCAGCTCATGCGATTCTGCCTGCACGACATCACGTGATGAGGTTAGGGTTGCAACAACTAAGGTAACGAAAGCAGTACGAATCGAGGAATTTCGCTTCATGCATTTACACAGCTCCTTTGTTGGACATCACGCTGTCTTATAAAGACCTCTTGACCAGTAGCTGTTCTTCTATGTGTGCACTCTAATTGAACATCTGGGTTCAAGAATTTGACCTCTGTGCTTGGCTTCATTAAAAACACTAACCTAATACCAGTCATCTCGTTGCAAACAGCAACAAACCAAAGAATCACTCATAAGGTCCTATAGTATTGACGTTTTGATCTAACTTCTAAAGTTCATGTTTTCTTTTATATTTAAAATCCTGTAATTTTAAGGTCTTTCAACTACATTGAAACGCAGATGAAGTTCCAAATTTTGTAGAAAGGTTAACACATGCTCAGAATCAATTCCTTGAGGCCAATGACCTATCATCAGCGAACCTCTTGTACAAGTGCCTGAGCTTTAGTTTGTCTGTCAAAGAATTCCATTTCGCTTAAGCATTCCCTGTCCCTTTGGCTTCTCACGTTCTTTTCACTCATATCTCATTAAGGAACCCAAAACCCCTGATTGAAGATCATTTGAGCTTTGGCAGGTGTAGCACATCCTTAGGAGTTGACCAATGAACGCGAATCGATTAGATTCTCCAGCGGGCGTTCACATACTGTTTACATTTGCATCTGCTGAATGACAGCGATTTTTATACAGACAACACCGGCCAAATAACTTTTCTACAATAACTGTATGGCCTTAGTAAATGCTATCGATTATCTATTTACGAGTTTTCGTAGGAATCGAGATTCATTCTCTCATTAAACCATGACTATAACTTGATAATTTACTTTTAGTAGTACTTGCCACTATTCGTTCTTCTTTTCGTGGCAACTCCATTATTTTCATCCTTATAAATGCTCAAATTTTAAAGGAATCTTTAAATTATTTTAAGTAGTTAAGTTTATTTAACGATGTTTGGTTGCACAATACCCGATCTGATTTTACTGTATATTCCTTTGCTTTTTTGCCATCTTGTACAAGTTAGAGTGGAAACTCTGGTAACTAATTGCTGTTATAAATTATGCTTACAGATTGGATTTCAAGAGGGTTTAAGATTATTGAATTACCATCCATAAAATCGATTGTATTTGACAGAAAGCCGAATAGATAGGGAAAAAAGCACTTGAGCAAAGCTGTGAGAGTTCATGTAATGTGAGGCAAAGCTCTTGGAACGAATACTAGGTGTTATTTTAGTGTGCATTTCTACTTTTAAAAGGAAACATTCTCCTCTCTCAAGAAATAACCTGTTATAACTGTTTTGGTAAATCCTGATGGGGAGCAGCCGCCTCCAAATATGTTCAAATCCATTCCTGACAGGGATTGAGATGCATGGAGTATTCGTAATGAATATGACAGTCTCACAAGGGAAAATTTGCGAATAATAATCTTCTAGATTTGAAAGCATTTAAAAGACTACAAAATCAGGGTATTTTGACAAAAGCTGTTTTTCAGGAAGTGCCTTGGGCAAAAGTCTTCTCAAAATGCGTTTTATTTGTGTCGTCGATCAACTGGTAGGTTTTTATAATATTGGTAGTACTGCTTTGACTAGCCACTTTCTCGCCGACGCACCATAATCCACATAAGTCCATTGATGGGTTAAAATCGGGAGTATTCGGCGGAGACCAAAGATTGGGGAATCGGTGAAATTGTGATAGTTGTTTAAAGGGGTTTTTGAATTTCCTCTAAGATCTGACAAGTGATTGAACCCAGGTGTCGTAAATATCGACCGGCATCAGCTACCATCGCTATGCAGAGTTTAACTACACAGATCAGCAATTTAAAGTAGACAGGTGATTGCAACTTTTGTCCCTTGAACAATTTTTTTCGGAGATTTTCAAGGAGATCTGCTCCTGCTTGAGTGGAATCAGATCGTCTACTGTTATGTTGATAACGTCTCCAACCCATCAGAGCCTCTTCGTCTTCACCAGCTCATACCATGCTTTTCATAGCTACTTAAACATTTTATTTTGCAATTAGTATCAGCAAGTTAAAGATATTTGGGTTGAAGGAAGTACTTAGAGTGTAATGCCATACTCACCGATCTCAAGAGAAGATTAGTAAAAGAATCGCTTGGTTTCTAAAAAATTGCTTCTAATTATGCTTTGATAACTGGGAGATGTTTAGAGCAATCTGCATACTTCGAAATTAACGTTTATATTGCATCAAATAAGGTCGAAATATGGACTAAGTAATCCCTAGTCCTAATTCCTGTTTTCAATGTCCTTCAAATTAGAATATACGTAGGACAGATAACTAACAGAACTTTTAGTTTGCGGGATCATGGCGGGTTCTCCATGCCGCTCACTTCCTTGTAGCATGACTGAAAGTTTCTACCTAATAAATCTCAACTTACTGCATATAAAATTGCACTATTGTGCCATAAATTTTGTTAAAGATCTCATAAGTATAGTTTGTGATATGAGTTGCAGGTTTACATATGAATGCCTGCCTTTTATTGAGCTATAAATCCAGCCAAGTCATCGTGGAACGGACTTCAAAAAAGGAATATTTAGGCTGCCGTACGTTAAAAACAATTTTGTCACAAGGTGGCGTTAGTTGGTGTTAAAGTAAAGGGCTAGAATTCCTTGAATTAGAAAATATTTAAATCACTGCAAAATCCGTAACTTCGAAATAGCAATAAAAGCAAAATCATAATGTTATCGTGAAAGTTTACTTAAAAGCCTTAGTAGGAACGTATTCTTTGTATGTTCCAGGATTTCAAGTCAAGTTAAATGGCAAGCTTGGGATATCAAAACTTACAACAGATTGTATATAGGTTATTGTTAGAGAATCACCTAAAACCAACCACTTTACAGACAAATTTTTAATAGTGTTAAAGGCTGAATAATTAAATTTTTATTAAGATATTGGCTTTGCACAATTTGGACCTCGTCCTTCCCTCGTTCAACTTATTGGTGCCATTTATATTTGGCAATTATCATTCAAAACTAGGTTTTCTTAGTCAAAATTAACACATCATGAAGTGTTACGGTGCCTTTGGACTAACATAAACAAATCGCTCCGAAATGTTATTCCTTGCAGTCAGGTGGGAAAGGAATGTTGTCGTAGCATCTTAATGAACACAATGTGTAAAATGCTATGTTACTGGATGTAGAAATATCACTTTCTGACGAAATTTTGTGCTTTTTAATGTCTGATGTGTTGATCCATAATGGATGCAGTTTAGTACAGAAAATCGTATTTGTTCACATTAAAGAATACGAGGTTAGGAAAGATAATTCCTTAAATTTGCAAGAATACCTCTACAATCCAGGACAATTTACATGAATTTAAAAACAAGCGTAGAATATACGATGTACTATTTTCAGAATTTTCCCCTTAACCACCTTATTTACACTATTACAGTCTCCATCAGGTCAGGCAACTCGTGGAGGAGTCTCAAAACTGCTTTAATTCTGTCGGTTCCCGGGCAGCTGAAATACCGACACGGCGGCGACAGTTATTGCCAACCTCGACTACATCGCCCAACCACACGCATCTCTTGCTGTAACCAAACCTTGTAGGAAAGTCCTTGGACTTTTTTGGAATAAAGTTCCCAGAATTTCGTCATATGAACTATGGTAAGCTGATATAATGCAATTCATAAGACCATAATTTTGGGAGATATTCATATTACTGCTTAAGTCTGATGTCAGTAGCTATTTCTTCATTTGAGCACTAATCTATGTTCGCATTTTCGCCGTTTTTCTGTAAGTGAAAATGCCTTTCGAAACTTGGATACAGTTTTTCGGAGTAAATTATACAGAAAAATATGTGGCTGTGTCTGTTAGATTAACCAAAGGTATTCAAGCACCTCTCTCCTATAAAGATATACACTCTTCTTCGTCATTTGTGTACCTGATAACAGAGAGAATGGATGATGACTGGAACCCGCCTCATTCATCGTGGAAGAGACCAGCTTTGGGCATAACGATTGGCGACGGACCCTGAAAAACTGAGATTAGAATATCACTGATCAATGGACATCAACTGGAAACTTGGAAGCTCTTGTGGCTAGAAGAAGTTAGCATCACAGCAAACTATCTCACTGTGCTCTCGCAGCAGCAGCAGATTTCCTCGCAAATCCTCGGAAGAGCATTTGAAGGAACCTGACAGCATCGAAGTTCGTGCCTTGTCAATCAAATCGAACTTTGTAGCATCTACCTGAAGCTTGCTTCACTATCGCTCACAGAAGCGGTGCGGAGGTCAACTTCCCACGGAAAAGGGGGCTGATGTATCATCTTCTGACAAGGGTGAAGAATCCTGTGAGCAAAGTGAAAGATCTTGATGAAGAGCAAGGAATATGGTATTTCTAATGAGAAAAACATCTGCTAAGCCGAAGCAGAGCCTATGGAACTGCAGATGGCATGTTGCATACACTCCTAAGAACATCCACATTCCATTAATGCAGGCTATATTTCCCAAACTGTGTGGCTAAGGCGGTGTGACCTCTAAGGGTGATGAGATGGCTCCACATATTTAACAGAGGGGCTTAGTTTGAACTCAGATGTCTGTGTGGCATTTCTGATCATTCCCTCGAGAATAACTAATAATAAGCTAGATGTTTGACAACAAGATTTGCTAATTTGCCGCCAAGCGTCTAGGCGTCAGTCGATGTCTACGACCACACCAGTCCCAAAGCCGCTGACTATTATGGATAGGGCATTGACGAGGAAGGTACTAATCGCCACTGCGCCTCTGGTACAACGAAAAGAGAGTTGAGAGACAAAATTGAAGCCTTTTAAGAGGAGGCCCATGGAAAATTGGCATGCTCCAACATCATTCCTGTTGTGTCGCATTGTAGTTACGGACCAATGTCGAATTTCTACTGAAAACCCTCCAAATATATCGATTTAGCTATAAAAAGTGGTATTTTAGTTTGGCAATTTGTGACAAATAATGTCTAGCCATTTAATCCAATGTTTTAAGCTATCGCATCATTTGTGTACTGATTTGTGTCCATAATTCATAAGGCCGTGCGCCATATTTTACCGATTTTCATTAGGCTGAAACCAAATTTAATAATGACTTTTAAAATATGGGTATTATGATCTCTTTTAAATCAGGTCTACAACAGTTTTGAATTTAGACAAGTATTTGATGTTCCTTTATCAAATGTTCCACCTTGTAGCGCTTATGCACTGTGCTGATGTGGATACTTGTTCAAGGACAGAACGCCAACGGCGTGAACCAATCAAAAATCGCTTAGTGGCTATTTGTATCCTGTAACGAGAATGAGTGCACACAACGCCGAACGACGGCGTGTCGTAAACACTTCAGCTGTCCTGTGCTGGTCCGTTTCTCCTAATACAAGTTTATGCTTCCATCCTGGGTCTTCTCTTGCCTGGAACGTATTTGGAAGTCCTTTAAAGTGATAACCACTCTAACCGTATGGAGCGCTCTTCACTGAATATTTATTAGTCAGACTCTTGACACTATTTGCCTAATCATCTTAAATATATGTACTGCCAAATTTTAGGCCAAATTCGGGAGCCCAATGACTAATTTTCGACAATATGATGGATGCTTAAGTGACAGTTTGCATGCTTAACGAGGCGAAAAACATGAGTTGTGAGCTTATTTACTATCGAATTCACGCGGAAGTAACGCATCACTTGATTAATGGGATTAACTCGCAAGAATTCAAATTCGGTGCCACCCGTGTGGTTAGTGACATTTTTATCAACTTCGGGGTTTTAGCCAAATCGCTAAGATAAACTTTGCATCAATTAGTCTTTGTAACTTTACTAGAGTTGAGTTAATGCTTCACTTCCTCGGTGGTCTATGAAGAATTGTTCAGGTTCGATCCTGTTTCGAAAGAAAACGAGAAGCCGAAACATGTCGTTTTTTCTCAAGTCTCGTATGTATGGAAGAGCAGAGGTAATTGATGAAGTACAATTTTCGCAAGTAGATAATTAGACAGTTTAATCCACAAATTGGCAGAAAAATAGTTGATGTGATTACAAAAGAGTGAATAAACACGAAATCCTCATCAACTGGATGGTTTGCGTACTTATATGAGTAACTCTGAAATCTGCTTAGCATCCATCTGAGCAGTGAATGCTAGAAGTTCCTTCAATTTTAATCAAGGGATAATTAACTCGAGTGTTCTTACTAATAAAGTGTTATTATATTAAAGAAATTCCATAAACTGGAGCCATAGCAAGTTGCTGTGAATGTTTCCAACCTGATTTCTCACAAACCACTACTAGTGCATACACAATATCCGTTTTTTCCCTTTCTTTTTTAAATACAATTTTTTACATTCATTATTAATAATTTAGACAGTAAGCCACACAGTTGTTTTCTTAACATGCTCCTAGTTGGCAATCATAGTTTAGTAGCTCAGAGATAGGTTTGGTTTCAGTGGTCGGTATTCAGTTCTCAGTCAGAAAGGCTGAGACAAAGTTCCTTGGGCGCTGCAGTTCAGTCCCCAAATAGATCACGGTTTCATCAATCTAGACTTCTGAACATTAGACTACTACATGAGAAGAAGTCAACTCTGGATTCTTTCTGCTAAACCCTACTAACAGTTCCGCATTGACTCAGTCCCTGCTATTACGGTGGCACAGGCTATACACAAGCTGTGCTGAATCTTCTTCCATATATCTCCACTTTTTCGAGTCAGTTAATGTTTTCTAGATTGCTATGTGTTGGAATAGATGAACAAGCGACCAACGAAATCTGGACACATTCAGCTTATTCATTATTTTAATTGGTTCTTTACATACCCTCATAAGCGTTCACTAGCGTTTTTGCCCCTTATTGCATTTTTTCAACTCAGAGACGTGTGTATTTATTGAAAATGTAGCAACGCTCGTTCCCACTGATATTTAGTCGTCCCCATAGGTTCTGTTAGTACTTTGAATAAATGATACAAATTCATCTAATTAAAAATCCAATCATGAATCTATTTTCGTTGATTACACATTACTTTCTTCACTAGAATAACAAGCTTATTATTATATTCCTTGGTTTTGGTTCGAAGAACCCTTAAAAGTCTTTTTCACGTCTACCTGTTGTGTTACAAAAGCCTTTTTCTCCGGAGAACGAGGTGGGTGGGAAAATTTTCTTGTGATTCTTGCTGTGGCGCTGTGCATTGTCCTGATTAAGCCAGCCCTTTTGGCTTCAATAGACCAGATCTTCTTTCCTCAAAGCTTTGGTTTAAACACCCTAATTACTGACAGTAGATTTGACCACTGATTATTGCTGCATTGGGCAGTAATAATTCAGATTACTGGAAGTGAAGTGACCCCTCTTTCCCCTCCTTCCAGCTTTCATGACCCTGTCAATTTGTCGACACTTCGACAAAAGATCCATTTTTCGCCTGTCGTCAGCCACAAATCTATCACAGATCGACAGATCGAGATTTGAGATTTTTCAAATTCTTTATGACGAGACACCCACTTTCGAAGTTTAAGCGGAAGACGATGACCAGTCGTGTGGTTCAGAGTAAGTTTAGTTGCCTGTTCCACCTCAACTTACAAAACAGGATAAGCCTCTTCAAGGGCTCCTTCAGGAATCCGCTTATCATCAAATTCCGTTGGACCTAGTCAGGTTAGAACATCATCTTCATGGGGTGAAATCTCCACTTCTGGATTTCCCAAGCCATCTTCTACAAGTTCTTTCATTCACACGCTCTACAGTCTCCATAAACTGAGTAAGTGTTTCAGGCAGCTTCGTCCTCTACTGAGTTCCCTTCCATTCTTGAACTCATAGAACGTGGGGTGTCTTAAATTATTAAAGGATATTTTCAAATTGGCAGGGTTTGAATTCATTTTAACATAAATACAATATATTCAGTCTTTAAGGACATTATAAACTACTCTTTAGATTTCGTTCAATCAAAAAGGAGGTAAATTCGAGACCACCGTTTCTTGATTATTTTGTACTCTTTGATTATTCAATACGGATCTAATTCCTCCTCCAGCATTCTCCACCCACTGCTCCCCCATTTGTGATTTAGCCCAATGATTAGAGTTGAAATCCCCCTCTAAATGAAAACTAAACAGTCCATAAATAAGCAAAATATTGTTTTTTTGCTTTTAACAAAACACGTACAAAATCACTAGTTGGGTGGGAGGTGGGAGAGGGGCGGTACAATGCACATTCATTTGAGGAGAGGCTGGACGGACAGTTTTCACAAACGGAGGGATTTATTGAGCTACTTCGTCAGTCATTGTAAGTGATTAAAGGCCATGGGAGAGTTAAGGCAAGTTGAGGCTCACTGAGGTCGGTTTCTGAGGAGGCGGACCTAGGCAGGAAAGGTGGAGTTGGTCATGGAAGAATGCAAAAGATCGAAGAATTGTCCCGCAATGGCAAGACAGTGCGTGCGTGCGTCAGTTCTGTTACACCTTGTTCTGCGCCATCGGTTCACGGGGCATGTTCTCTTCCTGAAAGGCAGAAACAGTCGCTTAGTTGTGCTCAATGCAAACTCTGTGCTTCGGCATCGTGAGCCAGAAATGGCAGGCTATAGATCTGGGTAACTCTACAAATTCAGTGAATTTTAAATAGTACAAAAGGCCGGCCTTAGATTGTACTCTTACACCGCGACCTACCATGGAACAGTTCTCAATTTCATTGGTTTTAATATAAACTTAAACATAAACATAATATTCATCCTGTAATTAAATTGCATGGTCTTCATTGGTATCCGACCTCACAAATACGGGACAAACCAGTTGAAACTTCGTTCCGATCGAACGAATCCGCCCATTATAAGATAGGGTTTGGGAAACTACTCGATTCTTGATATCTTGTTTATTCAAATAGTCATGCTGACAGGATTAGGACTTCAAATGTTTTTCACAGATAAACCATGCAACCACGTATAGTACTATTTGAATGTGACCGACAAATTTCACAAGAAAAAGGGTTTTTAAAAGCGTTCTCCAAGTTAAGCTTTAGCTAAAAAACACTGACCCATGTAAGAAAAGGCAAGTTCACTTCAGTGCCGCGGTAGTCGTCCTAGTAAGAATCTAACATTATTGGAAATACCAGCTTCATGTTTCAAATTCAGACAACATCTATAGAACAAATTCCTGGTAATTATATACACAATAGTATTCAACAAACAATTTCTGACTTAGATTCAGCAGAAAAAAATGTATTTCATTGCCATATTCAATGAAACAAATTATCATGGAATAAATATTCATACTTATTGATTGCTGGTTATTTATAATTATTAATACCCGTTTAAAAATGTTTTTATTGTTTTGAAGAATAATTCAAAGAAAACGCAAGACTATTCATTTTTCCCTACAAACAGTAATTAGTTGAGCAAGGGTGTAAACTTAACGATTAGTGAGAGTCTACAGGAGAATTGGAATGCGTTAAAGGTAGGCAGTTTAAGTGGATGAAGAGGGGACAGTCATAGAAATTTTGGAAAAGAACTTTTATCAAGTTGATTTATACCGGTTATCATAATAAGGCAATTACCGTAGACCTCCTATGTTTCTTTGAAGGTTCTGAACACAAAAATCCAGCATAAAGTAGGACTACGAGGTAACTATGGGTAGAAGAGTTTAACAACGTAAGAGACAACAGACGGATCAGATTCTCTCGAAAACCTTAAAGAAAAAGCCCTATAAACATTGGAATTCGTTAGCCTTCGTTTTCGTTCCACTTCATGAAGATTGTACTTAGTGTAGACATTCAATGCGGCCGTACATAGGTCTAATTCCAGGCCGCACTTCAGAAAAACAACAATAGTGTCAGTCGTAACAGCCAAGTAGAACAGTCCCTGCCAGATCTTAACCAGCAGATTCACTATTAGAGGATGTTGAGACGCTGTCCTCAGGGCACTAATCCCCACCTAGCCACTGCTACCAAAACCCCGGTAAATGAGTGGCAGTTTTGATGGGACCTTTACCCTCAGGGAAAGCGTAAAATCAGCAGGCTTCAGGTTCCGAATTTCTCCAAATGACGACTGTAATAGAAGCTAATATTTACGATTGCCACTCTTTCACTACCGTGTAATTTTCATGTCTATTTAATTTCTTCTTTGGAATCCATTAAATCTTTCAGTTAGAAATCACTTTTTCTATTTTCTGACAGCAATTTACATTCTGGAAGCATTTGTCAGGTGACTCTCTTTTATTTTCACACTATCACACCCAAATATAAGACAACTTTCTGGAATGCAAACTTTTCAAACTGTACACTAAAATTAACACCAGGGAATAAATGAAGTAACATTCCCTTCACTGTGAATGCGGGCAAGAGGTCGAAAATTACGAGAGCCTACTTTTACGAGAGTTTTCAAGGTAATCAAGGCACATTTAGCATGCGTACCTGCCAATCACGAAGTCAGTGTCTTGTCGAATGAGAGAGACTATGACGTTCATTGTCTACACACTGTTTATATGAAAAATCTTCATTCTTCTATGAGAATTGAAAACATCCAATTGGTGGAGTAATTCACTTACCCCTTCGTTGTTGACCATGGCGACTTTCGTGTACTTGGCGTCGTATGTAGTCTGGCTATTTGAGTGCAATTTCCCACCGTCTCCGGCCTGAGGATTCCTGCGACGAGTGGCCAGGATGATGGCTATGAAGGCGATCAGAAGGAGGAAGAGAAGACCAAGAACCACGCCTAGCAGAATCAGCAGGAGGTAACGGCCCTTTTTCGGCTTCACGTAGACGTTGTTGTAGAGGAAATCCAGCTCCTTGGCAGGGGCAACTGCTTTCTGTGGATCAAGGGGAATAGTGAGTTACTAACGCAATTTTACCCCCCGAAATTATCACTACACAGTGAATGCGCATCTCTCTGTCCTGCTCTTTTGCTCTGCTTTCAATAGACTAGGCTTTTTAAAACCCCTGTTAACAACAGCAAATCTGTCAGCTACACGCACGCACATGGCTCTAACGAGGTTTTTGGGGAAGTCATTGCTCGGCGAGCGTTCCCCCATTTCTGAATATTAGTTACTGCTTTAGAGTCGTTAGATTTTCCAGAGATGGTGTACAATGTGCACCTATTCGTTTATCGTCCTTCTATGCCACGCGTTTGTCGGAGCAAATTGTATAGCCATACAACTTCGTTTTGTGGTGGTGGTGGTGGTGGTGGTGATGATGATGATGGCGGTAGCGATGGCCATTGAAATAAACACTGACGCTCACAAAACAATCGACCACCACGTCACCCAAATATCTGATAAACAACTGCTGCCGGTACTATGGCCCGTGTGATCTAAGTCTAATCATAGCATGAATCCCGACATAAATCTGGTTTTGAGAGAAAATAAACTCACCTCTTCGAACCAAACCACGGGTAGGAAGACGGGTGTTGTCCAGTTCTTGAACTGGTCACTGAAAAGGAGGGAAATATTGCAACATTGAAGTGTCTAAAGAATGTGCTATTTACTACAATGACACCACACGCATTGCGCTGCCATACGATAATTATTCTATAATTCCTAGAATACCCAGGTATTACATGAATTTAATTGGAAATGCCTTTGCCCTATCGAAGTTTGGGGAACTATGTTAAGAGTGTATTATGCTATCCACTCCAATAGAGAAGCATACATATAATCAAGTTGAATAAAGTTTTTTATGTAAACATTTGTTTAAAAGTGCTCAAACATGTGAAATGAAGATGTGGACTTAGTTTTAACTACTAGCATTTATTAAAGAGTAAGAGTTTTGCCAAGGTCATAAATCGCAGTCTCTGGCAATCCATCTGCATATTTCAGTGAAAGGTTCGGACATATTTACATATATCCAGAGTTACAAGGCAGTGTGCTTAGACCTGTACAAGAGGAGATAAACACTTTCTCGCTATTAAAGTTAACTTGTTAGCTGCATTTGCTTTGCCTTCATTCTACACACACTCTGCCGCCGAACAGCCGACTGTGATTTCGCACTGGTCTAGCCTTGGCTTTCAACTTAGCCAGCCAACAATCTTTCCACTTTGAAAAGCCATCCATCGACCATGGCTTCTTGCGCACTACCTCACCAGCTCAACTCGTAGCCATAGTTGTTTCAAGCCTGCTCACCCTCTCTGTCAATGAGATCCTACCCCAACACATGCGGGTACTAGCACTGCCTCTCTGGCATCGTCCTCCGGGCTCTACGTGAGAAGATGGCATCTTCTAATAAACACTGTCGTCGTTCTGTTGTCTTTTATCTGGTACTAAAGTTGGCGGATAAGAATATCTATCTGTTAAAACGGGTTCTTCAGTCTTGGATAAACAAAAAGCGAACTCACGTCATGTCTTTGGAGGGACGCACATAGACAGAGATCTGAAGACGCTTGTAGGCTTCCAACACTAATCCGAGTGTCTGAATAAAGAAAAAATCGCACAAATTTAATTCCATAGGTGCAGCTGGCACCTAAGAAGACGTGTCTGAGTACTTGGGTACCCAGACTACAACAGGCGACAGTTTTTTGCACGTTGCAAAAAAACCAACGGGGGTCCCTGCTCCAGTGATTAAAAGAGTAGGGCATCTTGGCGCTGAGCCCCAAAAAATAAAACGAATGAACACTAGCAGTCTATGAATTCAGAACGCTACGATAGATGACAATGGAGAAGGAGTATTTCCAGCTTGGCCCAAACAAATGTAGGCAGTCATCTATTAACAAATTAATATGCTCTCATCTTCAGCGAACTGCTTGGAGTTTTGACTTGAAACGATCAAGTTTCAGCCTTGTAATCTTGTCAAATATTCTTTGGGGTTAACGTTAAAGGTTTATAAGAGGAGAATACTTTGTTCCAACTCGGAATATATATTAAGAAAGTTTCCAAGTCCCGAAAGCTCGCGTATAAATCGAATGTAACAAGGACAAACGGTATTTTGGAACTAAGCAGCGAACTTTAGAATTTTAAACCTAAATGTCAATATTTTTGTGGAAATGTTGCTGTTGATTTTTGGAAAGTGTATGTGATTTAGGGTTCCCAATAAAATGGAAAAATTATGGATCCCGAAAATAAAATTCAGTTCGAATACTGAAGGCAGCAGTATTATCAACTAAAAAGGCTGAACTTTGAGCATAAAATCATTATTACGTGCTCGAGAAAACATTTAAACTGTTGTGAGTGGAACTATGTATCTTGATAGTTCAATACAGGGTGCTTAACATAAATTTTACTGCTTGATTCCTTCTTGATTAATAAGAAGACACTACGAGGCGGCAACAAAACAGATGATCTTCAGAAAAGTGTTGGAGGAAGGATATGACAACAAAAAAGTGCTTTTAAACTGACTTGAATTTGTCAGACTACTACCACTGAGGAACTTCGCTACTAATCATACTACCTTCGGAGAGGCAGGCCTCCTTGCCGCACCTCAGAATAATGTCCAAATTGTTTATTAGCCTTTGTTACGGCTACGCCAGTGACCTTCTTCGAACTCGCCAGGTCTTTACCCACAAGATAGGTATTAGGCGTTACGAGTGAGTTGTCGACGCTTTTTGAGGGGACCCCTCCCTCCAGGGAAGGTCGAAAATCATCTTACATGTTTCGGATTAGCCAGACTGAGGCCGCAATAGTAGCTAATGGTGGCACCGCTTTTGCTCATATTTTTGCACCTGCCAATAGTTTAGTTCTAATGGGACTATCGGATTCCTTCCGAACACCCTGTAGGTGAGCCGGTGCCTAGTTTTTTTGCTAGACTAGGGGGTAAATGTCAAAAGCTAGATCCTGAGAAAAAGGGCTTAAAACTGCCTGATCAGATGCGCACATAGTATCATCAGCAGCTGCACTTTATGAATGCAGCTAAATCGTGTTAGTGCATCTCTCCAGCTAGCGTGGGTCGGAAATGTGCTGGGCTCAAATTTCCTGCACGGTAACGTCTCAATCTAAGCTGATGCTATCCTGCGGACCTCAGTATCCAGGATCATCAATCTACGTGAGTATGGACACATAGAAAAAGGTCAGCCTCCTGATGGAAGCTGCATTTGTAAACGCCACACATAGTCTACAATTTCATACCTTAACACTATGTGAATTACCCTCTTAACCTCCATAACATTAAGATCAGTATTTCGGATGGTATACTGGGTTCTCCCTAAGGGTAAAAATGCTTTTGTGGATCACAACTAATTGGCCTAGTGCCTTTAGCCAAAGGAGTCCATTTCAGATTCTGAGAAGTCTAAGTAGCTTTGCTGGTTCGTTGTCGAAATTCAAACTCTGACACAGATTTAGAAGCCCCTGGTAAAGTTCACGTCTGTTCAGTTATTTTAATTTTCTATTTCAAAAGAGTACTATTTTCGTTTTTTGTGGAAACAAGGTTCATCCTAGGTATAGTACACCTCGTAAAAAAGAAACTTGTGATACCTAGGTTTTACATTTGCAAGAGGTACAAAGCAGATTCAAATTTTATTTATTATAGGCTGTATATTTAAATTGAAAGAACAGATTTTGTGGGGACTCCTAGCAAAACAGCTTCGCTCCATCAATGAAATTCAAGATAATTTACAATTACATTCTAATGTTTTGTATGTAAACAGGTGAAATAAATTATGAAATGTTAAGTTCTTTTTACTTATAATCACTTAATTCACTCAATTTTGTGGACAATTCCCTGAAACTGTCACATGAAAATACATGAAACACCAAATAGAAATATTCATCTAATCTGCATAATCCGCAGATAAAAATTAAGGAACTGCTTCTGGCAATCGGTAAAATTTGCTCGTAGAGGCTATTGGAAGTGTGCATGAAACTGGTCCTCTAAATTTCCTTTCTACTTACTGGTTCCACGTAGACCTTCGTTGAAGAATTGTCTTTGTTGGGTTCGTAAAGGCCGTCGACGCCTTTCCTGAGTTCCGGGTCAGCGCCGAAGAAGTAGGGCTGGGAGCTGTAGACGGGAGGTCGGAGGTTGCCTTGTCTGCGACAGGAGGAGAGATCAAACGTGCCCGCAGGTGGACAAGCTGGACCGGTTGTGTTGGCCGGACAGAAGCCCTGGTTGTCACGATTCACCGAGGCGTGCTGCGCCGTCTCCGGGGTACCAACCATTGAATAAACCTGTGGTTGTCAATGTAAAACTTGGTTAGCTCAAAATTAAAGGTATGAAAGAACTTGAATTCTTTACTAAAAATCATATTATACTTACTTTAAAGCCTTTTCTAAGAATTGAACACTATGAAATTCTTGAAGGGTGGGGGCAGATCCTGGCGATAAAAGTCCAACACCCCCATCCGGGTTCATGGAGGTAGTGACCCTGTTGATAGGGGTTATTTTCATGCACTCACGCTGCACTACTAGTCATCTCTGAACCATGTTATGGTGGCTCAGAATGCTTTGCGGGATTGAATAAATAGAGCGCCAGCCTATTTGCAGAGGGTTTTCGAACCAAACTGAGTCGTAGGTGTCCGCGCACACTTCCCTTTCTCTCTTAAATGTTCAAACCCTTCTTCGTTCTTCAACGGGATGAGGGGAGTAGATTGCTGCTCATGAACACCGGGAAAACTTTCCAATAACCAGATCTGGGAATTGTCATGGGGTGCCTAGATTCCGATGATCAGCGGATTTCCTCGAAAATCTGCGGAAAATAAGTGTAGCAGGAGACTGGGAGTCGGGCTTTGCAGCTACAATCAATAAAGCCTGTTCTTACTCATACAAGTGTCACAGAGGTTAACTCTTACAGAGAAGGTTGGAAACCAAACGATAGCACTACTCCTTCTGGCGCTGTAGTTCAGAATGACACTAATCGCCAATGCACCGGAACTGAAAAGCCCAGTTAATCAAAGACAGAACTGAAGCAGTTCTGAGGAGATCATTCCCCAGAGGAGTGTGGAATCATCGTGCTTACCCCACTTCCGGATTACGGCTGCAGTGGACGCTGCTAATGAGTAGCGATTCGACAAACAATGTGCCGTTTCACTGTCTGTTGGATTCCTTTTAAATCTCTTAACTTTCTAAACTTTCAATTAGTCTTTCTTTTTTCCTGATGGAACTGTCAGATGTCTCTCTAACACCGTGTATCGAGCAAGCCATTCCCTGTACTTTGTCTCCACATGGCAGACATTCGTTGCCGCCGTCTCGTTACCGGCGAATAATGCTCCGTTTTTTAAGCCACCGATTTATGTAAATGACCTTGGTGTCTTTTTATTTATGGCTCCAGTTTCGGAAAACACTGCCCCTCAATGAGAAAGCAGTGATGTATGCGTTGCCCTCCTGAGCCGCTATAAGATATTGCACCATCAAACTGCAATATTTATTTTGCCACTGGCAGTTGTTGCGGGCACTAGGTAGAAAGAAAGTACATAGTTTCCACAGCACTCGTCAGACAAAAGGACACACACACAGCATGGCTAGCTTCAAATATGGCCATTTTAGCAAATAAACAAATAAAGAGCTTTTGATAGCTAATAACTTAGTATCAGTCCATCGCAAAATGATTAAACTGAGATGTAAGTTTTCAGTTTTTTAAGACAAAAGGGATACTCACTTTCACTTTTTCCGAGTTGGTTAGTCGACCAGGGCCCCCAACTCTCAACTCGAAACTTCGACAGAGGTCCGCGGCGAATATGAACCTCCTCGAATTTACAGTCAAATCCGGTGCCATGTGAGACCCATCTAGGATCACAAAAAATCGATTGCATCATGCGCTTCACGCTGAGTACCTTGATGGGGTCCTCAGAACTTACCAGTTCCTTTAATCTCATTCGCCCTATCGGAAGTCCACACCTTCAGTTGACTGAAGCCAAGAAATACAAATGTGTTTGAGCTTTTGGTGTTTGTGACAGTAAAAATGAAGGGAGGGTGTGTGAACTTACGTTTGATTCTTGTAGGAAAGGATGTTGCCAACCTGGGTGATGTCGTTGACGCCAGTGTCAATCACGAATGGCCCGTCATCGGTACCGTTTTTCTATGGAAAAGGAGCAAAAACCTGGCCTGTTACGACGCCGTAAACGCTTAGCAAGCAAATGTTGTTTACTGAGAGCTAGTAAACCAGAATTAGCGAAAGTCGTTCCAGACGTGTAGTAGGAATAGAAGTCCAATTTGTGTGGGATCCGCCAGCAGCCAACTTGAGCGGAAGCTTGGGACGTTTACTTTACTGAGGACGTAAATAGCATGATTTATTCCAGGTTAAAATGCACATCTGTTATTTCCAGGAAGGGGTTGTTTTAAAGGCGATTGAAAGAGGGCTTTCATCAGCCCTAAGTAGATAAGAATCGATCAACTGACTGAGCACTGATTAAAATATGCATCTCCAAGTAGGGTTTCTCGGTTTTTATGGGGTTATTTGCAAACAATACACGGAAATAAATGCTTAGCTCTTTTCAGATTTCAGGTTCCGAGGCCTTGTCTAGTGCAGTTCTACTGTGGAACAAGAGTGTCTGAGGCTTTATAAGATACCTTTCGCAGCCTAAATTTGAAGAGGTTTGAATCGAGAGTGCTTTTGACTACAGTATGTCCAAGGTTAAGAAATTCAACCAAAAAATCGACCAGACAAAGGAAGGTAAATTGTCCTATTAAGTAGTGGAACAAGCTCAAACATCGTACAATCTCCACTGCAAAAAAACGGAGTACTTCTTTTTGAGGACACATGTTTATATTCGTGTCGGACCACTGCTACCTTTGTTTGCAAAATAAGCAAAAAACACCACGATTTTTTATGTTTAATTTACAATTTGTCTGGCCTTTATACGGGACCGCGAGGGTTTTCTTAACAGCCGATGAACACAGGAAAAGTGCAGCCTTAACGACAACTTACCCCATACATAACGCCGACTTTATTGGTCGGACACTTGGCGGAATCGAAGGTATGGCACACATCGGTGATAGGATCCACATAGCCCCAAAGGAACTTGGTGACAGTTGTCTTGATGAAGAGCTTAGGCGAGGCGAAGAACGTCATGAGGGCATATTCCGATCGAGTGGGTCCATTTCCTGCCTCCATGTTCGCTGCGATCGTCTAAATGTAGCGGTACCTTGTAAATCAATCAAGTGAATGCGACTCGATCTCTCGAGTGGATGTGATATGTCCTGGCTGCTGGTCTTGCTTGGTGGAAACACCAACTGCACCCATTTAAATATGCGTTTTCCCAATGACCGTCTACTTTTATGTGCTAAACCTTAAAGTTTTTATGATCGACGAGGTTTCCAGCCCGTAAAACCGAATTAGAGTGCACGCTCGCACGTAAGGATCGCCTTTCCCTTTAGATGGTTAATGATGAGAATAAGGACGGTGTCTGGATGATTCACACAAGATCATCTGGCAGACGACGCTGAACTGTTAGTCCTAAGCTGCACTTACCACAAAAGGCATGCTGATTCCAGTCACCATGTCGGTGTCCGGATCACCGACTGAAAGATTTCTATCCAGTGTGAAAGTCAGACGCAGGTAGAAGGACACTTGCGAATAGTCGCCTTTCGGCCAGGTGATGTTGGTCTTCTCACGTTTTTCTCTGTCAAACACGAAGGAGATGGCATTTCAATTAAGTGAGTAACGAATTTTCAATACCGAGTAGTTTATGGTATGTTTCAACTATTCCTCTTCTCTTCAGTAGTACTACATCGTCTTTCGAGGGGAACTGAGAACAGTTTATCGAGGAGTAGCGCATAGATAGACCAATCAATAACTGCAATTGTTACGTCGAATCGAAGGATGGCTTGAGAAATTCGTAATCGGTAAGCCCCAATGCACTATATATGATAGTGTCGTTTTAACGATAGAACTGTCAAAATAACCAAGTCAAACCAAGACTAGCCTGGGCTTTGTTACAGTTACCACCTGTTAGTCTAGCGTGCATAAGTGTGATCCAGATAGCTCGCACAAGACTAGGTAATTTCTAACGTCATTCAAAGCTGTCTCACTCTCCCTCATGTCTAACTCCCTTATTCTAACGGTGATTTATTTAGTCGGTGAACGGGCGTGTCTTTCACTAGTATTGAAAAAAGCGGGTCCCGTTCAATTTAGACATGAAACTTTGGGTTTGGTGAGGCCTGCAAATGTGACGAAACCCGAGGTGCGTACAAAAACTGGATCTGCTGCTTACCGATAAACATAGGGTCCAATCTGTTGGATCCGGGGCTTGCCACCCTTTTCGATCTCCTCGCGGTTAGTGATATTGAAGACGTAGATGGAGAAGAATATCGGGGTTTCTGGTGACACCCAGTTTGAATACACGGAGGACGTTGGAGTTATCGCGATACTCTGTTATTGAAAAAAAGCTATATCATTGGAAAGATAAGTGTATAATGTGTGAGTCAAAGGAATCCACGTTCTGTCACATCAGTGCTTATACCCCAATAACCATTGGATGCCCCAGTTTAATTTCAGTTTCGAGAACCCTAAACAAGAGTTTTGAACTGCCAACTTTTTAGACCCGTCACGGGCATTTCATTTAAAAATCCTCGAACCGCTCATGAAATGCTACATTTCAGATGTACTATTATCAAGGTATTCACACTGCACAGTTTCAAAATTTCAACTGCACAACCTCCCTCCAATCATCTACCATCCATCATAAATCTATCGAATAAGCATTCCGGAGATCCATTTGTGTATGTCTGCTACGTGAGAGAGATCAAAGGCTATTGTGGGAAACATCTAGCGCCTACATAGACTTTTGATGGTGTTCAAGGCTGCTCTATGTGAGTGCACACTATGAGGAAACGCGACGATCGTTTGATTATCACATTAATGAAGCGCTCGTAGCACAAGAGTGGTTACGAGTGGGTAGGGTCAAACCACCAATGACTGAAACTTACCGAGTGTATCATTCGAGTAACGAGCTGATCGTAGAATCCTAGTAGTCCCAGAAGAATTATGGACACAATCAGGAGAAGAGTGAATGAAAGGCCGACTGCAAATGCCGCCTTTCTTGAGCAGAAGCAGGACATTGTAGAAACAGCAATCTAGTCACCTAATAGACCAATCCGTAAGGGGGATGTTGATGAGTGGATATCGATTGATGAAGAACTCACGAAAGAACTTGAGGTAGGACCGTCTCGAGGAGACTGCGACTCCTTCTGACTTCTGTGAACGCTTGCTTGCGTGCTAGTTAGTCAGAAGCGGTAGCTATTTATTCACCGCGTGGCCCTCATCCACCAATCAGAGCCGTGAGCCAATGAGACCCCGTTCTCTGTGTGGTGGCCTCGGATCAGCCAATGGTGTATGCCGATTGCTGAACCAATGAAGGGGCAGTTTGTGGATGCATTTGTGACTAAGCCTGCTTCTGGCACGTGTGCGGAGATAGCTTCCATTGTTCTCACCCCTAGGTGAACACTGTCCCGCCATGGCAGTGAAAACCATGCCTTTCGGTGATTGTAGATTTTCCATAGAGGCAAATTTCAATGATTTGGCAAGGGATAAATTGGGTTAATTTTTTTCCAATGAGATTTTTCCACTATTTATTCCGTATCGAAGATATTTTGGGTTTAGATCAGTGGTTATTTGTATGGGTTAAAGCACTCATTTAAAGAGACAATTATCTGATCCGACTGAAATAAACATAATGGTGGAACATTCAATTTAAGCATTTACCAATGCTGCACATTGTAAATGTACACCCGATTCTCAAGCAAATCAACTCAAAATGCCCCTACTTTATGGGATTGAAAAGAAACAGAAATTGACACCATGAGGAAACCAGCAATCTGCTGCAATAAAAACGGCGAAGCGAGTAATTTGGATAGCAGGCTTTTGTTGTAAGTGACAAAACGTTAGTAGATACAGATCCTAGTGCAAGAAATTGCAGAACACCATTATACCACAAAATCTGAAAAAGCGCACCAGGAATTTGGTAATAAATCGGTAAATTGTAATTAATACCTAGTAATGGTAATTTGTTCGAAGAAATTAAATTAACATAGTGATTTGATGAAATTGCCATCGCTATAGTTATTTGCCGCAGCGACTTACTGCTATGTCGAATTCGCACTGTCGGGTTGGTACTCAGCGGGAAACTCATTTTGCAAGCAGACCGCATTTTACTAATACATTGGCAATAAATACTAGATAAATTTTGACGGGCATTTTTATCGATTAGACCAATTAACGCCGTGCCTACTAACTTAGATCTGAAAAACCTGTTTTGAGGTGGCTGGGCCCTTCAAGTCTTGATTGAAAACTGCTGGTCGCGTCCCTCATATGAAGCCATTTTCCAGAATACTCATCTATAGAAGGTTGACAATCACTTTCGCAGTGATTTTCTTAAAAATTAATCTATCCAGCAGCTGTGGAGATAGACTTAATCGATTTCCATGCTTCAGTGAGTGTTCAGGTACAGAAATAGTTAGTTTCAGACCCACGATGCTCGTCTACGTCATAGGCCGCTATTCTGTGTTGGAACATGTTAGGTGAGGTGAGTACATGCGGCTCAGATTTTAGATCACGCCACGAAATGCACTTCTTGCACTTATCACAGGCGCCGCAGATTGGCTGTGTGTCTTCACCGACACTTAAGCCTTGTAGTGAGCAACAGGCCCTGGAGTTGTCTCCTATTCCCTTGTAGAATACGACGTAGTTTGCGTTTTGCTGCCATATGCAGTGTTTGTCATTGTACTTCAAATATGCCTCATTAATTTCCTATTTCGGGAACCTTTTGCAGATATTATTTTATTATTATTATTAATATCATCCAGCCCTTCGGTAAGCACTAGCGTATGTCGCATTCATCGCCACGAGGGAGGGGGTGACACTCAACTTCGTTACAAAGCGTTGACTCAGGACAAAGGACAGATGCGACGAGTGAAAGAGGGAATCGGGCGATCCTATGACCTTGAAAATGAATGGACGCAACCATAAGGTGTGATGTTCTCTTCAGCTTGAAGCCCTGTTAACGACACCGTTTGACTAACAATGAGCCCCGCGTATTTTCTGAGGGGAATAGCCACGGTAGACGCCGAATTTTAACGCATCCAATCTACTTTAAATCTTCAATATTGAATGTCAGTCTCACAATGAAGACAACATACCTATTTGACCATTGAATTTAAAAGTTGGTCCTCCCTTGCGCTACTGTTCAACAACTTAGCTCTTGTTACTATATCCTTCCTTTAGAAATAACTAGATGAGATTAGTAGAGATATTTTAAGGGAAATAAAAGATGTTAAAACTTGTCCAGAGAATGGATTTGTACGCCTTGATTATGAACGTTAATGCCTTTCCCATGTAATCATCCATTTTAAGGGAAATGAACGCTTGCCTTAGCGGTGCTCTGTAGTATGAGTTTATTCACTTTGAAATTAGGTAAATCCGTCTTTTCTAGCTCGTAATAAGTACTACACAGTCTCGATGTGTCTAATAATTGTAACAAAGCAGAATATACGTCGATACTCATTATGCTCTCACGACTTAAGTTGTTATGAATGCCAGATACATGGTTCTCCTGTGAATCCTTATAGAGCTCTTAATAGTGCTTACAGACTGAATAATTTAACCCTTTCTACCAATTCAGCGTGCTCACATTCATAATGCTGGGGTTCTAAGGCCCAATACGTTTCACTAAATACAAAGCCTACTACTGCCTTGGATTCTCTTCTTGCCGTCAAGGAGGTTAGTTGAATCTGTTCAGAATCTGAGTTGATTTCCGAAATCCCCGAGTCTATGGTATGGGTTAAAAGTGCTTTCCCTTATCCAAAATGACGGAATAATCTACTGACCCAATAGTGCGTTTCCCCGAGAAGATGCCTCGTGAACGATTCCCAATTAGCCAGATGACACAACTATTAAAAAAAACCTATTTATCCCGTGTCTGCTTTCACGTGGAATCTTTTTTGTAAAGCCAAATAAGTAGTTATTGAAATCAACACTCTAATTATGAACTGCTTTATAATAGCTTTGGCTGAGTGATGGCCACCAAATAACACTTGCGTCAAAAGCCATCAAGAAACTTTTATTAAAAACCAAAATGTCTTGGGGTTATGTCTATTCCCTTATCACATTCATAGTAAGATTAAAACAATCTTTGGACGGAAGAAGTCAGAATTTGACAGCAAAGAGACTGATAACTTTTCTGTTTAAAAGAAGTCTAAAAGAAGGGCCCTGTTAGTTACTCCTTTCCATTAAAAAGGATGAGTAGGATTGTTTGCATCCAGGAGTTATTAAGTGAAGAAGAATCTCTGAGAGATTGGCTAAAGCACCACACGAGTTTTGGACTCAAATAAATTGAAGATCAAAGCTCGTGCAAGGCGTTGTCGTCTGTCTCTCGAAAAGTAGTAGGATACTGATATAAGGCATTCCCCAATAAGTGGTTTACAAAGAGGTTTCAGTCTGCCTACGTGTTTACCAGGGTGATTTAATAGTGTGACTGAATTGTCTATGCTATTAAAAAGTGCAGTAGCCAGTTGGCATGTTACGGTCACTCAAATTTATGTGAAACGTAGTCATAGCCATATTGCAAAGCAGCTACACTTCGGCCACGCCTTCAGTGAACTTCACCGAAGCTTGCTGAGGATCATTTACACTCGTTACTAAACAGTGCAGAAGCACCTCTCGACACAAGGTGTAACTGCTAGTATTTGTGGAATGTGCTAAAAGACAGTTGTTACCTATTCAACTGCCAATCATAGAATTTCCTAAAAAGGAGAGTGAGGGTCCAGTGGAAGGATTTGGCGGCCGAGGTCGTTCGAGAGACATCAACACCGATTTTGGACTCGGTGGTAGTAAACCGCTGCTGGATGTCTCCTAACGTGATTGTCTGGCTCACAAGCAGAGGGTTAGTCATAACATGATGTTTCATGAAAGTATAGGTGAATTTCCACTTGGAATTTATCATGTTCACCAAATCAGATCAAATAATTACTGTTAAAAATCCCGTTGTCTTTGGGGGTGCCCGGGGTAAATTCAACAGACAAGAGTGGTTCTAACCTATTTGAATCATTATGAAAATGAACAAATTTCATCATAAATATTCGCGCTGGCTATCAAAATGGGAAGACTATGGTCCCTGCTCAATGCTCCCCCTGAATATGGCCTGAGCTGCAGAATTTCAATGAGGACTACGAGGCTGTGGTGGCTGCAGGAAGTCACTATCGCAGACGATGTTGTTGAGCTCCCACCAATGCGGTGAAAAGTTGTTAGTGGAGCTTAGATTGAGTTTAGACGCCTCGGTGGAAGTGATGACCACTGCATTAAACCCCTGTAGCTAGTGAAAGGATACATGTATGGCAGCAGCAACAGTATTCGCTCTCCCTCCACCTAGGCCACATTCAAGGGAAAAGTAAAATTTTGTTGACAGGCGATTTTTACAACTAAACCAATCCCACGGTCTGTCCTCCGCCTAAAGCCCTGAGCAATTATTTATTGTTCTGAGCGGTCATCGTGAAAGCCGCTAATCGCTACCATGCCAGTTCTACAAAAGCTCCATTAATCAACATGAGAATTTGAGCCGTTCTGAGTAGGCCCTTCCCTCCCGAGAGTAATCCAGGTTCCGGTTAAAGATAATTGTGGTTTTTTGAGTAAAACCCATAGACGAAAAATGGTTTACTAAATTTGTAGATACCATCCACTTTCTTTGTTTTGACAAGAATGTCAAAGCTACCACCAACACTCTGTTCGAAGACCTAGAATGTTACAAAACGACTTAAGGATACATTATGCCCAATGAAGTTTAGCTGCCGAAAACCGGTTGGTTCAGGATTAAATTTAAAATACAAGCAGTGAGCTCCAATTTCAGATACTAAAGTATAGACTAAACAAGTTTACAACATTTTTGTCTATCTCTTTACCCCAATGCATGGGAATCAACAGAGCAATTCTTTTCCCACGACCTACAGATATTTCTCAATTTCTCTTTGAATTCGCTTGCAATAGACAGAAGTTGCGGTATTTCATTCTCGACGCGACACATCTCATTACCTTTCAGCTGGATACCTATCCTATGCCGCACAGTTGGCTTGGTACTCCTTCGTCATCCCCTTATTGCACCTTAAAGTGTGTGATACTTCTTTCTCCAATAAGGATCAGAAGGGTGAAGTGTAGTGAGGTCTACTGAAGGGCTGATTTTTAAACAAAGCAAAGAAAACTGCATCAGCCCAAAGGCATCCAATTGGGTTCAGTACCTGGCTCTCTTCCGTACCTGATACGAACTCAATTAATTTTCCAGGACTGGTCTCGTTCTTGTGAACACGCCTAATGAAGGGGTAGTGGCGCTTAACATAACAGTGATTCGTTATGCCTCTCCAAATCGGAGATTTTTGGACATAGTGGAAAACCTTATTTTCTACAGCTTTCTAGCTAATAAAATAGATGATCTCCTCGGTGCCAGTACATCTCGACCTCATCTTCGGCCACCTGCGCTTCAGACGACTTTTGCTCGAGCTCTCTGTTGCTTGTTTCGCCAGGTTCCTCGTGAGCAACCCTCCATTTCCTTGACCGTAGCAAACCCAGGGTCGAGAAATTATGAAATTTAAAGAGAAGATGTTGTTACACCCCAAGCCCGAGTTTACGGGTATTGTTTATCTGAAGTTCATTAGCTCCCTATTTGATGGTAGTGTGCCTATGAAACTAACTATTACCATTAGTTTGAGGCTTGAGGCGTCGGAGTAAGATCATGTTACTTTACCACTTTTTGTCTGGAGAAACTAATTAGTTGCTGTGTTCCTCTTTATGAAATCTCTAGTCAACCCATTTGTAACACTAATGGTCTCATTCAGGCTGTTATGGTGGAGTATAAGTTGGTTGAATGGCCTTCAGACGTTGCCGTAAAAAATTTTCTAGAATTTTTCAATTATCTTTTTTTCAAATACAAATTCCCATCTTTAGGGTCTTATTGCCAAGAAACAAAAAAGTCATTAAATGTCATATTGAAATCTTTTGCAAACTTTTTTGTGTTGCTTTCATATTTTCCGTAAAGTGCCCTTAAAAGCTGACAGTAGTCGATATATTTTTGGGATTCAAAAAAACAGTCTTGAATGTCACGGGAACATTTGCAGTCAAGGTCATATTTTTAAATCGGGTCAAGTAGGTATTTACCGTATTTATGTCCAAGGTAGGGGAAAAAGGTAAACACCTTGATATCTTCTTTTTGGAAAGTGCTGATTAGTAAGGAGGTCGATCCTGGTAATGAACTAAAGTTATTTTTTCTCAGGCCTAGCTGTGGTGTTCTGGCCATATTTCTATCGAGAAAGTGGCTATTGCAAGAACTTGAAAAGATGATTATTAAAAAATTGATTATCCCTACTCACGCGAATAATAAATTTGGAAAAAAGTGTGCCGTAAATCACGAACCAGCTACGAAGTCTTTGTTATACTTTAAACGAAGGCCTACGATCGGTGATTTTGGTTAGAAAGGCCTCATTGGGCTTTGAGTTAGTCATAACTTTTAGTGTCCTATGGATTTTCCAAGAAACTTTCCACGATCTTATTAATGGTTTTGGCTATGCATTAACCCATGTGGTGGCACTATTTGATACGCACGTGTTCCTAATAAACTAGGAGTTTTCTCCCCTCTTGATTAGCACACATCTTCAAATCGGAAAAATAGACTGTTTGTATAATATAAATCAGAGAAAGCGATTTTTCAATTAGCCTTTATCCAGATGTTTTTTATCATGGAAAAGTGGTAGATGTAATTTGAGTTAAAAGACGAACACGAAAAGAATGTGTAAAGTTAAGTCCATTTAATTCAACAAACCCATGACATGGCAACAAAGGGTCAAGACGATAAGAGATGGACAGATGTGAGGTACGTGAATTCTTGAGTAGTTTTGCAAACTTGTTACTTTTTGTCAGATTCACCTGAAGAGTATTGTCGTAGACGTAATAAAAGTGGGACCAAAAGAGGAATCAAGCTCATAGGGTCAGTAGCAAGTTTATCAATGAATGATGAGCATGGTTCTGCCTGGTTCTGATTTTGTTGGAACCGGGTTTCTGTAGGTGTTTATTGGGGAGCTCTGCAGTCAGATTAGAAGCCGCGGTCTTGCGATCCTCTATAACCATTCCATTTAGAGTCCGACGGTCTCTCTCAGCAAACAACGTCGACTTTCGGTGGCCAGACCTGTGCTTTGCTGAGGACGGCGCTTTCCCTTCTCGGCTTCAGAGGCGGCAGTCATTACTCTCGAGACAGCACCTCCTGACAGTACGCCAAGCATTCGGTGGGTGGCAGTCTCTCTTACACTAGCCCCCCTTCATATGAGCACCGACAATGTGGTGGTCTCCTTGAAAGTCACAGATGTCTGCCACTTTTATACGTCTATAATGTATTATTGTTTAAACATCGGTTATTTTGGATAAACATGGAAAATTAAGAGATTAATAGAAACGGGAAGCATTAACGTATGTCACCCCCGGTGATTTCCCTACTCAGCGTCGCCCGACCTCCAAGTAGATCGATCATGGCGGTAGAGTATAACTTAATCAGCTATTTTCCATAATGTTCCAATCCAGTCAGTGGTCTAGAGACAATTGATGCGAGTAGGAGAATGTCGACTAAACACTGCCCTGTGGCCTAATAACATCCAGCACTTCACTCCAAAGCTGGTCATTACTCTACCCTTGGCTCAGTATATATTTTAACTCCTTTCACCTAACCAGGCTTTCTAGGTCAGAGGTTTGGGAAGACTTCACAAAAGGGGTATATCTAGCACTTAGACATATAGGGGAGTTCATAATGCCGTTCGTTTCACTTCCTTAGGAGTTTAATATGAGCTCATTAATAGGCACTACGTGCTTACCCCCCACTGAGAGAAAGCCCACCGCAACATTCGTTCGTGAAAATTGGCATTTAAACAACTACATCCTCACTCCACGTCACGTGTGGTTTTTCGCAGAGAAAATTTATCATGATCTGCTGTCTGGAAGTTGCAGTGCTAATTAGTATTCATGGAAAGCATCGTTTGGTGCAACCTCCCAAACAAACTACGGTAGTATTTGTTGTTCAGACATGTATGAAAACGGCTGCTTTATTTTATTGTGAACAGTTACCGTCTAGGATATGATTAATGAAAATACATGTTACGGCTTTTCCGAGGTACACTCTGTATTATTTTTCGAAATTTGTTGCCTGGTTGTTTAGCTAAGCTTCCTATTTCATCCACACGGTCATGAAAAGAAACGAAAAGGTAGAGGGGATACTATGCCACCTATTACAGGAACTCCAGCAGAAGTAAGTACTGAAGAAATGAGGTGGAGTGCTCTTGGACTTAATCAAATCTAACTTGACGAGATGTAAATTGACCAGTTTATGGGAAATACCATAAATTTGAGGTAGAAGACGGATGCTCATCAACCACGAAAATATTTATGGCAGGTGCAAGACTGTCTATTGTTATTCATCAAGCTGACACACAGCTTTGTATTTGTTACTGCCTGAACTGCAATCACAAATCGCAGTTACAACTGAGTACTTATGTACTGATAACTTATAGCTTATCAAACAGACTTGAAATGACAGCTTAGCTTGGTACTTCAGCAAAAAAAGGGCTGTGTATAACCTGTCATCGTTTTAGTACATGTTTCTGCATTTTTGCGTAACAGGAATAACACCGTTGTTTTTATCCGCGGAGTCTTTTAAGTGCGCTTGGTTGCATTTTCAGATATTCTAAAGGTGTTCACGCACACCAGGTATCTTTTAGGAGTTGAAACCCCTTCTCGTCATTCATTTACTTTGTGATTACGACGAGGAGAATAAATGAGTGCAACCCATCACCCACCTGAATCATCCTTGAAGAGAATAACTTGTATCATGAGGATGATTAATCTCACAGACCTTCAAAATAAAGAGGTTATGGTTCCTGCTTAGTACTCCCTTGGAACACTATAAAAACCGACCTTCGACATGAACTGAAAGACGGAGAGAGAATAGAGATTCCGAGGCAGATAGAGGGACTTCGGTTGAATTCAGATGCCTTTAAGGAATGGCTCACCACTGGATAACGACGGTTGTCATTGATAGGTCTCACATCACCACTGGCCTCCTCGGAATGCATCAGATGGTAACCCTAGGGGTAATCAGTTATTTCATTAAGAGAGTCGCTAATCGAGATGCTAGAATAAGTTCTCGAGAAGACCCTTCGCCAGAGGAAGTTCTGCATGATGCCCCTATTTTGAGTACATGTTCTTCGACGATAGTGCAATTTCCCTGTCTTCTGAATTTCTCTCAAGCCTATTAGACTTTGTGATAACCGACTAGTTTTTCTTAGTCCTAGTGAGACTGCCAAATTCATCGCAACTCCCTGTATCTTGCGTTGTACTTGGTTAACGTAGTGCCATTGATGGTTTCGAGTACCAACGGGTGCCAAGATATTTTGATTAATTAATACAGTCAATCAAATCACCTCAGGCGTGCACCAGAGGCAATGGGAATACACCGACAACACCTGTTGTTCCATGCCGTAGGATTCAGGCTCATTGACGTGAGTTGGGGGCCAGGGCCCCCATAATCGACGTTGCCTATTACCTTTCGCCTAATCACCATGCCGATTTATCAGCGCGGTTGAACATAACTCTACCACTCCCAAATAGTCAGCAACCAACCGGTGCCTTGATTAGAGCTCATGGCATGGTAAATATGGGATCTCTTATTCTGCAGCACACACCCGATTTGCTTTCCTTCGGCCGCTGGGTCTTGGCAAACAAATCTTCCAGTCTTTACCTCACTAGTTTAGTTAACTGCTACAAGCGATACTTGATATCCACGACGAAAGCCTGATAAATAGACATCTAGGAACTTAATACTACCTCTTGTCCCATGAGAGTGAATATTCGCAATCCCCCGTAACTCACCAGGAGAAACCAACTTATGGAGGGCAAGCCTATCGACTGGTTTTTTAGTTCAGACATTTATTCACACGATTATTCCCTATAAACAAGGTATGAGCTAAATTGGTCACCAAGTTACAGGCACAAGATAGGCGTCGATAATAGCACCATGGACAAATTGCAAAATTATAATACTGATTTCTGAGCCTTTAAACTAGCTTATTAGTTGAACTTTGATGTTATGAGCTAAAAATAGAAATTGTAGCTGCAGTTGCATTTACATGAGCACGTGGTTAATTGTAAAAGAATGCATGAAATATGCATCAAAGTCTTCTATTCATGAGATGATTTCGGAGTGATTTATTTCAATCTTAATGTTAAAATTAAACAAAGGATTTTATCTTCGACTTTGCTTTCATAATTTGGGTAGTTTATTGATGACCAATAATTGCTGTATTAAAGTCGCTCCAGTGCAGTCATTGTGAAAGAATAAATTTTTCCCTTTAGTCTATTTAGATAAGATTATGGGTCCTACACATATAGAGGCAACCTTTAAGCCAATAGGATGATGACTCTCACAGTAGCCATTAACCAATCAGCTAAGGCTATTTTGTTAGCTGACAGTCTTTACCTTGATGGCATTTATTAGGAGTGGTATGAAATTCTTCGGTGGGGAGGTACCGGTTTACTTAAACCCCATTTCCTGAGTGTAAATGAGCTCCGGAATTTCGGCGACCTCGATGGAGAAAATCATCACTAATTTGTGTCAAAAATTAGTAGAAATCCACCATGACTAAGCACTGGTCTAATTTCGCTTCTCTTATTGAAGCTGTTCAAGGGTGTCCAACTCCTAATGACCAGTAAATTAAGCGGTCTTCAATTGGTCGTGGCAGGGATACAAATGTACTGTGAGTAATCTTTGGTCTTACATTAGACGTCTGAGTGCGAAATCGGCAAATTTATCGAACTGACTGCTAACCAACAACAAAGCGAAATTGCAAAACGTTGCAACGCAATCTTCTAGATGCATTATTGCAAGCTCATTCGCTCAGAAAGTGAAAGTTCATACTTGAGATTGTTTAACTGCACTGAAGGTGCGAAAGGCTTCAGGATCGGGGTCGTATTCCCCGAGATTCACTAGTCATGATTCATGCGCCTTACTAGTAAGTGCAAGCTTAAATGAGCGAGAACACAAGTTATTATTTGCGGTATAAAAATAAAAGTCTATTATATCATTCCATTATATCTCCAGAAATTTATATTAATAATTTTCTATTTATCTTGAACTATAATTTATTTACCTTTCGTTATTATCTGTATAATATGTACAGTTATTTAAGCAGTTACTACGATGCCTTGCATATCATGGAATAAACATGTAGTTGCCACACGTCCCGTCTCTTGTGGCTGTAATATAACGTAGCGTTTACTAATCACATCACTTTAGGTAGCATATCACCTCCGTACGTTACATTATAATCTAAAGTTGTGATTCAGTAAAGCTTAAGTGTTTTTTCGTCATTCAATGGGTGATGAGTTAACTAAACCTTAATTGGCTAACTGATAGAAAGACAGAACTTTTCTAATGGTTGACGTTGGCTACTCAGCCCCTCGAGTGACTGTATCTTATGGGATCCTTCCAAACCCCCTTTTCAAACTTTCTGGTTCCTTAAATATATCACCACATCTCACGTCTCCCGTTGAAGGACTTTTCATGATGAATGGAGGATAAACTAGTTCACTTTGAAGAAGAGGAAGAATCCTTGCTACCGTTAACGAAGATCTACTGTCCTGCGCTCTTCTCATCCCGCCATTAACCCTTATAAGAGGTGGGGAATAATAATTCCTCTCTAAGGGCCTCCGGATAAAAACTTTAAAAAAAAATACTTGGTGGAATATTTATCTTTTGGATCTTCCTGTGTCCGATTTCGGTCTAACAGAAGAATCACGTACTCTAATCTATTTATCCAAAAAAATTAACTCAACTGCCTGCCTCTAAGATGATACCTAAGATAAAACAATTGGCTCTTCAGGTTGTAGATTTATGACTAAGCTGTGTACTGTAATAATTGGGGATTTTGGCCATCTTTAAAACACTGTGCAATCTAAAGTCTGTCATGAATATCTCTTGTCTGAGAAACCGCAAATAAACTACGAATTATTATAGTAAGGTATCTATTAGAATCTTTAAACACCTAGGGAATCGAAATTCCTGGATCATGGTCAATCCAGTTTATACTTTAATCTTACACGTATACCTTAGGGCTAAAGCTACGTGATTTTGGCAACCTGATACATTAGCGCATTTGCCTAAATTCCATTGAATTTCTATATTGCTGACATGCCACTAGTCTATGCTTTAAAGGAATCATAAAAGGTCTTACTCAATTTGAGCCTGGTATTTTATTAGCAGGAACTGCCTGAAGTAATGCAGAGCTCTAAAGACACCATATTAGCAAGATCAACACTATTTGAAGCAAAATAGCTGAAAAATATTTTGCTATATAAACATCAGATAATAGGTACCGTACTTGTATTTGTTATATATGATAGTGAATGCACTCACATTATTTCCAGAACCAGAGGTATGGAACGAACAAGAATTTCTTCGAATGCATTGATCCTATTTATGACCTCTAGTGCAACCAGAGCATTGACAGTACAGATTTTTCTTATATATTCATTCGCGTTTGGACTGAGAAGCCTCGATATAATTGAAGCCGCTTTATTATATCAAGGTTTAGTGTTATTATTCCGATTTCGAATTCATAAAACAAAAGGTGTGGGTGTTCGTAAGCAAATAGGAATCGAAATAAGAAGTAACAAATAAAGTGACTGTTAAACATTTTGAAATTTAGTTGTTCCAAAACAGATAAGAAACAAATTTACAAGGAAATGGCAGTATTCTTAATAAAGTGGAATTACAGAAAATTTCTAAATAGATCAAACAGTAATACTAACTAAAAATTACTAAAAATTTTTATCTGCTTAAATTACACGAAATAGATGCATAAAATGAATACAAAAACTTTGGTTGACTTGTTATGCCCCACAGTTAGCCGGTCAATTCGAACATACCTAAGTAGCTTATTTGTTTGCTTTTTCAAATCGTGGGATTATGGCCCTCCAAGCTGTTAATGTGTATAGTACCAATCAAACTGCTGATAATCTCAGCAGACACGATATTCTCAGCTGGATCAATACGTGTCTAGAGTCCGAATACGGAAAGATAGAGGAGCTTTGCAATGGTACGCTGAGCGTTCGCATTATTTTATCTTATTTTGATTTGTTACTTGAATCTGAATATTGTGTATTTTAATGAAGGAGCTGCCTATTGTCAACTCATGGATATGCTTTTCCCTGGTGTTCTCAACTTCAAAAGAATCAAGTTCAACACCAACTTGGAGCATGAGTACATCGCCAATTTCAAACAGCTTCAGGCAATTTTCAAGAAGTTGGGTGTTGACAAGGAGGTTCCGATTGAGAAACTTGTGAAGGGCAAGTACCAGGACAACTTTGAATTCGTCCAATGGTTTAAGCGTTTTTATGACGCAAACTACAATGGTCAACCCTATGATGCCTTGGCCGCTCGTGGTGGCGAAGTTATCAAGGGTTCTGGCAAAGCTCCTGCAGCTAGGAGTCGCCCTGCCCCCGCTAGAACCACCATCGCTACAACAGTTAGAACGAGTGCAGGTAATTTCTCGTTACAAAACTTGAATATTCTTGCGGTGCACGGTATACTCCACTGCTTTGTTTTATTTTGTAAAGCTCCGAGAGCCGCCGCCGCTCCTGCTCGTTCCACGACCTCAAATTCGTCAATGAGTCGTAACAATCAACACAGTTCTGGTGGTGACGCCATGCAGATGAGTGCTCTTCGTAGTGAGATCGAAAAGCTTAGTGCCCAGGTAAGATGCATCTACTTCGCAACTAATTCACTGTTACGTTAAAAATGCAAATAGTTTATATATCTACTTTCTTTAGGCTGAAGAAGACAACAAGACCATTGAGGGACTGATGCAGGAACGGGATTTCTACTTCAACAAGCTGCGCATGATTGAGGATCTATGTCAGGAGGTCGGCGTGAATGACATGACCAAGAAGTTCTTAGACATCCTCTACGCCACAGAAGTAAGCTCCCCGTTAGATATTTTGGTTTTACAAAAATACATGCTATGCACGCGTGTGTACGCGCTTTAAGGCTTTGCGGCTGACCTCTTTCTCCCTAAATCTGTTGCCAACTCTAGGATAATGGAGCGAAAGAACCCGTTGATGCTTCAAAAGTTAGTGGTTCTTTGCTCTTAATGTGTACCGTTTGATTGTTGATGCTTTTCATACATTATCCTCATTTGCCGTGTCCCTCGACTAATTCGATTGCTGTGTTTTCATTGGTATCGGGGAAATCGTTTTGGCATGATATCATCACAAGTTGGCAACTAGCGCCCGGGGTGTGTTGTTCTCCTTGAAGTACCATGTTACATGACATGAATTTTTCGCCGTGTTGAATTAATTTCTCCAGAATGTGGGGAGGGGTTAGGCTGCCACTATGACTATACGGAGGTTTTTTCCGTCGACTGAATTGCTCCGCCTTCGTATGTGCATGCTTTTGCGATCTGTCGTGTGATTCCCTCCCTGCTTTTTTGTGTCTGTGAGCGGTGACTCACACGTTTGCCGTACGAAAGCACTCTCGAATTTCGTCTTTCATAACGGTGTGTTTTGTGCCTGTGCTTTGTAGGAGGGTTTCGTGGCACCTGATGCCGAGGAGCCGGAAGAATTTTAAGTGAAAACTCCTGGTGATCGAACGCTTTCAGGATTTAAATGCCGTCATGTCCCTTCCCCGTCACATCTCCCACTCTCCCCCTCTCTCTCTCTCTCTCTTTCCCTCATCTTTGAGATTTTCTCTTTTCTCCTCTGGGACCACGCCTCCCTCTCCGTTTCCCTTTGTTTCTCCCCACGTCGACCCACGAACCCGCTCCTGATACAAAATGCATGTGTACATACCTTTGCCCACTAACTCAGCGTTTCATCTCTGGCTCTCGCTCCATTCACGTGCGTGCTCGCTCTCTTTGTTTCTCTCTCTCTCTCTCTGTTCCGACTGCGTTCAATGAAAGCCACTGAGGGCGGGTCTCCATTTGCCTTTGGAAGCATGTCAACTTTTCCTTTCCGTGATTTGGGCTGGATTGACGCCATTGGCTTGTGGTTTGTCCTGCGCATTACTGGAATTTCGCCTACTTGATCGGGGTTTATGGCTTATCATTGCTTTGTAACTTCACTGAGTGTGTGGGTTTTTGCTGCTTCGAGAATTTCGCAGGTGGGCCTTCTACGCTCAGATTTAGTGCTCGTAGCGAATCCTCGGCCCTAAGTCTAAAATAGACGAGTATTTGTCGACGAACAACTAGGGCTGGTGTAGCAGCGTTTCATACAAGCCAATGATACTAGTCAGTGCTGAAACAGTAGTGGGTTTATCCTCGGCTAATCATGTGGGTGCCCTGAACTGGTAGTGATTGTAAGACTTTAAGCTGTTTACTCCACTTTGACAGCCCCTTTAACCATGTACTTGTGAGTTTAAAGTCAGAGTGATGAGTGCCAGAATGGCTGGTTGGTGTTTGCAATGATTGTTACGGTTACGTGGCATTGAACCATAGAGGTACGTTGAGAGAAGTGGTTTGTTTTATCGAAAGTTTTTCCGTTCTCAAAGAAGTTGACTTAGACTGGGATTCAGAACCACTGCTGTGTAGTACACGAACACCTAGTAGTAAAGCACTGTGACAAATTGTCATTTTTGTTGAACTACAAAAGGACTTCAAATATATGAATAAAGAGGGGGGAGTCGTTGAATGGACGATGGATCTGTTCAAGAAGGGAATTAGCTAGCAGTCCCCTTTACCATCTGCTTCTGGAGTCACTAAGCTTCCAGGTGCTCTTTCATCAAGACCTTTATGTTCATTTACTAGACTGAGTAGTTCCAGTTCTCCAGGAGCTCACAGGCGCAATTTGGCCTGAAATTGGAGTCTGGTAGTGAGCTGCGAGACACGAGGACGCCACCCTAAGCCGTAGCGCGCAGCATGAGTCATGAGTTGGAGCATTCATTGAAGACTGTTATGCGAAACCAACCGAACCTAAAATAAGGTGTTGAGTTTGCCACCATAGGCACTGTACTGCAATAGGAAGTTTTTGTTTCCTTTTAAAGATCATAGGATGTAATACTTGCTTATGCTGACTTCTATAACCTTAAATTATTCTAGCACTTGGATTAAGTGTCCTTATAGATATTTTTAAGCATGCACACCAATGCCTATTTGTTGATTCCAAGTAACATTTGTGGACGAATGCATTCGATAGAAAGAACTTTCGTTGTAGTCCAGATCAACGTTACTTGGCACAGATCAAGGCCTTACAACGTTTTTTGTGAATTCTTTACAACTTACCTGCACTATTGTCTATAACCTTCAAAGGAAGCCCTTTATTGCCTACACAATCATAAAGATTCTACCAAATTTTCATCTTAGTCATTCTCGAAGTGTAGGGTTGAATCCTAAATCAATCGCCTCGAAAATTTGCGATTTGACACAAAGGTAGGTCGGTGCCGACAATATTTCGATTTCGACTTTAGATGAAATAAAATACACGCTGCAATCGACCCATAGAATTCAAGATTGGGAGAATAGTGCAGAGCTGAAATAATGGCAACTGAATCATTAGTTGAAGACGCACTTTTTCAGCGAGGCGAAACTGCATTGTCTTCCTTTGTCGAGTTTCCTGGCCCTTCTTTCTAGGTGAACTATGGCATTTTTGCAGGTGCTAACATACTGTCCCACTACAGGTGAAGGCGAATGAGCTAAGCCTTGTATTGAAAAGCCAAAATTGGTGACAGGAATCCTTTCAAATCGGAAACCAAGGCCGTCAAACGGACCACTCTGTAACAGCTCTGGACAAAGTTGGGAAACGGTAAGCCAGGGAAGATTCAATGAGGATTGAAAGAATAGTCTGAAAGAGGCTGTTTCCCTCTACTGGTAGAGTGTGTTTTCTGCGATGAATTAGTCGAAAGTTTAAACTTCTGACAAAATATTGACTCCGGCATTTCTGGGCAAAGAAATGCCGAATGACACGGACAGACCGTCTTTCACCAACGTTCCAAATTTTCTAAAAGATATCGCTATTTCTGTCAGTCGATGAATCTCTTTTTAATGCTCTGTTGGGATAGCTGTCAGTACCAAGCAAAATCACCTTTTAATCTCTTGCTCAAAGGCATGATGGAAAAAGTGGGGCAGCTTTACGAGTCCCTAATTTTCCATGGTTTAACCTTACAAGGTATAATTTTTACATGTATTGCGTTTTAATATTTATATCAATGCATAGGTAGGAGAAGAAAAGTCAGAGATGTGAAACGGAGTATTTTGTTAGTGCAAAGTTCAGGAACCGCCTATGTAAACTAGGGTGGCGACATCGGCAAATATCAGGACTGAAAAGGTTATTATGGTACCCGTGCCGAACCTAATGCAAGAAAGAGCCGGACTGGAATGGGACAAAATGCGATGCGGAGAAGGGCGGTCAACTGTCGGTCCACTGAGCCGGTGTACAGAGTTGACTCTTTGTGATGGTGGGCCGTAGGCGCGGTAGGGATCATTTGTAAGTGCCCATAGAGAGTTTACTTGCGGTTGGTGGTGGCCGCACAACAGAAAGGACCTATCGTAAGTTGAAAAAAGTGTAAGCAGATTTCGGTAAATAGATTTAATAAAACTTGTCTGTCCGAAATTCGGAATGAATTAAAGCAAGCCAAGCAAATGAAAAATTTTTGTAGCTACGGAACAATTCTACACTCGAAGAGATTTATTGTGGAAAGTTTCCCACATTTCTTATGATACCATAAAAATCTGGTCATCCCACGAGTTCTGTGCTAAGTTTGAGTAAATAAAACAAGTATCCAATGGCCAAATTTAATTAAATATAATTTTCTTGACTGCCTAAGACCTCCTTCCATCAATTAACAAACTTATTGAATACTTTCGTTTTCATAAAATTCTTTTGGCTTTGATTCGAGGACCTTACAAATTTCAGTTTCAACCTCTTCCTTCATTGGAAAGTGTCTTTCTACAAAGTGATTTTGTAGGCGCTACGGAACACGTGGTAGTCTCAAGCAAGTTCTTCCACCTTTTGCGACGTAATTCTTACTGTGTGAGCTCGTTCTGCATTGTCTTGATGAAGTATTGCACCCTCTCGATTCAATAGAAGACGACTTGTTCTCCTCTTCAAAGCTTGGTTCACACGTCGCCCTATTCGCTAACAGTGGATTCGAGCATTAGTTGTTGCTGCATTAGGTGATAACACTTCAGAGTGGATTATTCCTTGGCGTTCTCATCAGATTGAAAGAAGAACCTTTTTCCCATGAAATCTTTCCCTTCTCGACGTCTGTGGGTGTAGTGTTTTCCCCGTTTATGAAGCCGCCGCTGCCTACGACACTCAACATATCGATAAAAGATTCCTTTTTTGGTGGTCGCCAGTCACAAGTCGTCTATCCACCAAAAAAGGTGAAACAAGTTGGCGCGAATGGAGGAGGGAAGAGCAGATGTCGTCATCTCGAGATTTGAGTTGACCGTTTTCAGACAATTCCCGATGCACCCATGAATTGTCCAAGTTTAGGAACTTTTTTCCAAATTTCGGAAATGACGATGATCATTTGTCTTGTTGGACTAAGCTCCATCGAGGTTATCATCAAACTCATCTAGACGTCCGGTGTTTTCGTAATCTTCGTAGGGAGTGAAATCTTCACCTCTGATTATAGAAAACGAACTTCTGCAGCCATCTCCTTTCAATCACACATTCCTCGCCTCCAGGAGCTGAGTAAATGCTTTTAGCCGCTTCGTCGGCTGATGAGTCGCCTTTCTTGAATTCACAAAACATTGTGTCTCGAGTGATTCTTGAGTACCAACGTGTTAGCAAGGTTGTAATTAAGCAGATTTTAATTTACTGTCCTGTATAACAAAATTTAATTAGTTTTAATACTTTTAAACAAAAAATAGTGTTCAGCGCTGTTAGACATTAGAAAATACTCTTAAAATTTCGTTCAATTTAAAAAGGATGTCATTAGGATGGCCTGATAGCATATTTTAAAGTGGCAGGGGCGGAGGATCGGAAGGAATACATCCATCGATAATTTTTGATCCACCAGTCTATAACAGCTTTGGAAGCATTACTCAAAATCAACAGAAGCAGATGTGATTATTAGATTACTGGATAAATTTAATGAACGGGACTTTTAATTGGACCCCTTCAGATGCCGGCAGCAGTCCTACACGGTGTGAAGCCCACGTCACTGGCGTAGTTTTTCCAGTTCCGGTTGCAGAGCCCAACACGCAACTGGACACTCTTCCTGCTCGCAGACTTCGCTTGTCGAATGTGTAAGGGAACGTGCTACGAATGGAAATGCATTTATGGAAAGCATTTAATGGTTACAAAGTTAATGTTATAGCAGTCTTTTTCGAATCTCTGCAAATCGCCTAACATTTTGAATTTCCACCTAAAATGATTCATTCATGCAGTGGTCGTGAGTCATAGTAGGTAAATTACAGCTGGACGCACACCCTCGTAGAATGCGTCCTTCATATGATACAATAGGGAGAGGGTCATTACCAGACAAGAAATCTTACGCTCAGACTCAAAAGGCTCAAATGTCTCAGCCTCGTATTTTCTTTCGAGGTACCTACATAGATAGTGCATAAGCAATCTTCACTAGTATTCTTAGTAATGCATTTACAAAGGAAATTTTGTTCGATTTCATCGACATTTGAAAGAATAAATAAAAATCTCACTTAGCTTCTGCCGAAATAACAAAAAAGGTAGGTTATCTTTTCGTCCGATTAGACTAAGCTCAAAGACAGGCGATCAAAAATAAATTAGATTAATAAAGAAAACAAGCGAACATTATAATCCAAGAGGGCTCATGATCGATTTCGCTATTTTCTATGCCATTTTCTATTTTACAAAAAAGTATGCTTTATAAGCGCATTTCTCAAGATATTCACCATCTAGGTCAATGCACTTCTTATATCGATGTCTCCAGGTTCGAAGATTTCCAGAGGACATGTTCAGAGCCAAATAGCGCTCCTTTGAAGATTTCCTTGAGTTTAGAAAAAGAAATAAGTCTGATATATCGAAGTTAGGACTATACTCGTATCATGAGTGAGGAAGCACTTTCCATCGAAGCATCATGCACAATCCTCAAAGAATGCGCTGCTGCACTGTCCCCATGAGGAAGCAGAACCCCACCATGGAGTTACACTTTCCGTTTCTCAGTTTGAACGTCCTTTAGCTTTCGTGAAACCGCAGCATTCTATTTGTATAATGCCTGTTGAGTCCTCTCTGAAAACCATGACCACAACTATTTAAGACGACATGAGATTTGAGCTTGATCCTAGGTGCAGATGAGTTCAGTTGTGAGCCACTACTTTGGCTGTTTTGACCCAGGATTACACGTGTAAGCCAAAGTTTCATCTTCGGTGACGGGTTTCGCCGTCAGAAATTGCTTAACTTTGATCCATGGTAAGGCGAGATCACTTCGAAGAATCTGTTGATTAACCCGCCGCAAGGCTTTTGGGATCCATAGCGAAAGCACTAAGCTTGAATTTGCCAACGCGGAAAAGGAGGTGTCCAGCGACGTAGCCATTTTATTGAATGTTATTCGTCATCGATCTTATTCAGTTACATTTTGGGCAGCCTCGATGTTTTCCACACTCGCTCGAGTGAGGGCCATCTTCAAAATTGGCGTTTCTTCCATCCTTGAAACGCTGAATCCACTTGTTGACTTTAGCCTTTTTGGAGAACGAGTTTCATAAACTTTTCCACTCTCAAAGGTTCCATTCGAGTTTAACCGAAAATCGGATAATTTCTGCTTTCCATTGTGAAAAAAGTAGGTCCGAACTAGACAAAGGCTTGCCTGAAACTGATTAGAGGTAACTTAAAGCAACATGATTAACTTGTCAACATTTAATAATGTTACCACTTTTAAAAATTAAATGTATTTTTGATTCATCCTGTGTCCTCGACTCTAAAGGAGCCATTATTTGGCACCAAAATGTCAAAAAAAATTTAGATTTTGTCAGCAGACGAAAGGATAAATTACAATGTCATTCAGCTCCTGTCACTAGTACTAAAAATAGAATATCATTTTTGTCAATCCGGGCCAGAGTTTAAAGGCAGGCTTATAAGACTTCGTTAAAAATTGAAATTCCACTTTGTCATGGCGGATAATTTCATCCACTTGACCTATTTGTAGTTCAGTTCCGTCTTGGAACAGTGGAAGTCATCTTTGGAAATTGTTACATTCAGTTGACTTTGAGGGAGATTCATTCTGTCTTCAGTGGTCAGGATGAGATTCGAATCAACTTCTTCTCCTTCTTCTTTTTCTGAATGACCCCTACTTTGGATTCCTAGAAATTGACTGGAAGAGCTGCTTATCAAGGCTAGAGTTCAAGAAGCGCTCTGTAGAACTTCTGAAACAGAATTTCTAGTTTCACGTTCAACTCAATAGTCCTTGAAGTGTATTGGTGAATTGTCAGTTAGCTTGGGGGCTCAATGAAGTTTGACTGTAGGTATCAACTCTGTAGGTTGAAACATTCAATTTTAAACGGATTTTAACTATTAGTTTAAGCAATATTTTTAGTGGTAGGTAATGCTAACTAAGCTCTTAAGAATGTAATCCTAGCGCTCTTGGATTAGAGATATCTTAGACTGCTCACCAAGATCATACAGCTCCTATTTCTGAAGTTATTTTTCACGTTCTTAATACCTACATCAATAATTCTAAAGATTCCCAATACAGAAAAATATATTAAATGAAAGATAAATACGAGTTTTGGTTTTGATTTTTTCCATCTTTAGTTGCTTTGGTAGTCGAGCTCGAGACAGGTCTATAAATTGCTACTACATAAAAACTTAAATAACATTTATCGAGGCTAATTAAGACATCTGAAAAGGAAGTCTAGTGGGCTCTTACAACTGGGTCAAGTGACTCAATTCTCCTACGCAAAAGATAGGTGTGTCCTGTTCTCAGTGTAGAATAGAACTCAGAAATTCCCTCTTGGGAACTCAAGAACAAAGCAGCAATCGATTCTACTTAAGTAGTTGCAGCTACCTTGGTAATGCTCAAAATAATCATGATCTCAAAGATTGCCCCTTAGTGTGAACTTTACCAATTTTGGGTTTTCAAACTCCATTTTTCTTCGATATTTATAATCCCTTATTCTGGACTGAACTTTGATTCGTACTGTCTGGAAAAAGGGTCCAGGCTCATACAAAACAGTAGCTGACCCAAACTTTCATGAGATTAGTTAATTTCTCTAGGAATGTGATTGGCCGATGAAGACTTTCAGCAGGACCATGAAATAGACACTACAAATGGACATTAAGTGGAACAGGGAATAGAGAGGATAAGGTTTAAGGTATTCATAGACCGATCCCTCCTTTTGAGATAAAATAAAGCTTTTACTTAGTTAATAAAAGTAGAGTTAGGCTTCATGGTAATATTTTCGAATTGAAATTAGCACAGCATCGCATTTGAGGCAGCAAGAATGAGTCATCCGATGCAATTGACTTAAGCCTAATTGATCAAGGATTTCCTCAAATTCCCACAATCCTTCCAGAATCGACAATTCAACTCCAAAAATGGGTTTATCGGTCTCCGTTGCCATCATTTGCGGGCAAAAAGAAGACAGTCGTAAAATTTAAGTGCCAGTAAACATTCCACATTATAGCTGTTAAATTAAATCACGGAGGCAAAAGACTAGATGTGGTTAATATCCTGGTAGATATTCGGCCTTGGATTAAGGCAAGCGTATTTATTCAAATACAGGAATTCACAACCCCTAGGGGGAGCATTTTCATTTATAAATGTTTAAAAAGCAACTTCTTTTGCAATTGTCCATTGCCAGCATGCTCACAAAGGCACATCCAGAAAGGGTGTTAGTCATGGTAGCGAATATGGTTCGACTATTATCTTCAGTGCGATGCCATTTGAGCTCTAATGCAATTTTCAGCTTTATTTCTCTTAAGTGTCGCAATAAACTTCGTATTTAGGCTTTTAATCAAAGTGAGGTAAGCTAAATCTGCAAGTATGGGTACCTATCCAAGCACCATCGACCTCCCATTTCTCCTAAATCTTCTGTCCTGTAGCCTCTTCACAAGCTCGTGATTGCTGTTTGAAGCACAGGAAAATGAACTTGATGAGGGGATTCACTTGATCCTCACCTTCATTCTAATTTTAAAATGCATCACAGTCCTCTGAATGGTAAAGAGCAGAAGATTCTTTTTTACCACAAGCATCAAACTACAGACTGTCGACGTGAAATGACTAGTTTATTCTATTGAGAAAATAGCTGTCACTATAATATGTATTCTGGTCCTATTTCCCCTAACGAAATTTAGTAAATATTCCAAATACTCCACCTCATTCAATATAGGCATCTTATCATCCCACAAGTTCCGTCCAATAGTGTTTTTGTTTAGATGCATTCAAGGTGATGAAATTCTACTTTACAGAATGCCAAATCGTCAAAATGCTTGAATAAAACCATACTAACATGGGAGTACCCAAGAATCATTCTAGCCAAGTAACAGTTAATGAGTTCGAGAAGGGAAACTCATCAGGCCACTGAATTGCCAGAAGCATTCACTCAGTTTATGACAAACGTGGAGTGCGTGAATTGAAGATGACTGCAGGAGCTAGTTTGCTGAATTCTATGGGACTAGAGATTTCACCACCAGTTAGAGGATAAGCTGCCTCTTGAAAAAGCAGCCCTTGAAGAAGGTCTTCCTGCTTTATCAGATGGGTTGGACCACATCGCCACTGTCAAAAATTTGGATAAGTTACTAAACGTAAGAAATGGGTGTCTCCTCATAAATTATCTGTAAACAATCTCAAATCTCAAGTTGACATCAGCTCTTCTCCCCCATGTTCTCGCCAACTTTTTTCACCTTTCCAGGATAGACTTGTGGCTGGCAATCGACGAAAATGTCTTTTAAAGATATGTTAAGTGTTGTAGAGAGTGGCGGCTTTGTAAGCGGTGGGATAAACCCCGGCTAGATATCCAAGAAGAGGTCTATCTATTTCGAATACGTTTCATGCCTCTGCGCATGTGAGTCAAATATCAAAGTTTCCCGGTGTAACTTAAGTTGATTTATTAGTTTTTGTTAGAAATTTACTTCTTTTATTCTAAAAGCCACGCTAATAACTATAGCGAAAATAGTAGAATTACGAGCATTCTAAAGACAACCAGATTAGTGTATGGTTTAGAAATTAATCAATACCATTGAGAATGCTCTCATTAACTCTCAAACAAAAATATTTAAAGTTTGAACTGTTTAAGACTGGAGAAGAGAAGGGTAGTTCTTTGGTAGAAGAGGCCGCTGAAAGCAAAGCTGATCCGCGCCGAAGTATTCCTTCGGGTTGGGTTTGGTCAGATTGATCTTTCCAGCATTCAGATTGTACAGATATCCGCACAGTCGACAGTCGGGTCTGTTGATTCTCTGCAAGATGAAGTGGAATGTGCATCAGCCAGAAGGGGACTCAGAGGGCGGGTTGTGTGAGGGAGCGCGACTCACGATGACTCGACCGACCTCCTTCCAGGCGAAGTAGGAGGCGTAGGCAGTGTCGTTGCGGTCAAGGTAGAGCAGGTAGTCGGTGAGTTGCTCGATGCTGGCGTAGTCATCCACGTTGATGTAGGAGTTCGGTGGCAAGGCGCCCTCGTAGTCCTCCTTGTAAGCCCCCAGTACGATGGGCACCATGTTGTTACTACAGGTCGAAATCAATGTCACCCACCCACCGCACCACTTTGGTCATGAGCATTCATCATCGAGACAATTTAACTTATTTTTTTTGTTTGATTAACACATCTTAGAGAGGTATTTTTTCTGGGTATTAAAAAAACAAATGAGCTTAAGTTAAATGACTGCTATAGGTTTAATGCATGGTAAACTGTAGCGCTTATGAGCTGTGCTGATGTGGATACTTGTTCAAGGACAGGACTCCAACGGCGTGAACCAATCAAAAATCGCTTAGTGGCTATTTGTATACTGGAACGAAACGAGTTCACGCAACGCCGTAAGACGGCGTGTCGTCAACACCTCAGCTGTCCTGTGCTGGTCCGTTTCTCCTAATACAAGTTTATACTTCCATCTTGGGTCTTCTCTTACCTGGAACGTATTTGGAAGTCCTTTAAAGTGATAACCACTTTAATTGGCGAGCACTGCCAACGCCTGGAGAACACTTACACAATACTAACTAGCACACGCTTATGATGGCTGAGGTCTTAAACGCCCAGTCATGTCAGATCCTCCGGATTTTGACAAAGTAGTGCAGTAATTTGGTAAGCTCTTGCTGAGGCACAATTCCTCCGAGACAACATCAAGAGCAAAATCGCCAAGTTCCTCAACCCAACTGGAATGAACGCTGCACACCTCCTGACCTATTCCTTAATTCAACACACTCAACAACAACTCACTACTGGCTCAAGGTTAAGACACGGGCACAATCCCTCGTAGACTGTCTTCTAACCAAAGTGCCACTCCCAACTGCATCTCAATCGGATTGTCAGCAACAAGCCTAAACCGCTGGCCTACTCACAGATCTGCAATACTCACACACAACAGCAACTCAATCAGTCCTCAGCCATCATAAGCGTGTGCTAGTTAGTATTGTGCAAGTGTTTTCCAGGCGTTGACAGTGCTCGCCAATTAAAGCGGTTAACACTTTAAAGGACTTCCAAATACGTTCCAGGTAAGAGAAGACCCAGGATGGAAATATGAACTCGTATTAGGAGAAACGACTCATACAAGTTTTGGACTGTTTCCAAAGGAATTTTAGCCCATTCTTCAGTTAAAACACTCCCACCCAGTTCTTTTAGAGACAGTGGTGACGGAAATGGACTTCTTAGTTGAATCTCTCAAATCGACCATAAATGCTCCTCAATAATGTTGAATTGTGGGGATTATGTTGGCCAGAGAAAATGCCGAATTTCAGCAGACTGTTTCTCATGCCACCATTCTTCAACAATCCTAGCTGTATGGAACGGATCTGCATTGTCATCTTGAAAGCTGGTGGTGTTCCCCATTGCAAACAGTTCTTGAACAACGATAGGATGAACTTGGTGGCCAAAATTCCTAAACAGTCTCGGCTGTTAATTCCTTTATTATGAAAGAAGGGAAATCTTTGGCCTGGTGGTGGATTCCCAAGAAATAGCACCTCAGATCATCGTAACAGAACCCCCACTGCCATCGTTGTTTTACGATTGTGAGAAGCTAGCAGTCTGAATTAAATGCTTCTTTCGCAGGCCGTCTCCAAACGTACACTTAGCCGTAGGCCGGAAATAAGGGACGGGACGATGATCCGTCGGAGAGTCACAGTTTTTCCACTGCTCGAAGGACAGACCAATTCTGCTGGGGGTTTCTGCTCCACCACTCTAACCGCCGCTTTGAAACATTTGCAGTCTTTTTTCTACATGCATCTCTTCCTTTGTGGAATCCAAATCACGTGTGTAGCTCCAAAAGAATTGTTTTTGTTAGAACCGGGTTTCTGTAGGTGTTTATTGGGGAGCTCTGCAGTCAGGTTAGGAGCCTTTAGAGTCCTACGGTCTCTCTCAGCAAACAACGTCGACTTTCGGTGGCCAGACCTGTGCTTTGCTGAGGACGGCGCTTTCCCTTCTCGGCTTCAGAGGCGGCAGTCATTACTCTCGAGACAGCACCTCCTGACAGTACGCCAAGCATTCGGTGGGTGGCAGTCTCTCTTACACTAGCCCCCCTTCATATGAGCACCGACAATGTGGTGGCCTCCTTGAAAGTCACAGATGTCTGCCACTTTTATACGTTCATAACTAATTTTTGTTTAAATATTAAATATTTTAGATACTTTGAATAAACATGGCAAATTAAGAGATTAATAAAAACGAGAAGCTTTAACGTATGTCGAGTCTTGATTGAGCATAACAGGCTCAAAGACTATGATACCGAAATGCGTCTGGGGCATTGTTTTAATTTTCGCCTTTGGATTTATTTAATTAAGAACTCATCATATGAATTTTGAGAGAAATTGAAATGCCAAATTGAAAACGCGCCTACCTAAGGGCGTTGACATAAACCTTCTCCGTGATATAGTCCCGGCAATTGGAATTCTCAAACGCCAGGTAAAACTTGTATTTCTTAGAGAGCCACTCGAAAATGTTTCCATTCTCTGGAAGCTTCAGATTTCCGCCATGGCCATACACATCCACCTAGAAGGAAATTAGAACTGACAAAGAGACTCTTACCGGAATGAAAGCGGAGATGGCTTCAGCGAATTCCTTTCGACTGTTCCGGGGGTTCATATTGGAAACTACCCAGGCGATGAGTTTAGAGCGGTTTTTGTGGAAGGGTGGCAGGAGATAGGTGCTGTTCTTGGCTTTGAGCTTGGCCTTTTCTGCCTTTGTGAACTGGTAAAGAGGGTTGCTGTTTCTTATAAAACTCTCATACATCCACGGAACTGGGGATATTGTGCGATAGGTGATGAACATATCAACCTACAGATGGACAAAAATGCAGTGTGGCTGAAAGCGACGATTTCACCTATGCTTTTCTAAATACTGGGTGTTCAGAACCACGTTTAGAGGCTAATGAGAGGTCGTTGTTTTTGACAAATGTGCACGCACACCAGGCTCCCTCCCCCGAATGAAAAGGGAGGTCTCGAACTCTCCCAAATGATTCATCGTGAAAAAGAATAACTTGTACCGTCATGCTGACTTGCATTGGCAATCGAAGTGAGATGCTTTCTCTATGCTTCCTGAACACAGTTAAAGCAATCATGAAAGCGAATCACAATGGAGACTGCGAGGAGGGTGTGGCCAGTTTGTGTACTGATTGCGTTCGTACCACAGCAGACAAAACAATTGGAGGGACTGGGGTTGCCTTCGAAAATGACACAAGTCACGCTGTGCAAGTGCTACAAAAGCCCACTTAGTCGACGACAGAACTGAAGCCCTTTTCAAGAGATTCCCCAAGAATTGTATGAAACTCACCTTTATCTAGATTCTTGTGGATGGGGCTGATTGAGGCTATAATGGGCTCTAACTAAGGTGTTGTTTCTTTTAAGTAAGTTAAGCAATCATTTTTTTTCTTGATGAGACCTTCGAATTCGCGGAGAACAGCAGGTAGTTCTTCTTCCTAATAATATATTTTACAGGGAGCATATAGGCCTAGGAGTGAGTATGGGTAAATGAGTGAGTGATATATAAAGTATTAGTAAATCAGATGTTTCAAGTGATTTTCAGTGCAATAGCTTTACCTCGAGTAGGAGCAAAAACGTTTCAAAGAGGTCTTGGAATGAGTCATAAACGAAATGAAACTCTTGGTTGCGTAACTGGACGAAAACATTTGTGGTATCAGGTTTGGAAAAACTTCTGCCAGGCTAACAGCAACTGCGTTTCCGTTTAAAGTGTGGTTTTAACACTGTGTGGTGGTTTCTAAATCTTAGTGCTAATTTTTTGAGAATACCTGGATATTACTTGACTTTCTTTACTTGGCTATATCAGATGAAATCCTCCGTTTCACTTTCCCGGAACACGATGTAGGATGTCAACTAGAATCTACTATTTGTACAATTCTGTGTTACAACCGAAATTCGAAATATTCATGTGCGAAATTATTAATTACAACTGAACGAAGACTTTAACTAAGAATCTTCAATGAAATGGCAGTCTTTCTCTACCTTATCCTCCTCAATAAATCTTGAATTTGTTACACTACTCAGTAAATTCGAATAAATAAAATAAAATAAAGTAAAGGAAAATTATAAGGAGCAACCTTCCGATTCCCATTTAAATGTAAATTTTGGTTTCGAGTATCTCGATGCAAATCATGGGAGTTGTTCAAAGGAGATTACAGAATGACTCACTAGAACAGACAAGGCCTGTTAAAAAACGCTTTGTAAAGCGACCGAGGAGATTTTATCGATGTTTTGGTCTTCATTTAAATTTAGTGGAAAAAGGTCATTTATCAAAAATAGAATTTTGCTTTACTCAAAAGTGATTGCTAGGAAAAGTTTATTGGAGGTTTGAGCAAAACATTATTTGTAAAATTCTACCGCAAAGTCGCTTTAACTAGGTAGGTTCGGGTGTGCAATGATTTTCTTTTACTTAAACATACGACAAAATCTGCTTTTGGGTTTGCCCTAACAGAAACAGAATACCTACTAGGAGATTTTCCAAATTTCCTCATCTGCTTAAATCATACTGGTTAACAGCCATAATGCGAAATAGTACCGTGATATTGAAGGGAAATGCAACTCGTGCCATGAATTTCTCACACTCCTCGGCCATTTCAATCTCATTTGAATCAGAATTTACCATAAATACCTTTACATTAATTCGAAAGATCCATTCTTCCAAATAGTCACCCACATCCTCAACCATCTTAACCAGCAAGTTGGAGGCAATTTTAGCTCAAAATTTAAATGTATTTAAGAATAGTTCGGGCATTGTTAAGTTATAATCCCATTGATAATTTAATCTGTTTGCTCTGAAAAGCTAAATAAATGTGAATAAATAATGTGTACCCCTCTTTGCACATAAATTGAAATACTTATTATACCCTTAGTACTACTAATTGCTTAAATCAAACTTAATCTTTTTTGATGGCAGCTTTCTCTGCTATTAGAATTATGAAAGGCAATTCACTGTCAACTTGTACTTCACCACAAAACTCTGTCATTCGACTCACAAGTGTAAGTCCCCAGCACCCTTAACATCCTTTTCTTAGGTAATTAAAATGCAGGTGCCTCTTTCACACTTGTTGTTAAGGCCTAACCTTACCTTTATACTTACTGACGTGCAGTGCGAACCAAATCTAGCGGATTTCATTAAGGATGACCACTGCCATGATTTTGAATCTCTGAATTTTGTTTTTGGATCTTGTTTTCATACCATCTTACCACTTTCACGTAGAATTAACACTCCATTTTACTTCGGTTTCATGAGGCATGATAAGTGTGGTAAGGAACAGTCTTCCGCTTTTCCACTTCCCCTCTGCAGTAATTATTAGATTTCCGCAAATTTCAAAACCAAGTTAAAGAAGAGCGATAAATGAAGACATCTAGCGGAGTTCATTTAATGGGATCTCTAATGGAAGACATAGGGGTTTGCTTCGAAGTCGCAAAGCGGCTCACAAGAGGCTGGGTCTTTAATAATGGCTAGCATACGTCACGCAACCTAAGGATAAAAGATAGGAGCTATTGCCTTCTACTGTGCCCATGAAGCTACTTTTGTGTTAAATATTGGTAATCTAGTTTTACATACTTCTATAGTCGATGCCATGATAATCTTCCTATGTGCTTTCCTCGAAACTTACAAACTAGGCTCGAATACTTGCAAAATTTTAGGGAAATAAGATAAAGCAAAATATTTGTATGATAATGAAGGAAACAGAATGCACAAATTGGCTGCAAATTGGGCTCCTTTAGGGAACAACTTTCTTAATCTTCCGACTCTTTAATAATCATTGGCTATTTAACCCCGTCGGCTATTTCCTTAAATTGGAAATTCAAAATGAAGAAGACCTCTCACCAAGTCCAGTTGTTCGGGCCCCAAGTGGCAACCATGGGCTGGGCTTTCGCTCTCCTCAAAGGCGACAACAATGCCACGCTTTTTCAACGCGCGGATCTCACTAGGATCGAAATTCGCAGAAAAGACAGATGCGTCACCGCTTTGAAGCTCTTGCAAACTGTAGGGGAAGAGGCACTTGTAGCGACAGCCCTTGGGACTGGTCTCGTGGTAGATGGTCTTTCTGTCGTAGTAAATCCTCACCTTCCGACCAGTAGATAGAGTGGTCTTAAACACCCCAAAACGAAGTTAGAATCGATAAAACCAATGAGGCAAAGTAGATCCAGACGGTCCTTACAGTATTTTTGCTGTACTCAACTATCCACGACAACTGTTTAATGAAGGTGTGGTAGGGGGCCAATTCCAATGCCTCCGAAGTAACATGATTCTCGATTTTGTTGAACGGAATGATTGTATGTTTGGAAACTGGACTTTGGGACAGGTAGATGATGAAGATTACGACTGCTTGGGCCGCGCAAAAGAACGCGACGGAGACCCCGAGGCGCAACCGAGGCATTTGAGAATGCAAATTTGAAGAGACCATTCTAGATGGTGTGATGAATTTTGAGTGAGCTTCTAGCCAATCAGGATCCAGCCAACTGAAGCAGCCCAGGCTGCATATGCCACCAATATTCTTCTACGTCAAAATATTGAAGAGGTGTGCCTTTGTGCAACAGGTTGCCAAGTGACTTTCTACTAGCTCAAGGTGCCCTGGCACATGCAGATACTTAACTTTAATAACTTGATTAACTGACTGTTTTCACCATCGCGCCACTTAGAAGATAAAAACTGCTTCTTACAACCTGGATTGGAATTTGCTTACAGAAACAACCCCGAAATTCGTTGACAACAAACTCGGGAGTCTTATGTTTCATCGCAAAAGGATGTTATTAAAAATGTCTTTACAAATTAATGTTTCCTTAAAGAAGCCGATAAAGTGTGAACGGTGCTCCTGCTGACTTCTTAAAACAGTAGCTCTTTTACTTTTTCAGTAGTATATTGTGTAAGATCCAAGAATGGTCCGTAACCTGATTGGGTAGTCTGGGCTAGCTAGTGATTGGTTGATTAGACCCTTAAATTGTTATCCCAACAATTCCATGTCCGCCGAAATGCCTCGTGTGATCTTACTGACCTTTATAGCAGATTTAGGAACGGTGATTTTTGTACTCTGGATCTCAAAAATTGAGTTATTGGCATGAACGATCAGTCAAATTTGATAAGCTACCACATGTATATCGATCAGTTGCCATGGTTCACCAAGTATAGCAACCGAACGGTGAGAGAGAGTCTGTTAGTTAATCATAATTTTCGATTTTATCTAAGCGTTTATTTGCTCGGTGGGTTTTTCCAGGATGCCTTGTCGGAAAGTCCCGCGATTCGAATATTCTAAGACAGACAGATAATCTACCACGACACCAGCCTAGACGGCTGTCACTTCAAGTGCTCCTTTCCGGGGAATACGGACTTCCCTGGAGACAGTGACGCAGCCGTGTTCTCGAAGCAGCTTAATATAAGAACAGCTCAGAAACTCAAGACCCGTGGCGTTTTAGTTGTCTTTGAAACAAATGAGAGCGACATATTCAACCTGTATCTGGAGAGCGAACATTTGGCTTTGGTGAGCTTTTAAATTTAGACCAAAATTGCATTTTAGGTGGACATTTTCATCAACTGCCGGACAGCTTCACCAGTTCTATGGATTTACCGTTGTTTTGTGAGTAACGAAAACCCAAAATATTGCTTCACTAGGGAGGAAGAGGCAGCACTCAAAGCCATTAATAGTACCCACCTTCTGCTACCCTTTCACAAGAACTGCTCTAAGCTGATTGCCTAGGTTGTTTCCAACGCTCACCCGGCGACCAATAGAAACGAATTCCCACGCTCGGGTACGCTGTGTGCTATTTACGCGCCTTTACGACAAAGAAAAAATGGCTCTTGCATTCGAACAGCCCTCGAAAGACCACAAATTTTAATTAGCATTTGAAAAATTAAACTACTAAGCTTATATCACGGAGAAGGCTTGCTTTAAAGAACCCAGGTAAGCATATTTTCTTCTGCACATAGCTGACTTTATTCTGCTAAAATACCCGGTTTTTAAAAAAGGGGTTAAAACATTGCAGGGTTATACATTTAACTTAAGACCTTAATACGCTGGAAGTTCTATGTAAATGCAATTTTAGTTCCGAGTGCAAAGTGTTGCGTTCGACGAAAGAAGGAAGGAAAACATCTTTGTCTTCAAGTATTTTATAGTAACTTGACGAGCCTGAACACAGTAAATCAACAACGAAATTCATGTAACTGTCGAGATGATGAATGCTCATGACCAAGGTGGTGCGGTGGGTGGGTGACATTGATTTCGACCTGTAGTAACAACATGGTGCCCATCGTACTGGGGGCTTACAAGGAGGACTACGAGGGCGCCTTGCCACCGAACTCCTACATCAACGTGGATGACTTCGCCAGCATCGAGCAACTCACCGACTACCTGCTCTACCTTGACCGCAACGACACTGCCTACGCCTCCTACTTCGCCTGGAAGGAGGTCGGTCGAGTCATCGTGAGTCGCGCTCCCTCACACAACCCGCCCTCTGAGTCCCCTTCTGGCTGATGCACTTTCCACTTCATCTTGCAGAGAATCAACAGACCCGACTGTCGACTGTGCGGATATCTCTACGAGCTGAATTCTGGAAGTGTTGAACTAACCAAACTCGATCAGAGGACGTATATAGATCTCTAATAAATTTGCCTCCATCGACCTCTTCTACCGAAATCGTAACCTGAATATCCGTGACATTATAAAGTATAATATCTCAGGTGCATTGCTCAGGATATTATTTGCCATTGAGTCTTGGATACTGAGGATAAACTTTAACTAATGAAATTTGGAACACACAAAATTCAAGTATAGCCCTGGTCTGGCTATCTACTGTTTAAATGATAAATAAGTTAAGCAAATAATATGGGAAATATCATTTAAACAGTTAAATAACGGAACGTTAAATCATCTATTCAGATGTGTTCAAATTACATAGAAAAAATGACTACAAACATTAATTCGATGTTTCAATAGACATTCTAATTCATTAATTTTGTGAGGAATTTCTTGATTGAAGCATAATCAACGTTAACCACCCTGTCGGCCGAAAATCTAAACTTTGTGTAGGCTTCACTTCCCTTAGTCTTAAGCTCTTGGAGAATTGTATTTTTAGTCAATAGATGGAATTTTAATACACTACTAAGTTATTTTTTTTAAATTTAGATTAACATAAATAGAGAATTAATCTATACCTTGGTCTAACTTTCTCGACTTAAACTAGTTATCAGCCCAAAAATAGGCACTACCTACCATTGTAACTTGGCATTACTACTTTTCAAGTACCGGCATAGTACAAAAATTTGAATTATGTAACCGAGTATGTAAAAAAGTAATTTTTGAAGAATCTTAGTAGAAAAATGTTTTTTGTATGCACAACAAAGCTAATACAAATTTTGTTTACTTCAATCGAAATGAGCAATAAAAAAGCGCTCAATAGGCTTTTGGCGGTCATATAGGTTTGTGTGTGAATACAGTTATTAAGTGGGGGCCCTTTGCAGGAGCTACCGCTAACTGGTTCAAATGGACAAAAACCAACATCCAGTCACCCCTACACTGACAGTAGAGGCGATCAAAAATGCTGTCCTTCGATTATACTGTCTCGAAGACATATCTGTTGTTGGCAAACTGGGGAGTGGTTTTTATGCCAACGTCTACCTCGTATGTGTTAAATTATCATGTTTAATTTCAGGTCTATCACCGTCCAACGAAGCACAAACTTGCTCTTAAAATATCGCCTTCCGGAAATATCCAAAGGCGAGAGATTGAGATTTTGAGAGGCCTTCGGCACGAAAACGTGCAGCGGTAAGCTCCATAAATGTTTATAATTGGTTTGAAAGTCATGTACTTAGTTCTAACGAATGGTTAAGTGTGTAGTTTATCACTGGTTTGTGTGTTTTAATTTCTTCTTCATCTGTTGGTTTTCTGTTTCTCAAACATCTTTGCAATGTTTGCTGATTTTAGATTGTACGGAGCCTGTATCATCGGAGGAAAGCTGGCATGCCTAACTGAGGTAAGCTTTTGTTTCGAGCATTTCCAATTTCAATGTACCAAAACTTTTACCACTCTGTCGTCCTGTAAAATTGCCCTATCTAAGTCCTCTGTTTACACATTTTGGTTTTCAAGAGTGTTTTCCATCGCGGGCCGAAACTATTTTAACAGTTCATTTGTTAGTTATTTTCATTTTACTTCAATTTTCTCCATTTGCTATGTTTGGTAGGGAACTTGAGGCATTTTCCTCACCTGTTTTGAGTTTTGCTTCAAGTTAAAGTCCCATTTCGTTTCTTCTTTGATTTGTGGTTAATAAAACTTGCCAGTTACGACAGATCCGGAAAATTTACTCTTGCATTCAGTAATGAAAGATTTACTTAAACCCAGCTTATTGCATTATCTAGGGTTTTAATGGGTTGGCTGAGTGCTTTTTTAAGTTTTCACCATCCTCAATTAAGCCTGCTAACTGCTTGATCGACACGTAACTAAGTTACTGTAACTGAAACAATCCAGACAGTGTATCTGTGTCCTCCTCTTTTTAATGGACTAACATTGAATCTGACTCACAAAGGCCGCTGTTATTCCAGAAATATTTCAAGTCCTCTATGTAGGGTAAATTCCTAACTGCAATTGTTGGGTCTTAGTGATAGATAATGCAGTTATTGCATGAAGTAGGCGGTCACTATTAGTCATCCGAAGGCTCACTGTTTCAATAAAGGAAGCTGCTAGTTCAGTTGCATGTTTATCTCTGTTTCAGCACACATTGTCTTAAATTATTTACCTTTTCTTGGCCTTATGCCCTTCTGGAACCAGCTCTTGTTTCGTAATTTCTCCTGTTATTTGTAGCTCTGTTAAATTTCGATTTAATCAGGTTGTGCGAAGCTGGGGTTTGGTTTATACACGAGGCGTTTGCGCAAAACAGCTAAACTTCAAGTGCTTTCCCGTGACTGTTTCGATCAACATGACATTTGAGTGCTTTGTCAGACCTTACTTGGATCAATGGAGCCTTCGTCGTGACTCCTCAAATGATTTCTCTTGCATTATTTTACCAACTGATTTTATCACTTCCTTCGAATGACTTCGGTAATTGTTTACTTGATTGCAACCTCATGTCTCAATTCATCGGTTTTTGTTGACTGACTGTAGTATGCCAACGGCGGGAGTCTCGTTGACCTATTGACAGCGACATCTGCTCCGTTGCCATGGCGATGTCGTGTCAGTCTAGCACACGACATCATCCGCGGACTTGGTCATCTCCATGAGCACAATCTCATCCACCGCGATCTCTCCTCACAGGTACGATTTTCTATGAGCTACTTCACGCCCAATAGAATCGCCTGGGTATTGTCTGTCTTCCACACCTTTTATTGATCTTTGAGCTCTGAGTCAACTCGAATTGTGCGTTGAGTAGCTGTGGGGAACTAAAACTCGCATTCTCACAGTATATATACCTTTTTCCTGTTATTTTGCAAGTTTGCAGGTCATTTTCGTGTTAGCAAGTAAAATAGCCCCCGTTAATGCTTCTTGTGATATATTGACTAGAACTTCTAGCGTGTTTGGGACCACTGGCGCTCTGGAACTTCGAAGAACTAAAAAGGGTTCTTGTACTAATTTCAAGTGATCAGTCAGCATGCTGAAATCGTGCGTTGGGGTGTTATGAGAATAAAAAGCAGGGCAAAGTGTGGGAACCCCGTCGTAAGTCGACTTTCCCGTCCTCTGAGCCCACTCAAGGACAGTGAGCTTTGTTTATAATCATGCGGTTATGATGATTGTTTAGTGGGCAAAAAATCAGACTCCGCCTTTTCCAGCGCATGTTTGGACCGCTCTTTATCACTTGAAAACGGGACTGTTGGATTTAGGTCAGATTCTTCTGTTGTTTCATCTATTTCTCTTTTCCTCTATATATTATCGTGTTCTTCACCTTCTTACTGCTCTCGTTCTTCATATCCCTCTTCTTCACTTTCTTTTATTTTTCTTCCTTTTTCCCAGTAGTCCCCTTCTGATTTCTCTTCCGAGTCATTTTCTCCCCCTTTGCCATCCTACTTTATCAACTTCATATTATTCTTTTTCGTATTCTTTGTACTTCCTTTCTCTTATTTTTATCCACCTTCTTCTGTCGCCTCCTCCTCCTCCTCCACTTTTCCTCTTATTTGTCATATTCTTCACGTACCTATTCTTTCTCTTTATTCTATTTCCTCGGCGTCTTTCTCTCCCACATCTTCGTTTTCTTTCTTCTCTTCTACTTCTTAGTCTTATTTGCAAGCCTCACAGCCAGTGGTCGCTGGCTCAACTCTGCTCTAATGTCACATGCCGTTAGAACTCCAGTGTGTGCATGATTGCCACCAAAGTACAGGTAGTTGTGACATGCTTGATTGTTCTTCGAACGGTCACGTTGTTGTTGTTCTATTTGCTTCCAACTGCTTCGTGTTCAACTAGATTTTTCCAAATTTTAGAGATTTAGAGAGCCCGAAACAGGAGTTCCAGTGTTGGATCTGCCATGTAGAGGTTTCGCGAAATTTTAGATTTCAACTTCGGCGCCAATTCAATTAAACTGGCACGTGCTTCATGTGGAGGTAGTCTCTCACGCCACCCAAGCTGCGGCTTGACTGTGCTGCCGTGTTTTCGCCCTCTATCTCGCCTAAGCTCGTCTTGTGATTGCCTGATGTCGTTTTGACTCAGTACTGTCAGTTACCGATTGTTGCGTCGGAATTCAATTGGGATGAGAAAAGGAGCGAAAGAGAGAGGACGATTCCACGTGAGAACGCAGTTTTCTGTCTGTTTGGCAATTGAATTCACCACGGGAGGCCAGAAAAACCCGTGACCTCGACCTTACGTGAACTCTCTCGGGCCATTGGCAGCACCTTGAAGCTAGCGAATAAGGCTCGGTTCTAGGTGGTTGTCGAAACCCTGTCCGATCGAGCTAAATGTCTCTTCCGAGAAGTAGAAAAACGCGGATTTACAAATCGGCTTCCACTTTTCAATCGACCTCCAGTAGCTCGATTGACAACTCGTGTTGCTTTTCAAGGGGGCACTGGAGAGAGAGAATTTAATTAATTCAACTGTGAGTCACACTCTGGGCTAACGTTTCGAATTTTGTGAGAATTTTTAGCGCCAATTGCGGTAATTGCACAACTCAGCAGGTAGGAGGGTGTCTTGGTTTTGGTTCCCTTTCTCCTTCTCCGTGACACGACAAGACAATACATCCTCGTTCATTGCAGCTTTGCGTCCTAGACAATTCTTGATTAGTGGCCTGGTCCCTTTTTCGTCATGTAAATTAGGCATCTGAATTAGTAGTACCATCATTGAATGGATCCACAAGGTATTCGCGATGAATTCGAGGTCTAGTGGCTGGTAACTACAAAATTTATTCTATTTAAGAAATCATATTCATTAGACAATGAAATTGCACTGTTCTGGTCGTAGATCTGTGCACAAAACCATTAGTGTCTATTACGGCTTCAGTTCTCCACCTACTCCCGGAAGATGAAACAAGTTGGTTTTCCACTTTTCTTGGGTGAAGGCCCTCTTAAAAAACTGCCTTCTTTTTGTCCTCGATTAACTTGAGGGCTCTTATAGCACTGGCAGTATGCTGACAATTAGTGTCTTTCTCATTGACAGGGGGTAACTTGGGTCTGGGGACTGGTGTATTGCCAAAAATGAGTTTACAGCCTTTTTGTTTGAGAAGTCTATCTCTGCGATCCCCATATGAGCAACAGTGAAGGTATTCACACAGAACAAGCTTCTGGGCCGAGGTTGAAATACTCAGTTCTTGCGAGAAATTCCTAAGCCAGGTTCTTCCAGCATTTTCCAGGTGGAAATCTGTCTTGGGAACCAAGTATAATGCTCCCATGATGCTACGTTGTTCTCTTCTCCTGGTTTTCATCATGTTTATATGAATGACGAAGAAGGATTTAAACTATTGTCGGAAGCAGCTTAGTCGGCTTGAACACCTCTGCAAGATTTATTCCCAATACCCTGTGTATTTTCTTCGTTTGTTATCAAGATCTGCTAGAGGTTCTGTCACTTTCCCCCCCGGCCTTCACCTTGGATGCCGCGTTGCCAATCTTGTACAACTTGTGTAGGGCTGAATAAATTGTAGATTACTTCCTTTAGCCCCTTGGTTTCCTGTTTTATTATTCACGTCCAGTCAACGGGAGGAGACAGGGCGCACGATACGAAGCCCTTAGTATTACCTAATCAAAATGCTGAATACTTCAAGAAATGGCTAAGAGCACTAAAAATGACAGACCAGTCCTTGTCCAGCTACCTTTTAGTGTGTTGTCACCTTTGCTTCTAGAACATTCTCATCCGCGTGAACCACGAATGCCTCTCGCCGTGGTGCCACGACTCCCTGGATGCGGACTCCTCGCCGCCGTCCACAGCCGTCGCGGCCGCCGCCGCCGCGATGCCGATGGAGACGGACTCGTGTCTGCTGCGGATCGACCAGATGACGGAGCTGTGGGAGCCGGGCACCGCGGCGACCGTCGGCCTCCCCAAGGTCTCCCCCTCCGTGGCTCCGGCCAGCGCCTTCCAGAACCGCTGCTTCCAGCACCTTCCCCCGCCCTACACGGCCGTTGTCGGCGACTTAGGCGTCTGTCTCGACCTCAGACAGTGAGTGGGAGGTTCTAGACACCGTCTAGATGCGACGCGAGCCTACCCTGTTGTATTGTATGTTTATCCTCCCATTAGGCATGAAGAGTCATGTGTGCGAGCTGTTTTGTCGGATGTCACTTGCGTCATCTGGCTCTATTGTCTTTTTTTAAAAGCCATGCCTTGAGTAGAGTGCCCCTTAATCCCAGGCCTCTGATTTATGTAGGCTGGGCGCTTTTACCGATTCAATTAAGCTATCATAAGCTGTGGAAATGTAGTGGGTATGTGCGTCCTCTGTGTTCCTAGTTTAGATGGTCTGGCCCAAAAAAAGAAGCAGTTAAAGTTGGTCCAAGTGCGTAGTGTATAGCTGTATTTTTGCACGTAACAACCAAAAGCTTGGCCCCGCAAGTAGGACTACCGAAGGTAGTGAAAGAAAGGAAGACAATGAAGGCAAAGACCTGGATTGAACAGTTCTAAATAAGAAATAGGATGCAGCAAACGACGTAGTTATTTTTTCTGGTCGTAGGTAGCCACGTGTGCTTTGTGACTGGAGGAGATTTCGGCTCTGACGGGTTTGCTGTAAACAGGCAGGTCCCCCTTAAGTTCTATCGGATTTTTAAAGAGTATCCTATAATGTCTTATGGAACTGAAAATTTTAATGTTTAGGTGCATTTCAAATGATCAAATTTCGTTTTGCAGAACAGTAAAATTAAAATTTCCTTTAGTAAAAAATTCGCTGGCATGGAAGCACCCTAGAATCATTTAAGGTACATAATGTCTTATGAGCTCAAGAAGCACAACGAAGCAACCGAAGCGGCTGAAGCATTCACTCAGTTTATCGAGAGTAATGTGAAAATGAAAAATGCGGGTGCAGATGGTTTGCGAAGTTCACTGGAAGTGGAGATTTCACCCTCCAAGTTTGATTATAAGCTGCTTCTTGAAGCAGCCCTTATTCGGCTTTATCATTCGAGTTTGAATTGTTGGTAACGAAGCTTAATTCAAACCTTACAACTGTTCGTCATCTTCAGAAACTTGGAAAATGGGTGCCAATTCATGAACTGTATGAGAACAATCTCAAAACTCTAGTTGACCCCTGCTCTTCTTTCCTCCATTCTCGCCAACTGGTTTCACCTTTTTGGTGGATAGACTTCTAACCGGTAACGATAAATGGATATCTTATTGAAATGTCAAGCGTCGTAGGTGAGGCGAAAGACCCCAGGCACAGCCGCTTAGAAGGGAAGTTCGTAGAAAAAGTTTCTTCTTTCAGTCTGTTACCACCTAAATCAGCACCAATTAATGCTCAAATCTACTGTAAGGTGTTTGAACCAAGCTTTGAGGGAAAAAAAGACCTGCTCTATCGAAGAACTTGGTTGGGAGAAGATATTCTTATCCACCATCGTCCAATTCTCCCGATCTTGTTCTTTCAGACTGCTACCCTTGGTTTCGTGGGTGACAAAATCATTAGGAAGAAAGAGATTTTTCAACGCCATAGACGGAGGTTGAAACTGACACTTATGAGTTCCTCGAATAATCAACAATAAGAATCTTAGAATGTTGAAAGTACTTCTAAGCTCTTATTTATCTATTGATAAATAAGATTATCCGGGGAACTACATTGATGACTGGATCTTTAACTAACTATAACATATCCTCACTTCTTTTATTTATTCAAAATCCAGAGAGAATTTATTGCGTGACCTGATGCTTCCAGTAAAAGTGGATATTATTGCCAGTGCTGGGTCATCTTAATGCCATGTTTATGACTTCCGATTCATGACCATTGGCATTGCTTGATAGTCTCTTGGATCTTGAGAAATTGTCGCCTACATTGGGTATCAGCTCGAGGTCTCAGGATCTGCAACGTTATCCCGTAGAAATACTGGAAGGGAAAAGTGAGGAAGACGGTCTTACTCCCCAGGAGCCTTAATAGGAACTTGATCGGATACTTGTCGTAGTAGCTGTGCCTGGGTGATGGGTGGATAGTTTATTCGAAATGGAACAAGTCCTTCGCACCTTTGCATATAATTCATTGTCTCAACCTTGGTTTGGTTGGATGAGTGTGCAGCTGCATCTTGCACCAATCATCCAGACAGTGCCATACTCTCACGTGACTGCAGTTGTATGGCCTCCATTGCGTCTTTTCGCCACGTGTACCGGCCCACAACTTGCGTTTCCACCCTTTCTTTATCCTGTCGCCCCCATAACTTGACCTAAGTTAATTGCATCATTTTTACAATAAGAATTTCTCAAGATCCAAGAGACTAGACAGCTGACTTGGGCTTCAGTAGTTATGGTTTCAAGCTTTTTTCACTTCTGAAGCTCCTGTCTTATTGAAGCACACTGTGCTCGCTAGGAATTCAGCAGTCTCGTCAAGAAAGAAGAATAAGTTGGTTCGTAACAAGAAAATTGGGTAGACAAGGTAATCACACTATTGTCTTCGAAAAGTTGTGCTAAAAGCACCCGCCGCCGTTGACAGTCTAATGCGGTCTGAACCAGCTGATTTTACAATCTCAGGGGAGGGGTTCCCCACAAATTGTTCCTTTTTTTCTGTCGCTGATTCACTGGGTTGGGACTTTTGCAGTACTGGCACGGCGATGATAAGTGCCCTGACTTGAAACAACTTTGATGCCGTTGCGCACTTCATCACAACCCTTTTACGAGTCTTTGCGCCTCTGTTTATACGCTTCTTCGAATAAAGGTGGTGATAGAGAGGAATTACTGTGAATTCGACAGTCTCCTCACGAAAAATGTTAATTGGAAGCTTAATGCAATTAAAAGAGATTTAAAAAGCAATGAAATTACACTGCTGGCGTCCATAGAGCGCAAAGTCGTTATCAAGGTGAGTTTACACTTTCGGTCGTCGATTAAGCGGGCTTCTGTAGCACTCACACAACTTTGATTGGCATCTCTTTGGGAGATATCGTCCAACCAACCATAAAATGCCCATGGTCGGGTTGAAGTTAGGGGAAGGTAAGCTAGGAGGCCACCGTTGAAGGGACTGGTGTAATCTTCGTAAAAATTTGCCAGTGGACATTTTTTACTCTTTCACTGAAGTGTAGGGACGGGGGGGGGCAGGTTCCCGTTGATGTCATGTACATAAGTGGCAACCTTGGTTAGAATGCAGGGCGTAATTGCAGTAGTAACCAATTCATCTCAATTCGATCCATGCCCCTGCAACTACTTTATCTGCACAAACTACCATCAACTGCTTCATAGTATCCATTGCGATTATCTCTTTCACGCCCCTGGATTGCTTTGAAGGGGCCCAGCAACCATTGAGGGAACGTCTCATTTGGATTGCAAACGCCAATCATCATGTTGCTACATGTTATTTTATTTGAAGTTTAATTAGTTGAGGATTCCATTCACTCCCGTTGTAATCACCAGTTCCCGATTCAAAATAGCTTAAACCGTTAAGGTGGAACCGTAGTGTACTTGAATTCCTTTAACATTCCTGAAAAACAGGCAAATATCTATTCCTAACACCTTGTATCTTCTCAATATACTGCCTTTTAGAAGGCCTACTTGCTCTTCCGCTTTCTCTTCGTTCAAGTTGGTGTTTGTGTGACTGGCGAAGCTGTTTATGCCGTGAACGCACACACAGCTAGTGAGTCATTCAAGGTAGCTGCTAAAAAATAGCAGCAGCGGCGGCGTTTTTGTCCACTCTAACGTAAATCAAATGAACTCTGTGTATGTAGGAGTACGTATGAGGTAATTAGCAGAGGAAATGCGGTCGTGTTTTGGTTGATGGAGGGTGGGGGGGCTTTTGTCCAATTTGTCCACTCTATCACAAAGCCAGTAAACTTGCGGTTTTGTGTATGCGGTCATGTGATTGGTAGGAGTGTGACTGTGCGAACTAAAGTACTTCTGCTACCTGGGTTAAGGACTACTTTGGTGCTTGGGGAGGGGAAGAGGCTTTCCAGCCGAGCCAATTCATCGGCGCTCTTGCTCCACTGAAGATTAAATGATGGAGAAGTGTGGTTTTGGTAAAAAAGAGCAGGCTGCCGGAATACATTGCAGGAGTCTGGGATTACTCACCCACCTCTATTCACACACAAACGAGATGAGATTCCCATTGCTCTGACTCACTTTGTGACGCTGGGTGCCAAGTCCTGTTACGGGCTTTTTCTCTAACTAAGCTCACAGATTGGTTTGTTTTTCACATTATTCATTCGACACGATTGTCAGCGGCGGTCTGTTGAAAGAAATCAAAAACTAAACGAGCCTTATCCGTGTCGAATAATCTCGAAATTGTTCCACTTAACTCAAAGGCTGTAATGGCTGTCATTTCTCTGGAAACTGCGTTTGTTTATAGTGCGCGCTTTGATTAGGAAATCTTTGTTGTTTATCATGCCATGAACAGATCCTAGCAGTTGTTTCAAGTTACATTGTGTTCGGGAGAAATTTGCCAGTTGCATAAGGTAAAGGAAAAGCAGTTGGTAACTGTAAAATTGAAACAGATCGATAGACATGAAAATCGCACTGTTGTCGTTAAAGTTGTGCTTAACGTAGCCACTGCCACTAATAGCGTCTGTTACAGCCTCATCAGTCTTGCCACGTAACCTGAAACCCACAGCAGACTGATTCTACACTTTACTACTGCTTTAATTCAGTTTTCGATTAACTGAGCAGCTTTTGTAGTACTCATGGCACGACGATTAGTCTTTCTCGACGAAAAGCCTCTTACGAGGAGGAAATCTGCTATGCGAAATTGTTTAAATGATATTCTGTTGAGTTGCTATCTTCTTCAAGCCATTGGCAACTGTTCACGTCGCCTGTGCTCAATTGGCAGCGACCATAATCTCCTTATTTTGATGCCACAAGTCATTCTCTGCCTTCGTAATGAACCAGGTGGGGATTCCAATTTAGATGCCGCCTATGTATATATGTTTAACCGCTTAAATGAGACTGCATAGTGTGCGTATACGCCTTTAACACGTCTGCCAAACAGTAACCAAATACTGTTCTGCAATTTTAGTTCCTAACACCTTGTAACTATCGAAAATTTCGACAAATCCAGACCGTTAGTTTCTACCTCATGAATTAACGAAACTAGCCTGATGGCTTGTAGTTGCCACTGTAACTGGTCTTAATTTTCCTATTACGATATTTGTAGGCGTATATACTTTTTATTGACGTGTGAACGCTTATGCAAATCGCTGTGGTTGTCACAACTAACGAAAGTTGCACCGAGAAACCTCAGTGGGAATTATCTATGCCTCTTTCATATGCGAGTGATTTTTAATTTAAAAAAAACTATAGGAATATGGCTTTGGTTTTCTACGCTGATGTAGACCGAACGTTGATGCGACAATAATTGCCGGGAGCGCCTACTGTACAGCCCCCGAGTGTCTACGGAAAACAGCGCCCTACACACCCGCAGCGGACATCTTCGCCTTCGGACTGCTTGTCTGCGAGTTGATAGCTCGACTTGTCAACAATGGGGTCACCATTCCACGAACCAAGGTCCGCTTACCACCTCCCTTGATCCCGTCCCATACAACATTTCAGTAGTTAGTTACGTATGCTTTTGGTTTTGTGTAGGATTTTGGTCTGGACGAGGAGAATTTGCCCGTGCCCGCACATTGTCCGGCGTGGTTCTTCGAGCTGGCGGTCGACTGCTGCTCTGTGGATCACACGAAACGTCCCTCAGCTGAGGAAATCATCGCTCGCATCGCCAAGAACTCGAATTTCATTGGTTCGTGGGTGATGAATTTTGACAAGGTAAGTGAACGATAAATGAGGAAGACTCAACTCGATATCACGACTCTGCTTGGAGATTTAGGCTGCTTTTTTCGTTTGATTGCTTTAGATGTCTTCGACAGCACAACCAGCGTCTACAGCAACGGAAACGGTACATTGGGTTCCACTGACTTGGAAACAGTAGCATATAGGCTTCCCATTCTTAACCGAGATTCCCACACTCCCTTCGTGTACATGCATCTCCAACGGTCCCTTTCTCCCGTCTACTTATGCCTCAATTCCAGTAGTGAATGTGTGCGAGGTGATGGAATCCGGGCAGTACTTACGCGCATTCCGTGAACACATTCCGATATCTAGTTCTATTTCTCTCTTTGTGTGCATAGAACCAGCTAACAGAGAAATCGTTCTATTTGCTCATCCGAGGAGGGAAAGCAAGAGAAGCAGTCGCCCTCTATCTCTCATTTGCCCGTGTTTGTTTACTGTTACTCTTATTTTGACATTCAATCGTTTGGTCTTTCCTTTGCCATTTGATATCTACGCGTGTCTGTGTGCGTGTTTTTCCTCGTCAGCTCGCGTAGCAGTTGAGGCGAAGGAAAATGCGTAGAATTCGGCGTATTTTTGTTTCCTCCGTGCTGGTCAAACGCTCAGAGCGACGAATTTTATGCGAGTGCAGCTACTGACAAGGAAATGAGTAGTTGGTGCCCGTGCGCGGGAAGATGTTTCTTTGAAATACCAATAAATGTGGGTTATAAAGATCACTCGTAATTTGACTGTTTTTCTGTCATTCAGGCGTGTTGTTATGGATTTCGGTGATCGCTAAAAGCCCGGAAGCATTCGGAGTTTTGTAAGGTTTAGGACTTGTTTAATGCCGTTGCACTCCTGTTTACGTAAACATTAGTGTGACCTTGCATGTTATCTAGAACTGAAACAGGCCAAGGGAATTTTTCTCCGAAAATCATGGAAAATTTGCCTTATTTGGAAATATAATTTTCAAAAGGTTACATTTTGACGAGTAAGATGGTGACTTTAGTTTTGTGATATTTTTTATTTATCCGAAAATAAAGGTTGGGCATATTTTGTCTAATTGCTTGCATACTTGGTTGTAGGAAAACTTTGCTATTGTAAAATTGGGGTTTTATGGCTAAAACAAAACTCATGCTGCACGTCTCCCATGCTTTCAATGGAAGGCTGGTTATTTAGCTAATTTCCAGTCGATTACATCTTTTGAAACTCTCGAAACATTCCGTCCCATTGCTATGCCGAACTTGCTAGGCAAACAGCAAGCAGATATTATGGTATTCACTATAGTAGAGGTTTGATTTTCGCATTAATCGAGTTATAAATGAGAGAGAGAGAGAGAGTAAAATTGCTTCTAATTTTCAAAGCACAAACGTACGTCTCTATACAAACTCTATAAAGGTCTCCTGGCATTCAAGCTATGCAAAACACTTTGGTATATGAGGCCGTAGACTACAATGTAAAAAAGTGATTTCAATGCCTTCAGCAAAATATCGGTCCATTCTAGCTTGCCAAACAAATTTACACTTTCATAAGTAAAGGGTAGACATGACACGTTCCATGAGACTGCCGAATTGCACGTCCACTGTTGTAAACCGGCAGGGAATTTTCGAATGAGGAACATATCTTCGGCTTCAATTTAAAAAATCTCAGTTCCAACATTGTTTCATTACTAAACATTCTCTAGTCATAATACCTAGATATATTAAAGTTTTCAAGCAGATAATGAGACTCATTCAGTCGGAGCAGGACGTTTTTGTAAAACAGATCAAGTAAATATTCAAAACAGGGTTTTATCAGGTTTGGTAAAGATATTCTCTTGTCTGGAAAGATCATTATGAAAGAACCCTTCTCTCGCAATAGACTTATATTAAAAGAGGGTTTAATTTATCGGTTTCGTGATATTTAGTAATACTTTTACTATGTTCTATCATGCGCTTCTCCTAGAACTGTGCAATTTCGATTACGTCTATTACTCTACTCAAAAATTGTAGTAGTACATTTGTTTGAATCGCTTTTTAAAAGGTATCATGTATGATTTGGACGTCGACATTTGGGTTACAGAACCTACATTAATGAAGATTTGAAATACATAATTAACGTAGAATTAAGTCACCATAATATTTTTTTGTCCTAAAATTCTTTCACTTTTCTTAGAGTTTCATTCAAAGACTTACAAACCTTACATTGTAGCCTTGACCGACTGTTTGAAACAAAATAATGTTAAACAAAGTCCCCATTGTATCCTCCAATTAATGCCCTAGCATAGCCGTTAGCATCGGACTTATACAATGATATCATGGTTGCACATCGTTCAGAATTCTCTACTTCGGCTAGATACAACTTCTCTGATTAAATATTGAAGTGCCTAAAGAATAATTTTTAAAGTTTTTTTATAATTTCATCATTATATCTAAAAATTCCCATTGAAATCCATTCGAAATCACAATATCTTAGCTTTTGGTAAATATATTTCTTACCATTAAATTATACTTTTTAAATTTGGATTTATATTCTAATTTGCAAATAAATCCAGGCTCTATAAAGTGCCCTCCAATCAAACTAATGTAGGCGTACTTTTAAGGTTATTATGACAGCATTCAATAGTATCCCCTGAAAGCATAATTTAATACCTATCATCCTCAGTGTCCTTTCTTAAACTCAATTTTCCTCATATATCTGCTGGGAAATTATCTAATTTACCAATAAGAACTCAAAGAAGGGTTTATTTTCCATTTGGGCCACTCCCAAGGTCTCTGAGTAAGCCACCTGCGGCATTGGCACTTCCGCTCGGTAGCTGGCAGGCCAGCTGAGTGATTATGAGTGTGTGGCTGCTCAGCGCTGACTCAGGGTGACGCCCATCCCCGTCGGCGTTGACGCCAGGCTGATTTGAGGCCTGTTGCACGGCCATCGCCACTGGCAACCGGCCTTGGGACAAAACAATGGATCGCTTCGAAGGGCCTTTGCCTCTGAGTATAGGCGTACTGCTCTTCGATTGTGTATGAGCGAGTTTTGCAATGGGATTTCAGTAGACTTTGGAAGGGAACGGACAGAAAGCTGGGAACCCCTTGAGGTTAACTGACCTCAAGACTTCAAAATAACGGGAGGGATATTAGGTAGGTGATCGGAAGAGAAACGATGAAATTCTTTGAAAGGTGTGCATATGCAACATCTAGAAGGCGCTGAATTTCATTTTAAGGAATTGTTTTTGTACTTTCCAAAGCTTCCTTCGAAAGATTAAACCATCATTCATTTCAAGAATAGGTGGTGCCAACAGGAATGAATAACTACAAACTCTCACCTGGATCACAATGGAAGGAAATAGCTTAGACCACTACAATGAATCTCCGACCACCAACCTAATATTGCAGAAATTATAAAGCTGCTTGAAATGGAAACTGTGTATTTGTGGTGTCAAGAACAGGCCACTTAAAAGGCGAGTATTTGAATGCCTTCGCACAGCGAATCTCCATCTAGAAAACATGCCTATCATTCGAATCCCTAAAACTTTGTTTCTGAGTGAAATGAATCGCTTAGCCTCAACCAAGAAGCCCGCTGCACTCAATCAAGACCTTCGATAAAACTCCTGCAAGTCCCTCGGAGGTCAGCTTCTCACAGGAAGGCTTAAACGTGGTTGGCAGCCAATTTTTGTGACTACCTGAACCAGTCCCACTCATACTTTTTGGCCTACTCAGAACTCTTCAGATCATCATTTCCTTACGATGGACCACTCTCGACTGGGGACTGGTGTCGAGAGAGACCAAAAACTGCTCATTTAATCGAGGACGGAATTTATTTAATCGGAGGCGACTACTACTCCTAGGAAATGTGCAAAATCACCTTGCTCCTACTAACTCATTTCCATTTGTCTGATAGGACTGTTAAATTTATCTCTAAATTTTTAAAACTGCATAAGCTTTTTCGTTCAGTACCGTCGCCTCAGATACTGGTTCAGTTATTCTAAAATAATTGATAATTTATTCACTTCCAGGATTTTTCGTTAAGTATTGTTGGAAGCCCATTGAAAAAAGAGATTAAAAACAAGATCTCTACAAAAAATTGTGCTTTCACGATGCTGTTCGAAACGAACTGAGCGAATCTCTACAAGACCTTCATGTTGACAGATAAATATATGCTAGTTAAATATATTTATTAAACCCAATGTTTGTAACATAACAATTTTAATCAACCTATTAGCTTAGTAAAGAGCCAGTAAGCAAGAAGTGAGTAACTTTAAGGGCGTGCTTATGAAACAATGACGCTGAGTCATGAGTCGATGCCAATTAGTTCCTTGAATCTGGGAGCGCCAAGGTCGCCATCGTAAGAACTATTTACCCGTTGCCATGACATCAGTGTTATGCTTAAAGCAGTTATCAGCAAGATTTCGGACGCCATCATTTAGTTGGCTGGTAGATGTTTAGTATTTATTAAAAAATTACGCAATGTAGCACTTCTTCATGGTGACATGTTTTCCTTTTCATTGTCGGTTGTGATGCAAACCTTTATTTAATGTAGATGAATTTCAGTGGGCAAATTACTAGCAAACATATCATATTTACTATATATTTATTTTAATGTTCTACAGTTCCATTTGAATCACTGATTAAATGTGAGCAGGATTGAGCTTGAACAAGAACTCACCACGTGGGCAAGGGACAAAGGATGAGCGTAACAATACGAGGGCTCATAGCGGTTTGTTGCTATGGTAATCGCGAAAATTGACTAAAGCAATTGCACAGTCGCTACTTCGATGGTATTAAAGCAATTTGGTTTGGGCTCAAATTTGTCACACTTTATAAACGTGTTTGAGCCACCGTTCATTGGTGTTATAAACCCAAAAAAGCTCAAAACGGTAGTCATTAAGCTGAATTATTAGGATTCAATAACAAAATAATGAAGAACTTATATTTTACATCATTGATTATTTTTTAGATATAATTTTTTTCAAATCTGTTAGAGCACAATGTAATATATCATGAGCCAGTTCTCAAGGAAGATTTTATTTCTGTATTTGCACAGTTTCGCTTGCTACTACTGAATAAGTTAACTTGTTAAAATAAAATTTACTACTTAATCTAAAGTCTAGAAATTTTATTGAGTCTATCATCGTTTGGCGAGCTGTTGCACAACACGATCGTAATCAGATATTGCGGTTCTCTCCTCTAGCCACAGGCTCTTAGGCTCTCCTCCATGCCACCGGATTGTTGTGCCCACAGTTTTCAAGGTGAGCATTGAGCGGCAAGCATAATTCCCTCTTCCATATTTTGACGGCCGGCTCGTATCGTCATGATGCCACAAATTAGTCTTTTCCATGAAGAATCAGGCATTTACAAGCATTTCATGATGCTATAGGCCGGAGCATCTCAAAGGTACAAATCCATCTTACATCCCAATGATGCTTATTTAAAGAAGCTCGGATCAATATCCTGAAGTAAATTGGGAGACAAGGGTTCCACGAAATTTCATTTCTCAGAAGAGTCCAAGGTGAGTGCCCTTTATTAAATCTGTTTTCTTTTTTCAAACAGATCAATAAACATTTGGTTTTCAATTGCCACGCAGAACTTGCAATTTTGGTGAGAAATCAAGTAAAATCCATGTATCAAGATACATATGAGTTTGCAAAATGTTAAAGGGTATATCATAAATACCATATCATGCAGTAGCTCCTGGTGTTCGATTCGTTCGATGACTAATTCCGGCGAAACCTGATATGAACTTACCCGTTTTTCGTCTACTTAGGTGTGAGCAGGTCTGTTATCAACTCTTTAGCCGGTTGGTATTTCTGAACAACATTGTGGCGTTCTCACAGTAGCCTTTTAATGCATAGTACCTCAACTAAAGTTTAGATGAAGAATGTCGTGATTCTGTTGGCACCAAAAGAACAAGCGGTGATGATAGGGGTCCCTTTTATCCATGAAAATTCTGTATAAAGTAAAAGTTTAGTTATACGTTAGTTTCGTTTATAAATTATCTTAAAATCATGCAAAAATATTATATAATGAAGAATAGCCCAACGATATTTTTACACAAGTCTCAAGTTGATTTTACAAAACTCGACATAAGTGTGACACCCGAAAACCAAACAGAGTATCATTCATTGTGGTTTAAGGACTAAGAGGTTCTCCCTAAAAAACGTTAGCTAAATTTACTAATAGATATATTTTAATAAGGGAGAAGACTCCCATATCCAAGGAGCTCTAGGAGGGCCATGATTCGACAACGGCACACAGCTAAAAATAGGATGGGAATCCAGCTTAGTTTTCGAAACTAGCAACCGTAGACAAGGCACATTAAGCAGATTAACTGAGTATTTCTCGTAGTCTCTCGGCTTTAAAGTTGGTGGCCATTCGATAAAAGCCCTTAAAACATCGACAAAATCGTTTGCTGAAATATTTTCATGCATATAAGTATTCCCTTCCTATCATTCAGTTGTGGAAGAAGGAAGGGATTAGATTGAGATGGAAGGATGAATCGTGTTAGTGCAAGCCCTTGAAAATCGTCCAGAATCTCGTCAGACCACAAGAAAACACTACGCATCTTCATGAGGCGGCATTGCAGGTTGGGGGTGAAAGGGGGGGGGGTGCCGAAAGCCCTCAATAATCACCACCAGCAACTCCCACCTCTCAGATTAGCATATCACCAAAGGGGATGCTCGTGGGGAACGTCTGGCATAATACAATTATGCAGACTAGATTAGCATACCCATAGAGGTAGGGAGATCTTGGGAAACAGAGCCCGATTATGCGTAAGCCGTGTGTGGCACCATGATGGATTTGGATGACAAGGCCCTGTATCGAGTCACTTGATTAAAACCGTAATTTTACATTTATCGAAGCTGTAGAGAGTTACAATAGGATGACCATATTGTGACCTTAAAGCTGGATACTCAGCTACTAGCAGTATCAATAAGCTGCCATTACCTTCATCACTAACGATACTACAATACTGATACATTCAAATACTTGTTTTAAAATAATTTACTGCTTTTTTAGTGTTTTATCTGCTTTAGGGTATACCAGTGTATGAAAATATGCTAAAAAATTAAACATTCTGCTACAAAACCATGTACGTTTCATTCGTATTATTCATACTATTCCAGGTTTGTTACGAAATAAATTTCTCCAGCTTATGTTGAAGTTTCCTTATCTAGAGAATTCCAGGATATGAATCTATGATTATCAAAATAAATTCAAGTCTTTAATTAATATTATGACTAGAAAGACAATTTCAATACCGATTTCTGTGGCCAGGCTAAAGATATTCAACTAGCAGAACCATAAATCATTATCATTTTAATAATATTTTTGACATCGCTTGAGAAGTATAAGTCTGTTTTATAAAGCTAGTTTAAATTCTGAACAATACATACTTTATGGATTGCAATTAGTCCCTGAGAACTGCTATTTCTTAATCAATGGTTAAAGTATTAGGAGATCAATTACTAGAGATGTAGTACGAAATTATTTGTAATCTTGCCATGATGAGAATAAAAAACGACCCAGAATTCGTGTTACCGAGGAAGAAAAAAAGGAAACGAATTTCTAAATGGGTTCTAGGTGCCAACTTCTCAGGTCTTGTAGGAGAATATCTGGTTCCCGAACGTGACGAAAACGTGGCGTCAGTTCTGTCCTTAGCAGGAGAGCGACTCGGGGTTCCCCAAAATATCACACTTAAATATCAGGTGTTTTTTGAATTAGTCATTTTCAATTGGCAATTAATCATTATAACATCTTCCCTACACTGTGAAAATACTTTATTTTAATCAGCTAGTATGAAGCGATGTTTTTGTAAGCTTCCGAGATTTGCTTTACAAATACAGTATTGATCGTTCAATGAGATCGATTCGACGTAATTCTACACCTGATAAAAAAGCGATCTTAGAAAAAATCGATTATAAAATAGCTTGCTTTTTGTAGAATTTAGGTTGGTTGAAAATTTAGGCCAGTTTATTTGCGGTAGATAGCAGAAGTTCTAATAGCTGGACATTTATGCTTAGAATAATTCGGAAAATAAGTTTGAGTCACTAGGTTTTAAGATTAGGTACACGCCTACGATGAACTATGTGGAAAGGAAAAGAGCTATATCCGGCTCCTCCGCTTTCCCAATGAATGACTATTCAGTCCTGGGGGTTAATTAAACTCTTAGTTTATTTTTCCATTAAAAAATCTAGTTGGGTCTATATACCGCATCCAAAGCTTCTAAATAACAAAAATCACCCAAATTTCCTATGGTTTTAGCCAATGAACATCTTCAAAACGTACGAATTTGGAGATTAAAATCGATAACACCGATTTACTGCACCGCAAATGACGCAGTCACCCAAAATAAAGACATCTCATCGATTATGCACCCAACAGACTAAAAAGTAAGACCAACGTTGTTTAGCACGTTTTATCTATTTCCCAATGTGACAAAACGCCGTGCCAAATTATCAGTTAAGAAGGAACGCTCAGGCATGGACAGTAAGGCCTTCACTTCCTTAGTTGCCTTCTATTAGTGCGGCTGTAGCCTCGAAGAGCGTTGAGTAAAATTAAAGTTAACTGATTTAAAAGAGAACTATACAACCACGAAGAAGGGAAGGGTTACAGGGGGATTATTGGAGGGTTAGAAGTAGCAAGGGTGTTTAAAAGTGTCTTTTTAAAAGTGTTCTTGGTGTTATCTAAAGGTGGCCGGGTGCATCGAAGACATTGTGGATGTTGATGCGATTCCTATGCAGCACAAGTCTTCCTCGCAGTAGAAGAGCATATGTATCACAACTATTTAATAAAGTTATAAAAACCACAAGTTCAGTCATCCTTCTTGTGTATAGGGAGCGCACCGTTCAACCAACGACAAAAAGATGGAAGCTACGATTCGGGAACGCGACCCACCCATTAGGTAAATGAGAGGCCGCTGTCAAAGAATACACCCTCATCTGCACCATTGTTCAAATCAAAATTCCACAGGGACTCGTTAAAATCACGATTCTCTGAGGCTGAATCGAACCCACCAGCTGAGGAAACTGGAGGAGTCTCCAGTGACTTTGGCATCGTGTTTCCCAAATCCGAGAAATCAACATCAATAGGTGGAATGGAGCAGTTGTTTGACTCCACTAGATCATTCAGTGCTGACGAAACCGTGTCGAAATCAAGGTCCAGGGGACCCAAATCTAAGCCATCCGATGGATTTACTAAAGAAGCTACTCCTGAATCAGTGTTAGACGACGTAGAACTCGCTCCAGACTGTCCGAAAGAAGCAAAAGAAGCCAGTGGACTTGACGTGCTGGAAGCCTGCTGAGAATTTTTGTTCGCAGATTCAGTTTGACCTGGCGTTTCGCACTCCACGGTGAGATTTGAGTGCTCTTCTGACCCGTCCAGTCCTTCGGTTTGCCAGGGCAAAACACTCTGGAAATCGAAGAAGTCGTCTGTAGCGTTATTTTCAGATGACTCAAAGCTCTCTTCTGGTTCCTCCGCTATGGCTGGGAGAGAATCCAGACATGGCAGACTGATGTTGTCCGATATCGTTGACATGCTCGTCTGCTCTGCTGTCAACAGGCTTTCCTGTTGACGCTTCCTGGAAGAAGCTGAAGTACCTTCCGATTGAGCATAGTAGTTGATGCTATTAGACGATTTATGCTGATAGGTGTTGGAACACTGTTGATTTCTCCGCTGCTGGTAGTATGCGTCACCTGACCCCATTTCAGCATTACGTCTCCTTTTTGTCGTGAAGCAAGACTAAATGAAAGAGTACAGGAGGTGGTTAAGAACACAGTAATTGTTGAAAATCAGTGATTTCCAATGGATGGCGGTGCTGACCTGTGAATTTGATGATCTAGAACCTTCAATCCTCCACGATTTCGCTCCGTAATAGCCAGAATTCTCCTCAGCCCGTCTGGAAGAATTAGCCCACATAGGATTGCGATGATGATAACCGCGTGAGTTGGAAGCTAGAGCAAGGCGCTTGCGGTTTGAGTAGGCCATCTGGTAGCTCTGAGACTGTGGTGGTTTTCGCGGCATCACTTCAATCAGATCCGGCTCCGTTGGCGGGTACATGGAACACGGCGGTGTCTTTCGACGCCGGACGTGGGGTTGAGGCTGTGGAGGCGGTGGTGGTAGTTGAAGTTGGACGGTTTGCTGGAACAGAGGCTGCATCTCCTGACCCGAAGCTGACTTGACAGCGATGGCTTCGATTTCATTGGAGACTTCAGGGGGGCCTGAAGACATGCTGACAGGCTGATAGCAAATGAAGGTAGACGATGTGGTGGTGGGCTGATGCTGTTGCTGCGGCTGAGGGTGGAAAAGAGCGGAAGTAGGCTGTGAAGTCGAGACAACACCAGTGGCGGTAGTAGTGGGCGAAAAAGTAAGGTAGAACGCATCACTCTGGCGCTGGTGATGCTGCTGCTGGTGGGCTTGTTGGGCGGCAGCGGCGGCGGCAGCAGCCTGTTCCTGCTGCTTCTCGAGGAGGAGCGAGCGCGGAATCGGTGGCGGCGGACCCGGTGGCGGCGCGGCGCGACGACACTTCGCGAGATTCGCCTCCAGCCAGTCGGCGTGACGCGGGTTCACCCTCCAAAAACCGCCCTTGCCTCGTTCGCCTTTCTCCCGTGGCACTTTCTCGAAACACTTATTCAGGGACAGGTTGTGGCGCACTGAGTTCTGAAGTGGAAGCAAGATTTTATAACCGGAGGGATTGTTAACTTGTAGCTAGAGAAATCAGAGCGCTTATAAAAGAGAACATTGCATTCAATAGAGCTTTTGACTCACCAAGTCGTGATCTACACAAAAACATTTTAACAACTTACCATTCATGTCATGAAATATCAAAGAGGATATTGAAAAAGCAAGTATTCGGAGTACTAGTCAATTAAAAAGAACTAATTAAAACTGAAATTCACCGGGATTTTTTACACTTAAAAACATTATCGGAGTAACAAGCAAAAAGTGGAGTTACTATAATTTTATCAATCGTTTGTGACACAAAAGTGAGTAAATAAGACAGGAGTGACGAAAGAAGGTTAAATCAACTTAATAAAATCCTCTTTTATGAGGCTAAAATATGAAGAATTTGAAAGAATCGAAATTTCTCAATACAAAAAATTTATCAGAAAACCCTATGACGAGATACGTATGAAAATTACCTGCCAACTAGAATCAGTATGGCGATAATAAGCAAAGTTGGCCATAATCCACCCGTAGATGTCAGAAAGCGTAACCTTCGGTTTTCCTAATTCGCGCATTGCAAGACAAATGAGTGACGCGTAAGAAAATGGAGGCTTCCCAGTCCACTTGGTTCTGTAGTCCATTCTAACCTGAGGGTCCAACAAACTACCAGCGTATGGGTGGGTAGGCTGCCAAGATATTTTGGTATTCGTGAGGACTAAAAATGTAACTCCTCGAAATTAGACATACCTGCAGGCCTGTCCAAAACAAACTTATTCTTCTGAGGTCCCACATTATCGGATTCGAGAGAAAACGGACTCATATCCTGCAAAAATGGTAAAGTAGCAAATGAAGACCTACGAAAAGCCATGTAAGATTTGTTAATGAGTCGTCTGTCTCACGAAATGAGGGACTGCATTTCATCCAATTTTCTCTGAATTTCTGAGCAAGAGTTGAAAGACGTGAGCCATCGGTGCATGAAATGGAGTTCCGAAAAAGGGGCTTAATATTATTTAAATTTAAGTCGGTCGTAGCAAAGTGATAGGGAGAATCCCGAGGAATAATTTTCACTTCAGTCATTTTTCCAATATACACTTTTTGAGATAGCAAAATGGTCTAATACGTGTGGAGAATCGAACATAAGATGGACACAGCTGCTGCAGAAACTTCGAAACAAGAACAATAAATCTGGGATATATATTACCACGATTATTTGGCAAGTACAAACAATTGAAATTACCATAACGTTATTACACAAAATCACAAATATAAGGTATGAAATTTTGCAAAATAAAATTTTGCTATTTAATTTTGTAGTTACTTTATTGTATTCACTATGTTTAGAAATTTGTGATCATATAAAGAAATGAAAGTAGATAGCTTTTAGAAACCAAATGTGAATTTAATAAGTACTTCGACATGAATTTAGAAACCTTGCTATGTGTGATTGCTGGATTGTCCTTCTTAACTCGATTCTGCTGCAATCTTCAACCATTTTTTGACAATAAAATTGACCGCAGTTGTCAAGGACTTATCTCCAAAAGGTTTTATTTTTATAAAGCCTTTAGCAGAAAGAGGCAGTGGGGAATGCGAGCTCTCCTGACTCTCCAAAAGCACTCAATCCTGCCATCAATTCCTTATACTTTTTATATTCTAACTTCTTACGTATCGACACTGCCTCAAGATTTTTCGTGTGTACTTAGTTCGGGAAAATGCCCTAGACTGGCCGAATTCTATATACTACCTTGGATTTAGTTGTTTATAAATTTCAATAGAACCCTAATTTTGAAGGCCGAGCTAATAAAAAATATATTAATTTAGTAAGCTTAAAAAGGAAATGAAAAATTCCTGTGATAATATGAAGTGCTTCATTTGGCAAATTACTTGGACTATGCATGTGGATTTTGCATGATATCCAGTTCGATTATGTGCAAAAAGAAAGTTACAGGCCTTTTATAATTTCATGCCCCACTTCTAGCAATATAATGACATTTCATTCATTAAATGGTATTTTCCCAATTTATTGTCCAATAATTAGTACTTTCCTTCACACACCAATAACGACCTCAATTCACAGAGCTCCCACCGAATCTGTGTGCAAACTTCTTGCTGCACACTACAATTTCGGGTGGTTACATATTTATATAAGTAAAATATACTCAACCGTTAATGTCCATTTAGTTCATGAATTTGCTTCGTTTCTTGTGCATTGACATTCATTAATAACTGTGGTTTGTTATATTTTTATATCAGATTGAGAACCATGGCTTTCTGTACGCGATATGGCTTTCTATTAAGTTCTGGAGTGTTCTCACTACGGGGTCTTCCGATTTCTCATAAAGCCGTCATTCCTATCAGAAGTATTCACACCACGTATAATCTAACTGACTGGATTCGTCGAAATACACCTCGAAAGCCCGAACGTCAGAAAATTGATAGGACTTTGGCTGTTCTCGAAGAAGAGCATATTGATATCGACCTGGAAAAGGATGCCTTCAAACGAGAGTTGTCCCCATCAGACCTAGAAGTCTACAATGGTATTTCTTGTTTTCAGTCTCCTATATTTTTAGACGTTCGTAAAAATGTCCTCCAATCGCTTGCTCGAAAATCCTCCCGAAACTTTGCTGTTATTCACTTCGCCGGCAAACAATTCAAAGTCACCAACAACGACCTCATTTCCGTCAAAGCTCCACTTCTTGAAGCCGAACCTGGTGAAGTCATCCGCATAGAGAAGGTTCTTTTAGCAGGAAACACGGATTTTTCCATCGTTGGACGTCCTCTCCTGCCGAGGAGTAATGTCCTGGTTACCGCTATGGTCGTAGAAAAAACCCTACAGCACCCCAATCTGTGGTACCAGTTCCATAGACGAAGACGACACAGAGTTATGAGAGGTAAGGCCCCTCTATTCGTTTTTTATTACTCATTTTAGTGTATCAGGACAATCTAGTTACCCTTCGAATTATCGATGTAGACATCAAAAATGTGTAGTAAATTATTCCCTTATTTTTATTCGGATATTCGCCTTTTCTCGTCTTCACGAAATACGGGGACGTTGGATGAATTTCTTCACCTATAAATTTTCGGGGGGTTTATCAACTTTGAGGGATTATTCATGCTGAAAAACATCCGTGGGTCCCGCTGATCTTGTGAAATCGAGTTGATACTTATGAGACGCGAAATACATTTAATGTATACGGAATGCGAATTGTACAGCAATATAGGAAGTTTCAAATTCATTAGGTGTTAGAAACGATGATCGAGTCGATCATGAACACGACGGTTGCCGAGGGCAGACCCGCGCCCACAGTCGTCGCCATGGCCTCCGACACGCGTTTCGTCCAGGTTGGAGATCGCGACATCTAGGAAGTCTCCCAGCTTTGGAATAAAACAAATGGGACTATAGATTGGGCAGTGTTGTACCACAAAATTACAGCTGTAATTTAAGCGTGTTGATCTCAAACAACATTCAAGGTTAGTGAATAGCCTTTAAAAGCAAGGTGAACCTGTGACACAATGACATTTGCTTAAATAAAGCTGTCAGTTTTCATCTTTTCTACCCAAATGGGTTCTTAAAGAATAACCGTTGCGATCTCCAAGGAGCCTTCCCATGTATCTCTCTCTAAATGCATCGAAACTGGTAAACTTTGCTGGGTAAGAAAGTCCGGGTAAATGCGAAAAAAGAAATCCAGAGAACATCAATCGCAATGATGATAGAATTGGAGTGTTTTAACGTAAGCACCTGGATTTCTAGGCTAGTTTTCTCGACACACTTGTCAATTAAGCCTTGAACCATTAAAGGAATAGGCATGACGTACCAAGACAAATCCAATTAAAGAAACTTAAATCACAAACTCCGATGTCAGGTAGATCAGGAGAAAATCTTGGAGACTCCGAGGACAGAACGGGTTATTGACAAAGGGAGTTATCGATCAAAAATAAACTAATGAGAAAATTATTGAACACTATGATTAAAGAGAACTAAATCTAAAGCGAAAATCGGTAATCGGGAGCTATTCCTGTTTCCTCGTAAAAGACTTCCGCATACGGGTCGTGTATACGGTCGAAGACATCTAGAAAGCGAAGAAATGCACTAACCTGAAAATTTTTAGATTCTAGGGTGACATCTCCGCCGGGGACGGCGATATGCGGTTCGGCATCATCACTAGGACTACCTGCAGCAGTAGCACCAGCCCCAGCGTTAAGCACACATGCACCGAGGTCCCTCTTTCTGTAACCACCACGCTGCGAGAAGTCAGGATAAACTGACGAAAAGTGCAGACGAATAGGTCTACTCAGGCGCAGAGTTGGCGTTTTTCTGTTTAGTGCGGCTATATCATCGGCGCTTCCAGATCCACCATTTTCCGGCAACATTTTAATGGCGTAGATGATGTCGTAGGCCAACTCCTTTAGACTTGCGTTCATCCAAGTGCTAATGCAGACTTCATTTGAAGGGACTATTTTATTTGAGAACGCTGAAACGGGATTGTGTCTACCTTCTGTAGAATAGAACACTCTTATGAGAATAGGGCACTGTTTTACTCGATCGGCAGACTTCGAGACAGAAGACTTGGGCACAATAACCACACTGGAACGAGGACGTTTTGGATCGGAGACAACATCATCTTTAGAGGAATTGGGGTTCGACGTACGGAGAAGATCATTTAGAGAACGTGCTGCGTAAGATCCAAATTTACTTTCCGATGGTTTACTCTTCATGACAATTCGCCGGGTCTCTGCAACGGGTTCGGGAGGAGGCACAGGTCGAGGCGATCGATTTTGACGCCTTTGATGCGTGTTTCGAGATTCAGGAGAAACGCCCCACTGACTGGAATACATTTTCGAAGATACTCTGGGACTAGCCTGATTGAAAAGAACGCAATTTACACGAGCACGCAACCTAATTCGCCTCAGATACATTTATCCATGAAGAGAAATAAAGCAAAATGAACCAGAGTTCTCAAAAAATGAGTGAAAGTTACCTATACCACAAGGACCAAACCTACCATCGTCTCAGTGCTTGAAAACAGCCCGTTCGCCGGAAAAGAGATAAACGAATTAATAAAAATTATGAATTTAAGTTTTATGTAGCAAGAATTTAAAATAGTTTTATTTTTTATTATTAAAGCTGTAATATTTCTAAATGCATGTTTAAAAATTATTTCTATCAAATTAGCAAAATATATTTAATTGTTGTTTATTATTTTATTCACATTTGAAAAAGAGAAAACTTTATAATATTTGTTTTACTATGCTATTATAACAAATTTATTGAACTGTAGGTTGTTGAAAGAGCTATGGCAATAATATGAATTAAACGATGAACATCTTATCTTATTTAATTGTTTTCATTGTCAGCTATGCTTCTTGTTTATTTATCGAGCACATACCTATTTATACTCCTGAAACCAGTCGTGGTGCGCTGCTTCACCTAAAAAACTATATCAATATTTCAAATCCACATTGCTTTGCAGTCGATAATGGCAATCGAGAGCCCTTATATATATCAACAAAAACATGCCAGCTACGCGTTAAAATGAACAAGCTTTTGGATTTTGAAAAGAGGCAGCAATTATCGGTTTATGTTAAGGTTTATTCGGGAAATTTGCAATCGCGTAAATTTATTTTTCACATTAGCTACAGAAGAAAATTGGGTTTTGAAATATAATTGTACTTGAATTGCAGGACAATCGAAAATAAAGGACATAGCCATAACTGTGCATATTCTTGATGTCAATGATGAACCTCCTGTTTTCAAACCATTCTGGCCAAATTATCCTTATGCTATCGCAAAGGCTGTATTATCTGGTGAATCAAAAACACCGCCGGGAACGAGGGTTTTTCACGTAGAAGCCACTGACGCCGATGCAAATTCGAAATTGGAGTATCAGTGGACTCCTGGACTGGAAGACTCAACATCTGAGCGTTTCTACATTTCTCCAACCTCGGTAAGTTCAACACAGTCCTGCATTTAATAAAAATATGAATTTTGTTGCTCTTACTGTTTTTTTCTGGCAATCGAATAGTAACTGAAAACTATATTTTTGTCTTTATCTCCAAAAAATAGATGTTCTCCTTGTCATTATTTATGGGTCAACTCGTAACTAAAATCTCAGCATTCGTATTCACTTATGCAATGACATAATATGTCATTCAAAGTACTGATATGCTCATTTTTTATTGTGATTTTAGAATTTTCTCTGAATGAGTCAGCTGTTCTAGCCAACATGTTTGAGTACTTTGAAAAAATTAACTAAACCTTTCTGATTCTTGTCATCACTTTAGTTATTTCTAATTTGACCACCGTTTAAACTTATTTAATTGGGATCAGTAGCATCTACACAAGCAAATTAATTAAACTTGGATTCTTACAATGGTTATCTCGCTTTATTAAAGAATAGGTCGAATGACTTGAACTTTTAGTAAATAAGAATGTTTTCGAAACAAAAAATTACCAATTCAAATTATTTCCCCAAATATTTTTTCCACCGAGGATCCAAATTCTGTTCTTTCCGGTTACTCGATAGCTTCTTCAGTTATAATCCGCTCAAAATACAGCTTTGCTTTCTATCATATTTAAGTACTTAGATCACAAATGAGTGAAATCCCCCACCCTGCATTTCGTGTCGGACGTATTAGGAAGGTACCATTTCTCCTCACAGAGAGAATCATAATCAACGTTTGCATTGCATGTCCATAATAAATGGCTCCCTGCGCCTCTTGCTGTCTCAGTAATTTGGCGTGAGCACACGGAGTTGGCGTGTACTCATCGATACTGCCAAGTCACTCGGCACACATTCACACGACACTTTGGTCTAAGTGTGACGGCTACGATATTGCTGATGATGGTGGTGGCGGTGGTTTACTTTACCTTGACATTCAAAAGCTCTGTTCGGCACTCATTATGCATGTGGTGATATTTCGTCACACGTAGGGATAAAGGTATATAAAAAGGGTATATGTAGACAGTAATTGAATGACAGTTGGGGACTTACGTATTTCATATCCACCTCCTCGTGAAGAGATTTAAGGTGGCTGTTCGTCCAATCCAGGCTTCGTTGCAGAAACTGGGTGTAGTATTCGTAGAGCTGGTCAGTAACCGACCAGATAGTAGATCCATCTGAGTTTTACGATTCGCGAATTCTGGGCTTGGTCTGACGGTCTCGCTTTCAAGGGCTTAAATGCAGCGGCCAGAAATTGCATAAAGCCGACGGATTTTCGTTTTCAAATTACCCGAGGTGTTATTTTCATGACCAGCACGAATCGTTATGAAGTAAGTTCTTATTTGAAATGATGAGTCAGGTGGGGGTTCCACTAGCCATCCGTACCGTTGTCAACACCTTCATGAATTAAGAAGGGTTTAAAATGTGTGTAAAAGCTCCAGTGTGCGTAAAACCAGTAAGTTAATGTCCATAGTACATACTGAGCACTATGTTTATAAAGCCCGATTAGCTACGAGTACTCGAAAATGGAGGCCTACGCCCTCACTTGCTGGGTGTCTGGTTGAAACCCGTTTTCTGACTTGACAATCACCACGACCACATTTTTTTCGACCCTCAAGAAAATGGACAGGCACTTGTGGTTGGCACACCAATGGTCAGCAGCAAGCAACCACAAAGCAGCGCCAGAGCTCTCTGTTCTTCGCAGTCATGTCTCGAATTACGCTTGCACAACGTATTGAGCCGTCTAAATGGCATCTGCTGAGGCTGTGACGTCTGAAATAGCTTCTGGAAGGTGCTCTGTGTTTTCCATATCTTGTGAACAAGCCAAAAATGCCCTTGTTGTCCTAAGAAAAAGCCAACCTGCGGGAGCATTCAGAACCACTGGTGCAAGAGGGGAGGGCCCAAAGATTGACATCAAGTGTTTGTTAATCCCTAATCGGGACTCGTTGGATAAAGGCTCACAATCATACTCCAACTTACCGTTTAATGAACCAAAAGCCGAAAATATATTTTTCCGACGATACAATGCTTTGCAAGACAACTTTTGTTGAGAACGCCGTGTGATTTAAATGGGTCTAAGTCTATTATAAATAAAGAAACCCACGATCAAACAAAGTAAATGAGTGCGAACGGTTTCGTGAGACTTTTCGAGTGATCCATAACCGGGAAAAACTAAAGCTTATGTTTCTGGATATCATTAGCTGCAAGAAAGGGAATTAATATTCAAAGTATATTCCAGCTTATATGTGTTTTGAATAAGCATGTTGCATTTGAAGTAGCCTTAGATTGATAATGGCGCTAGTTGAATCAAGAGCGTGGAATTTAATTGAAAAACTCGAACGACTAATGCGCGAGAACCGAGTACAATTAGTTATCTTCATTTTAAGGAAGAACTGTTATTATGACTAGATAAAAATGTGGGAAATTTTAAAAATAGTCTTAAAGAAAAAGTAAAAACAAAACGCCTTGTCAGGTGAGACAAGCTCATTAATTGTTTTGGCATTTATAGGGCGTAATAACCACAGTGGGCAAGACAGACTTCCCGATCAACCACGTCTACCGCCTGAGCATTCGTGTCGTCGACCTGAACGCGCAGGTTGCAGCCACGAGCTTCGCCGACATGGTTCTTCTCGTCTACACAGCATTCCAGCCACTCCAGTTTCCCAGCTCCGTCTTCTACATCAACGTCTCTGAACAGCTGCAAGTGGATACTGAGTAAGAACAGGAAGTTATGGAGTTTTGAAGCTCTTTCGCCATTTGACTTATCAGCCAAGAGGTTCGATCCAACATGCATATAACGTTCACAGGGAAATTGAGGATGTTCAAAATTTGGGGAGTTGGTGGAACCGGATTAGCCTAGTACAATTGCAGCTTATGAAGAGTCGAGGTGGACCGAAAGTCCACTAAACCAGCACAATAAATCATTTTGCCAACTAATCATGACGTTGGTTGGATGGAGCATTCTGAAAACTTGTGGCGAGTTATGTTTAATTGGCATGACTGATTTTCCCAGCCGTTTCCAACGCATATGTTTGCTTCACACTTGAGTCAGTGTCTTGTTCTTCTCACTGACTACAGTCTTGGAGGCTATGGGGTTTCCGGTTTTGCCACATTAGAAGCTATGTACAATTCCAAATTAGGTCCACTAAACCAGGTCTTTCACTCATGTCACGAACGAAGGTTCTCCAGGTGGAAAAAGGCGTTAGATTAGACTAACGAAAGTGAATGCAAACTAATATTAATCAGCGGATGCGTTAAACTGAAAGTACTATGATTAACCTAGTTAACATGTTCAGTTTGCTGTCGGTAGGATAGGCATTGTCGCGCGCCTAAACCAACTGGCAGCTTTAAAGTGCCTATTGGACTAATGAAAGATGCAAAAAATGCTTGCTGATTACAGCGTCGCAGCAGAACTACACAGTTGTGAAACAGGCGCAGTAGCATACCCTTACCGTGTTGCTAAAAGGTAGTGTGCTTCCGACCCTTAATTTGTAGTTATCATAGACTAAAATTAAGTGACTTAGTAGAAGAACACATCACTAATAATCAAGGTAAACCCAACTAGAATGCGAACAGAGGTAAGGGAGATTTTATGGTTGAAGTTGATCTTTCACTTTTAACACAGCTCAAATCATTATATTAACGAGGATTATTTCTGTTAGTTACTTTCTAGTTCATTCCTCCCGAATACATCATACGAAAGAAGGAGAGAAGAAGAGCGTTAGAGAAAGACATTGCACCTAATACTGTAGACATCAGCTTAGCGATGAAGATGTTTAACTTTTGCCCATTAGCCAGGAAAAGTACCTCTATCAGTCAACCAATGATGGTCGAGCACAGCTATGAAGTATTGAGCCAACACTATCTCATATTTGCGTGCACACTTTACTTTGACCATTAGAAGGCTGACTAAGTCGGTAGAGTTTTGCCAATAATGCTGTAAGAATACACATTGGAACTTAGTCATTTTTCGAAAATGCTGTAAGTGGAAAAAATCTGTACGTATTTGCAGACGTGATGAAAAATACCACTTATTGAAATTTTACGATGCGAAGGCTTTTACACTTACGAATGGGTATAACTGTGAGAATTCAAAGCAACCACTTGAGAACGGATTTTACCAAAAAGAATCGGTGGTCTTTCAAGGTAAGATCAGCAAAATCGAAGAGGTACCATATTTAGTTGTAAAACTGGGGATAAATTCTAGGAGAGATTAAAAACCCATACACAATTGGTAGGATTGTATGCATGTTCATTACTCGTTTTCGGTACTCTGACAAGTGCAATAATAACAAAGGGGAAAAAAATCTACATATGAGTAGTTACAAAGTGCTCAATGCTTCGTCAAACTTGTCATTTCTTCATTTTTCTCTCCATTTACACCATCGCGTCAACAGATGATGGTATTTCAAAAAAGCATGCAAGATAACACCAAAATTCAATTCAAGTAATTTGGAAGCTTGTGAAAACACTAAGCTTGTGATTACTGATGTATGAATACTTTGGATTTAATTGAAAAATAAAACATGAACTCTATAGATTTCGTTAAATTTGCATTTATCGAATCTACATCACAAAATACATAATTCCTAAAAAATCAAAGGATAGAGACAATTAAATAAGAACTTTAGCGCATTTCGTCCTAAATTTTAGAATCGGATACATACCTGCGAAATCATTGAATGGTTTGGACGACAAGATAACATTCAACTTGCGGAGAAGTCCCGCCACCTCGACGGATCCAATCAAGTTCACCGTTGATGGGCTCATCAGGATCAAGAATGTCTACGACTACGAAAACAGTTTAGACCACCAATGGCCCTATCTCATAGAGGGACTCATCAACAACGGATATGGTGCAACCGCCCTGGTATGTCTATCGAGACACTACTGCTGATATTGTTTAAGTAAAAAGCATATTGCCTAAATAGGTTCGTCCAAGAGAATTCAACACTACTGAGTTCTTAAATGCTCAATTTTTTAGATGGTAATAAACATGGTGGATATTGATGACAATCGGCCATTCTTCCAACAGGCAGAATATGAGTCGGATCAAATTTTAGCGAGTGTTCCAGTTGGAACCACTGTGCTAACTGGTACGTCTTACAAAAGATCCACATTCGATGTAGGAATGTAGTCAGGTCTCGTCAAATGCTTCCTAGAGTCAAGTTCAAAAGGAATTGTTCGATGGTGATCTTTCGAGTGGTTTTCTTCAGCTCTGAGTGAATTGTAAAAGTGTATTAAGTGCCTTAAATCACTAAAGCACTAGAGACTGTAAAGGTTTCAATAAGAGAAACAGCTATAAAAATTTATGGGAGAAGTTTAAAGAGAATATTCTTAATGTTTAATCGCCACATTAAAACTGTAGTTACTCCTGATGACAAGGATATTGCACCGAAAAATCGGGACTACAAGTACGAAATCCACGGCCAGGATTCTGCCAACTTTTGGGTAAAGAAATCCACGGACGGTGCTGCACAGATTGTAACCTTAAAGTATGCTCATTTCACCATACAATAATTTCTACTTAAAACCATTCAGTGGCACTGTATTTTGAAATTAGACCATTGCAGTTTGATAACCTGCCAATCGGACGACCGTTCTACGAATTTGAGCTGATAGCCTCGGACGCGATTGCAAGTGCTACAACCCTCATCCGCATCATGGTTCGCAATGCCAACGTCAATCCACCTTACCTCCTACCGCTCCCGAATCTGCGAATTTTTCGACAGCAGTACACCAGGGGCTTTGCGTTTTTCCAGGTGGCCGCTTACGACCTTGATGGAAGCAATATCAATTTCTTTTTCGTTGATCCTCGTAAGTTTTTATATTTGTGTGCACTTGGCAGGGTGGCTGATGTGTGCACATCCAAAATCGGTTAAAAACGCATAAGCTCCGCTATTCTATCAGGTCATCCCATAAGTTCTCATCAAATGTTACCGATAATTAAAGGGAATTTTGTAATGTCTAATGTATCTCAAAATTGCTTTTTATGCTTGGATGCATTCATACTGATCCATTTTTGTTTTACCAAGTCATGAAATCAAAATTTGCCTTATTAAAACTCTGCTAACATATAAGTACAAAAAAAAACATTTAAAACAATTTTTTTTTGAGTTCAAGTAAAGAAACTCAGCCACTGACGAAGAGACTAGAAATATTCACTCAATTTATGAACAGGAATATGAGAATGATGAAAGAATTGGCAGAAGATTTTTTATGAAAATCAGAATCAGAGATTCCTTTCCCCCAAGAAGATGGAGATCGAGCCGGACGACGTCCAGTTGAGTTTGATGGCAAGCAAGAGAAAGTTCTTCGATCAATCTGGCGGGAAGGCCAAGGCGTAATCCAATCTGATTTCTTCCCACCTTATGCAACAAGAATAAATGCTTAATTCTACTGTAAGCAGTTGGGGTGCAGTTTGAACCAAGCTTTGAGGAGGAATATAGACCTGATCTAGTGAATCGAAAAGGCGTGATGATATTTCATCAGGTCAATGCAGCCCTACCCCACAGTAAGAATCACGTCACAAAAGTCCGAAGACGAAGCTTTTGTAACGCTTCAGAAAGAGATTGAAACTGCCCCTTTTGAGTAATTCGAGTAATAAAAACAAAGGTTTTTTTGCAATAATGGTATTAATAAGCATGTTAATAGACGGAAGCAAGTCACAAATGATCGAGAAAATTAGTTAATGATTAAATCGTTTAATAAATGTAGCACTTTATCGTTTGTTTTATTTATTCAAAATTCTACCAGAACTTAAGTGATGACCTTAAAGAATCCATTACTTCAACACTGAAATTAACGGCCGCACAACTGATTAACCCATTTTAGTGACCAAGAAACCGACTTCTGAAGTCGGCCCCTTCAGAATCGAGACCACCACAGGGAAGATCTCGCTGGTTCAGCAGCCACAACTCATGAACTACACGCTCTCCATCAGAGCTGCTGACAGTGGAACCTGTCCAGGATGTCCGTCTCCCGGCCTCAGTCTGGAAAGCGAGACCCAAGTCCTCTCTGTAGAAGTAATCGACAAAAACCTTCAGGCCCCGATATTCCAGTCGTGTCCACCGATCCTCAATCTCACCGAACTGGCTGAGCCCGAGGTCATTGGAAAGGCAAGTAACGATTATTTTACTGCAGTTTGTGTGAATAGCAAATCTATAAACAACTCGTCTTTCCTTTGGACCGATCGATATCGACGTTTTTCCAGACTTTTTACTTTTCTTGGCCCATTCGAGCTGATTTAACAACGATGTTCTGATGGTAAGGTGATTAGCTGGAAGATCGTCCTCACTCACTCGAACCAAGCAACCCTATCGATGGATATTATTTGAATGAGGATTCACACAGCCTTTGACTCCACGAATTGGCCAAGGTACTTTCAAAATCGATATTGTTTCTTAACCCGAACTCCGAAGCGCAAACAATATTTAATCTCCTGAGACACTAGCCGACCAGAAACAGAGTAATTAAATGCTAGTCTTTCTGTCTAGTTTATTTGGGAGTCGCTGACCCCCAGTCTGAGAAAAGTGCCTTTTTGTTAATCGAAATCGATTTCTTCGCTCAGGTCGCGGCAACCGACGCCGACAATGTGGAACTTGCAGCGACGGGATTGACTTTCGAGCTTATCGGAAACTCGGTGTTTGCTAAACCCACCCTCTACCTCAAAATCGATCCAGCCACCGGCGAAATCTCCAACGTCAAACCGCTGGTTCGAACTGCTGAGCAGTTTGGCGGTGTGTTACCTGATCAATTGTACTTCACTGTGGCTGTCTATGACTGGGGTAAGGTGACAACCCTTTTTGTAGAAAATTTTTAAAAATATCAGACTTAATGAAGAGGAGCGATGGGCATCCCAGCAGACTTTTAAACAAAATCCCTCTAGGTAAGTAGCAGGTAAATAACAATCGAAAGCCCATGATAGTCTCATCAGAAAACGAAGTACAGGGATGAACAAAATATTGGAAAGACCTTAAAAAACCAACAAAATATAGGTATAAGTACACCTTTCGCTGCAATTACAGCCCCAATTCTGATTCATGCATATTGTGAATTTTGGGTTCCAAAGTAATATTGGCGCATTCTCCAGTTCAGACACTCCCACTCAGTTTTTTAGAGACGATGGCGGCGGCGCAAATCGACTTCTTACTTTAATCTCTAAAACTGGTGTCCAGATGAGATGCTCAACTTCATTAAAATGCTACTCCTCGTGCCATTCTTTGGCATTGCTAGCCGTCGTTTGGATTGGTGCTGCATTATCGTCATCTTGAAAGATGGTGGCGTTCCTCTCCAGAATCAGTTCTTGAACAACCAGAAGATGAACCTGGTCTCCCAAAATTCTTAAATAGTGTCAGCTGTTAATTCTTCTGCCACGAACGAAGGGAAATCATTGGCCCGACAGCAGATTCCCAAGAAATAGAACCCCTGATCGTCAGCACAAATCCCCCCCCCCTATGTTTTACGGTTGGGAGGAGGCAGCAGTCTGGATTAAATGCTTCCTTCGGCTGTCTCCAAATGCTCCAAATGAAAGTGTCCACTCCACCACTCTAAGCTCTTTGAAACATTTGCCCTTGAGAGCAGAGGTTTTCAAATTGCAGCTCTTCCGTAGTGAAATCTGTATTTGTCCTGACCAACAGTTTTTTTGTGGAAGCTGGGTTCTGTAAGTCGTTACTTTTGAGACAATGGCTCTTGAAACGCCAAGTATTCTTGCCGGGGGGGAGGGTGGGGTAGTTTCTGTCACATCAACGCCGGCCTTACGAGGACCAACAATTTGGCCCCTTTGAAAGCCCGAGAGGCCTGCTTTTTTATGAAGATATGACCAATTTTTCAAAGTACCTGTAAAAACAGTTTTTCTAAACAAACGTATCAAATAACAAAAATAATTGAATAAAAACATTAAAATATGTCATGTTTTGATTGCTTATAGCATGTTTAGCGATTATATTAGCGCTATTTTGTCCAACTCCTGTAAGTGCCTGGTAGCTGTAAAATTTGAGGGAAGAAAATGACGAGATTGTCAATGCCTTTTATCAATGCGACGAGACCCGAAATAAGGATGGAACCTCGCTGACTGAACACTTCCCCCTTGGGAAGCTGATCCTCAAAAACTGTTTTTATTCTGTCGTTGACGTCAGAGCTCAATTGCTTGTCATAATCCATCTGCGAGTTAAGATCTGTGCATTTCGGAGGAGGCCAAGCACTATTTTAACCTTTGCCTCTCCCAACGACCTTCTCTATTGGTTTTGGGGAAGAAATCTGTTTTGTTAGCTCAATCTGATCGTCTGTTGTGTTGCTTCACTCTAGCCGCAGCTGCTACGGTCTTTTCATCAGTGTGTTCAGGAAGCACTGAGTATCGACCCCAAGCTCCTCATTCACCAACATCATGATGCTTCAAGTTATTCTCTTGCGTGATTAATCTGTTGGGTGTTCCACTCACTTAGCTAAAAAGTGAGTAGTTTGTTTGAAGACCTTTGACGAATATGAACAAAAACATCCCAATATTGCTAAGTTAAATGTTCAAGTAACCTCTTTGTCTTCAAACAGGAGTACCACAGCTCAGGTCTCTGTGCAACTTTCGGCTGGAGCTAAAGGACATCAACAACCACCCGCCTCAATTCGACCCCTCCACCTACACGGCCTTCGTCCAACGAAACGTCGACTTCGGCCAAACACCGTCTTCGGCGATCGTCCAGCTGGTCGCAGTCGACATGGATGAGGCTCCCGACAACACCGCGATCATCTACGAGATCGTCAAAGGCGACACCACTCTCTTTTCCATCAACCAGGTCACTGGCGCACTCTTCGCGCACTCAGTCCTAATCAACGTGAGTAATTTTCAATACAAGGTAATTGGGGGAAATTGGTCAATTTAATCAAGCGCAAAACTGGGTAGTGATTAGAATACTTAATCGATTTGCAAAAATTAATCAATCAGTCTCTTTCAAAGGGCCAATAGCGAGCATGACATCCTCAATCAGGCTCAACCCAGAGTAAGGCTGGATCAAGCTAATTTTGTACTTTGTTGGGGGAAAGGGTCTCCTTGAAACTGATTTATTTCTCTCTACTAACTGGTGTATTTGATTGAGGTCACTTCCTTTCACGACAAATGAGCCCCACCGTACGTAACAGTGCATCGGATATGATGATATGGGATAATGTAGGCCGAACAGTACTAAAAATGGCTTACAAATATATCCTTTAGAAGTTAATCTTCGCGGCTCTTGTTTAAGTAGTAGTGCCTGAAACATCCAGTCCAACCTCCGGGAGCTCTAACGCTTTTAGCGCAGAATCAGCTGGCCTGCTGACTTTTTATCGCCACCTCAGCCTCACTATTCACTCTAGTCCCTGCCCCCACCCACTAGTGTCCTGGAAGGGCCAATACGCTCGTCCTTATTTTGATGGCAGACGCCAATCGTCATGATGTTAAAGGGTAATCTCTTCCGTGATGAATCTGGTGGAGGATCCCAATCATCATTCACATTAAAACGAGAAGCGTAGCATGCGAGAACATCTTTAACGCATCTCGAAAAACGATAACCAAGTGTTATCATGTAAAATTGTTCTCAAAAACCTTGTAGTTGGCATTAATAGCAAACGTGGTTTTCTTTAGCGGTATTCTAAGATTAGTTCGCTCTATATTTCAGGATAGCTACGAAATCTTGGTTCAAGCCAGGAACCCAGAGGATTTGATCGGAACCTGGAGGACTTGGCAGGTTGCCATCGTGACAGTCATTACATCGCCTACGTTTGATCTTCTACCGCCAGTCATCGAAGAAGTTGAATCGTAAGGACGGCTTTATTTAGTGCGTTCATTTTAGGATTACCTCATTTCGTGAAAACGAAACGAATGTGCAAGTTCTCAAGGTCATGGCGAGTGCTTGGCCGGGCGCCCAAAACTATGTCTGCTCGCTCGCCTACGTTCCGGGGGCGTTTGAGCAGACGGGCTGGATCAACAGCCCACCGCCCTTCACGAGCGAAGTCGACTACACGGTGAGCGAGAGACCGACACTCACCGTCTACTCCGGCTCCAACTTCCTCTACCAGCGCCTCAAGAAGTATACGATCCGGGTTAGGGCGTGTCAACAGCCCACCAACACCCAATTCGGTGACATCTGCTCGGATCTGGTGAAGACGTTCGAGTTGGAGGACGTCAACAACATGCCGCCACAGTTTATCGATCAGACGACTCTCTCGGAGGTTCAGCTCTCTGAGAAGTCGCAGTACAGAACACAGGTGCTGAAACTGTTTGCCGTGGATTTGGACCCGAATCCAGAGTTTAATAAGGTGGGATTTTTCCCCGAGTGCCTTCTGGGTTGAAACTCAGCCGATTGCCTTCGCTTTTATCCAGCTTTGATGGCAAATTCAGCCATTTGCTACAGAGTGATATTAAATCTATAGGAAAATGAATATGTTATAATATGGAGTGAAGAGATCTGCTGGGTTGTCTTCGCCTCAGCTGTCTCTTGCACCGGGTCCAAACTTCCTTTCCAAATTCGAATTCGTAATCAACAGAAGCTGTCAACTCGAGGCCTTTACGGCAGTTTCGAGCGAAGGCTGAAAGAATTCAGTTAAATAAGGGTTTTAGGGATTTTTGGTAAATGACGGGTTTGACTTTGGATCATAAGCACTTCGGTTGATGAATTTCCGCCCAAAGACGAGTGAGAAATATTCCAATAATTAAGGAGGAAAGGGTGGCGTATTTTATCCATTTTTCCATCCCAAAATTTCACTTGAAGGTGTCGACCATTCGTTGGATGGACTATGATGCTAATACCTCCGTTAGAGCCCAAATGTTCAAGCCGATACGGCAAGAATTGTGTACTGGTGTTCGAGACACTGTATTCTAAGAAACCTGAATAGCACAGGCTTTCTGCAATGAAATGCTGTTTAGATCACTGCAGAGGCATGTGGTTGTGTGAAAACGTGAGGCAATTTCAAATGTGCGTTTACGGAACGAGCGAAGCCTTAGAAGAGGGTTATCGCTATGAATTTGACAGTCTCAGTAGATAGCTAAAAAGGTATTAAAAAATTATTGGAGTCCCACTCCGGAAGCTGGCTTTACGATTTCCCAGGGGTGGGGATCTCCTCAAGATTCACCTGGGTAATTGTTTCGGCCATTAACTGGGTTTCTGGGTGATCAGTGTCTTTCTCGACGACAGCGCACAACCATGCATAACTTTCCATCGGTGGGTTAGGATCGGAGGCCAACATATTAGGTGGTGGGGGCATTGTTATTGTCTTAATTAGTTGGAATGAAAATAGTTTGACTTTTACTGAGGTGAGGTGGCATTTGTGTGGACCATTTTCGGCTGCTCTCATTATCCTGGGCTGAACTGCAGTGGTTAGCAGTTCAATGCAAGCGTCAGAATCCAACCTAATTTCCTCCAAAATACTTATTATCTGCTCATTTTCGAGAAAATCTGATGTGCCGCGAGCGTAATCAAACCTTTGGCTGTTATGGAGTCCTTGTCACCCCCTTGGTTTAATCATGGCGTTCGGTGATGCTATTCAGATTCCGATGGCTGTCACAGATCTTCCTCATAGTAAGTTACCCTCTGCCCTCATTCACAGAGGGGGATTCCAGTCATCACCCCTTCCTTTTCATTAGTAATATGAATGTAAAAGGACGGAGTGAACTTTTCAAGAAAGCCTAGTGTGTGTTGGTACAGTTGAACATCTGAGAAAAGCAATCACAAAACTTTCTCAGAGACTTGTTTGATCAACTGATATTACGATTAGGTATTAGACAGACTGGTTTTACAGGGAGCATAGATGTTGGCAGCTTTCATTTTTCAACAGCAGTTTAATTGGTCTTAAATAAGCGGAGAGCCTCAAGTTATTCTCGTTTTCCAAGATTACCTACGAATTGGTGGATACAATTGACAAGAGCAACTTCATGATTTCCGGGGACCTGTTGCTCACAAATGCCTCTTCCCTAGACTATGAGAACAAGAAAAGCTACGTTCTCAAAGTCCGGGCCATCGACGGTGCTCCATCCTCACTTCAGGGCAACGAGGGACGCCCAAATGCAGGTTAGATCTCTCTTTTACTAGAAAGTGCGAGAGTTTTTGCACGAATGTCAGAGCGTTTTGATAGAACTCTTCTGACTTTCTAATGCACGATTTCCTTTTCAAACACTTCCAGGGGATCTCCCACTCACTATTAACCTCCTTGACGAAAACGACCTGTGTCCGGTGATCACAAGTCAGCAGATCAAATTTCGTACCTTGGAGTCGAGCAAGGTTGGCACGAAAGTGGGCACTGTGACGGCCACTGACAAAGACGAGACGTCTGTGCTTGTCTTCACCATGGTTGGATCCAACTACGACTTCTATATCGATTCAATAAACGGAGATATCTTCGTCGCTAAGCCACTTCACCTTACTGACAATGTTGTAAGCTATTTTCGAGCATTAATCAATAGAAGGATTGAATGCACTGATAGTGCGATATCATTGATACACCACATTATTAACAAATATCTAGTACAAGCGTTAAGTCCAAAGAATGTGGGCTTTCATTAGTTCAAGATGCGAGTACAGAAGAGCATAATTCGGCCTGTTTACCTGCTTTTGCCGAATATAGAACCAAACCTACAGGGTCTCTGTCAACGATGGCGAATGCGAAGTAGCAGTGGACGTCATCATCGAAATCGTCCGAGAGAATAACCTTCTCCCGGTGTTTACACAAAACCTTTACCCTTACAGAATTACCGAGCAAACAACAACCACCTTAGATCCTCCTGTAAGTTCCACTTGGTTGGCTAATATTCGCTCCATTTCAGCCGCAAGCAACCGACCCAAATGCACTAGGGAGTGTTAATTACTCACTGGCAGGGGCCTATGCAAGCTACTTTGAGTGGGACAGTATAAACAATGAACTCCGTGTCGTTGGACTGCTTTCTAGAGACAAACCAACTGGACATCCGGTAAGATGGTGAAAAGATTGTATTACCACTTTTCTTCACGCGCTTTTGGATGTATTTCATTCAAATCCAAGATTTAGGAGGACTAGAAGTAAATTGTCAATACGAAGCATTATTTATAAGTCAGGCTAATTCAACTGGGTGTCTAGAAGTGGTTGCACTGATAGAACCGTTTCGATCGATAGTGCTGCGCTATTAACTGAATTCCATCAGTAACAAAGGCACAGGATGAGGGCTGAGTTGGAAATCAGAACAAGGAGCCCTTTGATACTGGAAAAGGGGATATTACGCCTGTGATTCCACCCTAAATCGACTTAAAACACAACAAGATTTGGAGGCAATATGGACAATTACAGGTGGTTTTTCTCATTAGTTATCCAGGGTTGGCTTCAGCTTAGGTTTTGATTACCTAAGGTGAAAACGAAAACATTTTTCGTTCATTATCGCCGCGTTTATATTAATAATGGATCTGAAATTTCAATGACCTCTTCCTGAAAATTGGTTTAGATGAGACAGACTAGTAAATGTTAGAAAGAGCCTCTAAACCAAGATTCGAGTGAACCCTTACTGGACTTGAGAAATTTCTTCATGTACAACTAATGTACTCTACGATACCAGCTACATTATTAGCAGAACAATAAAACTAGATTGCACTTTAAATTATACGAGACGTTCCATGCTTATGAAAATGGCACTACACTGATGTACGACATTTGATTTGTAAAGCTAACAATTATATAATAAGGAATTGAACATGGCTTAATAAAATAAACCGGAATTTGCAGGCATTAAGAAACTTTTTTTCAAAAGAATAAGTTGGCTTTTTTATTTTAGGTATATGAAAAAATAGCATGTGTAATGAAGAGGTATTTCGCATCTTAGACCTACAATCTGACCGTGAGAGCTGGCAACCACAAGGGCTACTCCTACGCGACGGTTCAGGTGGTCCTCGGGGACATCAACAACCAGCGCCCGAGGTGGCCCTTCCCCAACTCGATGGTCGCCTGTCCGGAGAACTCGCCGATCAATGTGGAGTGCGGAGTACTGTACGCACCGGACGCCGACCTCGGGGAAAATACCACTTCGAGATACAGTGGCACTGACCCTAAAGGATACTTCCAGATCACTGCATCCGGATCGCTGATCCCGAAAGTCGTAAGTTTGCTTGATTTGTCATCTTTCGTTGGACAAGGACTTACCGTAAACCAGACACTTAATATAAGGGTGTTCACTTCTCAGGTAGTCTTTTGAGGGGTAGACTCCCCAAATAAGCACCTTCGAATAGTGTGGTAATGCATTTTGATAATGTGGGAACGCCATGAATCTCCTTAGTAACGCTCAACAGTAAGGAGTAAAAAACTTCACTCTTTTAAGTAACATTCCTAACTTTTCGATCTATCGTTTTTAAAGTTTGTGGTGTAACAGGACCTATCGGTTAGGATTTTGCCAAAATATATGTTGTGACCGAAACTACGCTACTTAAATTTTGCGTTTTATTATGTGCACATTCGATTCCGATAAATAATTCGACCCCAGAGACGTATGCGTTGTAACTACATACGTATGTCTATGGTTTAAGCATCTTTATGTAATATAGAGTCAATAACGACAAAAAATATAACTTCATCTTGTTATTGTACTCTCCCTTTCGCTAAGAGACTTGAGAATGGGAGTGCGGGCGTGTTCGTTGTGTATTAGATAAGAGGGATCCGACACAAAGAATGAGAGTAACGCTGAGAACCGGTGTCCGCAATGTCCTGTGCCGAAGTCGCGGTTGGTTCTTGTTGCGGAACCAAGTTTTACTGACGACCACTCTATGGTAGTCTGTTCCGTGTTGTTATTCTTTGACCGGAACCGAGCCAGCAAACACTCGATTTCCACGGTCGAGTATATATTTCGAATTCGAGTTCTTTTGATTAGTATTCCTCTGATGTAGCATAGCTGTATTATTTCTATTTGAACTGCGTTTTGAGTGTTTCCATAGTCCGGTCAGCCATCGACGAACGTCGCCGAATTTCATCCATTTGAAGCCATTCAGTAGTGAAGCATATATACAATGATGATCCCACAACTGGGAGAATGACTGCATACACTGTAGGTGAGAATGAAGGACTGGAACGTGATATGCCTGTGTTAACTGACCAATTCGAACCCCATTCTCCTGCTTAGGATTAAGCTTTCCCAGGGTGTGGCATACTTAGTGGTGATATACTTTTTCTTCGGGGCGCTAAAATATGCTTTCAGGTAGTAAGGCCAACTGTTGGTTATGCACTGCAATTTCTTGAGCTCCATTTGCTGGTTTTCCAGGAAGCATGTTGGGGTTTTGGCCTAAGTCTGTTGTAGCAGCTAACAAATCAACTTGCTAAACGAACAAAAGAAGTGTTACATGTTGAATCCACGTGAGTTCGAGATCTTTAGTAGTTCTTTTTACCCGCCAACCGAAGCTTTATGCAGTGATGTGATAGTATAGGTAAATTGACGAATTTGAGAGAAGGCAGGCACTGGGTAAGACCATCGATATCAAAGCTTGATAACCCCCTGGTTCTCTACCAGATGTTCGACTACGAGACAGAGAAGGAGCGCATGTACTACATTCCCATCGAAGCTGTCAATGTGCAGCCCCCGTATCGGGGAGGGAGTCCTTACAGCGTCTCCGGAACCCTCACCGTTACCATCACTGACGTCAACGACTTCCCTCTCACCATTGCCGGTGGACCGTGAGTCACCTTTACATCTCCACCAAGATCCCGAGTAGACTAGGTCTTTTGCAGATGATTCGCCATTTATAAGATTTAAAATGTTTGTACTATTCCTCATTATGAAATTCAGATTATATGGGGTCATCCCATACTTTCTGTCCGAATTTAGAATAAAAAGAACTAGTCACCAAATATTACAGTTTAGTTGGGATTCAATCGTCGGTTTACCTTCACTGAGTGTCTACGACTTCATTCCGTCTTCTGACAGGCTTATTTCTCTTCCTGCGGCATTGCAAAAGCTACGAAACCAAATGTAGTGTGGAAGCGCAAGAACAAGAGAACAAAATGAATGAGGAGCGTTCACCCAACTAAGTTATTCTCGATCTCTAATGATGCGATTCTTGATGCTATTGTCCTGATCAGACACCATCACCCTTTTTCAGTTCACTAGAGCAGATCTTTTGCATGCTTCAAGAAGCTTACAGTCAGGCTCGAATGGTCGTCTTCATCTTCATAGAAGGTGGAATCTCCACTTCCACCGAATTTCGCGAACCATCTTCTACAAGTTCCTTCATCACTCCTTCCACATTCCTCGCCGTAAAATGGGTGAATGTTTTTAGCCACTTCGCCGACCGCTGAGTTTCCTTCCTTTCGTTAACTCATCAAACAAAATATGTCTCAAATGATTCCTGGGTGGTGCTTCCATTTTAGCGGAGTTTTGGTCAAACAAATTTCTATTGCATGGCTCTGTAAATCAAAATTAGATCAGTTTCAATGCATCTAAGCATAGAAATTGTGTTCAGCTCCTTTAGACATTGTATTTGCATTACATTACTTTTGTTGAATGTCGTGTAAGTTTAAAAAGGTGTAATTTGGGCGGAATGTGTTGGATGACCTGGTAATTTATACCATCAAAGAAGTTTCTCGCTATTTCAGTGATTTCGACATAACCATCGATGAGCTGGCACAAGTGGGAGTGGACTTTTTTGAGCTCTTCATCCAGGACCCAGACGAGTCGGATTGGGGAAACCACGACTGCTCACTGATTCCGTCAAATGAATTCTTCGGCGTTGTCTACAACCCGAAAATCGACGCCTGTGGCATCAGGGTGAGGTCAAATGGCGGCTTTAATTGGCACATTGAGTTACGCTAAACCACTGTAGAATTTTCTCGACTTAGCCTCTTCAAAAGCTGAACGTGGACAATGCCAATCCAGTGCCACCGACCACCCAAAACCTGAGCATCATGATTTTCACAGTGAATGACGCACAGCATGTCATATCTAGGGTTTCCATCAAGGTTGTGGAAGCGAACGACAACCCTCCGGTCATACAGCCTCAGCCGTCTACAGCTCCAGGCGAGATCGCAGACGGAGCTACCGGTGTCAAGATCCTAGTGACCATGATGGTTCCGATAATCGATAGATTCGATGAGGGCGTCTGGATCAATCTCGACTCCAAATCATCCGCCAGAGGGGTATTCGGAATCGAAACCGTGGACGATCATACCGTGAGTTTCTTCTTATTTGTCACATTTCTGTATAGTCGGGTAGGGTATTCGATGAATATTTTAAGTGGTTTGTTTTTGCAAAATAAAAAACGGTATAAAGAAATTCAGCAGACAAGGACAATACGCTACAGTCGTCAACCGCCACCAACATCGTCGAATAAAGTCTCAATGCGGAACCTGATTTTACGATCTCCCTGGGGATTGGTCATGCCAATAAATGCCCAGTTATCTATCCGTCGATTTACTGGACGTGGTGGCCGCTGTGTCTTTCTCTACGACAGTATTCAACCATGCATAACAGTCCGACGGAAAATAAGGATCTGTGGTGTTTAACGAGGACCAGACATTAAGGGGACTTGTGTAGTCGACATAACAAGCGGTCGAGAACCATTTTTCATTTTCTCTGTAATTTCCGGAGCGAGTATTCTAGTACTAGGGTTATCCTGCGACACTATTTCGCAGATTTTCGTGGTTTTAGTGTAATAAGGTCTTCTGTCACGTTGCTAACTACTTCTGACCATAATCCCTTTGTAGTCCTCATTAAAGTTCTCCATTTCACGCTACAGTTTTTTTTAAATTTCCTAGGTTTAGGGAGAGCTTAGAGCAGTTATCATAAATATCTCCAGCTTGGTGTTTAAAAACCATGAAGAACCAGGTGTTGGGGTATAGTAATCCATTCCCATTGTCCCTTATTTGAAAGAATGAATAAGGAATATAACATTCTTTCAACGGAAGCAGCTTAGTATGAGTGTACGCCATTATCACGTCTGGAAAACATTACCGATTATTATTCAGTTAGACCCCTGTATATAACATTATATTAAGCAATTGGAAGGGGGGACTAAGTGCTAATGAAGTTCCTCTATCTCACATTCCAGGCCCGCATTCAATTAATCAGTGTAATAGAACGTGACAATCTGCTGGATCTGCTCAAAAATCCCGACACTTCCCCAGTTCCGTCCCCGATTCTCCCCTCCAATACAGACGGTCGCGTACGCTGGCCTCTGATCGTGTCTGCCATCGACAAGCGCGAGCCCTCGCTATCCACAACGCAGACCCTGACTCTCACCGTGGTTACGCAGGGACCTATGATCCCTGCCACTGCCTTGACGGGCTACCATGTCCCTGACAACTCCCCGCCTGGGACACTGATTCAACCCCTGCAGATCGGGGCTGTGTGAGTTGGTGTTTTTGAGGTCATTTAAGAAATTCTTCAAGAGTCTGCAATAAATGGTTAAATTAATTTCCTTATCAATCAGCAAGGTAGTTTGGTCCTCTGAAATTTACTCCGAAATCGCAAATGAATTGTTAGAAAAAGTAGGCCAAAAGTCGGTTTATGGGCATCATTTGTATAGTTGAGGAAAAGGTTATGGTCCGAATTTTTAAGAGAAAGTCTAGTCAAAGAAAGCTTTCGTCAGATTCTTCTATCGAAAATGATGATTGTAGCTGGTTGAAGTCGTCTCCCTCACGTTATTATTAATCTTGTTACAATAAACAATATATATATAGCAATATATAGCAATATAGCAATAATACATATTGCATTTTCATTTATTCTATTTATTATTATTCCGAAACCACCATTAATTGTATTACCATTATCTGTCATAATGTTACAATATGATATAATCACTTGGATTCTGATAATTAGAATTACTGTTAATTATTTACATTATTTTTTCGGCAGAACGAACAGAGCCGCTGCATATTGCTCTTGCATAGGTAATTTTCCATTGGTAGAGACTTGGACTACCCGGACCAGAGCTCGAAGATAACCTACGCCATCAGTTCAGTGTCCCCGGAGGCCCAGCGCCTCTTCGACATCACCAACCAGACGGCGGGCAAATTCAACCTCGGCCTGCGCATCTCCATCTCGCGGGAGACGGAGAACACCTCGTGCTTCGGCGTGCCGATCGTCGCGATGCTCCAGTCGCTAGACCGCACCGCCACCTCCACGCTCACCGTCGTCGTCACCACCGACAGCCCCCCGGCCCCCGGCAGCGGGGCGGGCCGTCTGGTGGTCTACGTGCCCTCCGGTGAGACTCTCCCCCTAGGGTCTAACTACCCTGGCCCTGTTCACTCTTGTCATATATATCAGACCACCCCAAAAGCTATGACTGAATTTTATCTTTTTCAATAGGACGAAACTTAACGAGCATTTTATACTGTGTGGTGGACCTTAAAATTATTCTTCTAGTTAAATGGATTTAAACGGATTGAATTCTGTTTTGCACCACAATCAATTAAAAATTTGCTTGATTGTAACCCTGCTAGCGTTAAAGTACCCAGACATCAGGTGATGCACATAATGTTTCATGATTTCAAGAAAGGAAATTCACTGGAGTGAATTTGCACCTTCTCTCCTCTCCACCATTCTCGACTAACTGCTTCATCGTTTTTGGTGGATGGACTTGGTTGGCGAAGGAAAAGAGGGCGAGACTCCATTCACACCCGCCGAAAAGAGCGCTTTAAGGGATAAAGTTTCTTCATCAATCTGGTGGGGTCGCCAAGGAATAATCCACTTGGAATTGTTAACACTTAATGCAGCAAATCACTTAATGCTCAAATCTTCTGCCAGCAAGTAGGGGTGATGTTGTTTCATCAGGTCAATGCAGCACGACCCCACACAAAGCAAGAGTCGTCTCAAAAAGTCGAAGAAAAACTTGGATGGAAGAAAATTCCTCTTCCACCTTATTCTCCCGATCCTGCTGCTTCACACTACTGTTTGCTTTCTAAATTACTGTCATTAAGAAAAATCAGCTTTTCAACGCATGAAGAGTTTAAAATTAACATTTGTAAGTTCCTCGAATCAAAATCAGAGGAATTTTACAAGAATAATAGAGATGAATTTATTAATAGATGTAAGTCAGTAATAGAAACCTACATTGATGATCGAATGTAACATTTCTGTCACTTATCTGAAAGTCTGATGGAACTTGTGGGATGACCTAATAGATTCCTGTGCATGTGGAGGGCTTCTCAACTGAACTGGGAGACCATTGGTGGCAGAAGTTTCGCAATACTTTCTGCCAAGTTGATGAAGAAGGTAAAGCAGATTCAAGATCTGGTGAGACAACTGAGTCGCAGAACAGAATAGTGCCTTTTATTAAAAAGATTCAGTTCAAGGGCCCAATAGGGGACAAACTAAAGAACAAGTCTGTATTTTTTCTTAATGTGCTTTTTAAAGGGTGATTTTCTCTCTCTGGAGCAGTGCTTTTTTCCACCTGACAATCAGAGTTAGGCAATGTGATGAGTTGATGAGCTGGAACACAGGAGGCCTTTTGCATTGGGCTTTCTTTGAAAACAACGTTAGCGAGATTTTATTAATTTAGTGCATTGAGATCACCATTTTCTGACGACGTAGACTTAGATTTTGTCTATATTTAACGTAAAACTACTACATTCAAAATCTTTCTTTATTTGCAGATACCTGGTACTGGCCATGTAAGTAAAAAAAACCTCGTTTTAACTGAAGTCTGGATCTTTTAAAGGTATTTAATAAATCATTGTTTTACTAGATAAGGGTGCTCTACCCAACCTACCGATTGGAATGATGCCCGTGAAGGAAAAATACCTCTGTGATAGTGTTAATCGCATCTTCCGTCTTACTCCCAAAGACGACAGCGACCTTCTTTTTAAGCAAGTTCCACCATTCAATCTAAAAGAAACCACTTTTCATTGACAAGGCATGGCATATCTAGTTGGGTTTATACATTCCTTATTTCCATCAATAAAACAGAAAAAATTACTAGCATTGGTCTGAAAACGATCGTCGTTTTATTCAGGGTATCGGAAGATGGTTACCTTTACTTACTGACGGCTTCACCACCTGGCGACTTTTCGGCGTCGTCAACCGTCACCACGAGGTTTGACCCTGACCTCCCGAACGCCACAAGCAGTATGGACGTGCGAGTCAGGTGGATTCCCGGCAGTGGACTAACCAATGGCGTTCTAGTCCGCATCGAGGAAGCTACTCCTTATTGGTTCATCCAGCAAACTGACTTATCTGTTGTAAGACTGGTCACACATTCGATGAGATGCTTATCATCGCGATGTGAGTAATGCATTTCAACTTTTTGCAGCCCACACCCAGAGAACGGTTGATTGACGCTCTAGCGAATCAACTCGGTGTCGACGCAGATTCGATTGCCGTATTCCCCACGAAAGATATTGGAGACACGTTCAATGTGTTTGTGGGAATCCACGCCTCTCCGTATGAGATTCCGGGCAGGTAATTACTCCATTCACCTAAGAGATATATTTGACGGACTGGTAAGGGGAAAAATTATGGTTGGTAATTACATCTTAAGAATCTAATAAGATTTCAAAAGATAAGGGATTTACCATAATATGGCTGAAGATTGTTACTCCAAATAACCGTCATCACTAGCTAATGCGTATAAAGGCCGCGACTGGTCGTAACCCCTCTCCTTGGGGATTGTTGTCCTTCTCAATGACAGAGCTAAAACATAATAGTCTAACATAACCAGAGTCTGGGGGATATCAGTAGTAAAATGGCCTTCATTTTTGACTTTTACATGAGGTTCGGGAGGGAAGTTGATCCCTGCGACTATTGTATAAGTAGTAGTAGTGAATGTCTTCAAGACAGAGGATGTAAAATCCAGTTCACGTCGTGAGAAAGCTGACTTTCGATGTTTTGTGGTCATTCAGCACTTTTTCTGTAGGTTGTCGAGGAGTAAATTTGCTATTCAAGCGCAATAGGATCATTTTTCATGTTTATTTCTCGCCAATGCCTTGCAGTCACGAGTTCATGTCGACGAGTTGTTGTCACATTTAACTGGGTGCATCGGTGACCCTTATTTCTTCCATATTTTGATGGCTGATACGAATCACCATAAAGATACAAATTACACTCCTCCATGCTGTATCAAGTTGGCTCCAGTTAGCCTTTCTTCAAGTTGTCATCATCAACCTCATGTTGGAAGCGTGGTGTGCGTGAACGCTTTTAAAGCACCAAAAACAATCAAATAATATTTTCTTTTAAGTACAATTCAAACACCTTGTAGTTTCTCAGCGTAGATGAGTGATGATTTCACGCCTTTCTCCATCTTTAGAATCGTGGACACCATCCTAAACGACGCCGAGGTCTACAACAAAGCCCTTCGCGAAGGCAGCAGCAGTTCCGCCGTCAGTCTAGCCACGACCGTCGAGGGACTGCCAGGCGCACTGGTCATCCCATGCGGCAGTGAGGCCACCGCCGTCTCCGTTTGCAACTGCCACGGTTGTCGCGGCCACCTCTCAGCTCTCAAAACACCGACTGAGGGGGACCCCTTTGCGGGCCTCAGGATCCCCTTTCCGGGCATGAGTGCCAACGGACCGGTGCTCTCGACCTCGATCGATTGTTGGTGCAATGGCGGTGACCCTATGCCACCTGAACAGGAGCCGCAGTCATGTCTCAGTCCTGACGCCTGCATGAACGGAGGATTTTGTAGGTAAAACGCCGGAATTAACCAAAATGTAACAGCCTTTTTGATGTGCATCCTTTCCAAAAACTTCGAAATTGCGTGCGTTTAATAGACAACGAAATTGTACTATTTTCGTCAGAGTTTAACTGCAAATAGTAGCAGGCATTAGAAGTGTCGGCTTCAGCCTCTTCCATCCGACGCAACCAGGAACATGAAGCAAGCTGATCATACAATATCTTCTCGAAAATTGCATTACTTCCGTCTATTTACTGGGTCCCCTCGAATAGGCAGCACGGTGGTGATTAGTATTGTTCTCGACAGCACCTAATCATGCGTGATAGTCTATCGGCTGGTTAAAACCCAGGAGTTCTAAAGATATCATGCAATTTGGCTAACAACCATGTTCGACTTCATGAGATGTAACCGCCTTGTAACACATGGCTTAGTGTGGGTTGCCCTCGTTTTTCAGGATTTATCTACAGTTGTCAGAAATTTCCACTCAGGTACCCGACTTCAGTCTAAACCCTTCCTTAAAAGTAGAGGCATCACTTCACACCATGTCAGTCAGGAGGAATTTAGTCTGCGTTGCGGGAGCAAGATATCTGTTATTCTTCGTATTGTGCCTTTCACCTCGGCAAAAGCCATTTTCTCCATCGGAAAAGAACCCGATTGCTTTTTTCCTTCGGCAGAATGTTTCGCTTTGCTTGAATATTTTGTTGCCTGTATCAGATGACTTTGGAGGGCCTTTTCGAGAAGTTGGCCTCTTGAACGCTTTTATAAGTTGCAGCGAAGGACTTCATCGACGACAACCTACGTTATCGAGGCTGAAACATTCAATTGGCTTTACAAAGTCCGAATAATTCCGATATCAGGATCCTCCAACACGTTTTTGGCTACCGATTTTCGAATAAATCTGCAGCGCTGCGGATGCAATCAGGTTATCTGCTCTTATGTTGCTCACTTCTTCTGGCTACCTCAGCATTCTCGTAGTCTCCTTTGCAGTTCTCCATTTCATGCCGTCCAATTGTTTTCACTACTTTTCCATATCACTGTTCATTCAGAATAAACCACAATCTAGTGCTCATTTCGATAGTTGACGTGAATCATTACGTTGTTAAAAGCTATTCCATCACTATTCAGATTGGGGGGTGGGTCCAGTCACTATCCATTCTCCTCATTTGTGCCACTTGAATGAATGACTAGGAAGGGCTTTTACCTTTAAAGGAAACTCGTGGTGCTTGGATAACTGTAGCACATCCGGAATTTTATTCCATATTTTAGTGTGTAAAATTTACCTCAAGCACCCTGTAGAAGCCTGTTAACACCTCGCTTCCTTTGTAGCATCGACCCTGGTACTCAAAGCACAGTTTGCGAGTGTCCTCCCGGGTATACAGGCCGGCGCTGTGAGCAGACTCAAGTTTATCTGGAGCAGAGTGGCTACGCTTGGACTCCCAATATCGGTAGTTGCACGAGGCTCCACATTCAGTTCCAGTTTCTCATCCCTAACCCCGTCACCTACTCCGTTCTCCTCCTGTACGCCGGCCCGGTCAACCAGTCGACCACTAGCATAAAGATCTACGACTTCATCGGACTTCAGCTCGATTCGGGAGGCAGGAAACTCAAACTCGCCTATAGTCTGGGAGTAGCCGGAACCTTGGAAAGTATCTTCAACGTTAATTTGAGACTAGACGATGGAGACTGGCACCAAATCGATATTCTTCTATCTGAAAAGATCGTGAGTGTTTTAACTATTAAATCTACGCCTTTCTGAGATACACTAGAAAATTTTTGGTGTCTTCTGCAGGTGGGTTCTGAGGTCACCCTCATGGTGGACCGCTGTGTTAACAGTGAGAGTGCTACTCAAGATAACGGTCTTTCCTATGCTCCGACGCTGGGGGATTGTCTCTTCACTCTGCCACACAGTTTGGGCTTGGAACGAGCTCTGAACGTGGCCCAGTGGCCACTGCAACTCGGTGGACGGGAAGGCGACCCGAAAGCCACGGTCTATCCGGTGCAATTGACGTCGAATTCAATGCCTCCGGGGAGCGCATTCAAAGACGTGATTGTGAACGGAGAGCTGTGGAATCTAGCGCAGTTTGGACCCCCTTCTGGTGTTAGCCCAGCCCCATCTGTCTGTCTGAACAGGCAAGGGCACGACAAGTGTGCTCCAAACGTACGTAATTTTGGTTACTTTAGCACTGCACGGGAAATCTAAGGTAGGACTGCTTAGGGGTTGAAACAAGATGAGCCCAAGTGTATCCTCTAGTGAGGCACTTATTTCGACACTAGATTCTGTGTTCATCGGAAGTAGTTTGACCACCAGTGGTAGTGTCATTCATGTACGAACATTTTGCCCTTCTGGCTTGGTAATTTCGTAGGGAATAGTTCATACTCATAACATTTACACATTTCGCTCTCCATAGATCCTGCATTTATTGGATCATCCCATAAGCTAATTTTGAATATATAAATCAAGCGACTAAATGTTATATTAAAATAATGATTCAATCATCAATACACTTTCCCAGATTATCTATGACTTCCCTCTATTTATCAATTGTATTGGTATTGATTACTAGAAGAACTCACAAATGTGACGTTATAAAAGCGGTTTCTGCCAAATGTGTTTGTAAGCTACGAAAAATATGGTAGTACTAAGGAGGAGCAAGGGCATCGGGAGGATAAGGTGGATGAGCAATTTTCCCTCAACCAAGTTCTTCTCTTATCCTTTGTGGCGTGATTCTTGCTGTTTGAGATCGCGCGTTGTCCTTATGAAACGTCATCCCTCTTCGATTCACTAGAGCAGGTCTTTTTTCCACCTCAGAACTTAGCTTAGACATCCGAATTTATTCAGTATATTTGACTATTAGTTATTGTGTTAAGTGGTAGCAATTAGAGCTTAATCAATCCTTGGAAATCGCACCATATTGATAGAAGAAGAAATTTTTCCCCAGGAATCTCGCTTCTCGGTTGTGGCTGTGGCTGGGGTCTTTCCCTTTTAAGTTCCTGCCACTGTCTACAGCGCTTAGCAATCCAATGAAAGATCCATTCTCCGTTGCCGGTCACAAGGCTCTCCACCAAATAAGTTGATGCATGTTGGCAAGTATAGAGGAGGAGATGCTAACTCGAGATTCGAGACTGTTTTCAGACACCAATTTTCAAAGTTTTCGAAGCCACCAGTGGTGAACATTTGTAAGGTTTCACTTCCAAATTTCGCAAACCAACTTGTGAGAGTTTTTTCATTCACACATTACTCTCCTAACTAAGTGAATGTTTCTAGCCGATTCTGCTGCTTCTGAGTCTCCTTTCTGAAGCGCATAAAGCATTCCATGATGAGCTTCAACTGATTCTTGGGTACTTCCATGTTAGCAGGGATTTACTCAAGTAAAATTTTACGCTTCTGTAAAACAGTACTTGATTGGCTTAATTGCTTCTTAGCATAAAAATAATGTTTAAATTCATTAGACACTCTAAAATACTCTTTAAATTTCGTTCACTTCAAAAAGGCAGAATTCGAACAGAACTTATGGGAAAACCTGGTATTACCCTACGTTTGGCCGTTGGCTCTTCAGACGCAAGAACAGAGGCATTGATAAATGTCGAGCAAGCTTTATCTGACGTGATCACGAAGGGATGATAAAGGCGCCTGATTGTAGGTTGCTTACTGGTGCAAGGCTCTGAGTGTACCATTTTTATTTCTGAGTGTTCATTTTCTTTCTTCCATGGTACATTAGTAAGTCACACAATGTGCCATCACGATACTGATCCGATGGGAAAGAAGGCCATCCATATTCAAACTGTTGTGCCTAACCGGAGATGTTGCATCAAGACTAGAATTGTTACTCAATGCGTCCCATAAGCGTTGCTCTAAGTCACGACCCCAGTGAGCCACATCTACAAGCTCAGTCGGTTCAAATAGGTCACTCGAGTTCATTTGGATCTTCCATATTCTCTCAAATAAATGCATGAATTTTCCTTCTTCCCTTCCAGGGAGTCTGTTGGGATGTTGATGGCAGACCCCAGTGCGATTGTCACCCCGGATACCGGGCGAATGGCCTGAGCTGTGAGCCCTTCCGCTTTTCTGTCGAGCTGGGTCCGAATCCGAGCTATCTGGAACTGAGTGCCAAAACCGTCTGGCTGAACAAGGTCGAGACGGTGGTGACTTTCGAGTTTCGAACTCGCAGCAGTGATGGGACACTGGTCTATCTCTTCGGACCTGAACCGAATTTCTATCAGTGAGTCTTTTTTTCCATCGCGAAACCAACTTTTGTAACTAAAGAAGATTACGTTTCTGCTGAGTCTATAAAATGTTCTGATGATGGCTTGATGAGAAGGAATAAAATGGACTAAGCCCATAGTTCCCTTCTCATATTGGAGAATTCTGTGAGAGTTGTATAAGCATTGGGCTGCGCATTTTCTCCAGAAACCGGAGCCAGACAGTGGGTTGAGTAGTGGGGCTGCAGCATCTCTCAAAGCCAATACGGAAGGTGGTGAAAGAAAAGCCGTGATGAGAATTGGACATTTTGTGAGTAGGATTGGACTGAAGTGCGTCTTCAGTGAGTCCTCGCAACGCTTTGCGAAACTTGTTAGCGTCATATCCACATTTCCACCACGCGAAACCACCGCAAGAGTCCAAGTGTGTAGTGGATAGCTACCTTTAGACTCTCTTCCTAGAAGAATCAACTACCCCAGATAGGATGGAGAATCCTAATATCAGAAGGCCAGCAGAAGACGTCCGTGCATTAGATTATTAGAAAGTTCTGTATCAGTAAGTAAGTGCAGCTATGTTACGATTTGGATGACCTGATTTATCGTTAAACAACCTGGCTAATTAGACTAAGATCGATGCGCTCAGTCCAAGGCGTGATTCAGGTATTCTTGGTTAGCAGTGGGATGTTTCGATTTTTTTTTGCGATATAGGGCAAAGGTCTCTATTGATCCGCGTGTTTATTCGATGACAAAGCCGATGATTCACCTGGTTTGGCAAGGCACTGTTGCAGCGTGAGTACAGCCTGTGTGCAGATTTAGTGGGCGAATGGGAGGACGTTCAGCGTCTTTAACTTCCGATCAGCCTGTTTGAGAGTTGTACCTTTTGAAAAATGAAGTTTTGCTAGCGATGAGCTGGGAAGGCAAAGGGTTGGGGAGATGGATTAAAATAGCTGGCAGCTGATTCAAAATTCGAAACGAGGTCAAACAGGCCACGTAATTCAAGTTTTCTGTGCTTCTTCACTCCTAACAATTGTGTAAACCTGCTTAGCTCTATATCGATGGTTATGAAACCTGTTCACTGTCAGCTTGGAAGCTTCGATGTATCGAACGAGTTGGCATTTGCTTGAATAACCGAATGGTTATTTGTCATTTGAAAAGAGAGGCAACAGCTCTGAGTAGAAGTGGCAAGGTATTCGGATCTGAAAATGGTGAGAAATAGTGAATTAAAGCCGTGCTTCTTCCCCAGTTTCCTACAAAGTGAGCCTACATTTTCACTCGCTTGATACTCAGAAGGAACCGGTGTTCCCCTTATGAAATTTCACTGACAGTCCTAATAATAACAAACTCTTCTTTATTCCACTCTACGGATAAAATCAACAACCACAGAGAACCAGAACGGAGGACTGCTGTATACATTAGTTCGACTCAGCGTGTGTGCAGTGTGCACATCAGGGAAGTGTGTGAACGTGTGTGTGAAAGCGTTGTTGGCTCTACCTGCAAGGAATGTTCCTTGCTAGAGATACGATGATGCAGTTAGATCACCGTAGGAGTGTGAATTTTACCTCAGTGAAACCTCTACGATACTGCGAGTAGAAGTTCGCGATGGTTGGGGTAAACGAACAGACCTGTGTGGGCTACTCATCCGCTTCCTTGCAAACTAAGCAAAGCTTTTTGGAGGGATGCTTGGTCACCTCGCTTTACATTAATCGTCTCTGATGCACACGAGGATGTATTAAGTATCATCTCGAACAGACTGTGCACGTCCATGTGGCTAGACTAATTCCAATGTGAATAAGGTTGTGCAGTCGCACTTCTCGAGGGGTATTTGCCAGTGTTCCCTTCGTCTGTACGTTTCCAGACAGTGTCTGGTATTTTGCTAGTGAGTGGCTCGTTAGCCTATATTAGACCAGCGTGTTCGATCTAGGCTAGTGACTTGGCATGGCAAGGCCCAACTGTAACTTGTGTAGAACATGTTAAGTTGTCCAGTATCTGGTTTGGAGCACGTGACCTTGAATAGCCGTCCGACATTGACGAGGGTCTCTCCTTAAGCCATTTAATACGAGTGTATTACCGAATCGTAAACTAGAAATTCGTCCATGGATATCCGTCTCCGACAAACGCGCCTCGAGGTGTGGGTGAACTTGGGCAACTTTGACAATATGGTCGTGTCTCCAGCGAGGACGAACCTCAACGACGGCGCATGGCATCGGGTTCGAGTTCGTCGCTACCTCTCCGGCCTCGAAGCGGAAATCGATGGAGCCTCTGGCAAGGGTCTATCAGCCCTGCTGCCTCTAAATCCCTCTTCGAGGTTCCTCAAGATGTCCATCGGTAGCAAGGTGGGTGCCATCGGAAATCGGCAGATATTTTCGGGGCAGTGAGGCCTTATATTTTTTAACTTAACTTAGCTTTGGAATCAGAACTGTAGAAGGTTTGATGATCGACTGATCGTCGATCTCTTAAATTTGAATATCTACCCTTAAATCCAAGAGGACCGATTCAACAACATCAGAGCTACAGGACGGATCACTGATTACAGTTTAAGCAGGAGCAGTAAAGTGTGAACCGCAGAAGCTTATCCAGTATTGATACTCCATGGGGACACGCAACTCAAGTCAGAAAGTTGATTTGCTAGGGTCCTGCTAGAGACTGGCACGTTCGTCTATTTTAAACCAGCTTGTTCGATGATCTGTGTGCTAATTGAGCGATGGAGTCGATGTCACCAGGTTAGGCATATCTGCTTAAAGTACGTAAGTCAACCATCTATGGGGTTGGGGCCGTTGATGAGATCCTAACAATTGGACTTCCGCAACTTCTCTAGGTTCTTTTGGGAGCCCGTCGGGATTTCGTGCCCGGGCTGCCGGAACTGGGCAACGGTGAGGTTCGACCGGCTGATTCGAGCATTGGATCGACGTGTTTTCGCAACCTGCGCATCAACAAGGCCTGGTATCCACTGAACAAGGCCGAGATCGACGCTGCGGGCGCTTCTGGTCACGTGACGAATGTGAGAGGATTCGGGGAGAACCTGGAGACCTGTTCGGACCTCACGGCCTGTCCTGCGAACGTGGCATGTCCAGGAGAACTCAGCTGCGTGCCCACGTGGAAGCCGCCGGGGGGATACATGTGTCTGTGAGTCATTTTGGCATCATTCTCTGGAAGTAAAGGGTTTTTTAATGAAAGAAACTATATTTCCGAAAGCGAAGTCTAAACACCTTAACAGTGTGTAATTTTTTATTTGGATTCCAGAGTATCGGGGATATTTCTTGTGAGTAAAACGGTAGACTAGTTGCAGTCTTAAATATGAGATTATTTTTACGAACTTTTCGGCTTGTGTGATGAAGTCAAGAACACAAATGTTAGTCAACGGTTCTTCTGTTTTCAACGATGATTGTATTTCTAAAAGAAAACCATGTAACTGGTACTCTGAGCCAAATTTCTAAAACATGTCTTTGTATCATATTGAGGCAGACAGGAGTGAGTCCGGAATAAAAATTAACTTTAGCTTTGGAGGGCGGATATTGATGGTTACGTCAATGTGTCTGAGTAAAAAAAATAAGTCGTTAAAGCAGAATTGGAGTAGCAATTAACAATAAACTATTTTGATCACAGTCAATTTTCGCCGCTTCATGTTATTCAGACTCAATTAAATGGCTTGTTTTCATTAGAAACATTGTATTTTTAGATTTATTGACTTATAATTCAAATATTCGTTCATATGCTATAACCGAACATCATCGTTAGACCTTAGGGAAATTAAACTGTATTTCTAATATTGAAGCGATTTTACTAACAGAATTTGTGCATATTCCTCTTATATAAAATAGATTGATATGGAATTAACTGCTACATTTGGACGCAATTCCTACCAGTTATAACCACATGTATTATGTGACGAATTCGAGCAATAAATAATTGTTTTCTTAGTAATCTCATGGCCTAAAAGTAGGCTTAGCCTGTCGTGTAAGTCACAATTCTCCTGAATTGTCTCACCATAGTAACACTCCTCTTGGGCGTTCCCGCTGGCCAATGGAATCACTTCGAGGTTATCAAAAGCCACCAATCCCAATTCAGAGGGCTTATTGTTGTGCTTTTCTCAGATGCAAACCTGGCTGTGTGCAAGGACCGGGCAATCGGTGCTTCTGCTTGGCTATCTGCTCGCGTTTCCCCTGCAAAAACGGCGGGACTTGCAAGCCCTCCTCGAGGGACACACGAGGTTTCAGCTGCATCTGCCCACCAACCCACTTTGGTCTCTTCTGCGAGGAGGAAGTCATGCAGGCCCAGCTTGGCGTCGGCGCCTTTGTGGGCATCGCTCTTGCGGTTCTCGCATTCATTGGTACGTCAAACAGGAGCCCCAATGCAGCAGGATCTGGTTTCGTAGCTGATTGGTTGTTGTCTTCAAGGTTTCCCTATTTATAATTGTCTTCTTTAAATCGGGAGGTTAATTAGACCAGAACCATCTACAATGTGAATAGGTCTAGTAGGTGCACTCTTTAACGAGTGTTCCCTTGACTCACTGATGTGTTTCCATTCTTATCCACCAAGGAACTCAAACTAGATGGGTATATTCTAGAAAAGTCATGTACTTTGATAGATCCACTTTGCGCTAGTGACCAGGTTTGTGCGTTGGCCAGTGATGAGGCTCTGAACCTTTTTAAAGGGATTAGCCAATCCCCTTTATTTATGACAGAATTCCGGTCCTGCTTATAAATTGATTGAACACAAGGCCAATTGGGAGATAGAATGAGTTTACTGGCTAGACCAAACCAATAGATTGGGTTCGATTATGGGCTTCTTAGCTTGTCCTCGCAGCGCGTCACTCAGGAGCCGCTAGTTACCGCCCTAAGCAGTCAGAGTTCAGACAGTATCCTATTTTAATGCATTATGAAAACAAATTAATGGACGACGGAGATGAGTCACCTGAGTTGGCAGTACGTGTACGCGTCTTTGTCTAAACACAGGAAGCTGTCTAGTAACATGGATCACAACTTTAAGTATGTGCCAGCCAACGGAGAGGATTGGCACTTAGCCATGTCACTAAACTCTTGTGAGGCCCTGACAGGCTTATAGGGCTTATTCAGGACGTGGGGCGGGATGAGCTTCTAAAGGTTTTGTGCTCTATCGATGAACCTACTTACAAATTGTCTTAACTTGTCCTCGTAAACGTCACTTTACTAACAATCATGGAAAGAGTGTGGGGATAAACAGGTATTTACTTAATAGGCGCTATCCCGGGGTGAGTGTTTTGGGGACCAGCACTTTCATGACTCTCTCAACTAAATCTGTCATAATGGAGAGCTTCAAAAGTTCAACTCTTTGGCTAGAAATCTACAAATATGTGAGGGTACTTTCTTCAAGAAGGCCTCTTGAGGTAGACTCGAGTCGATGTTAGAACCATTGGAAAGTCACTGCATACAACGCAAAAGTTAAGACATCTTGAGGCATCTCAGATTCTCTTCCAGAAGAAGTTGTGCTCTTTTAGGACCATGTTAGGAATTAAAAAATATTGACATCTTTGGAGTAATCATGAAATTTCTGAAAGGCTTCGTGGGGAGAGATTGAGAATGATTTGGAGTTACTGTTTCCGTTCAGCAATTAAATTGAATGCCTCATGCCATTTCTCTATACCAGCTAGCCAGGTATTAACACTTCCAATAGCAAAAAACGGGTTGGAGAAATGAAGAGAGTTACTTTTTGCAAAAGCATAATTTGCTTGAGGGATCCATCATATGGTAGGGAAGAAAATGTTGAGGTTCAATGAATTTGTTAATCTACAAGATACTTCCACTTCAGCTCTGATAATCGGAGTGATTATTTGGAAACTCCAACGCAAACTGGCTCCAACTCAGTTGACTCCAAGCAAGGATGTCCGGGAGCACGTCATGCCATACGCCGAAACAGCAGGTGACCTAACAAATTTTTAAATTCGGGCTTTGCTGATATCTTCAAAGGCCGTTGAATTCCATCCGAAATGAGTATTGGGTCCTTTTGAAGACCTTCCGTCGATTACTTTATATAAAATGGGGATAGCAGTGTCGGTTTTATGAATTGAAATATTCTTAATATTGGAAAATGACCCATGATAACGTAGTGGAATGCATTAAATTTATCTGTGAGAAATAACACATTCTGAATAAAGGAAGCATTAATAGCCCTGGGTTATTCTTGAGTAGAAGAAAAGCGTGATGTGTTCTTTATGAACTCGGAAGAACTGGCTGCTCTTAAGCCAAGGGGGTCTAAATGGCACAGAATTGGAAAGCTTAATCTTGGTTCGTTGGGTGTTCGACTTTGGCAGCTTTGAAGTGTGCGACGCACGCCCCTTACAGTCCGTATGCACTTTGGCCAGTGAATTTTCTCTTTACGACAGATAATGAAGAAATGTACGATTATTTTATTCGTCTTTCCTCCCAGTTGGCCTCAGCGTTGCATGGGTGTGTATAAAAGTGTTTTCGTGTAGAAACAGCTCGAGTAGTCTCTGGTACATTACAAATGGTAAACATCAAATTCTTCCCGCAGAAATTGACAACAAGCGGGGCTTTTCCTTCTGTTAATCAGTGACTTCAACAATAGACAAGGCAACATAGTTGATTGTCACAAGGATCAGTTATTTGGGATGTATTAAATTTGCTGATTTTTCAATATACCCTGGAAGTGTTTTATAAACCCTCTGGAATTAACTTCGAGTTTTCTTTTTTACACAGATGAAATCGATACTAACAGCTTTGACGAACGTAAATTGGGCTTGCACGAAACGGTTCTTCCAACCATTCCAAGTAAGCAAGCTGTTTTTGTTCTTTGTTTATCGGGTAAAGTAAATACTATGGCAACCCCCTGTGCCCTGGAAAATCGCCACTCCCAAGGGGCACAGAGAACTAGTGCTTCGTGGTGCATAAATGCTTGTTTTTTCGAGGTGCGTGCCTGTGAATGAAACCACCACTGAGAGGCTTATATCGCTACTATTCATGGAGTGAGTTCCTTTATGGAAGATGCAATTTAGTCCTGATTTTTCCAACCCATCGGTACGCCTCATTGGGCTTGATCCTCTTCATGGGAGAAAGGTTTAACTCCCAACTGCTCAGAGATGTTAGTTATAACACCTTCCAAACAATAGCCCTATCTAAATGAGCTCAACCGTTTAGGTCATTTCGTAAAATTTTGTCTCAAAATGATTTGAAGTCCTCAAACGTTGTTTTAAGCGTTCACTACCTATTGATGACTATTAAAATTATGAACTAACCCTTCAATCCACAGCCATGCCGACAATTCTCATCGACCAACTGACCCCAACACCGTCGGGTAGGCTTTTCAATTTTCTACTTCTACTGGTGGTGGTTACTGAACTCTTCTTCGTAACGTTACGCAATTTTGCATGTCTGCTATTTGCACATCGTAAAAGTGGGTCTGGTGAGATAATTCAGCTGTGTGAGAACGCCGACACGTCTAAAAGCCAGATTTGTGTGATATGTACGCTTCATTTTCTACTTCAATTGCTTAGACGGCCATGCATTCAGGGTCCCGGCTGCTGGCCTGTTGGTTAAGTCATTCTGGTTAAAGCGCGTCCCTTGGGTAGTAGAAGAAGAGAGTTACGAAGACTAGAAGAGATTAAATGGTGGTCATAGTTGAGGAAGTGGAAGGAAATCGAGCGGCGCTTTTTAATGCAACAAGTGTGAGTCGATGAGCTGAGTTAATCGCTGCATAGGCTGCTAAATCATAAGGTAGACATTAAGTTTAAACTCAGAATCTGATGTAAGGTTCAGAAAACCATGTAACTGAAAATTATCAACTGTGATAAAGGCATTTGTGCTTCCTGAGAAACAAAAGAGTGTTTGCCTATGACGATTCGGCTCTAATTTAGTAAGAAAGCTTGTATTTTGACAATAAGTAATGCAAATTTAACGGACACAGGAGGAAATTCAGAAAGAATCAACGCTGTTTCTTGGGAAGTCATCAGAAAGCCATATCTGGGAATTGACATTTTCGAATGAAGTCGCTTGTTAGTTGGCCGCAGAAATGCTGCCTGTATTTCGTGTAAGGTCAGCCGCCGCTTTTGAAGAGGTTGGACTCTCAGTACCAGACTATCTAGAGCTTCTCACTGAAGCGACAATTCGGAGGATCAGGCTCATTCGATAATTTAAGTCACAGCTGGAATTCAACACCTAATCCGACATCTACTCATATGTTAGTAAATACCCGATTAAAGGGAAAACACTAAGTAAAGATGAAAATTTTATTTCACCATGAACGTGGATGGAGACATGCAAATGTCTCTTGCTGATGTACGGAGTTGAGGCCTCGTTTAGAGGGTGTTTTTCATAAGAACTATCAGTAAAACGTTTCAGTGGTTTTCATAGCTCTTTTACTTCAGCTTCAGGACAGGCTGACACCTTATAATAAGACACTGTGAGTCGATAAGCTGGAAGTTCTATCCAACGGTGTGACTAATGTAATAAAGTCTTGTAATTATTATTCACCTATTCATAATTTCCAGTTCAAATAATTCCAACCTCAAACTCAAATCCACAGCTCTGGAAACCACATAACAAAACAGAGGAGGTATAAGACAATGGAGAGTAACGTTATTAAGCCTCTTTTACTCGTCATCTCCCGACAAAATGCTCCATTCCGTGCTTGGTTTCTGGGTGACATAATTATTGATTTATACAACCAGCCAAAACTCCAACCTTTGGCTCCAACGGCCGCCAAACAACCACAGCGCCAACCATGAACTCCTCCGACATCACCAGCTTCGAGAGGGCCCTGAGAGACCACCTGAAGGCTGCCAAGACTAGCCAGGCGCCCGATTACACCCTCGACTACGGCTACGAAGGAGGCGACAGCAGCATCGAGGAGGTGAACTTTGTCTCGCCAGGATTGTCCAGTCCCATCCCTGGCGAGAGCTCCTCGGGGTACAACGAGCCAAAAGAGCCTTTTGGAGACACTTTCGACGCTCTTTACCAACTCTCTGATGGCGAGGAGCACTCACGGCACACGGATCGATGAAAATTTGCATCTTCGGGTTCTTATTAGTCACCATAACTGTATTTCGTAGTCCACCTTTCACATTGTATACAGTGCTGGTTTCTGAAATAAACTTGGTGTGGTGTATTCGAGTACGATGTGACTAGATGAATGATATTACTGGATGCTCCTGTAAGATTAAAGTCTACTAACAAAATAATAAGTAGCACCCAAGTCCCATAGGTACTAAGGCGGATTGCAGTTTTTATGGGTCTTTCAAAATTCAAATAGCTGGACATGTATTCATTAATTTGTAGCTCAAACCTCGAGAAATTAACAAATATCGCCTTCTCTCAAATCACCACAAAGTCGAAAGTTGTAACTGGTGAGAATCTAGTCAAATTAAGCCGATTCAGCTAAAATCTGATTACGCAAGTAATTCACCATATTAAGATTCAAAAAGTTCAAGCACTCGATACTACGCACTTCCAAGGTGATAACCCCACTCAGAGCAAAATTCTCACACTCTGAGTAACGAACTAATAGGCATGCAGCAAACCGCAAGGCCTTACCTACTCTCAACCAATCACATCCAAGCAGTGGCTATCGATCGCCTAGTGGCTATTCAGCAAGCTGGTGTTTGCGTGCGTCCGTGCCACCACCCAGTCCTGATTGGCTGCCAGTGTGCGTATGTACGCACTATCGACGTGGTTCACTGCGCACGCTGGCATTATGTGCAGGAGCGGAGTCTTCTGAGGTCGCGAATTGCACCTCTGCCAAAAACCACGATGTCGGATCGTTTCTACGGAAGAAGAACCACCAATCCCCCCAGTTCTTTCAACGAAAGTGCTCGACCCAGAACCATGGATGATCGCAAGCATCATCATGTCGTACACAAGGCCCCATATTATGCTCAAGCAAGTCTTTAATACCTCACAATCTTGGATCAAATGAAAATCACTCTTATTAATTCATCAAAATTAAAGCAAAAGTTTATTTATTGTGCTTTTTGGTCATTGATTTTTGACACGAAAAGTTGTAAACAGCTGTTTCTTTTATCTAGTCTTTTCTGAGGGCAATTTAGAAGTGGCGTTGGTCAAGCCAGATTTCTAGTCGAAATATTTCTTGTTCATTTACTTTCTATTTATTTTGAACACGGAAGGATGCACAAAGCTGTTTTGATTTTATTTTAAAGCCCTGTTTTTTGGCGGGATTAAACCGGTTGCGTCAGCAGGCTTAATAAGGTAGACAGACCACCACAGTGCTTTTGAATTCCCAAGGTCATATGGGGAAGTACTTAGAGTCGCAATAGATCGCTTCTTCTAGTTGTCATGTGCGCAACCTGCTTATGCAACCAGAGACAGTTTGTGTTGAGACGGTAATTGAGTTGTCAATAAGCTTATTGCCACCGCAGTAAATAGAATATTCATTGAGTTTTCCGGACGGTAAATAAGAGTAGAAATTCGGGTTCTAACCAGGGTTAAACCCAGTGTTTGTATCAACGTATGTACAGGTATACTCAGAGCTTGCTCAAGGATCTAGATAACTTTGGAGATGGGATCTTTCGTCACAGCCTTCGGATAGTGGGAGATGCGTATAGCGATAAAACCACCATTGTAGGACTGACTACCTTCTATAAAGAGACCACAGATGAGAGTTGAATTATTGCCTACATCTCTGGCAGGCGGCTCAGCTGTACCCCAAGCAGTCGCACACCGGCGTCCCCAGCGACTTCCGCTACCGTCCGACAGCGGATATCGCCATGCCCGGCTCCGGTCCGCCGGCCTCCACCGGCTACGTCTACGGTCGATTCGGGAACTCCGGCGGTGGCGCAGGCAGCGGCGGTGGTGTGCCTATCCCCGTCGTCCACCTCGACTCCCCGACCTCGACCTACCCCGGTCGCAGCACCACTGGTTCCTACGTAGGCGTCACCGGTGGGGGGAACTATCGCTCAGCCGGTGGTGGAATGGTTCGCAGACCGTCTCCGGCTTTCGGGGGTCCTTCCACGGACCCTGAGGCCGAGGTGGATGCTCTGACCGACGCTCTGATGCAGAAGATGGAGGCTCCGAGGTCTGCAGGAACTGGAGGCATCGTGTCACCGCATGATGAGGGCAGATCATCTCCTGGTGAGTAAAAAAAATATTCCTCAATCTGACCACCATAGTTTCGAAGTCCAATTAAGCATCATTGCTTTGCTATCTCTCCAGCTGGAAGTATTCGCCGTGGAAGTGGAGGCACAACCCCTTTGCCGTCTCGAGTGACACGTCTACAACAGCAGACGACGCAGCAGCGCGTCGGATCACCAAGTACCGTAGCCGCTGCCGGCAGCAACAACAACAACGGGAGTCCCCTAACCCTCGGCAGTCCGCACACCTCTTCCCCCACCAACAGCTCAGGCTCCGGTGGTGGTGGCGCCAGCGACACCTTCCTGCAGAACTGCTTCCGCTGCCGCCGCCCCCTTGTCCCGCCCGAGTCCGCCACCCTGGGGCCCGGGTCCCCCACTCCCCCTGTGGTGACCTTGACGGGGGCCCTCGCGGTGAGGCTGCACGAGGCCTGCTTCACGTGTTACATCTGCCGTACCAAACTGAATCCACAGGCCTACTATCACAGCCTGCATCGCCTGCTCTGCCCAACTTGTGTCAGAGATGGCGCCGTGGAGTCGTGCAAGAACTGCAAACGACCCATTGGTGCGTTTTTGCAACCAGGATGAGGATCTACTGAGGGATTTTCGTTGATGAATGAAGAGACCACTCTTCAGAGATATTAACCATTGACGGGAAAGGGAATCATGCATTAAGTGGAGAAATTGGTTCATCTCCAGAGAATCTGGGGGCTGTGACGGTCTTGTTTGTGAGTGTCAGATGCTCTAGACTATCAATCACTCATGTCGACCAAAAAAGGAGTCTATAGGGCTTTTAGTGGTGACTATATGTTTTTATTTTTTTATTCAGCCGTAAGGTCAATGCTATTTCTTCAACTGAGTTCTGTTAAATGGTATCAAATCGTTTTACTTATTTCCTAGTCTTATAACTGTTTATAGTTGCTGGCCGTGTTGTTGAAGTATTTAATCTGTTTTGGTGTCATTGTCTCCGTCTTCAAATCAGTTTGCAATGCAAACATTCTAGTGGGAAGTTGCTTAACGCTCCAGTTTATGGAATGTTTCCATCTAATCAGCGTTTACGATTCTACTTTTGCACTAAAGCGTTAGTAATACTGCAATACTACAGATTTGCTGTATACGCACGCTGAGGCGTACTTCTACACTTGTTGAAACTAGGTTTTGTTGGTTATGTCCTTGCAGTCTCCCATTCCCTTGATGAATTGTTTCATCTGTGTGCAGAGATGCAGGTTAAAAATAGTAGGAACGTCTACCAACCAGCCGATTTTTCAGCCCTAACAGTTAATAAAAAACGAACATAGCGAGTTTGCGCTGGTCTCGGATTTCCATGAATGGGTTCTCACGTGGTCTCAGTAAATCCATTCAATGCAGCACTTTCGATTATTGTACTCCCGGCACTGGCACGTTCAGTTGGTCTGTGTGGGGAAAAATCCCACTAAGCCATCTTGATTGGTTTTGGGGGCCATTTGAGGGTTGGGAGCTCTCTGATTTAATTAATATGCTCACATTTCGCTATTCCGTATGCGCAAACTGTTGCATTAATAAGGTGAGCATATAACGGCTCAATTGTGCTTCGAATGCACTGGTATGTGGAGGAAAAGCTAAAGTGGCTTGTAGCTGGAAATTTTCGTTCAGTTAAAAGATACTCAGTCTACAAGGAAATAATACAATTATCAGAGCTTCACTTTGAGTAACCGCAATTAGCGGCTGTTACAGCCTTTATGTTCCCCTCTGAACCTGTTGTGAGCAATTCTATTTTACTTTGAGGGAAGGTTCTCCTCAAAACCTGCTTTGTTTCGATCGTCGATTAACTGGACTTCGTGGAGTTCGGCAGATACCCAACACTGGGTGGACTGGCAAATAATTTTGACTTTTCCCTTGGGTGTGTTGGCAGGGGTGAATTTTGCTGCTGCCATACATGCCAAGGCCTATTATTGCCTACTCTCATTATCATCCAGGGATTAACTGCAGTGATCATCAATTCCACTTAGAAGGCAATTGAATTCTGCTTGAGTCCCTCCAGCAACACTTTTTTCGGCTCATTTTTGGAGGAAGTCTTGTTCTAACACGTCCAGATCGTCTATTAGGTTATCGCCTCCTATTCTCTGTTTCATGCGGGAAGAGTGTTAACAGGCTTGTGGAACGACCTTACACTCATAGTGCGTAGCTAGTCTTAGATTCTCCTCCTAGATGGGTCAAATGCCCCCGCTGAGATGAAGTCACCATAGAAGAGGGAAAGGAGAAATCGGTGCCAGAATGTTTATTAAGACGGTGTGCTTAGATTTGTTTGACCCTATTTACCGGTAAACAACTTGGCCAATTAGATTAGGGTCAATGAACGCAATCCAGGGGTGATTCAGGTGCCCTTGGTTAGTGGTGCAATGATACTCTCGTATCATCGTAGGGCCATTGCTGTATTTTAATAGCCACGATGAATCAGTCATTACTTTAATTAATGAGATAGGATTTAAACTATTGTGCCTGTACACTGTTAGCACATCTGGAAGTGGCCACAGCGGAATCTTGTAACTCTCAAATACAGGGGGTGGATAAAGGTAGTGGAAACACTTGACATTTTGGCATCATATCCCTTGACCATGTTATAAACAATCAAATCCCGACAACTTTAAATGTTTCTTATTTGGTATGTTTACTTAAAATTTCTGTTTACGTATATTTAACAAATTGGTTATTGAAGCTTCAAGGAGGCCGAATTGTTGTCCACCCCTTCCCCCCCCCTGAATTCCACTTGGCGTTTCAAGAGGTACTAGCTCGAAAGTAATGACTGCCGCCTTTGAAGTGGAGAAGGGGAAACGTCGTCCTCAGCAAGGCAGCACAGGTCTGGCCGAAAGTCGTAGCTGTCTAAGAGGGGCCGTCGGACTGTAAATCGAATAGTTAAGGAGGATTGCAAGACCACGGCTCCTAAACTCACTGCAGAGCTCCTCAATGAAAACCTATAGAACTCAGTTTTTAAAAAATTATTCCTCGTCGGAAGCTACACAAATCTGGATTTTATCACGGAAAACCTGCGATTGGAAAACCTCTGCCTTCAAAATTTTGGCTATATTTTGTCCAACCCCTGTTTATTCGGAACAATCTATGACTTCAGTAACCCTGATAATGATGGTGGGGACGATGGTTGTTTTGTTTTAAGGCGAGCGAATAGTGCGAGCGCTGGGAGCTCCGTACCACCCGGGGTGCTTCGTGTGCATGGTGTGCCACACGAATCTGGACTCGAAGCCCTTCACTGTGGATGTGTACGGGCGGCCGCTGTGCCTGGAGGACTTCCACCGTCGACACGCGCCGCGCTGCGCCCTCTGCGCGCGCCCCATCACACCCGAGAGCGGCTCGCAGGAGGCGCGGCGCGTGGTCGCCGGCAACAACGACTACCACCTCTACTGCTACAATATGAAGACGGCCGCCGCCGAGGAGTCCACCGCCTCCACGCCCACCCCCTCGTCCATCCCCATGGCAACGGCCTGAGGTGTGGGTGCTCCCGACTGGATTCTGACGCCCCTGATGCTCCCTGCTTGTGCTCATCCCCTCCTCCCACACACCCACGTTCTTTTACATCCAATCACATGACTTGCGCTACTCCTGCCCTCCTCTGATTTGAAGGAAATTATAAGCAATCTGTCTTCCTCTATGGGAGTTCCTTTTGAGAAGGGCTTCATTAAACTGTTGAATGTCGCAATTGGTTTTAGGCTAGTGTCTGGCCAAAGTAAATTTATCTTTAAGTGTCGGTTAGAGAGATTAGACAGAAGATTAATCATGTTATTATTCTCGCGTTATACGTTTAGACTACCCCTTGTTAAGGATGTGTTGGCTCCCAGAACACCAAATGTGCGACCTTTAAGTTTTTAGGTCATTAGTGTGTTCATTAAAAAAAATAAAGTGGATCTGGCCATAGCAGACATTCACCATTGCATAGTAAGTCGGGCTGCCATAGGTTTACCTGGTGGGGTTGCAATACCTAGTAGTGATCCATAAATACATAAATTAACAAGAATCCAGGAGTCTATCTAAGGACTCTGACGTTCATCGCTTCTAGAAATGCGCTGTCTAAAGATTGAGGCATTGTGGACTAATCGGAGAACTAGTTTAGAAAGAAAACTAACGCATATTTCTCATACACAAAAGCCCATAAGTTTCAAAAATCAAAAGTTATTTCAGAGTCTAAGAATGGTTTAGCTATTCGAATTGGGAGTTTTATCGTACCCTCACGATTGAGATTCTCATATGAATTGAAAGTGATAGCTTGTACTACTTTCAAAGTCTGAGTAATATGATCATGTCACTGTCTCCAAAGAGTTCACCGCGTCGAAGTTCTTACAGATGGCGACGGTATGAGATAATGAAGGTATCACCTCTGTGTGGGCCTCTGGGACACCCAAACCGGATCCAGAAACTGTTGCTTCCTTCTTCTGTTCACGCCTTTCTCTATTCCTTTTCCTGCACCTCCTTTGCCTTTCATCCAATCACACTACTTGCGCTATTTCTGCCTCCCTCTGATTCGAAGAAAGTCATAAAAAGAATAAAATGATTCCCATTAAAATTAATCTTGGGAAAGAGGGCTGCGCGATTGTGAGGGTACTTAGAAGTTGCCCGGACCTAGGTAGCGGTTGAATTCTTCGATGATAACTGAAACATCAGACTTCATGTCTCAGAAGTTGATGCACGTCACAATGGTGGCTCCTACTTTATAGGTATTTTCCCTATTTGAAAGAAATAACCATTCTGCCTAGGAGAATTCCTTCTGTGCCAAGTTGTGGGGTTCAGTTGGTATTTTGAGGGACATTTTGGGTTGTTTAAAGTGCTTAATGTTACAATTTTGGACCCATCCTTCGAGCAATACTCCAGCTAATGCAGCATTAATTTTTCATTGTGCTTATTTAAGTTAAATAGAGAATGACTTCTGTGTGCATTCTCGCATTACAAATTGAAACGACTTCACATAGACCATTCTCTAATTGCTAGAACCGCGTATGTGCGACCTCTAACTTTTTATTGTAATTGAAGTTCATTCGAAAGTGTGGTAGAAGGGGATCTAGAAAAAACAGAAATTATTAATAAATTCAGTTAACAGATGCAGAGTGACTGGAAAATAGCTATTCGACCCCCGATGTCTTTAGAAATGTTGTTGACAAAAACAATATGATGCTTATGTTTCTTTAGTGTAATTATGCTTTCCTTCATTCCCAGCTTCCTAGTGGAGTCATTCTCTGAAGTCAAGGTCGTGTAAAATGATTTTCAGAAATAGCAAAACATGAAAAAGTATTTACGTATTTTGCATCATGGCAAGTACTCATTAGCTCATCTAGTAATTTAAAGACGCTAATTATCTTTAGAAATATAATTTATCTAGGCATGATAATGTCTAAAAGTTCTAAGCAAAATCTTAAGTTTCAGTCTCCACGCCCAAAAGCTACAGCAATCATGACTAAAGTAAACCATATTCGTTTGCTAAGCTCCTTTCATAATTTCCATGGAAAGGAATAGCTTGATCTGCCTTTAATATTTAAGTAATATATTGATGCCGACCTCGAAAAAAGGTCACAAAATTATAGTTGACTAAATTTTCGGTCTGAATCGATTGTTATTTTAAGAATACTATGAAATAATTCAAACGAAAATTCCTGAACTAAATTTCAGCATATCAAACGTCATTACATTAACTGTTTCGAGAAATGAAGGGCTAGATGTTTAATAAGCTCTATACTTCGATTTATTGTGAATTAAATGTAGTTATAAACCCAATCTGAGACATTTCAATATTCTTTTCTAATTTGGCTGTATTTGTACATGAGTCAATAAAGTCAGGTTTTTGAGCTTGTATGGGTTTAATTTATGTGTAATATGACAGCTTGGTGACAGGAGTTATTCAAATTTATTTTAAATGTTCTTTAGCTTATTTGTTTCACATACAAAGCAAAAAACGATTTCCACCTTTCTCCTGAATTCAAAACTTCAAATAGACTCAAGATCTGCCAGATTTGCACTAAATCTGCACTAGATGTCCCAAATCGATCGAGTTTTAACTTAATTTGCACCAGCTCAAAGGCCGCCAAAAAAATACCTTTAGAAAACAGAAACTTAGTCTAAAATAATGAAAATATGCACTCATTTGTACGTATTTTTAGTATTCATTTAATGGTGCCATGGATTATATTTTCTTTAAAGATTAGTTAAAACCTCATTTCAACTTTTATTTCGTAAAGAAAGGTGCAAAAAGTGGAGCTTTGGGCCTAAAACGAAGTGATTCTAGGAGTAAAGGCGAATGAATAGTTTGCGTATTAAATCGAATGGTGTGATGGAGTTGTTGCACCTAGTCTCGAGTTGATATTGGACTCGTCCCATGAAAGACATCATGGCAACCCCAGAGCTCCTGCCACTGGCGAGTGAGGGTTCGGAAGTCAAGAAAGCAACTGCGACACCACAGTGGGCGTGACAGGGACCTCGGCCAGCTCAATTCACAGTCTCTGTTTTACTACAGCAGTCACCTTATTGACATCGACAAACAGCAGGACAGTCGTCGCAAGCATATTTACTCCGGCTGTTGAGCAAAAGTGATCTCAGGATTGACCTGATGCGCACTATTTGCCGATCCACCTCTAAGGCGCTCGCACAACAAGTACCAGTGTTGGGGCCATGCGTAAGGCCCTGGCGTCTGCAGCTGATAGCTGCACTAAAGGTCTCTCCAAGGCAGATCAACTACCCCAAATAACATGAGGAATTCAAATGCCAGGGGTAGACGAGTAGACGTCTGTACTGGCGCGTTTATTTAGAGTGTGCAAAAGATGTGGTGGTTGAACGGGTTTATAGGCAACACCTGGATCAATTATCAGGTTATTCCATGGGTTCTTTCCTAATTCTGTATTTTTAAAATAAATAGTATGTTATTATGCCTTATGAAACTAAGGATTAATTGTTAAATTTGGCTTCCTTTAAATTTATTTAGTTTTATTTTGCAGAACAGTCAGTTAAACTTTGATTAACGACAATCCTGTTAACATGGAAGCAGCCAAAAATTACTTGGGATAAATAATGCTTTACGAGTTCAAGACAGGAAACTCGGTGACTAGAAACATTTACTCTGATCATGGAAAGGAATTTGTGAATGAAAGCACTAGTGGAAGATAGTTTGTGAAATTCAGAAGTGGCGATTTCACACCCTGAGAAAATGAATATCGAAGCGGGCGTGCAGTTGAGATCTTAAAAAGCATCTTGAAGAAGCTTATCCGGCCTTGTCAGTTGAGGGAGGAATTGGCGATTAAGCTTAGCTCAAAACAGACAACTGTTCATCGTTGTCAACTTCAAAACTTGGCAATGTTTCTAAGTCCGAAGCTTCATGGGTACCTCATGAATATTGTGAAAACAATTTCTAATTTACAGTTAATTGTTCGTCGCCCCAGTCTCGCCAACACTGTTTCACTTTTTTGGTGAATAGACTTGTGACACGGCGAGAATCACTTCGCAAAAGATGCAAGAACTCGATTGGGCCAAAATTCCTCATTCACCTTTTTCTCCCGACCTTACTCCTTACTCGGACTACCAGTATTTTCATCACTTGCGAAATCTTCTTGACGAAATTACCTTTGCAAAGCCTTCAAGCCCTTTAAATAAAACGCAAAAGAATTGCACCAATTATGGTATTAGTGGGCCTGTTAATAACTCTAAGGTAGTCAAAGATAACCAGGAAAGGTACGTTGTTGATTGAATCTCCAATTGAAGGTAACATTTAGTCAATTGTTGTATCCATATTAGGAAAGAAACTATGGGATGACCTTAGAGACATCACAGTTGGTGAATGCAGACAATTTTTTGGCCTATGGGGTTGGTGAAATGGAGAGATTAATTGCAGGGTGAGACCTACTGGACAGTTTTTTGATGGTATCAGGTCACCACGGGAGTGGCCCTCGCTGAGCAATGCTATGAGTATTGGGCCTCACTCAGACCACGACACAGCCACTACCCGTGATTTCTGATTAGGTCAACCAACCAGCAAGTAGACTGATTATTCTCGTTGAATTGTTCAAATCTAATCATCGCTCATCTCTACCAGAATGTCCCAATACTCGACGCACACTCTGGATTCTTGCACGGACGCACGACGGAGATGTGCGTGCGTGGATTCAGGCCGTGACGTAAACCGAAGTGCAAGCAAGTTAAACCATTCACACGCTGCATTTGAGTCTGGCTTAATAAATTTCTACCATTGCTGCTGCCCACCTTTTGCTTAATAGGTTCTCAGAATGAAGATTGATACATCAGGTCACTCAAACAGTTCTGTCCGAATTAAATAAAACAAGTGACCAAGAGCTATAATTTATTAGGGATTCAGTCATCAACTCACTCTCCCTGATTAGCCGTGATCTTCTTTCACCTATTAACAAGATTATTAATGCTTTCATCTGTGTAAAATTCGAAAACTCACAAATGCCAGTTGCAACCTCTTCGTGCTGCGTTGCAAAAGCCCTTTGTTCCAAGTGATTTTATAGGCTACGAATGGATGAGGCATTCTCTCTCTTCTAAATTCTTCCAACTTTGATGATGTGATTCTTGCTGTGTGGGAGGGGATCGTGTTGCATTTTCCTTTATAAAATATCACCCCCTTTTCACTTTAATAGAGCGGCTCTTATTTCCTCCTCAAAACTAGGTTCAAACGACCCTGTCACTGCCTATGGCTTTTAACATTTCAACAAACGATCGGTTTCTCATCTCCGCTCACAAGTCTAATCACCAAAAATCATAAATAAGTTGCCAAAAAATGGAGGAGAAAAAATGGGTTGATCGTTTGCACACAACTCCTGGGGCACCACTTTTCCATGTGTAGGAACTTTTTCAAGTGTTTGAGGATGAAGATGAAGAAGTGCATGGTTTGCACTAAGTACAACTGATGTAGCAGGATGAGCTCCTTCAAGGCTGCTTATCATCAAACTCAACCGGACATCCATTTCATCCTCCTTTCGGCTGCTGAGTTACCTTTGTTGAAATCTCATTTTATTGTTCTGTAAAAAAGAACTTGATAAATTAATTTTTAACATGCAAAATTATTACGCTTATAATGTTTAGACACTATAAAATGCGCTTTAAATTTTGTTCAATTTAAAAAGGTAAAATTCGAACAGAACTTATGGGATGAACTGATTGATTAGATCTCGACACGCACTATGTATTATGTAATTTTAAACCATTTTCATTTCAGTTATCAAAAGACACAATTCACTTCCTCAAGCCTGCATCTAGATGAACTTCGTCGAGACAATCGCCATCTGGTACGGCATATCCAAGATGCCTTAATGTCCACCTCTCCTGTCAGGGCATTTAGATAGATGGGGAAATCACCTCCTTTTTATGACATTTTTCTCTTAAACACTGAAAAAACCCAATTTCGACGTGAGTAGGATTGAATAGGTTTACGTCTTATTGTGGGTGCTCTCAGCGCTTCGCTAAGTGTCCCAAAACGTTTTCTAAGTCAGAGATTGCGTCGTGAGTTTACGAGTTCTACAATGGGTGTAAAGAACTCTAATCGGTGTTCTGATTGGTTAGGAGCATTGATAGGAACATTCTAATTGGCAGACGGAGCCTACGAGCTACTGGGTTTAACATGACACTGCTGCAACGCCTACAGGTTGTGTGTGAGCACGGAAATATGTTCTGCACCTTGTTTGCTACATCAGATATATCTCACGTGGCGGTAAGTGTGTGTGAGAAGCCGTTTGCCAGGCGCACCAATTTTTTCCAAGTGTTAAAAGGCCTCTTTAGGAGAAACGGCCCTTCTTTTAAGCCCTCTACGACTCCTCGCTTGCATGTGAAGCTTGTATGTGAACCCTGTAATATCCACTCGAAATCATAAAGAAGATGCCTTATGGCATCCTGAATGTTCCAGGGATAATCTACTTGTTGTTTATTATCGTACAGCACCACGCTAGGCACTGAATGAAAGGCTTTTTGAGATCTCGACGGAGATGTTTCTGGAATTAGAGACGGCTTGCCATTGTCTCACTTCTTATAGAACTAGGAGGCTCTCTATTGAAAACAATAAATTAGATAATTACTTCGTTGACTAGTTCATTTCAGTAGATAACGCCACCTTACTTTCCAAAGGAAGTTGTTTCCTTTTTCGTCTACAACTGGATGTATTTTTAGGCATTTCAGATTATTTCGAATACATCACTTCCGCTAAGTACTCGAAAATGAGCTTATTTGAAATCACATTTAAATGAGTATTTGGCAGGCATCACCGACCTTTTTTATAGGAAAAAATATCTTGCTACCGTTTCCACTGAACGGCAAATTCCAACTACGGTGGGAGCGAAAAAAATTTATATTTACCTAGTTTTAGCTTTACGCAAGATATTAATTATATCAATTTTATTTGAGTGAAGTCTAATTCAGGTTGTAAAATAAATCTGATATTCAACAAATTCGTAGGAATAAATAATCGTCAATCGCCACCCATCTATCACCACCTTTTCGAAACCCCGAGGCACCCAATTAAACAATGCCAGCGATCGAAAAGAGCACAAGTGTATTTGTCAAGACCCGGTTAAGGCGTTAGTATGATTAGTTAGGAGTTAGCCTCACTTTTATTAGAGGTGTGTGTTTGTATATGTCCTCCCCATACTGCAGAGTTTGTACCTAGCATCTATACGATATCGTAGCAGTGAATTTTAATCAGGCCCTTAATTGGTTGAGGACATTCTGGAAAGTGGAGATTTGAGTCAAGCACAACCGGTATTAAAGATCTTCGTGGTGATTGGGTGAAGGAGGCGATGAGTCATCAGGTTTGGCAACTGAGAGAATAATTGTACATTGAAATTTGCAAAGGAGCAGTTTCCCCATTCCTAAAGGCAAATCCACGGGAGAATGCATATACAAGGAACAAATTAAAACTCAACCATTGACCCTCCAAACATATTATTACGAATATGCCGATCTTTATAAAATTAATTCTTCATACTATTACACCTGCCTCTACGCACCTCGCAATCGTGCTTATCTACGCATGTTGGGTGGAAATCACAATAAGTTTAGTCATTTGACAGTTTTGCAATATACACTCAGAAGCTGAGGGAGTGACAGATAATATTGGAAATGATTCATATGAAATTAATGGTGTTTGGAGGCCTGTAGGCAAACTTTGTGAAGAAAAATATAGAAAATTTTGACTGCATCATTGAGACCTTGTTGTTTCGATGCTGTAAAACTATGCTGTATTCCTATTAGTTAATAGAGCGGTTAGTCTCTTTTAAAATTATTCATCAGCCTGCCTGGGTAATGCTAAGTGATGACTTAAAGTGAGGTTGGCGCTTCTAATAAACCAACTCTTACCACCCCTTTTCCTTCTCCTCATGTCTCTTCCACTGAATAAGTATCCATATCGTTTAGTCAAAATTTGCTGGTCCTGTTATGATGTATGAGACAAAAGAACCGAATACAGGGTGCTCGCGCTGATTTTTTAGCCTCATCAGGATAAATAAAATGTTATTTGCAATAATAAATGCAATAGGTTTAGGTGTTATTAGATAGTCAAGGAAATTGCACTAATTTTTAACAGCCTTATTTAAAATAAACGCCACCATTAGTGTGATGTTTATTAAAAATTCAATCCACCCCTGGAACATAGAGAAAGGTTATTTTACACTTTCCCCGATTAACTGGTATTCTGGAATTTTGCACGGCAATGCGATTAGAGTCTCGACGACAGTTCCCCACACATCCCCGAATTCTATCGACGGGTTAAGACTTGGGGAGTCCGGAGAGGCCAAACGAAAGTCTCCGTGTCGTGGAGGGCATTTGCCGACATCCATTTTTGGCCTTTCCCTGAGGTGATATGCAGGGGTGGCCGCACCCAGTTGCCACCCTAGGCACGTTTACCTATTTACGGCTGCCCTCGTTATCAGGGGTGCAGGTTGTCGAGGAGGAAATCTCCTCTGCTGCTAGAGCAATCGGATCGACTGGAGTTTTATTTTTTTAATCAACACAACCACCGCAATTTTCCAATTCATGCAGTCGGATTGTAACCAAGGGGAACACTAAGCAGCTAGCACTACCTCCATATTTTAATGGCCTGCTGCACAACAGATCATAATAATGTAAGGTATTTTCTTCCATTTTAAATCAGGCGGGATTCCAGTTTGGATCCATTTTCCCCGTTCTCATCAATTATTTGAATAAAGATGGGTTATAACTGTTAAAAAGTGAAGTGTGAGTAAACCCCAATAACACACCGAAAAAGTACTTGCATTTGGTAAAATTTAATCCGAAAGCAAGCTATAGATAGATTCAGCATTAGCTAGATAAACTCCAAATCGTAAGATTCATGATATTCGTGTTTCAATTTTTTAATGCTAGTCATTTTTCAAAAGGCGACAGTAAGGCAAGTCATTATGAAGTAGCATTTTCTCACGAAACGGGGGCTGCAAGCGATTCGACGAGCTAGGGTGTATCTCTTCCAATACATGCATTTGATTCCAAATAATGACAACTGCAAAGTATATTGCTAACAAAAGCAACTTCATAATCCGAAGCTATTATATCAGGCTTGTTTGACAATTAACACGGAAAAATCTGTTAAGATCGATCTGGGTGGTTGACGGGAATAGTGGCCATTAAGATTTCTACGATTTATTCCTTTACGTTAAGGTTGTTAAATTTCATTAAAATTCGTCATGGGTTCATAAATGTCAAAGGTTTCCTAAATTATGTTTATATACCCACAGATCATAATTGTGCCTTCCTCAGTCAGCTTGATGATCTGATATTGTCAGATTAAACGTGGTTGGATTTATAGATCAACTTAAATCAGGGTTATATGATGCTGAAATTGATAACCTATTAATTTAAAATCTACTGGAATTGTCGAGTACCTTGGATAGATTTTTGTTAAAAATTTGTCATCGTACCAACCATTATTCTGTGATATTTATAAAACTAATGCGACTTTAAAATGGCAAGTAATGCTAAAATATTGCAAGTTTTGAATATATTTAAAATCTTCAATAAGTTGCCGCTTAATTTCGAGATTCTTAGAACCGCAAACTTAAAGAGTAATAAACGTTGCATTATTCTCAGAGTTGTTACCGAATGTAGAGGTCTTTCAGGGAGAAGCAAATTTATGACGATAATTTCACAATCTAGGTCCTTAGACTAACCATAATACTTACATTGCTCCCCAAAACTTATTACGTCACGATTCCCAACCTTGTTGAATTCCAAGTTATCGCAGTTAATCCAATGCTAATTTTATCCGAAATTTAAGGTGACGAAAATAAGGCTATTTAGAAAATAAAGGCTCAATTTTTCTTGCCAACATCCCTAAGCATCCTACTTCAAAATGTATTCTTTCTTTCATTTACATATTTAAGGGCAAAATAGTTCTGGAATTTCTTGCAGTGTTGATTGAGGATGCATGTAACCATTTACGGTGCACCGGGTCCTGTTCACGCCTGTCTTGTTTGATTACTGTCTGGTTTACCTATTGTAAACATGGATTTCAGTGGTTCATTGTTTTAACTTCTGGGTGTCTGGTGAAAACTGCGGGTACTAAATGTAATTCCCCATGTCTCTTAGTAAACGTTTTTCCCTAAACGGAAATCGGCACTTTGGAAAATCCCTCTTGGCGAAAACCTGCGCCTGTATTATGCAACCAAGGCTCTATTGAATGCACCTTAAATCTCTACCGAGTCAGATTAGCAGATTCCCCTGCACTGCGCTTTTTTCTTGTTTCAGCTACGGTTAGCAGGGGTTATGTACGCCACTCCTTGATAGGCATACACTGTTCAAAAATGCGACCAAACCTAAACATATAATGGCGTGAGCTCCCATGTGAATTCACTAGGTCAGTTTTTTAAATCTACCTCAGTGCACTTTTTGTTAGAAGACCATTTCATTGTAGTTCTCGCAGGACTTTTAGTCTTTATGCTCAAAACTAGCATTTAAACACCCACTTAAGCAAAAGTAAGTATCCTGGAGCTCACCTAATGTCCTGGCTTCCTACTTAATTACCTCACTTTTGCCCCGTACTTACTACCTTATCAGCCCGCTAACTACCAGAAACTCCCTCCTTTTTATCTCGAATCTAACCCAATCTCCAAAACCGAAGGCCCTATCGGCACCCCACAAAAACGAGACAGGTCTAATAAAACACTGTATTATTGGGGAATTTCGTCTCGTTGTTTTGTTTCTATTTTTCTGATAAATGAGCGCGTGCGGACGCCAGCAGCACATAAGAAGCCATCGCCACTTCCAAAAAAGACGCATCTCCGGGGCAGCGACACGACTTGCTGCGGTCGCAGAGGGGGCATAAGATGGGTACGACGACGACAACGACTATCGATTAAACACACACACGCACACCTGGAGAAGAGAAGGGGCGAGCAGGGGCCTTATTTAAACTAAGCGGGACAAAAACGCAATGGCGGCGGTGGGCGGTGATAATGGGTGGGAGGTGACAAACACAGAAATGCAGTGCCCAGGAGGCATTTCTCCCGTCTGGGACACTAGTCCCCCGTCTCCTCACTCCCCCCAACTAAACCACACCCCGCTCCTCCACCGCTACTCGCGTCGCTCGCACCGTTGTCCCCACCCCCGCCGCTGCTGGGACTCAGAGGCTCCAGCGGCGGACCAATCACGACGTCGCGCGTAGCCGAACTCAGCACTGATTGGTTGCCCCCTCCACTGGTCGTCGTCGTCGCAGCCGCCGCCGCCGCTGCAGCCAATTGGCTCCTCAGCTTCGACAAAAACTCCGGTGTTGGCAGACTCGTCGACGCAGCCTCCAGATCACTGGAATCCAGTCGCAGTGGCTGTGGTAGCGGTGCTTGCGGCTGTGGCTGATGGAGAACACCACCAGGATTGCTCTCCGACCGGAACCGGTGGATGTTGAACGCCGTCGAGGCTGCGGTTGCAGTCGTTGTCGGCCACCCGTCCAGTCCGAAGTCGAACTCGGAGGTGGGGTCTGGCGACCGCGACGAGACCGCGTTGAGGAAGCTGGTAGTGGAGGACCGAGGCGAGGAGATAGCCGTCACAGTGGTTGCCATGGCGTTGTTGGGCAGCGGAGGCAGGGGAGCGAGGACCGAGCTGCCGCCCCCGCCGTTGTTGGTGACGGTGGTGTTGGCGTTGCTCGCGCTGCTGTTGATGCACGCGGAGTTGGTAACACCGCAGCCGGGGCCGCTGTTAGAGGAGTTGCTGCTGTTCAACATGAAGTTGAACGGACCTCCCGAGTGCATCATGTCCATCCGCATGTACAGCTCCACTATCTGGTACTCCTTCAGCGTCAGCGTCGCTGCAAAGCAAACACGAAACAACCCAGTAAAGCATATCGGGTTTTTCAAATGGGCTCACACACTGTTCTCCCTTTAAAAGTTTAAATACTTTTTAGTCGTTTATACAAGGCGATGACAACCAGAACGGCCGATAACTGAAAACTCCCATTGATTCAATATGCAGGAGGAGAACAACTTGTGTGATAATGATGATTCAACTCGACGGAGAGCAAAACAAAAAGTGATTGTGATCACTGCTTCTCAATGTTCCCATTGAGCATTTTGATGAAAATACGGCGGTAAAATGAAGAATTGTAATGGGGACTACAGGTCAGCCGTGACCAGAAGAAATTAGCATCTAGCAACAGACGACCTGAACGTGCTCGCACAGCAGCAGCAGCAGCAGCAGCAGATTTCTTAAAAAACATTGAAAAAGTGCTGTAGGGGGTTTGGGGTGAATTCAGGTGCCTGCGTGGAATTCGGACTCTGGATATCGAGCCCCATCAACCCATACACTCTGAGGTTGGGTCATACTTAGAAAAATTATGTCAATTCCGTTCTGTTTTCTCTCTCTGTCGGGGTTAGGTGAAGAAATCGACCAAACATTCCACAAAAAACCCAGCCCATTTTCACTGAGAATTACCAAAACAGACAGAGGTGACCAATCGGAAAACGCAAAGGCTCTCTTGTTTGCCAAGGTGAGGTCAAGGCGAATTGAACTTTTAGTCGACGGATATTTAGCCCTTACGATCCCCCAATTGCTCAACAATGACACATCAACCCCTTCACGATTCGTGAACAATCCCTAGTCCGAGTCCCATGAGTAGGCTGTCTACGGGAGTTTTCCTTCCTCTTCCTAAAACTCACAGTTGAGCTCGGTGATCTCCTTGAGGGAGTTGTGGTACTCGGCGAGAAGTTCCTGCTTGACCTTGTCTTGCGCCTTGAGCAGAGCCTTGAGTCGCGAGTTCTCCGCCTCGAGGTCGCTCACCCGCACCATGAACTCGGTGAGGCGGTGGTGCTCCGAGTTCTGCTGGTGTTGCTGCTGTTGGGAGTGTTTGAGCAGACTCGACTGGTTGGCAGCTGCGGCTGCCGCTGCCGCCGCCGCGAAGTAGTGTGCCTCGAGTTCGCGTGTCAGCGACTTGATCCGCGACTCCAGGTCGTGGATGCGCTGAGCACAGACCTCCGAGGTGCAGCGAGAAGCGCTGGTAGCTGTCGACGAAGACGACCCGGAGAGGCCTGAGTTGACATTGGCCGCGGCAGTTGCGGCGGTGTTGGACGAAGCCAGACAGCGGTTGGGCCCAGAACCTCCCGAAATCTTGTTCGCGTTCCTGATAGAAAAAAGAGACAGGTAAACACAAGACGTCCATTAAATAGTTCTTGAATACATCTATCTCTTCATTCAGTAGACGAATTAGACTCAGTACGGAAGCACCAAGCAAAGCACGGCCCAGAAGCGACTGAAACGCTAAAGGCAAGACTATATTCCATAGATGGTTCAGAATCAATAGGAACCACCTTCAAGAGTCCCAAATTCTTTGAAGAAGGAAGGTGGAGACACTTGTAACCGTGCAATCAACAAGGCGTGTCTGTAACGGCCCAGGCATGTGACCGAAACGTTCAGTCATTCGGAGAAAGCACTGTAGCGAATACTTATTGGAATCCGTCTTGAGCTTCACAAAAGGAGTGAACAAAAGCTAAGTGCAAAGGGCATCAGCTACCAAAACACTGACTGGTTCCATCCACTTGGAAATGATTATTGGAGCAACAACCGATACAAGACCACAAAATTTATCTGAATTTCTCGTTACACCTAAACCTAAGACTGTATAGAGAACAGAAGTGGTACCACATCACCACAGAAAAAGCAGGCGAGAAAAAGAATTTGTAGTGGTGTGGCAATCACTTGATGTGATGTGTGTTTGTGAGAATAAATACGAAGGCCCGATACCTAGATTTATTTTTGCCACGAAAAATGTTCCACAGAACCAGGAAATTGTATTGTAATTATAGATTCCCTGTATTTCGACAATCGACAACTTCGTTACCCGACAAAAAAACCTACTTTTAAAGACGTAAGAATCAATCATAAATTTGAAATTGAACAAAACCCCAGGTTTGAACAAACATTCAGCAGTTGGTTTGATTAAATGGACTGTATCTTTTGTTCAAATAAACAACAAAGTTAAAAATGAAAGCTCCAAGACGACTTCGGTGGCCGTGCTTAATCTACCTCACAGTCAAGGTTAGTTTTGTTTATCAAATCGACAAAATTAACAACAAAAGGAAACAATGGGAACCTTCTTTTTCATGGATCTTGGCAACGGTAGTAGCAAATAACCCCTTCAGTTTGACAATTAAAGATAACAATACATAATTTGAAATTTGCCACAAAGTTGCCGTTCTAGCGATCCTCTAAACGTTGAGAATTCAACGAATGATCATTAATCATTTTGCTAAGATTCGCAAGAATTCAGACCACCACCAATCCGCAAAAAGAAAGACAAATAAAAGATAATAAATAGATTTATTTAAAGAACCCTTGTTTCAGGAGATCTAAGGCTAAAGTCTCGTATTTCTATAATACGGCAAGGGGGATTTTGACTTCAAATTAATCTACGCTCTTCCGGAATTCGACACAGACACCAGCGGGGGAAGCCAGCAACACTAACAATTTTTCTGACACTCTGAGCAAAACTAGGCACACAGAAAGACACTGAAACGCACACCGAATTACAGTTTAGTGGGCGAGTAACTCCGTCTACTGTGGAAAGAAGAGTGGATGAAAAATGCAGAAGACAGAGGGAGGGATAGAGAAGGGACTTACTTAGCACCCGCGACGGTACTGGACGACACTCCGCCGAGGACGCTGGTGGAGTTTGCGGAAGCCTTGAGGGCGTTTTCGGCCTCGCGTCGCGCGCGTTTCTCAGCCGCGAGACTCACCTCGAGGTCGGCCCGAAGTCGCTTCTCCTCCGCCGCCTTCTTCTCCGCCAATTGCACGTTTTCGCGCTCCGTCTGTGAAAGGAGAGTGACGATTAGCCCCCATGTCTGAGGTGAATCTGGCCCTGTGAAGCAAAGCAATCAAGATTGCCCACCCCCTACTGGCTTGAGGAAAAGTGACTAGAATATGCCCTTTTTAGGCCAAGGAAACGTCTACCTCCCTAGTCTGGTTGTTCAAGACTGTACTCTTCCAATATACCGCCTAGAACTCTGGATATTAAAACGAGACAATGACGATTTGGCTTCACTGTCCGAGATGTAAGACCAAGGCAGCCGGAGCCTCTACCTCTTTATTCTAGTTATTTGACACCTTTAAACGACGACGGGTCCAACACAGAATATGATTAACTGACGTCCCCCCTATCCCTGTTTCGTTTCAAGGGCACTTTTAACCTTCCACATCCCTTTTCCTTCAACTCCCTTTAGCTCTTTTAAACAAGACTATGAATATTAAGTCATATTTACCATTGGCAAGTGTTACTTAAAATAAGGACTTTTGGGACTGCTCTAGCTAAGAATTTGTACACCACCAGCGACCGTGCCTTAATAAAAATTTCTGCCATGGTCAATGAACGGCAAGAGGCTGGAGGAAAGAAGTTTTGGAGTAAGCTACAAGAACCAGCTGAGGATAAGGCGAACGAGAGCCTCTGGTTAATCAAATCCACCTCTCCATATATTTCGGTTGTTTGCTACTTTCCACCTTCCTTCAGTGATTCTGTCAGAGGAGAAATTTACGATTAGGCCACCATGCTAGGTTGTGGGAAATTGGCGAGTGCTACTCAGAATACGCTAATTTGAGACTAAGACAACTCGAACCACTGTCTCCTCGTTCTGGCTTTTTGGTACCTTCGGCCCTCCTCATCCTTTTCCCTTTAGATTTTGTCTGACTGAGAGTGGAGATAAAGGCCCTGTGTCTGAAATGAAAGAAGTCGACGAGCACCACTGAGGTTAGGCTAATTTGGTGACAAGGCAACTGGGCCTCGATTCGACCAACTCCACTTCTCCCTATTTTGGCTTCTTGGTACTTTTAATCTTCCCAATTATTTAGGCCCTTTGGCTCTGCCAAAGGAGAAAATGAAGATTATGCCCTTGTCTGAGGTTGGCCTTACTTCGAGAAGGCCAATTGGAGACCAAGGCAACTCGAATCTGCCTCCTTATCCTAGCTGTCTGACACTTGTAGCTTTCCATTCAAATCTCTTTAGGTTCCTCTTACTGTGGAAAGCAAGACAGCTAAGACAGTTAGGTTGCCTTGCCCCAGGAAGATAAAGCGATAAGCAACACTCGGGATACGATGATCTGAATCAAGGTGTATAATGGATTAGCACCACCACCAACACCGAACGTTTCACGGCGACAATTAAACAAGTGCATGGATCGCGAAGGTTCATTACCAACTCATTTAAGTAAGTAAGTGCATAAGTGAAAATATAGAGGAACTGCTTGTACCTCTAGGGAAAGGGAAAAATTGCATTGCACTCCAGTGAACCCCGAAGAATGTACAAAAAAGGAAAGAACGATTATAAACTCGCGGCAAATGTCAGATTAGGTACACAATAGGCATGCTGAAGTGCGTTACACCTGAAAAGCCCACTAATTCCACGTTTTCAAAGCGAAAAAAAGAAAAGAGAACGGATGAAAGAGTTTATCTCCCGTCGTTAGGAAAAAAACCACCGGCCAACGTGCTTATGGGTCGTGGTGTCAGCGAAAATACTGCCAAATTAAAACTCTCCGCGAACCACGAAAACCCCTAAACGCGGATTTAGCGTTTATCAAATAGGGGTCCGTAGTGCAGTTAGGGTCTGACAGAGGAATCAGGGTAACCGGAGTCTCTATCCCTCTATTCTGAATGTTTGACACTAAACCTTTTCAGTCCTTCGTCCCTCAAGAAACCTCTCCTGATCACGACATTAAAGGACATTACTGCATAAAATTAATCAGAAACAGTATAAACATTTAGCAAACAATCAGACACGTAGCTACTACAAATAAGTCGTATTAAATTCCCATATCCCGATTTGATTAACTGCAGAGGGCTGATGTTTATTGTAAGTGTTTTGGCGAAATTTGGGGTAAGGCAGTTTTCTGACAGCGATGGATTAGGCTTTGTAAACACGCCTACTCAACTACTGAGTCATGTTGTCATTTATGCCGCTGTTACAGCTTTTTGCTACGGACAAAGCTAATCAACTTTTCCTTGTTTCCACAACCCGGAGACAAATAAAGCCCACTTTTCAGTCGATTAATTGTGCCGCAAAACTCATTCAACGTGGCTCCAATGACTGAGAAAAATTGTCAATTTTTGTACAAAAATGGGACGCACCTCAAGTCGCTGAGTGAGAGTGCTGAGCTTGGACTGGAGGTACTCGACTTCCTGCCGCGCCTGGTTGGTCTCGGTGCGCGAGGTCCGTTCCAGGGTGGTGAGTTGGGCCAGCTGCGAGCGAAGTGCCGACTCCGTCACCAAGAGACTCTGGCGCTCGTGCCGCATCCGACGAAGCTCGTCTTCCAGTCTAGGCACAAAAATACAGACATCGTCAACCAGATGGAAGCACATCTCATTGCCCGACTAGTCAGTGAGGCACGATTAGGCCTACTGAAGGGCTAACACAAAAGCAGGTAAAATCTGCAATTTCCAAAAGGCACTCACTTAGATCCTTCGTTGAATCCTCCTACTCCGTCTCCGTTGAACATAATTAACGTCTTAGTTGAGATCTTATTACTCAATGAATACTGATGCTTAACGTACTAATGGCTCAGATTTCTTTTTGGGTAGGCAATTTCTTGGATACAATGGACAGCCATAGCACTAGCAGCTGCCAATCAGAATGGGGCAAACGGGGTACCTGTTGGATGCTCCTAAGTCAATTACCTTGCCTTATGACCGCTCGATATGTAGAGCTAGAGCATGGCATTACATTACTTGGTTCCCAACTCTCAGAGTGAGAAAATCCAAAGATGACTGCTCGTTTCTATAAACCTAGCAAACTTGAGTTCACAACCCCGATCAATGCAGACAAGGGGCGCTCTCGGGCACCGAGCAACTGGAAGCATGGGCTCTCACATCTAGATAACCGTTTCTGAATCAGACTTGAGATAGGAAATTCCACCGAACCGAAAGTCTCTGCAGCATCCACACGAATTGGACAAGACCCTCGTTTCGTAGCGCTGCATGCATGGTAGCACCGGAGTTCATGCTAATACTCAAAAATTCAGGCACCGAAAGGGCAACTGGGCGTGGCTAGGGCCTCTTCTGGCTCTTTTACAGTCCTTTTCACAGAGTCAAACAGCCTTTTGCCAGTTCGTTTTTTTTCGCATTTACCAGAGCAGTGAACTTTCCATAAAGCCGTGTTGGCTTGACAAAAGTTTCTACTCGGGTTGTTTTCCGTCAACTGCTTAACAGTGGTGACGTCAGGATTGGCTTGAGTCTCACTACCTCTCAGTGGCCCTACGGCGACCTGATAATATCATCTCATCGGTCGAACCTCCGAGCCTAATAGGCATGCGTATGTTTTCCCTGGATCAACCCTTGGACTGAGTGCATTGTCCCCAATCTAACTGGTCAAGTGTCTAACGATAAATCAGGTCACACACCTTCCAAACAAACCATCTGGTGATAACTTCTTTCCTTCTCCGTCTGGCATCGGATTCTTGACCTTCCATAGGGCAGTTGATCCGTTTAGGAAGAGAATCTAAAGGTAGCTGTCGGCTACTCAGCTGTTCTCCATTTCAGGGCTTCGGTGATATACTTACGAAAGATAACTTAAACAATGCACTACTGATTATTCAGCTACTACAGGAGTTGTATTGTCTATAAACTTTCAAAGTAAAATGCACTTGGAATCACACAAAAGAATTTTCGATTTTACCTACAAACGTACTATTTAACGATAACCCTATTCTGGCTAAAGTTTCTAAATACATGCTATCGTACTTACAAATAAAGCAACGAGTTCATGACCCGACATTGACAAATGCCACCTTCGTAGGGAAGATAGAAGTATACATTAAGAGATTAAACCTTTCCAAGGATTACTTACCTCTAGTGTCTCTGCGATTCCATTACACAAAAGTCAATAAATACCACAAAGAAATAGTTAATTCTCGTCCCGAATTTTTAACTTCATTAAACTTACGTCAATCCCTCGTGGCACCAATTACGCAGCAACTAAATTCCAATCTTAAAACACAGTATTTCTCAGATGGAAGAAAGAGTACGCAAACCCGATCTGCCAATCCTTTTTGAGTCAGCATCGAATATCGGTAGTCAGTAAGAGTTGAACAGAGCTGAACCTGCGATTGCTATTATGAAATATCCGTCAAGCACTTGACAGGAATATCCCGAGTTCACCTCTTCATTCCCCTATTGACAAGTACCGGCTAATATCTGCGTTTCATCGTTTGGTCCTTTATAATCAAGCCAACAACCAGATCCAAACATCAACCACTTTTGCCAGCCCACTGAAATCTTTTCAACACTGCAAATTGATGATGGCAAGATTAGCAATGTAGATTAAATACTAGGAAAAAGGCAAGAGAATACCACTTACTTGTAAGCCGAGGCTTCCTTGCCATTGCGGGACTTTTCGCTGTTTTTGGTCTTGGAGTTCGACGAGGACGAAGAGGCGGATCCGCCGTTGTTAGCTGATGCTGCCGTTGCCATCGCTGTCGCCGTGGGCGGCGTTGCTACAGAGGCAGAAACAGACGACGCGGACTGTGACGAGTTGGAGGACTTCTTCTTGGTTGTAGTGGTGCTTGCTGTGGAGGCCTCTGTGTCCTGCGAGGCAGCGGAGGTGGCATCGGCATCGGCAGTGGTTCTGCGCTCGCCGCTATGGTTCTGGCTGGTGTTATTTTGGCTGCTGGCGTGATTGTGTTGGTGGTTGCTGTTGGCGGCGGTAGTGGTGATGTTACTGCTGCTGCGACGATGGTTGTTTCCGTCGAAGGAGGACAACTTACGGTCTGACACCTATGGAGTCAAAAAATTGGTCTCAAGCAACCAACGAGAGAGCAACGGACAAGTTTCGCGAGGTTTTCAGAAAAATGCTTACAGTAAAATAAATCGTTGCTACTTCCAGAAGTGTTAAAGGTGCTAAACTTTCAAGCCTCCTATATCCTTGAGGTAGGGGATGACAACCCCGGGAATGTCGATTGAAACTCTTCCCCACGAAAATCATGGAATAAAACACCAACTTGAGGCATCATGATGATTCACATAGACAATTAATGTAAGGAAATTATGGTCGCAACCCGATGCTCCAAATTGAAACACTGTGAATGCAACAATCCGGCGGCAAAAAACTAGGGAATCGCAATTGGTACTACGGGGCGGCTGTGACTAGAAGTAAGCAACCTAAAAAGTTAGAAGTTTTCCACGGTAAACCGTTACAAAGTGTAAAAAGGAACTATGTTGGTCCATATACAAGAAAATTAAGTTTATTTATTTCGGACTGATAAAAACTTAATAAATTCTCCTTTCCCCATAACTAAAGTAGCAATTTTACCGGTGACTAAGTTTTTGTTGCATAGGGCAAGCTGGAAATTAAACATCCTTGTGATTCACGAATTGTAAGTCGCTTCATTTCCGTCGAATAGCAGGACAGCTATCTCTCTGGGTAGCACTTAGTCAGAACGTAACAGTTGAATTCAGACGCCTTTTAATTGAAATTGTTTGACTTGAATTACGAGGCCAGACTGATGTACGACAGCAGGGTTCGGCCACCTGTCCTTACACCTCAGGGAGGAGTGACTATCGTCCGCCAATTTTTATGACGGCCACATCAGTCTCCCCAAAGTGTGGCCTCCGCCGAACTCCCAAAGTATAAATGGCTGAACTGTTAGGTGCGTTTACCTGCGGCTGTCGAGAAAGACTAATCAGCGCAGTACCACTAGTTAATCGATGACAATTAAATAGCGGTTTCGAAGGAGGAAAGGGAGGAGGCTGAGGTGTGAGATTAGTTTGCTCCAGCATTATTACGAGTCGCGCCAAGTCAAGACTGTGATTAGATTCTCGTGGCGGCAGTTACCTTGAGCAAAACTCTGACGACTATAGTGTGATTTCCTTGTCTGTGTAGTTACTTTCAAACCCACTAAATTGTAAGTCTACCAACCGCGTATTCTTTTACCTGATGAAATCAACGAATAGAGAATACCCTATAGACCAATTTTAGTCCAGACTAAGGCATCCTCGGTTTTCGTCGATAAATTAAACCTCCCACCTGGTGAGACAGATATTGTCTAGATAAAATGACACTTGGCCGAGAGAAGATCACTGGTAGTTCACCGAGTCTACGGCTTCTACCCGGAAGTCACGTTTAGCAGCCCTAGCTCATAGACTCGGGTTTCTGGGTTCAAAAATGTAACTGGATACTCATCCTGTTCTCAGACTAAAACCAGCACTCAATAAAAAAAACAACTTATGAGTAGTACGGGCTGGTTCCCCCTATTAGTCAACCCATACCGCTCCTTTAGCCGCATGTTTTCACTAAAAAGCACATTTAAAGGCGAAACAGAACTCTGTTCTAGCACCCAAAGGCTGGACCCACCCGCGATCTTAGGGAAGGAACGTCTTGATGGTTAATAAATTTTGCCTACCTCCCAAGTTGTATTAACCCTTTCTCTCGTAGCGGTAATATAGGGTACCAGTTAAATTTCCGATTAACGAAAATTTCCTTGTCGAAAATGGTTCAAATCGCATTCAGAAATTGCACAGAACCATCAGCCGCTCGGTCATTGACAACAGCTGTTCTAGTTTTAGCCTATATGTCAATTCCACGACATTCCTTAAACTATTTTTAGCCGGAAAAACGGGTTCACTCCCACTAGAATTGAATATAACATAAAAGATATGAGTCATTTGTCTTCTCGAAGGTGGTATTCATCATCGAAAGAACTTGATCCTCCGAGTCGTGGTTATTTTTCGAAGTAACCAGACTTTGCCAAAAAATGAAAGTCTAACTGCATGAGGAATTATAATCAAAATCTATACACAGGTGATAATATCCAATAATGGCGAACGACAGGTACGAAATGAGCGAATAATGACAACTAATGCATTCGTACGACTCAACATTGTACTACTGTACTACTTCTGCGACTACACTTGCTTAGTTAACAGCCCAACTATCGCATTGATCGAATTTGACGTCTCTTTGATTCATACACTTCTTTCCCGATTCTCGAATTAGATTTTCTGCCTACATCACCCTTACTAATTGGCACCTTCGGCTCGCGTTGTCAATCTTCAAGTTTTTAAGTGCAAAACGCAGTTGAATACTCATTGCATTCCTGGAATGAGTGCGTTAATCACTACTTCACGTGCCATGCGTACTACGTGCCCGGTCCCCTAATAAATAGGGAATAGAAGTAGGCGCCCTTTTCCCATACACTCAAAGCGGGGGGTTGGGGGGGGGGGTGAAGCTCGACGAAACTCGTTGAAAGGCCGATGCATTAGAAGGGTAAAAATTCACCTTCCCAAAGACCGGTTAGGGTTAGCTAACGTCTCAGCGGTAATTTTATCAATCACATACGCACCTACAACTACTAAGTACTCATGCTTTGTGTAGCAATGGTTCACGATGCCCTTCCGAGCAGGTAATTTCTTGGGCATTGACAACAGTCGATAGCCCCCCCCCCTCCCCCATTAGCCAAAGGCGCTTCAAACGTCGAGGCCTCAACTGTCACTAACTTAGACGCCTTACAATACTGTCTGATAAGTCGAGCTAGACCATATAGCATGACTCCGCAGGGCATAAAAGGATGACTGGGATACTTGTTCCACATAAACTACTTTTAGGAGGGCTGCTCACAGCATGGTTGGACGAAGCAAGGGAATGATCACAGTTTGCGGAGACGGTTTTTCCGTTGGCCAGATTCTGTTGCTGCTGCTGTTTCCTCGAGCTCTTCGACGAATTCACCGTTGTCGTCGATGTTGACGGAGACGCTGCTGTCGCAGAGCCTGACACCACACCAGACGACGCTGACGGTGCCGAAGAGGTCCCAGTTGCGCTACTGCTGTTGTTGTTATTACTTCCGTTTCCTGAAGAGCCCGAGGAAGCATTCACAGCCATTGCGGAGTTGCCACTGGAAGGATTGGTGGAACTGGCACTGGTGGAAGAGGGTCCGTTCGCTGTGGAGGCGCCACCACCTCCACCACCGCCGCTGCCCGTTGTGGGAGACCCATTGGCCGGCAGAGTGATTGCATTCATGCCCGCCACTTGCCCGTTGCCAAACTCTGCGAGTTCAAGGGGAGGAGAGTGAATACCAGAGTAGTCAGCTAATCGGAAGGAAGATGAGGAGCGCCATGAAGGGAAAGGGCCGTGGAACTCACCCCTCCGTCGAAGAGTCCGCGCCTCTTCGGGCAGGGCCTGCTCCAGAAGGTAGAAGTACTTGGCGTTCTGCTCTTGCACCTGACTTTGCCTACGCTGTAATAAACAAAAACAAAATCAAAGATAAATAGTAGTAACTCCAAGTCTTAGTTGGTTGACCACCCCCCCCCCCCTGCATAGCAGGAAAAACAGTCTACGCTCCAAAAAACGATTAAATAATATTTCAGGTGGGGACGCCATCAAACTGAGTGACAGTCTCTCTTAAACAAGCGGTATTGGGGGTAAGTAAAACAAAATATTTCGCTGCCTTCTCTACGAATATATTAAAAGTGTTAACCAAAGTCCAAACCATTCATTCACATAGATGAAGACAATGGTAATAGATCCAAATAATAACTGGCATGAATTTGAGAACTTCAATGGTGGCTAGAATAAGCTGACGAGCTCGAAAATCTGCAGAAGCAAGTGTTGGATGGCCCTGGCAATGAAGATGTTCGCTACTACACACACAAGCGTCGCAGAGGTTAGCTTTTCGTAGCAAAGAGTGTCATCCAGTTGGGCAACTACAACAGTTTGGCCTCCGCAGAACCCGCCGATGGTACATCGGGAATAACATTAGTCACCGAGATACCAGTACTGCAAAATTTGGCCAGTTAATCGACGACAGAATTAACTTGGCAGTTTTTAAGAAGATCCTTGCCAAGGGAACGTATAAAACCAGCTTGCTATAGTCTCATTCCGGGTTATGCCGAAATGTTCCACCCCTTAGACACGACCATTTTACGCAAGCACACAATTCTATTCTGCAATTCAAAGGACACATGCCTTGAAGTTATCGGCTACTCGGACTTCTTGGGAATGACCGGCCCATCCTCTAATAAATTACTTCCAAGTGCGACATGCAGTTGCCTCACCAAGAAGCCTCTCTAAAAAAGCCTTACAGCTACAACATGTTCACCTAAAGTTCAGATACGATCTCCACCTACTTAATGCGTCTTAAATGAGGCAGAGGTGTATCAGTCAACAGGCTCTCAGAACGTGGTCATTATGGAGATAAACTAATTATGGCTAAAGAGCGTAGCTCTCCACTAACAACCTCAGTTTTTCTACCTTTTTCCCACTTTCAACCGTTATTTGACCAGTTTTGCTACTCAAACGATGAGTCATGCATACTTTTTATCCTCTACCATAAATTAAGCACTCTGAAGCAACTTTTTAAAGTTTAAATCCGGCACCAGCGCATCCGGTCAGGGAATTTTACCTTGTAGTCTACCCAAATTCCAAAACCAACGAGCGTGAGGTTTAACACCCCAACCACCCCCATAATTAATGGAGAATAAGAGGGGCCTTTTCATGACTCATCTGGGCATACTCACATCTCCTCTTGGCTGCAGGAGTGAGTCATCGGTTTGCACATGATTATACGATACCCAAGCGTCACTTATTGCTGTTGCCAAGGCGAAACTCAGACGTTGTCAACTTGCCTGGTTCGAAACGCCATGCCCATCCATCTTCCAAGCAAGATTGACTGCATTCCTCTGCGACTCAGTAGCTAGCAAAATCACATGACATCCGTCAAAAGCCCTTTCAACGCTTCTTAATATGGCGTAATTCTAGATTGCATCCATCCCAGTTTTGATACACATGCCATTTGATATTGAAGAGTTTTCAAAACAAACTTTACATAACAATACTTGGTTGTTTTCTAAGATGTGCCCAAAGGTTTTCACGCACTCCACCCATCACTCTTTAAAAGTCCAAACACGTCTGCATTCAACATGTCGGCAATGATGACGCGAACAGTACCGTTCGAGGTAGTCATCAAAATAAGGGGTTATACTCGCTATTCAACGATCCCCAGAACACCGTTAATGCAGTAACCGGGGCGACTCCAACTGACGAATCCAAATGGAAACTACAATGTGGTTGTGAATAGTAGAAAGTACCTTAAAAGCACACTATCTGATTTGGCTTAGATGGCATTAGACTTCTTTTAAAACCCGCAGAAAATAAGGTTTAGCCTACACCGAACTCCCCAGTAGATACTATGTATGGTTGGAAACTGTCGTCAAAATAGACTAATAAACTCTGATCTCAATGCTAGAAAAGTCTACTAAGTTGAATAAAAACGTTTTTTAGGAGAACGTGTAATATGTGTTTGCTCCAGCCAGACCGTATTGAGGTTTTAATAAACGCTAATGGCGATGGTCACTTAGAGTAAAGTCCCTCGAAAATATTAGCGTAACTTTCTTGCCTTCAAAATTTCCCCAAACCCATAAAATTTCATATTTCCCAATAGTTTTTTAGTTTTCCTAATATTTTTTTCTAATTTATCCCGAACACTCTGTACATCATTTCTTGGGTTGAAATTGATTAGGTCTACTTAAACCGAAGAGTCTTGTTTGGTAACTTCTTCTTTCAGTGAGTGAATGAAGAGGAAGAAGTAGGCCGCAGACGATTGGTCACCGCATTGACCAATCAATACTCAAGGCAGAAATATGCCACACGATCTAAGACGACTAACATGACGACAACAACAAATGTGGTGAATAAACAACATTGACAGCGACGTGTGCATGCACTTTCACGCCTAGTTTGAAAATGATGGCCAAGTTAGCGGGTAGGTAAAAAGCGGACTTACCAGTCGTAGTTGGTGAGTAATTAGGCTCTTGAGTCCGAAACCTAGGGTCACCACGGGATATCCAATACTGAAAAGACGAAAATCGACACTTTCCGTTACTGATTAGGCGATTATTTGTAGTTTTCGACATCCAATAAAGCTTTGTCTAGCATTTAAATGCACGATAGGGGAGGACTGAATGGAGGGTGAAATTTGAGAACGAGATGTGCACTCAGCTGTATTTTTGCAGCTAGCAGCTAGCAGCCAGATCAATTCACCATAAACCGATGGGCTGGGGTTCCTGGTGAAATGAAGGTGAAAATTGCGCCTTTAACTTTGAAGATAACCCCGTTAGTGAATGTTAAGATGACGGAGAGGGGGTCAGGGCTTCACACGAGACAGGTTACCAGGGCACCAAGCCAATTATAAAAGGAGGCAAAAGCGTTTCGCTCCCGCCTACATATTATGCTAATCGGGACAGATGCCTTTAGAGGTCAAACGCGAGGTAACGAAGAAATGAAGAGGGCAAAACGATCCCCTTAAACAGCCTACGATTTTAGAATTCCCCCATTTCCCTCTGTCTACAGTAGAACACGCGACATAAAAGACAAAGTACAAACCTCTCGCTTTTAATGCTTACAGACACCGTTGATAAAAGTTTTGCAACCTAAATTGGGCTTCATTCTTTGCGGCGATTTTCTTCCTATCTTTAAAAAGCTCTGAATGTCAGTACACCCAATAATGCCTTCATTTTGGCATTCTTCTAGGTGCATTTCCGTTTATTGTTTGGCATTATCCACACAAAGTGTGGCACCTACGTAGGAATTTCGCTTTTCTCGAACAAACATGCAATGTAATGCTGCTCCAAAACATCGAGATATCTCTTACGACTTTGACATTGCTATGGAAAACGACATGAGTTACTTTTTACATAATTCCAACTATTCTTCGTATTTCACCCATTTCCTCAATTAAAGGCATAAAAATTAGAATCAGCACAAGGTTTCAATTAAATACTGCTTCCAAACAGTTACTCCCGATGAGAAATCCATCATATCCCTGGCTATTTCCAACTAAACTGAAAGTAGCTGAAACCAATCGAAGGGATCTACGCTTTGGTCTCTCTATGCAAGTTTGGAACCCGTCGAAAGAGAGGGAATGGTTTCATTGGAACCGCCTCCGGATTAGATTTCATTGATTTTTAAATGCGATCGCCAGGATAAGATTCAGAGACGCAACGACCAACCCTCGGTGTGGGAAAATACTGCATTCTAAACGGACCATTCCAGGGGCATTACTGCAGAGTAGCATTAACAGAATACACTGCTCTTCAATAAATGTCTCAAATTTTCACTGTTCTGCCCTCAATAAAAGACTCAGTCAGCGCAAATAAAGTAAATGTGTGCCCTTAAATAGAATCACGCGGTAGACATTGGAAGAAGTTGTACTGGAGTACTTCAGGTTTTTAGATTCCCGCTCACCACGTGACTTCAGAAAGACGAAGGGATAACCTGTAATTTGCAAGGACGGGCAGAAAAAGGAGGCCAAGATAATCAATCAATGATTTACGCCCTTAAGAATAAGAAATTATTTACGTTCCGATTGATTATTTTTACCCCTGTGACAGTACTAGAAAAGCCTACGATACCTCAATGGCAAGCCCTGACTTGCAGATTAAGTTGTAGTAAAATTACGGGTAGAGGGATTGGCTTGCTCGGTTCGTATGGAGTCCAATTAGAGCTTCAAATGGATTCATAAGCTCAACCACCTGAGTTGAAACTCGCATTTCCGTCGTAAAAGCAGGTCTCGGCAGCCAGACATTTGGTTTCAACCAATACAACCATGAATGGTAGGAAAAACCGAAATTCTACCCTAGGCCTCAGCGACCGAGAGGTTTTACTTAACATGCAAAGCAACCACGAAGCCCTGGGTGTCAATCTGCAGCAGGCTTACGTCATGAAAAACAGGTTCTTGTCCCACCCCTCTTAGTACCCTTACCGTGTTTTTGACAGACCACAAGATCACCTGACACAAGGCCACAATTTGGTAAGATGACTCAAGGGTCACGTGCCTAGCATATTACCGTTCTACAAGGATAGAATAGGATAGTAAAGGTGACTCCTACAGCAGGAGGATTGAATCATTTGGTATAACAGCCATAGGATTCCTCTGTCTTCACTGACGTGATTTTCTCCTTTAAGCCCACATCGCCAAATACTGAAAGTTAGAACGACTCGAAATCACCAGCTCACCGCACAAGAAATGAAAGCAATACATTTTTCATTTCTTCATTCCGTGTATACTCGGTACTCCACTTATTTCTTCTAGTTACGGCAACCCTCACCAAATAAACGGCATTAATTGAATGAGAAATGCCACATACGAGATCTAGGAGACTCAACGGTTGGAACGCTTGCTGTTTTCTCTGGCACTATTTTTGAGATACGAGCTTCCCGACATGAAACAAAACCTCTTGACATCGAGAAGCTCAGATTTCTCCGACATAGATTAAAGTTGTTAAATCCAGATACTTTCTAGACTCGTTTTCAGCCTCTACCTACCTGACGCTACGTCTTTTCAGCCTTCTTTCGTGATAAATAGTTAGGTGGCAGCCAAACACAGTTCAGTGATTCATGGAATCTAGTCCCGTGGTGAATACAAAAAACAGCTGAGTGCTCATTCTTTTCCCACAGTTAGTCGCCGTTTCGATTCAATACTTTATAGTTTAGATCTGGGAAGTGACTGCTTGCAGTCTAAAGCTGTTATGGACAGGGAACTAACGAGAATTCAAGACCCTAGAGATGTAAGCAGTCAGAAAGAGACAGGATTTTTCAGGAAACAGGTGGTTATGGCTGTGATAAAAGAGGGAGGAAGGGAGTGTGGGGGACGTACCAGTGGGCAGCGAAGGGCCGGCAGAGATCGATGCTGAATGGCAGGGACTTGGGATCACGCAGACGCACGGCAACCTCCACGTAGAGAAAGACGAAACACATCCCCACCGTCGGTGCACACAACCCTCGCTCTGAAGCCGAATCATGAGGTTAAATTGCTTTGGCAAACTCCCTTACATGATAATTACTACTTTCAGTGGTGGTGAGGCCTATTTGGTTCCTGGTATAAATCTTTATCAAACATAGTAGGATTTCCAGCTCACTGACTCACAGAAAAATCTCAGCTGGGAACTTTGCTTTTTCAGGCATCGACTCTAAACACTTGTTCCCCTCTATATGCATACCCTATGGCGTCTTTGGACAAATCCCCTTTCACAGACTAGACCATTTAAAATTCCTTTGGGCTCCTAAGAAATGACCGTCGTCCACTTTAATAAAATTCATCCTTTTGCAGTCTTGTATGTGCGCAACAATGGTTGGTGAAGATCCCATAAAAAGATACAGGGTTTCGTTTCCTATACGAAGTGATTTCGTATCTTCGAAAGAACCAGATGCTCCGAGCTGTTGGCACTCTGGGTGATTCTACGTTACATTCAGATCCCTACCAACTATCACTGAAAGTAATGGAGAGAATGTTGTTGGGTGCAAGGAGCTTTATTTAACATTGGTGGCACACACATAAATCCACGAAAAATATTTAAAAACCCGGCACTTGAAACAGGGTCCGTTATCCATTTTCTACAACTTCTGATAGTATAAGAGCCCACAAATTTCTAACAGGAAGCAAATTCACTATAGTTTAGGCCCTTTGAATTGAGAGGCGTGGAAATACACCTAAAGCTGGACCTTGTTCATAATTTTAGAAAGGCAAATATTTGCTATTCCATCTACCTAACGCACTTTAACACTCATCCCACGGTGTCTCCTTTCATCGCCATGGGGGGTGATGTATCATCCCCACACAGCAGGAAAGTAGCACATGAACTCAGCTGATATTGCTTTTGTCGATGCGCTGTGGGTACAACAAACTTATCCCCCTCCTAAGACCCTCTTAACTGATCCTTCAGTATAAACTAGACCATGTGATATCCAGTACTGTAACTCAAGGGACGCTCGCATCCAACAGCTGCTCAATCACATTTCCTGCCAGTCTAGTCTTACTTGAGAGCTTCTTGACAAATTTTTTGTGCAGTCGATAGGTCGGCCAAGGGCTATACACCCAGACCGCAAGAAGAAATGAAAATCAATAAAGGGCAAAAAAGGGAAATTAAAATACAGTGATCAGGTTTGAATGAGTATTGCTTGGTTGAGGTTTTTTCAGATGTTTTAAAGGCGTTCGCACACATTACGTCTCCATTAGAGATTTAAATTTTGTGTTTATATTCAAGGGGTGATTGTAACTTCAAATTGAGGATTTAATGGGAGGTTACTTTTAAGATAAATTCTTCGACAACAATACGGTAAATCCCCTGCCTAGTGAATTTTAATTAAATCCATTAAATTTTGCGGTTACTAACCGCATTATTTTGCCTGACGAGTCTATTTAATTCGAAGTGAATATCTAGTAGATAGCATCCAAAAAAGAAACGCCTTTATCGTTTTATCGAAACAATAAGTCTTCCACTGCCTAATCTAACCCGAAGACGGGATGGACAAAAAAATGGGGTAATTTAGGAAGAACCAAAAACAGCACTAACTATAGACACGGAGGCGATTCTCTAGGCAACACAGACAAATTAGGGCACAAATATACACCGAGACGACGGTCATTATGGGGGCACTAGGCTCGCATTTAACAGCGCAAATTGTCAGGTCATCTGCTGGCGTACTTATTAACGCACCTATTAGCAGTTCAACGAGCATAAACGTCTAAGAAATAAAGAGCTTTTGGGGACTTTCCTTTGATCCGGACTTCATGGGTAGCCTTAAAAACAACAGCGACGCAAAATTACTGTCGGCCGTCAATCAATAATGAAGCCACATAAACCCCCCGCAGTTGCCATCCCGCGAAGGACAATTACCGACATTGGGGAAAGCTGAAAATGCGACACCTGGTTAACGCACAGCTGCAACGGCGCTTTAGGAACCCAATTGGGCTAGCAACGTAGTGAATTCTGATTTCAACGCGTTCAAAACATGGGATAGACCAGCTGCCAGCGGGCTACGAGGAATTTGCATAGCTAGACTGCCCTGGCAATCCGAATAAGAATGGCGCTTATGAAAAAGACGCATGGTCAGCAAAATAATATCCCAAAGGTTGTTCAGAATAAATTTTAAAGCACATCACTGGGCTGTCATTGTTCCTGATAAATTAAAGATACAAACATGCATTACGCTTCCTCTAAAGGTCAAATCCATCGTCATTCATAAAGGTAATGGCAACGAGGAGAATGGACGACCGAAACCCCTCATGGTCGTTGCTCAACATCTCCCCTGAACACTGAAAACAACCAGATGAAGTGAAGTGGAAAATGACAATGAAGACTACGAGGCGACAGTGGTGGCTAGAAGAAGTTAGCAACAGTACAGCTGCGCTCTTACAGCAGCATATTTTCTCAAAGATCTGTAGAAAAATTTCAACCGGAGGATCCTGGCATCAGAAATCGGAATTTGCCACCACATGAACTGAATTTTGCAATTTCTAGCATAAAGTTTGCATAATTCAATGAAGATCTTCGCTATTACTCATAGAAGAAGCGTAGAGGCCAAATTAATTTCCACACTTCGACAAAAAGTAAAAAGTGGTCGGCAGCCAAATTTTACGGCTTCACCGACCGCTCTAACGTTTGGCCTCTACCGAACTCCCCAGTAGATATTGACCCTCCGATGGGCACAGTTGTCGTCCTGATGCCAGTGCTACAGAGGCTCAGTCAATCGATGACACAATTAAAGCAGTTTTTGGGGAGACTCTTCTACAGGAAAAGTACAAAATCAGCTTGCTTTAGTTTCCGGGGCGAGCCGTACTGAGGCTGCAATAGAGGGCGTTATTTTGGGTGAAGCCCTGATGACAATATTACAATTTCCTAGTGAATTTAATTGCTTTCAAGCCTATTAAATTTGTGGTCACCAAGCACTTATCTTTTGCCGGATGAGTCAATCAAATTTACTCCCATAACACCTGAAGTGACTGACTGAAATACGTCAATGAGGTGTGAACAAGTTTTGCCGCTCTTCAGAAGAGGCAACTCTGTCATCGCTACCCCATTGCACGTGGAGGGGAAAAGATGAACGGTCCTGACACTGGTTAGTTAATCGCTGTCTCTAGTGTCCTGGTGAGACCCCGAGGCGCGTTCTGAGACCAATAGCCAATTTAATTACCCAAATTACACGGAACACGCACACAGGCACACACACATCTATGAGAAAGTAATCACTGAAAGATTTTTCCAATTAGTGAGGCGAGCAGAGCATTATACACCGCGCACATGAAGAGAGCCCACTTAGTGCAATCGCGAACTTTAGGACTACGAAGAAAACCCGAAATGGCTCCTGAGGAGAGGGGGGGGGGCACAAGTAGTTGAATTGTGGCTTGCCTTCCTCCTCAAGGCGCTAGGTTCATAGCGAATCGACGTGGTAAACAAGTGAGGCCATCATGTGATGAGTGCCACTCCCATGTCTAGGTTAAGCACACAAAACTGGATTTCAAACGGCGAGATAAACTAGAGGTACGTGGAGAGAAAAAATCAGAGGTCCTTTTGAAATCTTGTAACAACTGCAGGAGAGGACAGAGAAGCTTTTTAACAAATTCCAACACCCAAAAACTGAGCAAAAGGAGTTTGTGAATGGGAGAACCATTGGCTTAGACTCAGGCTTTGGCACAAACTCGGAAGGGCATTCAGAACTACGGTTTGTTGATGAATGAAACAACCACTAGGAGGCTAACTACCTCTGCTACACGGGGATTGGGTAACTCTGCGGAAGGAGCATTCTTGCCCTGGGTGTTTCAATCTTTCCGTCGGTCTCATTGAGCTTTACTTTCCAATAGGGAATAAGGACTGCAGTACCCTGTTCCTATGCTAATAATTAGACTTTGGAAGTTTCGATAACACTTGCCAAGAGGATTAGGAAATGGAGAAGCAGCAAAAACCAGCTTGATTTGATGTAGGAGAAATAAAGGACTAGAAGGATTTCAGACAGTGAATACGCGCGTACTACTGGAGGTTGTCCCGAAGTGCACTGGAAAGGACGAGGTGAAATAGCGCTGCCGCTGTGGTAGCGGCAGAAGCAACAGCAAAAGTAGACGCAGCAGGCAAGTACATGATCGCGCTAACCATCAGATCAACGCACACACACCGCGAGCGATACTCTACTCCCCCCCCCAAATGGAATGCTTCAAACTGCTCCGAGTGCCTGGCCGAAGCTCTCTACGGGGTGGTCGAAGTGAATTTTAAGGGATGAAACTTGGTTTTTTTCCCTTTCAAATGTGCTAACAGCGTTCACGCACACTACGCTATTTCTAAAGGGTCAGGGCCTTTTCTACGTTCATAGAGGTGACTGCAACGAGGAGAATGAAGACCGTGAACCCAAACCTGATTTACGGAAGAGAATACCTAACATCACGATAAGCAGACAATTTAATCGAACTTGCACAGCAAATTTCCTAATCCAAAATCGGTTCATGAAGAATTCAGATGCCTCCTAGGTGAAATCATTAATTACAGTAGGTAAGCTCCGTATGACAGAGGGTAGCTATCTGTATCCTAGCAATGGTATCAAGACTTGGCTCCCTGCCCGTGCACCTAAGGTTATATCTAAAAACTGTTATTGACTGTTTTTACGATTACATCAGTCAAGCGAATTCTCCAGTTAGACTATAATCTATGGTTAGGCGCTGTCGTCGAGAAAGGCATTAATCGCCACCCTACTAGTGCTACACGATTCCTGTTATTTTTCAAATACAGACTTCAAGCAGTTCTTTGTGAAGACCCCTTCGTTGTGAAAGCATAAAATCCGCTTTTTCTAGCCTTATTCTGGGTTTCAGGGCATGACTGAAGCTGCAATAGACGCTGCTAACGACGGCTCCAATTTGGAATAAAACTAGTTGAGGACACTTGTGCAATTCCTTTGTCCAATTAATTCCTTTTAAAAGTGATGAGGCTGTCAAATTCTCTAATTTGCCTTGCATCCGTCTGATGCTGCAGGACGTCAACCTCATTGACGCATCACGGTGTCTAGCTTTCGGTATCCTGGGCTAGAATACATCAGAGTCCTTATCCCGTTCCGGGTCCAAGCCCACTACTCATTAATGGGCACAACCTGTTCCCGCTTCTTAGACACGGCCATCCAAAGGGGAGACGCAACTCTCAAGACTATCAAATACGCAGCGAACGCCCTAATGGAATATGACGCAGGAAAACAAGGGAGAAATGAAACGCACCAGCATGCCAGACGAGCTCCATCCAGACGCAGGTGCTGCCAAAAAGGAAAATCCACGACGACGGCACGAGGAGGTAGCAGACAAAGTCCGCGGTGAGCGCGATCAGAGTGAAGAACACTGCAAACATCTGCGCGACAGAAGAGACGGGCATTACTACACGCCTGGGTGCGTCCCAAGCCCACTTGATCCCAAGGCAGGCAGTTAAATCAACCCGGAATTGAGTCGATTTTAGGGTTAAACTCACAATTTTGAGCACTTCTACACATGACCCAAATACGATGATAAGTTAGCACACAAATCCAACCCCAGGTCACTCTCAGGTTTCCAATTTTACGACTCTGAGGGTGAAAGGGGATTAGAGTCACTCAAAAATGCGAAGCTAGTTCTGTCTAATTGAATGACAACCGTTCCAACCATCAGCCATTCTGGCGCACCACGACCTATTTTCCGCTGTTCCAATAAGGCCAAATACCAGTGGCTACCTTTCGTCGTAATAAATCAGGCACTCTTTAAAAGTCCGATCAACCGTTCATTGCAGTATTTCGAGCTATTCCTTCTATAGAAAAACTAGTATCCACATAAGCGTCCCATTGATTAAGCCCAAAAAATTAAGCTAACTCGTTCCAAATAATTGAGTGCTAATAGATGCACCGGTTCGATTAGGAGCTTCAAGAAAGCGACATTGACAGACTAACGACTTTTCGACAACTACCGGTCAGAGTTTCTTAGCAGACATCGCGAAAGCCCTTCCACTAACACGACTTTAGGTCGGGTGGGCCTGCAGTCCATCCAACCTTGACTTTACACGGCGTAGGTCCGATTGCTTCTAGTGGGTCTCCCAATACGCCCACAAACATGGGCGCGGCCACACACCTGGGGAGGAGGCAAGGCATACACACCATACGGGGGGGGGCAAAAATCGCAAGGTCACCACAGTGGCCAATGACAGTGTGCGTCACGCATATACGCACGCACTCAGGTTCGTTAGCTGGCTGGCTCGCGAACGCGCAAGCAATCCCCGCGCCCAACAAGCCACGCTCGGGAGCGGAAAGGATTCACAGAGGGATCAGCGCTGCTAACTCTACACGACTGTTTGGGCAGTCTTGCAGGCCTTTGGTGTCAGTGCTGAGACCTGCTCAGAGGTCATTTTATAGCCAAAAGGATGGGATCACGTCCCTGGGAAATCGTCATACAGTGGGCCAAGAAAACAACAACGGAGTGGGCTTTCAAAACATTAACTCAATGTGACCCCAGCTCAAACGCATAGTTCACGCTAACACTTACCCATAAGGCAAATTTGTACGCAACTAAGGCCTAGGTTGTTTTTCCCACCGGTGATAAACTAAGTACGTGGGTGAGTCAACGGTGTCTTCTGCCCTCTGCCTGACGCCAATAGTGCGGTTGGGTCGTAGTGTGCTTAGATGCACTACTGTTGCCTCTAAGGCCGCAAAATACGGAGATAAACGCGCTTCCCCAAGAAGCACCGGAAAGAGAAAAGTTAGTCAACCAGAGGAGCATAAAGAACCAAAATCCTCTCATACACAAACACATGCGAGTTCGTGCTCACTGCACAAAGTTGCGCAATGCCATGTGCTTTATCTAATTTGCGTGTGTGTGTTGGAGATACATAAAGGGAACATATGGTGAAAATTCAAGCGCATCCAAACGATTTATGGCTGTTCAGAGGAACCATCTTCTCCAAAAGCTATATATCAAGAGATAGGCTTTAAATTTTGCACAACTACTCAGAGGAGTGTGAGGGACAAACAAGACCAGATACACACACAATGCTGTGATTTGAAAGCTGGCAAACACAATTATACGCATAAGCCATCGCCACACACACGTGTATGCGCTGTGTGTACGCAACAGGTGCCTCTTAACCCTGCTTCGACTCCGTACCTGTCTACGATGCGCCACTGAATGATCGACAGTCGAAGCTAACAACCAACACGAGGATCATTGATTTCCTGATGACTAGAACTACTCGTAATGAGCAGGGTGTCACAGCTGATCACTTCAAGACACCGTTTCATAAACCCAATCCACTAAACGAGCTATTTACTGACCCCGCAAATGTGTCACACAGCAGACGGGACCACTAGCACTTACTCCCAAAATAAGCTTTATAACATTTCAAATCCATAATAATCCACGGAGTAACCCACTAGAGAACAAATACCAACCCTTTTCGAAAACAATGATTTAATGAACGTTCGACATCATAAATTTGATCAAGGGAAAAGACTTACGAGGCCTTGGTACTTGAAAGAGTCATTGACGGTGCGAATAAGGAGCCAGCAAGGCCAAATGTACTCGAAACGAAACTCGATCAAAAAATCCAAAATAATAATTGCTGCCCAGATTAAAGCGAGTTTCGCGTAACATCCAAAACTAAAAATAGTAACAATGTTGCATTTAAGAGTTAGATATTCGTCTTAAGATGAAGTCACGGGATACGCACACAGGATTCACATAAAAAAAGAATATAAAATCTTTCAACGTCTATGGGATGGCACCACCAATTGGAAACCAATTAATTAATTCACAGAAAAACCTGGTGTTGTATTTGACTGGCGTAAGAACTCCAGAATCAAATCAAAGAATTAAGTTAATCGATTTTCAGTTATTTTTCATAGGCGAAAATAGACCTCATTTGTAAAGACTTGTTTGATATATGGTATTTATCACAGTGTCGTGATAAAGATAAGTTCTTACTTAGTAGAAAACGTGTCGCAAGGTTTCGGTTTGCGACTAGATCGTTTAATTCGACCGTATTCACAGTTTTTTCGTCGTACATACATTCCTCAAGACGAAAAACATTCGCGATAGTACAGAGTCCGAGCCTTAACTCTGTTGCCAATCAAACCAGGCACCAAAAATATTTGCTTATCAGGCCAATTTAGTGAAAATAAACAATCTCTTAGGTAATTTCTGTTAACCCAATAAGAATAAAATAAAATAAATTTATTTTTTGTCTGGATCAGATCTACAGTTGTGCAAATTTTAAATTTACTTGTGATCTAACAGGGTTTATCTTTCACTAACTCGTGTGAATTGTGAATAGAGAAAGTATGTTTTATGGTCGCTTTTTAGAAAAGGAACATATTTAAAGATTTACGACATGCTGATAATGGTTAAAAGCTTTGTGAAAATCAACTTTCTCTTTAAGACTTATTTGTACATTCTTTCGCTCCAATTGCAAATTATTAACTTTATTAATTGCGTTACCGGACTTTATCATGAAGTAACGTGAAATGTAGGAAACTGCTTCAATTGTATGTGACCTACCAATAGAATATTCAAGTTATTCCGTTCTAATGAGGGCACAACAGCGAGATCGATCAGCACTTATTTCACAAGTGATTTATGGGCATGTCAACTCAGATGTAAAAATTAAAAACAGCACTGAAATGACCATCCAGATAATATATAGTGCCTTGAATACTAATCAATGATTTTTTTGGACGTCCACGGGGTATTTGCTAAAAATAAAATAGCCATCTTTTAAGATCCTCCTCTATAGGCGAACTGGCAATTATTAAATTTTCCAAAATAATATCCTTTTCCAATTTGGTACTTGAGTCATGGGGTTCCAGCCTCAAATACTTGCCGCCAATATAGAATGATTGCCCTTACAAAACTCCAAATAACCGTGGATAAACTTTTATTTTACAATATTAATATCCATGAAACTTCTCACAAGGCACAGAGCTTGAATTTTGGTTTCTGCCCGCGTATTTGGTATCTAGGTGTTGGAATTAATGTGAATGGCTAATCTAGCAACTTATTATGATTAATTCCTTTGGATCTTTCTTTAAACATGTTTTATTGGCACTTATTTCACCTGCATCAGATTCTAATGATACGAATCTGAATCAAGAAGATATGATCATGTTTGTGTCCAGTTAACGAACAGGCAACCCATTGGGTAAACAATGGTCATGTGAATTTGCTTAATAATAAGAAAAAACATCCAATTTCTATACAAATAGGTGAGAATGAAACAAATGTTTTTTTAGTAAAGTAGGTATAATTTCGTTCTACTATGTCAATTAGTGGTGGTAGTACTTTTCTTGGTTAATTATTTTAATAATCCCTAGTTAAGCGATACAGGTTAATCAGCTGTATTTGTGCCCAAAAGCCTGGATTAAGCTTTGCGCAGTAGCCAAAATGTAAAATGAAGAGACACTAGCTAGATCAGTAGCCATTAACAATGTTGCCAGCTGCTTAAAATTTCCGATGGCCTGCCCTTGGTAAGCTGTAACAGATTTAATTGTAAATTTGCAGAAAATGTATTAAACAGGAATCGAAGAATTATCAGGCGAATTGATGTAGGATACAATTTTTTGGGAGGCCAAATGCATCAACAATGGCTGCTTAAATTTCATCTCATTGTGATCATTTCCTAAATATTAAATATAAAAGACCTTTCCGATGAGAAATTTAAAGATCAAAGTTGAATTTAATGAATTTACTTCAGCTAGTGAATCACTTAGATAGTTAAATAGATACGGCATATTTTTCAAATCATTCAATACCTACCTAAAAATAAACGGAGATGGGACTTTCTTGTTAGGGTACTTTGATCGTGCTACATGAAATGCCAACTTCGTTAACTTTGGGAGCATATAAACTAAAAGAAGTGTGGAGATTTTCAACTTGGCATAAAACCTAGAACAGTCACTTGAATATTTTGGAAAAAACGAACATAGTGCCTTAAATAACTATTTTTCATTTTACTTAAAACGAGAATCTAATGGCAATGATTTTAAAAGTTTTGTAATGGACTTTGTTTGCGCTGCCTTCAAAGGACGCTGAGTAGCCTTAGCTTGTGTGGCGCTATATAAATTCGCGTATCTTACCTCGACTTGCCAAATCACTAAAATGGAAGATCTTCTGTTGTCTCTCGAAAAGGGCCCCTCTCGTGGTTTCTCCACCAAAGTCACCGTAGTCGGTGTTGGTGCCGTAGGAACCGCTGTTGCTTTCGCCATCATGACCAAAGTACGTTGTTGTATATAACGATGTTATTTTTAGGCTATCGCACATACACTCGTTTTATACGACATTGATGAAAACCGCTGCAACGGCGAAGTCTTAGACATGGAGCAAGGCTCTCAGTTCATCGACGGTTGCAACGTTATCGGTGGCAAAGGTATCTTTATCTTTCGAAAAATCTCATAGACACGTCATCGCTTTAGTTTCTGACTGCTGTTATTCTCCCTGTAGACCTTTCTAAAACTGCCAACTCCGACATCATTATTATTACCGCTGGTGCTCGTCAGGCTGTTGGTGAATCACGCTTGAACCTTGTTCAACGCAATGTTGATATCTACAAGAGTGTGTTTTAACAATGATCTTCATATCACTGCGTATTCTTTTTATGTAATGTCGTAATCGAGCCTTTTTTCTCTCTAGAGCTGATCCCCGAACTGTGCAAACATAGCCCTGAAGCCATCTTGGTGGTTGTTTCCAACCCAGGTATTAGAAATGTCTTGCTGGAGTATTCCTCTCCCTCCCTGTAGTGCTGTTTCATCCCTTTTTTAGTCGATCTCATGACCTACGTGACCTGGAAACTCAGTGGCTTCCCTCAAAACCGCGTGCTTGGATCCGGCACCATGTTGGACTCTGCTCGCTTCCGTCACATCATTGGCAAGAAGCTGAACCTTAGCGCCTCCGCCGTTCATGGCTACGTCATCGGTGAGCACGGCGACAGCAGCGTTCCCGTCTGGTCCAAGGTCACCATCGGAGGTGTGAATCTCCACGACCTCGATCCCAAGATTGGCCAGGTTGACGATCCCCGCGGATTCGCCAACATCCACAAGGAGGTTGTCGACAGGTATTGCTTCAGTCTTTCGTGTCACGCCAGTCCTGGTGGTTTCCTATCGCAAATAATCGATATTCTTTTTCCCCAGCGCCTATGAGATCATCCGTCTGAAGGGCTGCACCGCTTGGGCCATCGGTCTGTGCTGCGCCTCTCTGTGCAACGCCATCATTCGCAACAAGAGCGTGGTGATTCCGGTCACTACCTGCTTAAAGGGCAAGTTCGGCATCGAGGACGACATCTTCACCAGTGTGCCCTGTGTTATTGATGGCTCTGGTGTCTCTTCGGTGATGAATTTGACCCTCCAAGCTGATGAGAAGGAGAAACTCATGGCCAGTATCACCACTCTGCGCACAACACTCTCAGGAATCAAGTGGTAAATAGACGGCACTACAGACCGGCGACAATAGTAGTCCTCATCATCACCGTTTTTCACTTCTGTGTCAAAAGCAGTTTTATCCCCCGTCCCTCTCCTTCGCTGCATCTTGCCTTACGGAGTGAATAAAACTGTCATCCTTTTCGAAACTTCTATCTCGTTATAGTGGGGTTCAAGTTATCCACTTCAGCATACTACGACGTTCTGTTAAACGATTTAATGGCACTGAGTGCGGGATAGGTTTTCGTAAGCCTGCCCAGGTTTCACTTTGATGTAATTTCCAAAGAGCACCAACTAGGGGGCCATACTGGGCGCACTCTGCAGAAGCCTTGGGATGTTTAGAATGCTCCCTTTGAAGTTATTGCAACTGAAATTGACGCCAAAGTCACAATGTGGATTTCTCTGACGCAATGAGGTTTAATTACTGGACAAAACAAGCTAGATTTCACAAAAATCAAGACTAGGTACATTACCATGCGGTAGTTGTTGTCACGAGAGTCTACCGTGGCCAGAAATTATGAAGGTTACCTCCACTCCTATGTGAGGCCTGACCAGCGAGTTGAGTTTTACGAACACGGGTGCCCTGAGATTAAACCTGATGCTTCCCCATGCAAATGCTACCTAATTTGTTGCGAATGGGGCTTTACCCGAAGTCATAGAGCGCTTGCATTCCAAATGTTTTAACTCAATTTCAACACGAGAACATTAAACAAAGCATCATAAATTGATCTTAGGGCAGAATTACAAACGACAGGGAACTTGTTTAGTGAGGAGCTACTTTGAGAAGAGTATTTCTAAATCAGCCAATATTCATGCGGTTTTCAAATATTAGAGTAACAAAAATCATTTTGAAAAATAAGGCTATAGTGATTATGAAACGGCATTTATTATCAAAAAGGGAACTTCAGTTGAAAAATGTCATTAAATCAAGCGACAGTTGCGATATTTATCTATGGTCATCCACATTCCAAGAAAATTTCCATAAATTTATTGTTAGATATCAGGCCTTGTAAAACGTCCCACCAGTCAAATTTTCCGTAAGCATATAATAAGGTTAAATTAGAAACTGCAGATTTAACATGCCAGTTTTGGTTTAATTTTATAGCATAGCTAAAGACATTTCACGAGTGGAAAATTTTTTGAGCAGGGAACTCAAAATATTTCACTTTTATACCCTTTGTTAATCGCTCCCACATTATCAAACTAGAGTCTAAAGTTGATAAAAGTAGACAAAGTCATGTATCTATGGCAGCGCCATGTGTTTGTCTAGCTGCTTTTAACCGTATACCCAATAAATATGTCTAGTTCACTTTCGATTGTATGAGTCTAAAATGAGAGCACGCTAAATGTTCACTTATTGCAGAGGACATTAACCGTGTTTCGCTTATTGATTCGCATCTAATGTAACGCACTTTTCAACTCTATTTCACTTGTAATTGCTTGCCTGTCAGTCTTGATGTCGAGACGGTAATATTGGCGATAGAAAGTGTTGCGCAGCTTATTAAATCGTTCTTATTAATGCGTTTGAATATTATTTATATTAAGGAAAAGCATGCATTCTCAGATCATGATTGCCAGGGTTTCTATCCTAAATATCATATCCGAAATTTGCAAACTTAGTCAACAGAAATCTGACGATTTGTCACAGCTGTTATAGCAAGAACCACGTCAATAACCCCAGACGTGGCGCTAAGAAGACTCAACAATTGGAATAGTCTAAGTTCTCGTTTGAGCGTTACAACTTCAGATATAATAGGTGTCTTCTAAATATTAAAATGTAGCTGCCATGTGGCAAAAAATTTTGGTTTTAAACGGCAACTACATTCGTCTCATCCATCCTCATGAAGATATTGACTTTTCAGCTAACATCGTCTCATTACTTTCACCTCCTTCGGTATTGGCTGGTGACTCAGCAGGACACCCAGCCCTTTCAGTCTATCTTTGATTGCTAGATGCAAATCCTAGTCGTCAATCCAAAGCAAACTTGGTCCAGTATAAGTGAGACGCTACGACGTCCCAGTTTTACAGTTCCTTTTCAGCACGATCACAACGTCTCTCTATTAGAAAGAAGCTCTCAAGCTTGCCGTTATCCAAAGTTCACGGCTGTTCATTAAGCAGGTGTTGGGTAAAGCTGCTTGTAACGGTGGATGCAAGTTAAATAAATCGTATGAACGGTTGATAAATGAAGTCTGGAAGCCACAAACGCATGCCCACAGGGGCCGAGAGAAAGAGAATGCAGACGGAGACCTTTTGACCTCCTTCGAAGGCGACAGACTTGAGCAAGCATCATATGGAGGCGGAACACTGCCATCTGCTTGCGTCAAAATAGGAGGGGCATAGCGAACAGGACTCACAAAATTGTTCGTCGAAACGACTCACTTTTAAGATACCTGAAAATGTACTAAGTAAAATATAGTCACTCTTTCTGTTTAAGTATGGAAAACAATATTAATTGCATATAAAACGATAATTTTTTATACCTGGTAAAGGTAAATTCCTGCAATAAATATTCCGCAATTCAGGGAGACTACTTTCAGGTTTAATTTCCGTGGAAACTTCCATAAATGAAAAGAATTTATCCTACTGTCATCAAGGAAAATAGTTGGAAATGTGTTAAAAAAACAAAGAGGAAAATATAGGAGCGAATGAAAAAATAATTGAGGATGCACGGGGGTGGTGGAATTCTTAAAAATAGTAAATATTATTAGTATATTTACCGAGCTTAAACTACGGCCTGTAGACTACAGTCTGCAAGTGGATTCGGTGACTTTAAGAAGGAAGAGACGGCCTTGAAGACGAAGACCCTCACCCTCATGGAAGACCAGGAACCCACCACAAAGAGTGAAGAAAGTATATAGGCTCCCCAAAGTATAATTAATGTAGATGAGCGATAGTTACTTAAATAGATATTCCCCAAGGGCAGGAAATTCAGTTCTTCATAATCGAAATGTAGGCTTTCAGAAAAAAAGCGTTAAGAATGCCCGATGAACAGAAGCTTCAAAGAGACCTCTCCTTTACATCAATATTGATCGAAATTAAAGCAGACGAAGTGCAAATTCTGGCGGCTAAACATGGATTTAAAAATAAACAGTCAAAGCAATGGCTCCCACCCACGTGGACACTTTACGTTTAAATCACATAAATTGGCTCAAAAACGGTGGCCAAATTTTTCTGGGTGGATTCAGAGGGTATGATAATGATAGACTACCTTGGTAATCAAGGAATAGTTGAGGGAGTTTACTAGAGTAAAGTTTTGAAGAAGCGAAAGAGGGTTTTAATTAATCAAGAAGGTGGAAACATCCAAATGGGGTCCTCATGACAATGCACGAGCTCACTTTCCAAAGGGTTGCGGATGATGTCCTTCTAGAAGTGCTTCCTAGGCTACAATAGGAGCATAGTCCCGATTTAGCACCAACAGATTTCTTCCTCTTTCCGAAGCACAAGAAAATCCCCAAAGGAACCACCTTTTTTACCAACAACAAACAAAGAGCAAAAAATTGTTTTTTTCTTGGTTCCAAAACGTCCTCAAAAATTTTTCAAAGATGGTTTTTGTGAAGGGAAACATTGAATGGCAAAAATATTAGAAAATAAGCTCATGTATATATGTCGTGATTACCTAATTTACAAATTCATTAAAAATTCCTCGAAATTTGGATCCACTTCGTAGAAGCTCGTCAATTCCGGATTCTCACCTAATCGACTTAGGTTACCGGGCCGTAAGCATAGCTGGATTCTCAGTCTGTTCTCAAGCTGCAGCAGCCGGTGACTGAGACCTTTTATATACGCGACCACCCAAAAGTTATGAGAGCTAGTTAAGGGATGCACTCACGCACCACGCAGTTGTCCAGGTACGTCCCTAATCCTGCTTATGGGTTCGAAAGTAGTACTCCTTGATAAACATTGTCGTATTTCAGTGTTGTTAGTGTTCATTCCGATTGCTTAGGGCTGAGTTTCCATTTAAGACAGGGATACTTTTTGGGATTCATTGCAAAACCATGTTTCTTATAGCTAACGTGCGTTAAAGTTGCCCTACGTGGACAACACCAAAAATCCAACCTATCAAGAGCACTGGCTCACTGGAAAACATAAACAATCACAAGCTCTCCATATATCCTCACGCTGTATTCAGTGGAAAAGTGACTTCATCCAATAATGATAACACTCGCAAATCAGCCGTATTAACAGGGTCGGTGGTTCCACCTGTGCCATTTAAAGACCCGTGGCTGCGACTAGCCCCCTACCTTTGTGTTTTCCTAATTCTACAAACTACCAACAAAGGCCAAAACCAACAGGATCGGTTTGTCCTCTACAAGAGAACCTCATGTGACTTCGTCATTGTGGATAAACAGCGTCTACAATAATGTAACGGTTGATCCAGTACATTAGCTCATTATCTGGTCCCTTGATGACATCCTCCTATTGAGGCTTACATTGCGACCTTTAATACTTATGTTAGTGCAATACAGAATACACAATTCTGTAGTGCAACTCGAGGTAGTACAAACCCAATAATCTGTCGATCACATCCCTACCCTAACTTCTGGGGAGTTACCTTCTCCCTTTTCCTACAAAGAATGGTCTTTCCAAATACAAAGTAATCCCCAGTTGAAATAAAAGTACGGTTTTTTGGTCTTTCCTGATGATTTGCTTCTCATTCTCGAAATAACCTGATCCTACGGGTCGTTTTTGTACCAAGTGAACCAACCTCACTAGCACCGAAATTCCATCTGATACGTAGGCTCCAGGATTTCTATTCACTGAGCAAGCCACTTCGTTCAATTGTGGTCAATCTCACAAACTAACCATTATCAAGGTGCCATATGTCTTACAGAGATCATAAAAATCACATTATTTCTGATGAATTTGAGTAAGTAGGGGAACTTGAGTCTTCCGACTATCAATGGAAAAACAAATATCATCATTCAGTGTCTCTTTATCTCCATCATAGCGAGCTAATTTCCAAAAAACCACATTTTCCCACCCGCTGTCCTAAAGCTCATTCCCTTGCTTAACTTACTTTCTTGGTTGGGGATGTAGCAGGTTCAATCGGCTAATTGCGTCTAGCTTTGAGTTGCTAGGCGCAGAAGCACAGATGTGTACTCAGCTATTCCCTAGGCTGCCACTCCTAATTTCGTCGTAGAGGCTATGAGCTGCCTCCCCCACCACCCTGCGGAGAGGCTGAACATTCTCACACATCCCAAGTTATTTGGTCAGGTCCCTACCTTGCTAGGGGAATTCGAATATTTCTCCTAAGTTTCCTTTTACCGGTTTGTACTGAAGGATATTTCACTCTAAGAAAGACGGTCTCTAAAAGCTGGAGGGTCTAGTTGATAGAATTCACAGACTGAACGAAAAATTATTGAACTTCCAATACGGGATCTGAAGTAGTGTTTTTCTGTTTGATAAAACTTAAACATTGTGTTTCTTAAGGATAATGTCAGAACCAAGCAACTAAACCAATGAAACTAATCACGGATGTACTCTTCTAAACAGTTAGGTACCTAGAAAGACACTATTCGTAACCTTGAAACAAGTCACTTTACTGAATCTGAACAGTTATTGAGCCACCTCCCTGGGAAAGTGTAAAACTGGCTCGCTCCAGGTTTCGGGGTCCGACTGAGACCCTACTAGACGCCAATTCCGGTGATCATTTCAAGTCAAATTCTTCGTCTAAAGTACTGCAATTTTATTGTCTTATAGATTTCTTTTAAATCTATCACATTTTGAAGCTACCAAACACAATTTCTTTCCCTGATGCGACGTCTAATTTAGCCCCCAGACCGGGTGAAGTTCCAATAATTCTTCGGTGATGAAAAGGCAGTGCTTAGGCAGTTCCTTCTGCCAGTCTCGGGTGCATGAGCACTTGATGCGTTCAGTGGGGTTGGCTGTAACAACTGATGGTCAGACACGGTTCCTATTCTTGCCCTCTCAAGGTCGCCACGAGCTTCAGCGACTTCCATTGGCCTGGATTTGCACGCGTGCAGGTGAATTCTTTTAGCCACATCCTAACGAGGATTTAGGCTACTCTGTCTCCCCATTAGTGGAATTCAGAACAAGGTTGCCAGAGAAACTGCTCAACCACAGCTTGATCCGCCAGGCATTCTTATTGATTTTGACCTCGCTAGACTAATTTACGGGTCAATGTGTGCATGAAATGATAAATGACATCACAGCAACCCTTCTAGAAAAATCGCCTGGTTAATTTAAAGCACCAGTGTTGAAAAGTGTTGTTCATTTTGTTAGTAAAGTATAGGTAGAAACCTGTAAAGTTATTCAAATAATCGAGAGAAAAAGGAAGTTATGCAGCATGCATTGCATTCTTCCTCGAAATCTGTGGTTCATTAGAGTTTTCAGAGGTCAAACATTCCTAAAGAGCATTTTGGAAAATTTCTCCTTCATTACTCATTCGAGTTCTCTAAAGTAAGTACGGTTTCATAAGGTGAATTCACGCAGTCCAATGCTAAAATCAGTGTTTATAAAACCTCCGCACATCGAAATCTTTAATCTCAACAACTTAACTTAATGAAGTGGTTGGCTTGCAAACTTGACAGCTAAATATGGATCATCCTTGTGTGAATGTATAAAAACGGAAGGTAAACTACGGGCATCTTTTCCAAACCTAGTGCGTGAAATAAAATAAAAAGCCGTGCAGCGAACTTGTGCAGCAAGTTACCCAGCTCACCTACTCACCAAGTTTTAGTATTGGTAGTAAGGTGCGAAGGCATTCTGTTCCCGAGTTGGCTCATAAATCATTGGTAAATACCTTGTGGAATATTATAGGCTCTCATTTTTATTCCTTCCCCATGACGCCTGTGACTATACCTGATACAGACCAGACAATTAGTCGGTAATAAAAAGCGCGTTAAGGATACTCATTGCATCCAATAGCCGTCCGATCAGGCCATGGACAGTGATCGAAAACAGAATTGTCAAATTTTCCCCAGTGTTACTGGTGATCAGGTAATAATGGTGACCGCTTGGGCCTGGATAATGGAACATGGGTGAAATAGAACTATGTTTACTTTGTATTGTTTGACACGATTCCCATTTTCAAAGGATTCTATCGTTCATGGTCACCCTATGCTACCAACAGCAAATGAAAGAGACAGAATATCAATCTAAATCAGAAATTCCTCGGATGGAGAAGTACGGATGGTTGTGTCAAAGCAGTCAACTTCAACTAAGTGGTTTGATAGATGTCATAAACCAATTTTGAACTGAAAACTGGATTTTTCACATCCATCAATAAACAAGTGTTACTTTTTCAGGCGTCTCCATGGAGGACATCCAGCTCATTGACTCACAATAACTAAAAAAGTAACTTTTACTAAACAAACCGAAGTTTTCAGGACTAAAGTTCGGTAGATTATTCTTACTTTTGTTAGTGGAAAAGTTTCAGTTTAACCATCTGGAATTTCGATACAATATTTTCCAAGGACTTCTGTATTGAATAAACTTTTATTTATTATACATCCTAACTTTCTTAAATTACCATCAGTTAATAAATGACATAAGCAGTATACAGCTTATCTAATAAAAAAATATTTTTTTAATTACTTCAAATAAGTTTATGGCTTTAAATTAATGAATTGACTGCAAACTTAAATCCTTTTTTTAACCAAGATTTCATAACATAATTGGTATTAAATGAATTACTTGATCACTGAAACCCCCTGATTTTAGCTGCTAAATCCAAATCCCATTTTTAAAAAAACTCATAAAAAGCTTTTTTTGGCATTAACTCATGGACTAAATTAAACCAATTTGCCTAATTTTATAGATGTAATTAAGGAACCTTTAGTTTATGCCACTGATGACGAATTTTTCATTCACAAATCACTTCGGTGTATTTTCCAAGCAAGATGAATCCGAAAACTGTCATTTTCAATTAATTTAAACTTTGAAGTTGCCTTGAAATCTGTAGCAACATATCGGTCCAATTTCAATGACTGAAGAAACATTTGCAAGAGTACTTAAAAGATAGAATTTTTGTTGGGATTGAAAATTAAAAGATTTTCTATAAATTTGTTGATACTGGAACCATGCATTAAAATATACATAGGGATTTTATTTTTGGTTTTCAAGAACTGTGTCAATCCGATGTCGTCAATATTATTAAAGACTGGAATAACTTTATCGCTAAAAATAGCATAGTTATAGGTTCTGCCACTTAAAATAGAACAATACCATATTTCCTCTCTTCTCACTCATAGTGGCGGCTACACAACATCCCATCTAATCATGGTGTCTAGCTCTGGTTGCTAAGTACATAAACACTAAGGGATACCCATTAAATTACAAAGCTGCGATAAGCTATCATTAGTGAAAGCGTTTAAGAATACTATGGGATCGTTCCCCATCTTATTCTTCCTTACCAGTACTTGGATCACACCGTTTTATAAAGACAACTCTGTGCAGCCACTCAAGAGACTCAAGCACAGTGCAGGGCCTCTCCTATTTCAGTCTTGCTTCAGTCACACTTGCTTCACCCACTAGCGAAATACGCTTTCTTTGCCATCTCTTATGTGCTACAACTCTCTAGATCCCAACAGATTCAAAAGCATCGGTTGACTGCAGAAGAGCGACAAGAAAAATATATTCGAGAGCAAGCCACTCCATCCAATAAAGGAAACCCTAAAAATCAGCTGAGACTAAGCTCTCGAAACAGCGTCTTGTCCCTCTGATTTCTCCCTCACTATACTTGCCTGAGCACTTTCATTATGAAGCAGTTTCGCTTCAGTCAAGGTTCCTTTGATTAGAGAAGCAAACAAATAACAATAATGTAGATTTCTGAATCCCATGTATTTCTTATCCACTATCAAGAAAAATGTTTTCTCAGTTTACGAGTCTCCTTTGTTTCGCCGCTTTCGGTTTTGGTGGAGATGATGTAGTAGCCATAGGCAGCAGGACATCTGGCTCATCGACTCACTTTGTCTAGCTCAACTTGCTTGGGTCAAAACACAGCTAAACGGTTGTCATGTTCCCTAACTAGACCAACGATCTTTTGGTAATTCACATAGGTCACTGGGCCGGATCCTCATTTTCGGAATTATTCAATTGCCCCTTTCTATTCAACAAATACTGTCCCCTGACAGTCTATTATGTCACACTAGCTCTGGCGTAAAAACCCTCTTTACATGCCCATAAGGTCGGGAAGGTCCGTCCTCGTTTTTAAATAAACTATACCTGAATCCCAGCAAAATTTTACATAAACTAAACCAGGGAAAAATAATATGACACCCCCATCCACATACTTTTTGCCATAGTGCCAGACTTGTTTGATCTTTAAATCGGTTGAAAACATCCACAGCTAGGCTAACGTAAATAATGGAAAGCAATCCAGGTTTTATAGATCACATGCGAGAATTAAAAAGGGAAAACAAGCATCAAATCGAGGATACGCCCTTATTTGGGATAAAATAGCACTGTCAGTTTGGCCGTTCAGGAGGGCATTAAATGGCGTAACCTGTTTTTGCGCGTTTGTCAGAACTGCGCTCGGGGTAATTAAAACGATTCGATCTTATTCCAGACTAGTTTTTTTGATAGAATCTGGAATTTGTAGATAAAACCATTTAAAATAATTTTATGCAAATTTTCTTCATCGGAGTGATATTTGCAGGGTTAAGCTGTACATATTACAGGAAATTCAACGTATTCAAATAACACCTTATTGCTCTTCAACTTCTAAAACTACCAATTTATATTTAGAATAAAAAGTAGTGGGTTATTTATACTTAATACTCAGCTTTGGCAAGTGCATATTGGGAAATGGACAAACTACTAGTTTAAGTGTTGCTATGGTAATTTCATGCTTTGTTGTTACGATTTATTTTTACTCAAAACTAGTTTTTTTATTTTCATCTGCTTCACAGAAAAGATTGGACTTTCCATTTTCAGAGCTAATGTTTGTTGATAGCATAATCGGTAAGCAGTGGATTTTTTCCGTTTTACGATTGGCCCCAATCCACACTACTACTACAGGGCCTCCTAACAACGACTTTCTAAATTTATTTCAATCAGGTAGTTGGAAATAATGTAATTCCACATTCCAGATCATTGAATGCGTTTGCAAAGTGTTCCTTTAAAGTAAATTTATCCCGAAAGTAATTTCAAATTTGACGTCTGCTTGTTAATCATGATAGCATAAGTTATCGATAACTCATTGGTATCTCCAACTGTAGTTTGACAAGGAAGAAACGAAAAAGGCTATTTTTTGAGGCTAAAGACCGGCACTACCCTGGAGCCCGGGTTGGGACTCGACCAGATTGTAGCGTCTCTTGAAGGAAAGTACTGTCTAGCCTAATAAAAGTGCCTACCTACTGTCCGTAGTGCTTGCAATAATGATTTGAGAGCAGTTTGAGTAAACACTGCTCTTTATTTCTACCTTTTATCAGGAATCTAGGGAAGAGCGCCATTTTATCATTCACACCTATTTTGAGGCTGCAATGTTGCAAAATAAATAGACTTTTCTCATGCGCCTGGTTCATTTTGAGTCATAAAAGTTTGTTTTTATGACATCTTACCTGCCACTAAGCACAGAATCTATAGCTAGCCTAGTTAAATCTCGACACATCTTTCTCTAACTACCCATTTCTAGTCCGAAATGCGAGTCTCAATCGCAACTTTTAAACCTAGACAAAAAGCTCAATAATGCATTCCCATCTTCAAATTTGTTACACCAAGTTCACTAGGGCAACGACTTCTGTCGAGACGAGTATACCACTTGCGTTAGTCTTCATAAAAAATTAAGCACGTACACAGAAGAAAGCTCAAACCTGATTGGCTATTAATGGGGATGCTAAGACCTAGCAGTTGCGAATCTATTCACGCAAGGTAGTAGGAAGGAGTTAAACGAAAATGTGTCTACACCGTTTTAGATAGAATATTCGAGAAAAAGTGCAATCATTAGCGTTCTAGGCGCCTTGAACTGAAATCACCTACCTATTTCAAATAACAGCCGAATTCTTTTATAAAGTCGTGGTTGTTGATTACTTAGATTAAATTGGGGCAATTAGCAAACTTTTATGATTCCTTATGAACTTAGATTTCTTCTTTATAATTCAATGGGGTTAATCCTACGATTTTTTACAATATGATATTTTGTGGTCCCTACAAGAATCTTATTTCCTCAATATATATCAATATATCAACAGTGGAATATATTGTTTCTTCTTTCGAATTCCTAAAGAATCGAAATTCCTAGTTGTTTTCTACCTAATTAATTCTGCTGGCTGCTGCTTTGTCCGTTTATCTGCGTCATCAGATGTAGGAAAAAGACTAACACTAACAAGGGGCTAAAACGATAAGATGCATAATGGTTTTCGCAAAATTTACTTCAGAGGAAAACGACACCCCATGTTTGGCATGTAAAATCATGTAGATACCGCGTGGTTATCCCTGGAAAATATCATTCTCATTGAAGCAATCATGCCTGTAAACTATTTACCATTGCGTCCTTGAGGTACGCAGGAAATCGCCTATAAACTCATGTTCCAAACAGTGCAGAAAAGGTAGTTTACTTCACCGCTGTTCTTTTCCCTTGATATCTCATAACTTAGTGTGTAGATAGTATTTGTTACTAGGTCAGTAAGAACACTTACCAAAAAATCTCAGAAAATAAGAAGAAAGGATTCTTGTCCCACGAAGGAGAGTGAAAACCAGTGAAGCCTACTAAAGGTTTGACCCATGCAGATACTCAGACACATCAGAAGTAGTCAGCGAGTAAATTTGCTTCTGCGATTCTGCGTGCCCTTTGGGGACTGACAATTTCCTATGGCCAAATGTACAGCCAACCAGTTAAAAAATGCAAAAATTATATGTGAAACAAAAACTGTCCAATGCTCCTGCCTCAATAACCTTTTCTTTGTTCCATGGACTTCAAAGGTCGCTGCTCCAGTCGTTGCCAGCCTAGAAACGTTGTGAAAATACTCGAAAGATCGGTGCAAGCAAAGACGTTTGGCTCTCTGGAAAAGGGCTACTTGAGAGTAGCAAAGTTGCATTCGCATCCACCATTAAGGCAAACTTCGGTTCTCCCGTGCCCGAGCAACAGGGTAGTAAGGCGTCTCAATACAAAGGAGACTGAAGCATAAATGAACCGTAAATGCATTCTTTCCAATTATTCACTGAACTGGAAACCCCGGCCTCATCCAGGCGCAGCTTTTGTATCAAATCTCACGTTCAGAAAGTCTAAATTTCGCTTTTGTTCAAGGAACATGTTGGTATAATGGGAAAACGCTCACTAATACTAGGTACTCATTGCATTTTTAAGGGTGTCTAGCTAAAGTAGTATATATCAGTACAGATTCCTAATAGCTGTGACGTCAAACCACTAGTGTTATGTTTAGATTTCGTTAAATGTAATAAATTCCAGTGGTATGGTATTTCTGGCTATTTTTCCCAAACAAAATTTTAGAAATGACATTCTGAAGGTATGATGTCAGTGTTTCCTAAACTAAGAAACAGCATGCTTTTAAAGAAAAAAGAAGAAATATAACAATATGTATTGATCACAAATAGCTGCAATAGGTCAAGCAGATAACGTTAGGTTTGAGAATTTCTTTCCAAGCGATGGATAACATTTTCGAAGTATGTACTTTGATTTTAGTGATTGAAAAATTGCTGCAGAAAAACTTTCAAATTAGTTTTTTTAATAGCTGTGAATCGATAGTAAATTTTCATCTATTGATCCGTGATAAATTCTATCTGCATTTAAACCATTCATGCAACTGGACACCTTCATGCTATTTCTCCTTAAATTGATGGGCGTTGACAGGTAGCTCGACTGTTTGGCATGGACAGGTTATGAAGGGATGTTAGGAAAAATACTAGCCCACTGATTGTTGATTTGATGAAATTCTGCCTCAGCTGATTCCTTGCTGAGTGCGAAGCAGGTTTATCAATAAAGGGAGGGCCTTGTGTAGGGGGTTTCAGGCAGGTATTTGGCGATTACCAACACAGAAAATGGTCTTTTATCTAACAGGGTGAAGCATTCATACCAAGTATTAGATGGGAACACCCTGGAAACAGGGAGTTGAGTAGTGTTTAACCATCATGATCAAACTGCTAGTTGGTAGAAATCGCTTGTGCCAATAAAGAAACGAAAACAGCTGGGATGGAGTATTGAATGTGGTTAAAAACACGATTCATCCACGGTACCCAAGGACCTCGTATTACTTTTTATGTAGCAGGGAGAGCAAATGATCCCTGTTCTTTTTTAAATAATTTTTTTTAATAATATTGTAGAAACATCTATATCCTTATATTTGATAGCCAACAAGTCTTCAACTCCATTTCAACAGCAAAAGTTATGGTTCGATTGGTTTCCCCTATGGCCAATGGGAAATTCATCCACGAATAGGAATGCAGCAGTCGTCACTAGTTTTCTTCTACAGTTCTGACTGAAAACGTGCCTTTAAACGACCAAGTTAACATTTTGGACTATTCTTTTGTGTTGCTTCTGACCACCAAAAGTAATTGCGGCCGTATCGGAGTGGGGATTTTTATAATGTACTTTTATTTTGCCTCTAATGGTCCTTCAAAGATAAATAAAATTAGTTGATATTTCCGCTCACAAAGCATGTTTACCAAGTAGCTACTAAAGCCAAGTCATAGGCAGAGGAAGTAAGGAGTGATGAGGACTTGTTATGACTATTACAAAAAGGAGAATGCCTTATGCCACAAAAAGACAAAAACGGTCTTTCAATTCCAGTTTGGATGATTGTTTAGAAGGAAAATGTGTTGATATGTTTCAGCCTGAAGAAAACGAAATCACTCCAATATTTTCACCCAATAAACCGTCAGTCGACCGCCCCGGAAAGGGTGCGATCAACTCCAATTAGATAGCCTCGTGATATTCCAAGTTGGACAAGAATCTTCTATCCACCTCTAGAGAATATTCAACAAACGCTCACTCGCTTTGTCCATCAGTAACCTACAAAAACACCCACATAGAGACAAGCAGTTGGAACTTTCTCGTAATGACCCCATTTTATCCCCACAACTCAACAGTTTACCATCTCCAATGAATAGCTAATTGCTATAGTTCCAGTATGATCTTAAAAGATTTACATTGGGGTATTTTAGCTGCCTGGTAATATAAGGTACTTTTGAAACAAGTGCATCTATTTTGTCAGGCTGAGAACCTAAACGGTTTTAAGTGTTCTTCCATTATCGTATTCTACTTGGTAGAAAGATCACAGTTCTGTTTTCATTATCATTTCTCTTTCAAGAGAATTTGTATTAGTATTTTGTACAATTGGTTCTGTAATCAGAGAAGAATTGTGACGTGATGAGGCTCTAGCTCGTGGGAAAATGTAAATAAATGCGCTAGGGCTGTCAAACCCTAGGAGCCAATGTGGAGACTTGTTCAGACACCTACGTCGCACCTGCGTCCCTTGAATAGCAGTACAGAGACGTTCTTGAAAATTTGATGGCCTTATCTAAATTCACAATGGGTAAAAGACTGAAAGGAAGAACAAATCTGTAGCATCCAACATGATGCCACAAATATTGGAAACAGACTGAGCATTCAGAGATGGTTATGTAGCTGATAGCTACGCCTAGATTCTCTTCCTAGACGGATCAGCTACTCAAGAGAAGCTGTAGAGTCCCGATACCAGAAAGAGAAGAAAAGACGTTTATTAGATGTCTATTGGGAAGGTGTGTGCAAATGTATGTGCAGGTGTGTTCAAATTTTTGGTTTACTTAATTTATCGGTAAACACCTCGTCCAACTAGAGTAGAATCTGCACTCAATTCTAGGGGTGATTCAGGTGGCCCTGGCTATCTTTGGTATGATACTCTCAGGTCACCTTAGGCCACTAAAGTTTGATAACCGCAACTGGAGCTTGACAGTGAGAGTTGATTACCTGAACGTCCAGCTACATCACACCAAGCTAAGACCAAAGGCGGTGACGGGGCTACTGATTTAATATGTATTCAATTGTTACAGAGGATTAGCATTATTGGATAATTTTGTTTACTCTTTAAATGCGATACTAAGAAATGGCACGTTTTTGGTGAGTTGTACGTGGGTGGTTTGATTTCCTTTTTTTTTAAACTAGCGACAGTGAAGGGAACAATGGCTGGGAAATTCGTTTTCCTCCGTAAGAGAAGCAAAATAGGTCTTTCTTCTGCCTGGACTGTTGGTGTCACCAGTTCTGTGGAAAAAACGCCTTTAAAACAGGAATCTTTTATTTAAGTGGTGTGGTTTAAGTTATGCCACCCAATACCTATAAAATCATCTATTGCCTCTAACTGAGTCATCGACTCAACGTAATTTGTCTGGCTCATGTCTGCAGCGCATTTTCCATCTCTTAATTAATCATTGTGTCGAATGATTGGCTTCAGAGTTTGCTCTTTTTTCGTTTCACATAAGATTGGTTCGAGGGAAAGATATAAGCAAGTCTACCAAAAATATACGGTGTTCGGATGCATTTCCTGGCCTCAAAAGGAAAAGATCTTGGCAACCAAGCTATTGTAGCTAGAGTTTTACCCACCAAACACCGCCATTGGCGTCTGTTACAACCTCCTCAATTCGGCGCAGCCCGGAAGGAAGTTGGAGCAAGCTGAGGGTTGGCTCACCTAGAATAATTGGGCTGATTTGTAGTACTAGCAACACGGTGGCCATTAGTGTTTTACTCATCCCACTCTCCTCAAAACTACCTTAATTCTTTGGTAGATTAATTGGACTCTCAGTACTTTTCTCGACAGTGTCTAACTATGAATAATGAACACTCTGGAGAGCTCGGTGGCAACCAAGCGTTATGGGAAGGACGGGTGTAACCTTACAAATTAGCCTCTGAACTAGCATTCTGGACTTTTCTCGGAGATGTGGCAGCCGGGGGCCTAATAATGCTGCAGCCGTACATTCGGGTTCCTATCACTGAGTACTCTCTTTATCTAGGTCTTTAATACAGCGATCAGCAATTCCACTTAGGTATCTGACTTCAAGCGATCCCGTACAGCAACACACTGTTAATTTTCGAACACAATCTGTTGGCCTGTTACATTACTTTTTCAAGCCACCGGAGTGCTGTTACAGAGTTAGGGGAGTGTTGAGTAGCTTTCATTTTCTCTTCCCTATCTTTATGGCCGGCGCGATTCATGAAATATCCCCATCTGGCTAGTACTGCTTTCTTTCCCTGAAATTAACACTCTCCACGACGACTTAAAGGAAAGCTAAAGTGGTGCCCAGGATTGCTGATGTCGTGCCCTGAACACCACCCTTCCCGCTCATTTTGTTGGTCAGTCATCCACAAACTCTCAAAAAACCCTAATAGCCCGACAATGACATGCTGACGTCAGTGGTGGAGTTGGTATTAGTCATCCCAGGTACGTCTAGTCACCACACAGCAAAAAATCGATTAATTTGTCTATCTGAACTAGCAAAGTCTCAGTGCAATGTGGAGTACTAGGCTACTAACAAGAACGCGGATTTTTCCACAGCTTAACCAAACCAGGAAATGCGAGCCATTCCCCTTCCTGCAAGCAAATACAGAAATTCACACTGGAGAGGAATAACAAAGTCCATGGGAAGTCCAGAAACTAGTTCTGGCAGCAAAAGCCCTTGATGACGTATTGGGGAAACAGCCTCAGGCACCAATTCAATTGGTCAGTAAACGCGCACCTCTCAACTGCTGGTTGGTGAATGCGAATTTAATCCAAAATGTGTGCAAAATTGGGAAGTTAAACACTACAGAAGCAAATCGTAAAAAAAGAGACGCACGTCTTCACACGGTGAGATATTCTGCATGACTCATTTTCCTTTGTTCTCAAATGACGAGCAGTCACATGTGGAGCATATTGGCTGGTAGCATATTTATGAACAAATGGAATTTACTTCAGTAAAATGACATCGTGATGATCTAAAACAACTGTCATCTAGGATTTGGGGTAGAATTTAGTCACGATCGCGCCAGACATGCGTTTTTACGAAATAGGAAAAGTTACCAGACAATCTGGGAATTGACGTGATATCTTGGATTTTCTTCGCTCAACGTCTCGTAGATAGGACACAAGAAAACATTAGATGCTGTTACTTACAGTCATAGCAGATAAATGTCTAAACTACTCAACACAATAAGTGCGTCTATTCACCACTATTACAGTATTGTACCCGTATTTTATGTAACCATGAAAGCCGAAAATGATGCGTACAAAACAAAAACTTCTGAAAAGATAATTATGTCAAGTTAAAATTCCCTAGCCAAAGAAGATTATGAGAATCATGATGGGATTTTCGCAACCTTAAGCAAAAGCTAGTCTTCTTGATTGGATGAGCTGCTTAGGGCTCATTCACCAAGCCCCAAGCGAATACAATGCGAATAATTAATGATTTTGGTGATTTTGCCCTATATCACTAATTAGCAGGCTCTTACATTGTCAGGAGTAGTACAAAAGTACGAGTGGATGAGGTTCTGAGAGCTGAGCCCTCTGATTTCCATAAAGACCTCTGTAAAGACCTCTTGCTTGCGAGAGCTATCATTATTAGTAGAAATAGGTTGGGCACAGACAGAGGCTTGAGAACTGAAAAAACGATGCTTCTATGTTTCGTGTGGTTAGCCAGTGCTTTCGGATCTATTGGACTTTCGATGGTTTGAAACATCGAATCTCTTAAATCCAGAGGTTTTTTGGACGATGAGAATCACAAAATTATTGTTGAGCCCTTCCCGATGTCTGGCCTCCACCGATGGGCCCTTTCTGTTTGACGATGTTGTCAAGTAGGACACTTATCGACACCGTATTGCTAATACTACAAAAACTGCCCAACTAGTCCACTACAGAACTGAAACAGTTTTAAGGTGTCAAGACGGCTTGCCAAATTTATCCCGAACATTCCAGCTAATCGAGCAGCTGCGAAATTTGAAGCTACCACGATGATGGACAGATGGATAGTCCAAAGTTAGTAAGCAACAAGATGAATGTTGAATAAGGATCCCCGACATGGAAACTTGAGCGGTTCTTCAGCTTTTCGATTCTCATAGGACTTCAAAGGAGAGAATACAAACTGAGACTTCCCTTTTAGGTGGTTTGTCTACTTTAATTTGTCCAGACAGCTTGGGAGCATTTTCGAGCACGAATTCCGGCTGCTGAGTCTGCGTATGGGATGGAGATAAATGACGATTTCGTGGAAACTGAGGGCAAAATTAGCTCGCATGTTAGACCCTTTTTGAATCCGTACTCACTTAAGATTCTCATCATTTTCACAATTTGGTTCGTTATCTAAAATGCTAAAAGGTACACACCTAACGAAATGCACATAGTTAATTTATATATACGGAGGAAGTCGGCTTTGAGTATTAGTAGTTAACTTAAAAATATTAAAGACTTATGGATGCCTCTTGTAAAATATAGTTTTTAGGAGAGTTAAACCCGCCATTTTCAAAGTAATTCTAGTATTTAGCTGAATGCTTATTTTCTAAGCTGCAAGGTCAACGATAAATTAAACAGTCATGGCTTTAAAATGAGCCGCTTAGTAGGTGTGTGTTAAAAATACTACTGATAGCCAGAGGATGAAACTGTTTAATAGTAACTTAACATGTTAAAATTGCCTTTTTTAAATTTTGATTGTTTTAGACAATTCCTTGAGAACTAAACTGCAGTTTAAGGAACTCTATTAAAGTTTTTAGCAATGCTATCAACCAATAGCATAGCGACATCGAATACAGAAAATAATCGATAGTGGGGTCAATACTCACGTATTCGGGTGCACACGTCAAATACACCAAACAAGTAGTAGTCGCCACAATCAGTAATAACACGAACATCCCCTTTTACTTAATTTGGCACTTGTTTCAAAGAGAAAGAATTTCCCAAAAAGTTATTATTGATGACGTAAAACTACGCTTGATCGAGAGAGCACGAAATTTGCTCAATTACGATGTTGTTCAAAAACAAAGAAGTTTCCGTATGGATGGTTACTTCGAGACGAATAAGAAGGATTAGATGCTTGGAGGTTATATAGTAGATTTCTTTGATCAGCTGTTTTAGTGTAGTTGGTTGATATTTTTTGATAAGCTTTAGATAACCCAGGGAATTGTCATAATCATATCCAGCTGAGAAATGTCCAGTGAGTTTCTTTAACGAATTTAAATCACAAAAATATGAGAAATTTAAGTTTTGCTTATTCGGATACCATAGATCTTGTTGACAGCAACATTCGAGATTATTACTATATCTTCGAATCTAGAAGCGCACACTCTTCGGACCTCGAAAGTGTGGTTAGCCGAATTAGAAAGGCCAACTGGGGTTTTCGCACTTCTTCACAAAATGCTTCCGGTCACTCTATCAGTACATCGTCTTTAGTTCTTTTCTAGACACCTTGAGTCTATGATTTAAAATTTTTACAGCGTAGGATTGCTGTATTTTACTAGAGAAGGCTAGAGGCTAAACGCCATCGATACATCAAGCTTGGCACATCCCGGTTTTCTGGGAGTTGTTTTCTCTTTAATATTTAATATCCTTGTGCAGTCTACTCATAAATCATCACACTAGAGTTCGTGAGGAAGCCTAACGATCCCTGAACCAAAAATGCTCCAAAGGACCAACTTAAACTAGTAATTCCCACCACTTCGTCCTCCCTCTTCTTCTTCTTCTTCTTCTTCTTCTTCTTCTCTACTTCTTCTTCTTCTTCTTCTTCTTCTACTTCTTCTTCTTCTTCTTCTTCTTCTTCTTCTTCTTCTTCTTCTTCTTCTTCTCCTTCTTTAATCTTTTAATCGACTAGACAGTAATTTTACACCAAAAGTTTATCCCAGGTTCTAGTTATGAGCACATTTTTGTTGCATTTTCGACAGCAGTTATTAAGCAATCTTTTCTATCGGAAACAATGAGCCGAATTCGGGGTAGGGACAAAGGAAGAAACCTTATGTTTTGCCATGAGGTGATGCATCAGCTCTACATAAAGCATGCCGTCTACGTCATCAACTCATCATGTTTCACTGTAGACGTAGATGAAATAACAACATCAGTTTCAATTTTTGTCAACACTCTGTGGATACCACAGACTTGGTCCCATAGTTATTTCGTTAAAATCTTTAAATTCCTATAAAATCAATAAACTAAAACTGAAGAAGACTACATTGCTACTCAGGGTCCGCAAACTCTTCTGCTTTGACTCCTGTGAAATCACCTAGCTTCCTCATACTTTACTCACGGGGCTCCAATCCTAGGGTGCAAGGGAAGTATGTTCTACGTGGCTTCTCTTATATGATTCATGTTGTTGAAAAAACCTGCCTTTCCTAGCCCTTGACTATATTAGTTCCTCTAGATTCTCAATCATCGAAAGGAAAACCAACTTAATAGACGCACTAACCGCACCAGAAGTACAAGTACCATTTCTTCATATTCTAACGCCGCACACAACGAGCAAGTGATTATATACAATAATGGCATACTAAGAAAACACCATATCAACTGCAGGATTTGGACAAAGTAGTGGAAGCACAAGTTTTATAATTGCAGCTCTTTCGTGGTGGAATCCAGATTCGTGAAGCTACTTTTGGTGGTCAGAAGCAACACAAAAGAATAGTCCAAAATGTTAACTTGTTCGTTTAATGGAGCAGTTTTTCGAGGAGGCACGTTTGCAGGTAGAAATGTAAAAAACGACTGACGAGCGCTGGGTTGCTATCAGTGGATGATTTCCCCGTTGGGTGTGGGGAAAGCGCGTCCAGGGCTTAATTTTTGTTGTCTAATGTCTTGTCAGCTTTCTCAGGATCCGATGTTAGCAGTTTGATGCACCTGGATATTTAAAAATATCTTGATTGATAATGGATTTATTTCTAGAAGAAGAGGAGCCAGTAGTTCTTTTATATACAAAATAAGTAGTCCTTTCATGCATAGTTATTTGACGCAGAATCGGATCCTAGTCCGTGGCCAAAACAAGCCAATCATTATTAGATTTACTTTGGATATTTAGTGCTTTTAGTTGACTTCCTAAACTGCTTCCTCACTTTTTTGTGAAGGTCTTCTCATCTTCCCTAGCTTACCTATCAGGATAATTATATTGAGTCTGAAAGCTTTTAAATCTCTTTCCAGAAAAAACGTCTCTTACTGATCACTGTCAGGAATTTTCTAAGACGTCCGATTTCTTTATTGGAGTCCTATTAAAGGAAGATTTTAAAGAATTTATTAATTTAACATGGGTGCAATTATCTTAAGAAGTTGTGAACTTGTAATATTTCATTTATCCCAAACGACTAGCTTGAGCTAGTATACCAAGCTTCATATCCATGGAACTTGCAATTAATTCTACTGAAACCATTCTATTGGAAATCCACTTTGAAATTTAATTACTACATGAATCTAAACGGACATTTCACAGCTACAGTGTCGAAGCTCTTTTTCATTTCAACCATGTTAAATGAAAGTGGACATTTGAGAAAAAAATATTCATCCCATTGCAAAATTCAGTCATTTGAACCTGATTAGAATTTGTTAGCATCTTTTCTTCTTTCGCTAAAAGTAGACAAAAAAAATGCAATTTACATAGTATTTTCATTTTCTTTTTTTAAATAATCTGAGAGAACTACAGCAATACTGTGTTTTAGTATATGTGATGAAATCTTAATATTATTTAATACAGTTAATATATCAACGTCACAGCGACTAGGCACCTGCAGGTTTACCGTCTATTTAGGCAAAATACTAGAAACTCAACCAACCATCTCTACTTCGCGGGTTTCACTTCTGGAGATTCACTACTTAGCGATTGTCATTTCTTCACAGTGGTCCTTGTTATTTCAACAATCCAAAAATTATACTACGAAGGGTGGGTTATTATTAGTAGAAGTTTTAAATGTTCAAATACTCATTAAGTAGAATCCGTAAAACAGTGTGGCCCTACCTCCCGGTCTCGGAGCCTGTCTACTACTTGGATAAACGAGGTATTGCTGCAAATCTATTTCGTTTGTCTCTCGCACAAGATGTTTTCACCCACCCTCAATGCATGCTTGGAACAAGAGGGAATGAAGAGATTCCAATACCAAAAGCCTTTGACATAAATACAAACTCGTGGTTAGAGTATGTGGCGAACGATAAAAGGCTTCAAAGGTCCATTCGACTCAATCGATGGAAAAAATATCTCAACGTCTGCGAATACGAAACAAAGTAATTTGGAGAGAGAAAAAAAGAAGAGAAAGAGCTGGGCGAGGCCCGTAGTCACGCCCCATTCCTTTTCTGAAGCCTAAACATTTCAACAGTCAAGAGCACTGCTCGTGGGGTTCAAATAGGGAAACCTAGGTGAGGGGACAGAGGTTTTCGGTTCAGCAGATGCTGAGAGACGATGAATTGCCAGTAAATTTCGGCTTCAGTTTCACTCTAGTAGAAATGGCCTCTATTGGTGGGTTTTTCCAGAAGAAACTCCTTAAATTTTCTACCAATGATTTAAATAGAGGTGCTCAGGTTTTGGCAACTGATCTAATCATTTCAGTAGATTGAAAATACATCCTCTTTCTTCTTAAGCTTGATTAGTTGCACAGAGTCAATCATTTAATTCTTTCTCTGAAAATAGTAGTTAGAATCGTCTACCACACGATTTGTTGATTCGTAACGGTAAATCATGCATCTTCAGCGTGCAATTAATATCAATCAATTTAGCTGTGACACAAGTCGAAAACACACTTACCAATGTCAGTCTCACTTGTATAAGGACTAGAGTTCTTGTTTAGTAACTTCTTTTTAACACAATCCAAGAGCAATAGAAAATTCGTTTAATCTCCAGAACAGAAGGATAAGCACTTCTTGGTGGGAGCACAATTTTATTTAGAGGGCAAACAAGCAAAGCCCCATCTTTTTGAATATACCTATATTTCCCATTTTCAACTTTGTAATGACAAGACTGCTGTCTCTTCACAACACCGATGCATCTCAGAAATTCTTTGACTTTCGGAATATTTAAATACGTCGCGATCGATTTGGAATCTGTATTTAACACTTCAACTAGTTCAGATGACGCTATCACTTCTCAGACATGTACAAATAATCCGAATTTTGTGCTACCGGATGAATAGCTCCCAAAGGAATAAACAAACTGGTTAATTTCCTGAGTTGGCCGTCAAACTGCTCCTAGTAATTCTAGCATAAAATATGCCTTATTCAGATAACGGATGGGAGTCACGCTCAAACGTGCTCCTGCCCCCACTCTGTCTGACAACAAACCACCAGATACGGCCTGTCTCGGTTAGTATTGTCTCCCAAATTTGCCTTTCTCAAGTCATGTGAAGTAAGAACAATGGGAGATATGTTACTGTTTCCTTACACTGTCGCTCAAAACGAGTGGCCTCTGCAAATCTTTAAATTGTTACAGACAACAACAGGTATGCCGCAAAGTGTACAGACAATATAGCTGTCACAGAATCTTGACGATTCTGTTATACCGACACTGTTACCCCGCTACAACAGACGTCGGTACAATGTTGCAGGAGATTGCTGGTTTCGATTTTGTCCACTTCCCAGTCCTTAGGATACCAAAAAGCAAATTTAGAGTCAAATTATTCAGCTAAATTTCTTACGAAATCGGCCTCTATTTCCAAGCAACAAAAACTGGCAGAAAATAGGCTCTTGCTCAGTTAGAGAAGTAATTATTGCTCAAACTTGTTCAGGTACCACAGTCTGAACAACAATAAACATGACAAATCAGCTGTTAAGAGCGAGTTTTGGTTCATGGTCTATCGAAAACGAGTCAATGAACAGGTAGAGCAAACCCCTGGAGGCATGTTTCTCTTCTTGTACCGAAGGGGCTTTGCCCTTTTGTTGCCTACAAAGTTGGGACTATGCAGCCAACCAGGTATCGAGAATTGCATCATCTGAACAACGACCTCAGAATTCGAAATGCAGGCTGGTTCGATGGAGGAAGTATAACCTACTGACTCTATTTCTATTCCCATGTTAATGCTCGTCTAATTTACACCATTAAGTTTTATACAGATTTAATGTTATTTGTGTAACACTTTCAAAGCCTTTGTTACCGACTTCATTCACAATTTCAATATCTGAATTCATCATTGTCCGAGAATGGCTTTGTACTATGCCTTTCCTTGGCCTCAGGAAATCGTCATGGATAATGCATAATATTTATTTTCTGGGTGCATTCACCCAACTAATCGGATCTTGAGTATTAGTTGTTGATCACCTCTTAAATAGGGCACAGAATCTGGCATTTGATAGATCCCACGAAAAAAGAGTAGTGTGGTATTTGAAGGAAACAAATGTTATATAACTTTAGATACTAATCAATTCAACTCTATGACAATCATCTTAATCAAGCAATAAGCCTTTTGTTACACAACAGCAACCAGTGCGAAAGTCCAGATTTCCATTGTGGTTTCCATGAATCATGAATTCCTAAATAACCTTGAGTTGTATTTTCAAATTTTCCCAATCCAAAGGCGCGGACGTGACAGTCGTTTAATACCCAGTTCTGCATTTGCTTTTAGTATAATTCTTCCACAGATATTTAAAAGGTCATTAACTATCCTGATCTATTACATGCTACTTTAAATTAATTTAGTATCAATATGCCCATTGGTACTAAACGTATACGCCCAACAATGTAATGAGGAGATTCAATGATTTTTAACTTATTACTTAACTCATTACTTTCTGAGCTCTAAGCAACAGAAATGTGCTGAGTCGATTCTTAATACTAATGAAATTAACATTTTCAAAGCAATTGTATATAAAACAGTTTTAAATAAATATGAATAATATTTAAGTCAGATGTGTTATAGTTTTGTCGTAAATAGCAGCAAATTTTTTATCATATTATTAAAGTGTTTTACTACATTGTATAAAGACTGCTGTGTTCAAGTTATTCTGTCTGGGCGTTTCCTCCGTTTCTCAATGTTTGCGCCAAAGTTTGATCAGAATAAGCTCAAGACAAATTTAAGGATTTGTCAAGTTAGACTTAAAAACTTGTATGCAAAGAAGAACGAACTGAATGTCCGATCTCGCAGGGAATTGGCCGATTACTTAAGGAATAAAAAAATCGACCGGGCACGTATTCGTGTTGAACAAATCGTTCGTGAAGATTATCTCTTGGAGGTCTTAGAAATAATCGAACTTTACTGCGAACTTCTTATCACACGTCTGGGTCTTATAACTTCAACTGCGTATGCGTATTATTATTCATTTTATACCCGTTAGCGAGTGTGACCCAGGTCTAAAAGAGGCCATTGCTACTCTGATATGGGTGGCGCCTCGTCTGTCGTATGACTGCCAGGAACTCGAGGTCTTAAGATCACAATTCACTCTAAAGTACGGCAAGGAATTCGCCATGGCCTGCACAACCAACTCCAACCATGATGTTAACGCCAAAGTTATGCACAAACTTAACGTGAAGGCACCACCGGCCAACCTCTGCGAAGCGTATTTGGTAAGCTTCATATATTAATGTCTTATTTTCGGTTTCTCGGGCTTCAGGTCGAAATCGCTCGTAGTTATGATGTCGAGTTCACTCCAGATCAAAATTTACTCAATAATAATCCCCCGCTCATCGATCTTGGTGAACCACCAGAACTTCCACCTAGTGATTTGCGCCAAGACTTTCTAAAGTTTGATGGCATGTCCTCCGGGTCGGGGGCACCCTATCCCCCTCACCAGGGCTTTCAAGATGGTACTCATTCTTCTATTCCCCCTATTCCGCCCGACAGTGGCCCTAAATTGCATGGTGAGTTTGTGCTTTGCCTAACACTCCGCCAATTTCTCTTAGATGTGTCACCTCCTACTGCTCCACCCGCCTATCCCAGCATCGATCACCTTTCAGACAAGAAGTCCGAAGATGGCGATAGTTCTAGGAGCGGCGACGAAGGCGACAAAGATGCTGCCACGAAAAAAACCGACGGTGCCTCTGCACCTCCTCCTCCCTCGAATGACGACGACGATTTCGATGCACTTGCTGCGCGCTTCCAAAATTTGCGTAAAAACCTCTAAAGGACTCCTCGAGGTGAAAGCGTTGCGTAATTATTCAGCAAAGTAAAGTACTGATGCCGTGATACTCAGTCGAAATACCCCATTCCTCCTCCCACCTGTGTGCGTGATTTTGTGGACTATAATTCTCACTCAGAATACCTGTCGTTGCCTTCATATCCAAGATTTATCATTTTGGTTTACGAGATAAGGCATTGGATGAGTCGTGAACTTTCGATGAGTCCTAGCTCTACTTTCATATGCTTTTGTCTGTCTAAAACCTAAAACGCTGCTTATAACAGCAATGCTTTCCATAATCTTGATAATCGATGGAGTTTGCAAATTGCATTTGTCTTAAGAATGCAGTTTTGAATGCTCTCAGGGGGCGTTTCCAAGTCGTTTGGTTTGAGCTTTGTGATATTCAATTTACATGATCAGTCGGCAGGCAGTGAGTGAAGTCACGGGTTTGTCAACGTTTAATCAAACAAACCTACAGCCAGAAATGGGGTTTAAAGTAGCAGAATCCGTGCTATTACGTTTTTACCTGGAGGTTATATTTGTAAAAATTTGAGTAACTTTGACACTTTCCGTGGGTGGTTTAAGATTTGACCACATGATCAGTGAAACGCTTTTAATTATGTGCCTTTCCGGTATTTGTGTGGGTGGGTTGCTAAGATGAAGTGGTTTTAAGCTCACTAGGTTTAGCAACTGCAGGGCCTATTCTATCCGACTGGCACGCTTACACCGAGAGCCTTCTGGATGTGAGGAGCATACAAAATGAAACTAACATGAGCTTTACGAACCAATTACACTAGTATTCCTTTATAAAGGAAAGTTCATCCAATAAGAAGTGAAGTTGCATGGAAGCTTAGAATTGATTGGATAAAACATCCAAGGGAGGGGTGAGCCAGTAGGACCAGGGGACGTAGGAATACAGATAATTGATTGGGTAATTTGTAGGACAATTCTAGTGGTGATAAACGATGCCTATACAGATAACTCGATTAGAACAAAAACATTCAAACCTTACGTAAACTGATGAAGAAGTACTGGTACAAATTTTAAGTTCAGAATTCTATAGTTTTTTAGCCTCAAAGAGCCAATCCTACTACCGCTTTTTTCAAGGAAAGTTAGGAGTGTACCATCAACAGATGGATTTGATTATCCGCGCATAATCAGATCGCAAATATAGTGTGACCATAAGGTCTACTATAAATCTACCATAATACGGTGTATGCGTTGGAAACTACTTAAAGACATTAAAAGGGGAAGGACTAGTGAGGAAGTAAGCCCGAGTAGCCATGACTCTTTGCTAAGGATTGGGAACAGAATGAGCATTCTAGTGTTGTCGTTCTTAACAACTAAAGCTAGACACTGTGAGTAGATATGATTGGCCTCCTATCTTTATGTGAGGACTGTTAAGTCATAATAAACTACCAATGACTGTGAACCCATGTGACACTGGTTCCTATGGCTACGGTTTGTTACCATAATGGATTCCTTTGTTTAACAACCAGAATTCGAAATTAGGTGCTCAAAAATCATATCAGAATGGCATTAATCAATCAAAAATTAGTTGGAACCAGAGGATTCGCATTTTTAAGGCCAAAACGACCTTAGCATTTTAGCTTAATGGTTGTGTTCACCAGCAAAAAAGTATGGGAATGTCCTGTTAACCTAAACAATAACTTCACACAGAAAAAGCTACTGCTTGAAATTACGAAAAGTTAGACGAGTCAGATGTCATTGATTGACATTTCTGAGTGATGACCACCCACTACTACATTCAGCCGTAAATTTGTTAGAACTTTCCACTTCTTGACAAACTAAAGTTGCATTATGGAGAGTGATATAAGGAAGCCCAACAAAATTGGATGCGGATCAGATGGTCATGTATGCGCCATTCTAAGTAACTCAAAATAGCTACTTAATCTTGTTCCAATAACCTAAAAGTGTGGTTGAGACAAGGTTTGATAACTGACGCACTTATAATTCAGAATGAACGAAGAATAAAGCCATGAAGAAGCAATGAAGAACCACAACTAGTATTTGACCTATTTATCCAAATATATTATTTGTTAGGGTTTACCAGTTAGGAGTCATGATCAACGCAGTTGTAATATAACTACTGAAATTGCAAAAGTACGGTCTCAAGTAAGTTAGGACTTCGGTTGACCCCAAATCACCTTGAGTTGCTAAAATTTTCGCTTCTCTTATCGGAAAAATATCCTAATCGACTTGCAAGTCATTTACTTCATATACTTCACCAAGTCAAAACCTCACTAAGAGTTCGAAAAGGACCACATCTGCGGCTCCATGATATGTTTGGCAAAACCGAAATGTGACATCTGTGGCCGTTTTAGCGACCATCGAATGACAATAGGCCAAAAAGACTGATAGAGTCACAGCCTAAAGCAGACGAGAATTCATACTCACTACGACTAGTGTCGGGTCCTTATTTGATTGTTAGGGAATGCTGGAATTTGATTGGCGAGCTTCAGGCGTATCGCGTGCAGGAGTGCCAAAGATTTAAGGAGCAATGACGCATCCCTCCGTACTCACACTGAGGCCCAAACCTACTGGCTTCTTCTAAAGCTGGCGCTTAAATGACTTGTGTAGGTTAGTGAAGGTAGTCATAAGCTAAGAATTTGGGTCATCAAGTAACCATAAACCACTTTTTAAGAGCAAGAGCGCCTAGCACCAGGTCAAACATGTTGTGCTGTGGGAGTTTTAGCAAATATAAGGCAAAAATAACTAATGATATTGAAATTTAGTTTTTTATTGGTTGGTATTGAGGGAGTTGATAATTGGCATCACAAGTAATTTTCTCCAATTTACAGGCTACTTCTCTAAGCCACAAGATTGCCAGTTGAACGACGAAGGCAGAAGGCAGCACAGATTTATTCAACCAGACGTAGTTACAGCCGAGTAGAAGAGGTCTGGGGTTAGTCTCACCGTGTGTCCACTATCTATGCTATGTACTGACAAAGAACTCGATTCTTAAAGCTGATTGGATAGGCTGATTTTAGGGACTGACGTTACCTCGAGCTTATTGGTCCGCGTTTGTTTCCCAAAGTGCTCAGCTGGCTGGTTACGCTCAAATTTAGCTGCCAGTGTTCACCTGGTTTGTAGCGGTGGTCTGACAGTAGTTTTTAACAGAAACGAAAGGGTAATGGTCTCATAGATACTAGTATAGCATGTGAATAGGTAACACCCCAAGATTTCTAAAGCAGTCCTATTCAGCAAGAAGTGTCTAGCTTTCAGATGTTAATCACAAGGGGACAACTGAATGTCCTTTTCATTCTCAAGCACCGACAATCAATAATGTCATCGAACTTTAAAACACCACACTGTGATAGCACTCAGGGGCCTTGGCAAGGAGCAGTTGACCGATCACGTCTCTACCCGGGTTCCCTCACATCTTTTGTTAACTTTGTCCCTTTGCAGGGTGGGTAAAGGCTGTAGTAATAATGGTGGCCCTAACGGCCTCGAGAAAAACAGAAGTCATTGATCCTGTCACAATCCCTGATCCTTCTAACGCTTCAAATGGGTGTAGGCTAAGTGCACCAGAAATAGAAGTGGAGTCTGCAAGTTCTCATATGGCGATCAAGTAATGGGTGAATTCTAAAGGTGTTCACCCTAGTACAACTAGTACAACTAAGATCGCATCTTATTTATGAATCCCAAGATTGATCCCAACTAATCCTGAAAAATACGTGCTGACTTACTACTAATTTAGAGCGAATCACCAGAACAAACGAGGGAGTTTATGGAAATGGTGCTCCAGAAGAACTGTAGTCTACTAATGGATTCTGCAACTAAAGGAATCGTAAAAAACCAGAAAACACAGAAGCTGCTTAAAACTGAATTGAAAAACGATGGGTGAATGACTATTAATGAAATCACTCCTCACCGAGCAAGCACTCAGCACGACACAGCTGCCTTATAAACGGATTCATCGAAAGGATTTCTCCTTCGTATCAACATTGAAATAAGTGAAGCGGAGGAAGAGCAATTTTCTATGGCGATGAAATATGGTTTTAGCAGTAAGATACTGAGTCCAAATTAACCAGGCAAAAGAAGACCTATCAAGATCCATCAAGCTCAAATCCCTTGATATTCTGCGTGTGATTCATAGAGCGTGATTACGATAGATCCCTTTGAAAATCAGGGAACCGCAAGGGGAGTCTATAGCTCAGGGAACTAAAAATATTTTTAACAAGAAAGTAGAGGGGAAACTTCATGGTGGGGTCCTGTTTCATCATGACAATGCACCAGCCCATTCTTCAAGAGTCGCCCTAATTGTCTTTCGAAAACTTAATGGGAAGTAGTTCTTCACACACGTCATTGTCTCGACTTAGCTTCTTCAGACTTCTGCCTTTTACAACAACTCCAAGAGATCCCCCAAAGAAACCACTTTCTCTAAGAGAAGCACAACAGTGTCCTACTTGGCTCCAGAAATATTCAAAGCTGGTCTTTGAACCTGGAAACATCGAATTCAGAAGTACATTGGCATGATTTACACCTGTGTCGGGAAATAATCGAAGTAACAAATGTCGATTCTAGGAACTAAATTCATTTCTAAAAATCTGCAAAATTTTATTTACCCTCTTACTGGGCACTAGAATAGCTGGCTCATGGCAACATTCCGACATATCCACGTTCTGGATTCCATCTGCATAGCCGCGTTTAATCGATAGCCAACACAGCAGAATGCACGTGTTTTGCAGTTGGAGGGACTATGTCCTCGCCAGTTTCTGTGGCCGAATATTCCGCAAATACCAGCACCCATCTCTAGAATTTGACATCACTGTTCTTGATAGGTTTTACCCATTCTGTTCTCAAGCTGTCATCATCAATCATTACTAAGAAGACCTCCACTTTGAATGATTGGTTTACACGGAAGATCATGCAACAAAGTGATAGAACTCTTGAGGAACACCAACTGCTCGGGCTCCTGGGGAATGACTGTCTTTCACGGTGAATTTAATTCCTCTTTGGTCTTTCTTTTACTCACTCTTAGAAGCTGGAGATATTGGTGGGATCCTGATCCCTTGGTGCATCTCAGCTTTGACTCTTCTGATAGTATTCCTGTCCTTCAAATAACTTGATCCACCGAAACTTTAGTGACTACGGTAAACGCAATGAACTTCAGACAAAATCAAGCGTTTCACTAAACCTGATTAGAATGGAAACAAAATTGCCCCAGATTTTCACAACATATTAATATAGCAATTGAATACATTTACCATTCATTTGTCTCTGCAATGGCTCATCCCTGATTTCCCATCGACAAAATATTAATTCTCATCGAAGGTATCTCTTTCCTTTCGCCACCTCTGGTTTCTGTGAATGGCTGTGTAGCAACTGAGCACTCAGCGCATCTATTTAAAATTATCTAGCATTCGGTAGCTAGGATCCATAATCATCGTTAAGTATTCTTATCTCAAAAGTCTTTTGACTGAATGTTCTTACAGAGAAGGCAAGAGGTTCTTATGACCTCTGTTCGAAGCCTTGCTCGATATCATCAGAAAATCTATCCATTAATGCCCCAAAACGGGGAGTCCTTGGTCACAATTGCGTATCTTGTAATGATAAACCAGCTAAACCAATAGAAATTCTACGACAAGGTTATCGATTTGTTGTGGAGATATTTCTACAATGTTTTTCTATGAACACAGAAACAAAAAGTAATATGCGGAAATTCCTCATTAAATTTTTAGCGGATTCTTTTCGGCCAGGATAAGCAAATTGCAAAACTGGATTGATGAAAATATACTTAATTTGGATATCAAACATATTCCTCATTTTTTCGCTAAAAATGGAAAAAGTAACAATTCTGTGTGATTAGAAGGGATGCCTGAAAAAAACGATCTGCATTGGACAGTACATTATGAATTTACAAACCTAGATAGCTTTTTTTCTGCTTGTGGATTAGAATGGAATCACCAAGAAATAAATGTAGGATTGTGTCCATAGAAGTCATGATTCTTAAAGCGTTTTATATTTATACAGCCAGAGTGCTATGCATTTTTCAATAGTCAGTTTTTACATTTTCAGGCAATAAAAGGAGCTAAAACGAATTAATTGATTTAAAAATCTCCAATGTGATCTTGAGAAAGGAATAAAATTAGTTAATGTCAGAACCATGTTCAAGATGGTTTTGAATTTAGCAGTATCGAATATCATGGCTAAAAATTATTGAAATCTTTACCAAAGTCTATTTTTAATAATGTGATTGGACCTCTCTGATGGTAAATTTTCTCACGGGAAAGAAGGTCTGTTGATAAACTAGAAGAAATATAAGTGCCTTCTAAAACTCCAAAATAATAGTTTAGTTGGAATTATCACGTGATGAATAAATGCATCTTGAGAGATATTTCAAGTCGAGTTTCGAAAAATCCTAGTAACAATTCCTTACTGAAATAGAGAGAGGAGGAAAGGCAAGTGAAATGACTTTCATTATAATTTTGTAGCAATTTTTATGGAGTTATGTTTATTATATTAATTATCCAGAGGCTCTCTTCTTGTTTATCCCATTGGTATTGCACAATCATTGTGATTCTCGTATCATCTAGTGTAGGTTGCGTAATATGGGAGTCCACTCTGGTTTTTTAGTGACATCTTTTTTTCACATTTGTGTTTCTTTGATGTTTTGAAACTTTTTATTGTTCATAAATTTATTGCATCCCGCCTCTATGGATCTAGTACTTATTGATTAACCTTGATAGTGAATCATACTCTGCCTTTTTTAAACGAGCTGGTTCAAAAGAGCTGCTATTCATTATTTCAGAGGGTTTTTATTTTGATAATGTATATACTTTTATAACCAGCTCAGATTCTTGAGAATTTTCAATGTTTCATATATACTAGACCTAAGGCACATGAAAAAATCTATTTTAATTGGTTATTGTTTTCACGATAGACCGCATTTTCTTAATGCCTGTGTTGCGTCAGTAACTTCATTTGTAGATGCATGATGGAGCTTATCTGATATTAGGCTCTATCATCCTGAAGGATTTCTATATTTCGTGTGTTTTTTGTGCTCCTCATCATGTTCCTTTTTCCTTCATTATTTCCTCACCTCATGAAAGATTTTTTGGATATATCACTAAACGATGGAAACCATAGAAGATATTTAATAGCATCTATTGTGGTTTTCGACAATCAGAAATGCTTAAGCTCTGTTCTAGCTTTTCGATAGCCAAGCGACATTCCAGTGGCCGTTAGCAATTCTTCTTTTCTGGTATGAAGCAAGAGAAACCTTTTGTCTAGACACTCTCCCTTAAAGCTTCGCACCTCCAGATTTGCAATTAGATTTTGATTCGTTTTTCCGGTACATCTGAGGCCCTTTGTAGCGGGTGTGTACTAATATTGATCACAATGTCGATTATCACACCCACGTCACGTGTTAACCATTCCCCAATCGTCAGAAAACGTGGCGCTGCCGTTTATATAAGCACTCCGGAATTAGATTAATTTATCTAGTCATCCAATTCGTGAGTTTGCCATTTATAATTACTAGCTGATTAACTAATTTCAGGTCCATTGCCAGGGATTTCCCCATTTATGTTCAGTTATGCAGGAAAACCCTGCCTTGGATTTGCAGATGAGCAAAGCGAGACGATGCTAAGCGAAGTATACGGTAGCACTTTTCTAGTTTCTGCAGATGGGCCACAGAAGCAAAAAACTCGATTCATGGGCTGGGAAGATAACTAAAGACAACTTTAATCGATTTCATGCATGACTCTATGATGACTATAGGTTAATATTGTGTGTTTTGCTCCACCATGCAGATCGATAGTCACAATGCCGCCTTCACGAGAACCAAATCGCAACGACCATGCCTTTCAAGGGATTTCAACCCGGGAGGACCAAGTGCTTTCTGCTCTCGCATATGCTCAGGCGCTTATCTCAATTCAAAACTTAGAGCACGATAACAGAGCGCTTCGAAATCTGATTGAGTTGCAGGCGGAGAGCAATGCCAACATTTTGACAAGAGTGCGAAATGCAAAGATTCTGATCGCCCACCTTGAAAGTGAGTTTCGAAATTTCAGGTTTAAAACAGACAGAGATTTATCTCTAAATTTTGCATATTGCCAGTTTTTATGACGTAAAAAATGTTTTAAGCGAGCCTTATATGCGTTTTCTATCTAACAGAAAAAATCCGGGAAAGCGAGCAGCATCTTATTGAAGGCAGAAGGCATCTACTCGAGCGGCAACACTGGTGGCCACCTAGGAAGATACCGCTGAATCTCTCCACCAACGGTCTCTTCCCACTGCCAAAATTTGAATCTTCTTACAACGACGGAACCGGTTTGAAGGCTCTGGAAGACTTGTTTGTGCACGCAATACACAAGATGAAAACGTGGACTTTCCAACAAGCCAGATGTGAAGACTCGAAGAAGAATCTTAGACACGGTGTTCTTTCTCCAGTTCTGGATCAGCCGACTATCGACGAATACCCACGCACCCCATTATACGGCTACGGAGAGAACGTGAATCACCTCTTTGATGAGGAGGAGAGGGAGGAGGAGGGGGAGAAAGAGGAGTTACAGCGGTAGAAATCTTCCGCAAGTAAATAAACCCACTTCTCTACAAACCGCCCACTGTGGAAGACAAGGTCGTGCGACATCTACACTCTGTGTGCCACAAAGTGCCTAGCTTAGATACGTTTCCGAAATCCATGGAAGCTCCCTCACACACCCACCCTCGTCGTCTTCTTGTTAAATTCCCACCGCTCTCAGGTAACGATAAACATTCCTAGCTGTGAACCAATCACTTCACGGATTTTTGGAACCAAAGACACTTTTATAGTGCAGCCGGTATTTCTGTTCGAATGTCGGTAGTAGGCAATGAAGAGTACTTTATAATCTGGTATTTGAAAAGTACTTACTATAACTGTAAGACAGCGACTAATTTGATGGTCTTATCTGAAGGGTCGCCCCAAAAATCTTATCTAATACTACTTTTGATTAAATAGGCCTTTGTAGTGAGACTGCCATGGCTATAAGTGTCCTTTTTGAAAGTGCCAACCAATAGGTATCAAGTAATGAGATGAATCTAGGGGACTTGAGTAGCTGTAAAAATGGCTGATAAGAATCTTCGATTTTTCCTTGAGTATTTGGGCAGGGGGGGGGGCGCATCCTGCTTCCTCACACCTTGCCTTTTATTGGCTACCTTCGTCATATTGACCTCAGCTAGAGTATTCAGCATTTCCGTGTTGGCATTTTATTTTAACCTCAGCCCTTCAATATTTCAGACAGGTCTTTGAGGAAATCTGCTGTCCGGGTTCAATTAAGTCTCCAGCTTCTATATTGCAAACCTCTAATCTCCACTTCATGCGGCAGAGTTGTTGTGTTCATCGTGCAGCGACCAGAATCTCCTCCAAATTTCAATGGCTAGCGCGATTAGATACCAATTATTCTCCACCAGGATGAATTAAGTCGGTTCCAGTCATCATCGATTCCCCTTGTCATCCTCTGTGTATATAAAGGACTAAAACTTCAGGCAAACATGGTATGTGCGAACACTTTAAGAACATCTGGAAAACAGCCAAATGTCATTTTCAACATTTATTAAAGCAACCTGCAGAGTAAAAGATTAATTACTGATTGAGTATCCAGTTGTGTTTTGCCGAGCAATCAATATTTGAGAAATGACTGTAGGGGGTCATTACCTTCTACGGAGGTCAGAGGTTCTTATAAAGGTTGTAATGAAAGGTAGGAGTGGTGATGGCAAAGAAGCAGCTTGGGGCATTTAGGAGTGCTGTTTTCGGGAAACAGGTAGATTGCCCAAACATCGTAGATCTGCTTGCGACAGCTACTCAAAGAGGTAGATGGAACTCACATGGTTCTTGGCATATTTTAGTTGGACTTTTCTCCTGAATATATGATATTTTCTACGAGGTCTAGTTTAATTCACACTACGCAAAGGCAGGTATCCAAAAATAAACTCAATAAGTTGAATTCTCCAGAGTTGCTACCAAGAGAGCCAAGGCCAAGTTAGACGTTTCGAAATCTGTGACAGAAGTGCAATATTCGCTTGCGTTTGGGCATTTTCTCGAGAAAATAGGGGTAGAGAAACTGAAAATGTCTGCTTCAAACATTATTAGTCAGGGTTTTAACGTTTTTGCACCAGAGACCCCAAACTGGGACCGCCAAGTTTTTATGAAAGCTGAGCCTTGGTGACACTTTGGCAAGAAGGATGAATCTAGCGGATGAACTCTTTTTGGTTGTAATCACAAGCTTAAACTACTATCAGCGTATATATTTTCGAAATGCCCTTTCAAAATGATTTTGAAGCCTATTACGTATGACAGAAAGAGACGGTTAGCTAGCGTAATTCTAGATTTTGAGTTTTCGCGAATAAATGTTCATTTTAAAGCAAAACATTGACTTTTAGCATTGCCATCATGCCTTTAATTCGTTTACCTGATTCAAACCACACACATTGTTTATTCCAGAATTTGCCAGAGCTTCTAAAATACTGAAACGTAATAACTAAAGTATTCCACGCCAGTTTGGCAAGAGTCAAACAGTTCTACAGTCCAAAACAATTGGCATCCAAATTGAAACGTTTTTGCGTGACCTGTGCCTGGGACTCAGGAGAATTTTCCAACCTCAGCACCAGCGTTCTGCATGCATGAGCCGGTGTGAGTGGCAAATTATTACACCATAACGGTCCACGTTGGTGATGGATTCATAAAGGTTATGGTGTCACAAGTCAGAATGAACTGCATTTAATGGTTTCATAATGAAGCGAATTCCAACATATTGGTATGGAATGAGATTGATTTCCAGGGTTTCCATTCTGTTTCGTTGTAATTAGATAAATTAAATTTTTTAACACTGTTTATTTTCAAAATGAATTCCTGGTATAAATATGAAATATTTGGTGAAATTCCATAATTAACACTACGAAAAAATATGAACGCAGAAGCAATTAGGGCATTTAGAAGTTTTCACTTCAACACAGCAAAATAAGCACTTCTGTTGATCTTTGTTTTGATTAAAAATTGAATTACTGCAATTGTGGCGGCCTGACTCCAGCTAGACATTCTAGACAGCCTAATCAATATTATGTTCTCAGGCTCACACGAGCCTGCCTGAACCTAATTACGGACCCCCTGTCACCAGCCCAGTTTCGGGTCATGCCTCCTTGTCCCTATATCAATAGAGCCGCTTGTGCGCACTACTAACCAACACAGGCTTCTAATGGCCGTTTGGTGCGCACATCTCCTCTTCTCCTTCCAGGGGTGGGACCATCTTAGTGCGGTAGTAAATCAACCTTGGAGAGAACTTAAGTGTAGCCTAACCATTACAAAATAAAAGGAGATCCACTTATGAGATCATTAACTAAACTGCAAATTTATTCGGTTCCTTTAATACATGTTTTTAAACCAAATTACTAGTTAATAAACAATCAAAATCAAATATTTTGCTGGCCATGAAACAAAGTGCAAACGTTAATCATAAGTGAAAATGTTTAAATGATCTTGTTAATTACCAGGCTTAAGTAATATCAAGTGATCTACTAAACTTTTCTAACAAAATCGGTAAACCTTGCAATAGCGTAAAGTTCACTGATATTCTAGTAAACAGGGTGTAAAATAGACGATTCAGAGCGCATTTCGCTCTGCTAAAGGTGCTCAAATACACTTCGCTTTCACTTGAAGTTTTAAATCACCTTAAATGACAATGAGTAGTAAAGGTGACGGGGACCCCCCTGATTCATCATAGAAGTGAATCACGTGTGTCATGATGATCCGTACCCGCCATCAAAATAAGTAGGAGGTTAATGAGAAAAAAGTCGGACGGACACGAGCCGGAAACTAGAAAGCTGCTGTGATTAGGGTGAAGCAACTCAAGAGCAGACGATCCGAGCGCTTTTACACAGCAGCAAGAGTACAAATGCTTCTTCTGAATCACACTCATTTGGTTTTTGGTATTAATGAGACACACTTTAAGATGAACAAAGGAGCTGTGCCAGATGTACCATAGTACTATGTACCATAGGCTTTCATTAAAGAGCTCGACAACGGTATGCAGATTGCTGTGGAATTTCCCAGGGTGGTATTGCAAATGACCTTCGTCATTTTCAAATGTAAATGCAACAAGTTTTTTTTCATTTTTGACTTCACTATTTAAGACACAAGAATCGAATTTTCTACGATCAAGGTAATCAACTCTGGGTCAACTTACGGGGAGATAAAAGATTTCTATCTAAAACAAGGTTTAGTGCCCTGTTCTATAGTACGAGACCGTACATTTGCTGTGGAGGTTGCAAAAATCATTGATAATTCCATATTATTCATTCTGTCAAACCACTTAAAGTGGACCAATCTTTAAACGGGTTAAAATATTTTTTGGCTGAAAAACGCTTTGAAAATATGTTTGAGGATATAAAAATCAATTGGCCGACCCTCTTAGTTTTCATGGTACAATCTTCACGAATTTTCCCGATTTCCTCTATGAAAGCACAAAAGAAAACAGGCTTAACGGGAAACCTTCACTTGAAATATATTATGTTTCAAGTAATTGACAGTGACGTCGCAAATAAAACGAGGAGTTTCGCTTATGCGTGAACAGAATGAACTGCAAATGCTATTGAACGATGGATAAGCCAGGTTTGAGATGATCCATTTTTTACTTATCACTCCGATTGAGCCCACCACAACCTGCTCAATTAGGCGATTGATATAGAAATTAAATTTAATAAAAGAGTTAATTTGATATGAGATTGCAGTAATAGCCTCCTACTTACTGAAACCTTGAATCACAGATGTAAATGCAGTAAAGTCGACTATTTCATGACATATCTGGCCTATGTTTCTATCAACGAATACAATCAAGTGGTATTCATAAGCATTTAGTAAAGCTTGGCCAAAGTGCAACACACTTAACAAATGGAAATTAAATTATGGAACCTTTAATCATGGGATAAAAAGTTAGACTGTTTGAGCCAAAGTCAAATAAATCCGTTTTGACTTTATTTCTTTTCATTTTAATGTTTCAATAAAAATTAAATACAACTTTCATTTCCGACTAAATCGGTTTAACTGAGGCGAAAATGGAAACTCAGTCGTCGATGGGGTCCTTTAACCACTTATGAGGTATCACTACTCTTAAGTTCCGTTTATTCTAGCAAGGTTGAATTTGTTTAAAGTTTTCTATCTCGATACATTCCACAACTGAATGTGCCCTCTAGGAATTCTCTACCTGACCTCTTGGGGATTCATGGATGCGGAAATGAAAAACAAAATCAAATATTCGTACTTTTCGTTAACGAAAGAAGCAGTATTAATCGACAATTAATATATAATTTATTAGCATGATAAAGTGAATTTTAAATGAGGCAAAGTTTAAATTTCCCTCTGTAAGACTTATGCTCATGTTCCAAGTAAGTTACTCGAATCTCTTAGGGTGTTCGCGATGATCGTGGTAGTTTAGTCAGACTAATTGATTGGTAAGCAAATAAATTTAAAGCGATAAAGAAACTGAATAAACAAGGAAATTAGTCTGTTGCCATTAATGATTTATATTAGGCCATCCAATAAGTACTGCCTGGATTTTAAATAAATAAAAAATAAACCAAGCTTTTCTTAATTAAAAGTGCAGCCATCCATGTACTTAAGATGAATATCTATGACTTCGTTCCATCTATTGACACCACTTCTGCAATTTTCGTTTTGAATCAAATAACTCACAAATATCAGTTCAACCTCTGCTTTTGAGTTGCAAAAAGTTGCTTGTTTCAAATGATTTTGCAAGCAATGAAACAAGCAATGAAGTTACAATGATAGGTAAATGGTTAATTTGGACATTTGTCTTGAGTCCATGATGGAAATTTGTTATTTTATTTTAATTTTTTTTATCACGAATAGTGTGATGCTGAAGTTAGGCATAGAGGTCAGTTGTAGGAATTCAGAACTGGTATTCAACCCTGGCCTTATTTGCACTCATTGGCAAACAGCAGATGCACATCCGATTCTTATTAGAGGGAGTGACTAAATGCCTTTAGACTTCAAATTCATACTTTGAGGAATTTTTAGCACTTCGACTTCGATAATTACCTTAAAATCTATTTTGAATACAGGGAAACAGCCTCCAAATAGCTATTGGTATGTCTCTTACGCTTTAAGTTAATACTTAATTAGTCAAATTTTTTGGGCAATGGTTGTAGAGGGTATTGAAAATTAATTTGGCAATCGTTAAGGAAGAAATAGTAGCCTAAAACCACAAAATTTTACAATCGCCAAAGAGTTTTACTCAAAAGAAGTGCTATTAGTGTCTATTACTGCCTCAACCTGGTCTTTTCCCAGTGACTTGAACCAAGACATCCTTACACTTTCCCTGGAGAGAAGTGTCTCCTAAATGACTTCCTTAATTCTGTCTTTGATTAAGGCCTTTGAGTATTACCACTACAGCGGCTAGCGTCTTAAAAGTGGCGCCCCATTGGTGGAGGCCAATCATCATGGTTGGTGTAGCCGTCGTGACAGTTGGTAGAAGTGCGTTTTTGACTTTAACTGGGGTTTGGCCGTAAAGGGGCCTAATCCTGCTACTGCCGTCCCCCCATTATTAGCTACCCCGGGGATGAACTGCGGTGGTCAGCGAGAGATCTTTAATCTTCTCCCGAAGCAGCAATGGGTTTTAACTACGATTTGGTAATCATTCATATCCCAAAATATCCTTTTTCCTTAGTGGATAATTAACTTCACGTTTGGAGGGTCTGAACAATACGGAGGCTTGCTAATTAAAAGTAAAGTAAACAACATTATTTTAATAAATGTATCTGCTTTTATAACAGTGTCTCCGAAATTTACTGCATACTGCATATTGAAAAACCGTACCACGTAGTTGTAAACATAAATTCGAAAGCAGGCACCGATGTAGATCATTCATTTTCAAAAGGCATTGCACCTCAAAACGATAGTCCTCTCTTCTTTCTAAGGTTAGCTGCTTCTGTTTTGTTAATGTGAACCAAACTTTCATGAGGATTTCGCAATGCGTGACGATTTTCTTAGTGCAGTGCCAATAATTCCTCTACCAATTAAAGAACAACAGAACCATATTTTTCATCGAATACCTTTACCCTTACCAAATCGACCTTGAGATCATCACAGTGACGTTGGAAAAGTCAAAAGTCGATGTCCTTTGTCGATAATCTAGGGAGACTGCACAGTTTCCAAGTCAGCGTTTGTCTTCCTATGGACCCGCATGTGTGGATAGGTTCCTTCCAGCCAATGAGTCAAAAGCCCAGTTATTTGACGACCCCTATCTCCAGGATAGTGTAAGATTAGTTTGTTCTAGATCCCCGAGGAAGGATTTTACATTTTTTTTTTCAGAAAAATCCTTGAAAATAGTGCATTTTCCTGTCTACTGAATTTCTTCTAAATCTATTGAATTTTATATTTACCAACCACTTCTATCTGCTGAGACTGGTAAATTCATTACAGACAGCCCGTGATTTTAAGTCGCACCCTCCTCATAGAAATGCACGACTAAACTTCCTCTGTTTTGGAAAAATTCTTTTCATTTCCCCTTACTATTGCGCTAACTCCGGACCAAGATCAAATCCCATGCGTCATAGTTACGATATGATATTTTGTAGTCCACAGCTTTAGTACCTTATGAGCTTACACGAAACCCTCTGTTTTTTGCTCAAAACGGAATTGCTATTTTGCAACATGGCAGTGACCACGGACTTTATGAAAATTGATATCCACAGCTAGGCAAATAATAATTGCTCGTTTACCGTCTTAAAGTTCGAATTTAGATTTATTAATGAAAGAATTCCAAAGGAATGAACAAACGGTGATTTAAAAATCGTTCTGAATCCTGCGATATAGACTAAACATAGACTTTTGAAATAATTCCCAGAAAAGCAAGAGTTTGTTACTTACTCGAGCGGGATCTTTTGCTGGGCCAGAGTCAAGTTCGTGGTGCCACTCAAATGCTTTAGACAGGATAAACTTGCGATTTTCTAATCACTTTTAGGAGAACATCACAGGAAAACTGATATAGCTTCTCAATATTAGAAAAAAACATGAATACTAGAGCTTAATCAACACACAATAAACCATTTAACAAAAAGAATAATCAACGCAATATTCATTTACTGCATCACCTATGTTATTTCCATATTAAAGAATTTTTTCCGAATTTTAATAAACGTGTCCAAAAGTGTCTTCTTTTTTATGGATAGGAGAGGTAAAAATTAACTTTACTGCTGTATTTCAGTTCCTCAAATAGGAATAATTCACCAGAATTTTCGTAATTTTAAACCCTGCTTGTTGGAAGCCCATAAAGTCCCTCTCGAGAAACAATTAGACAATTTTCAATATTTGACACTTTTATGATTGGAGAAATATCGATTCCTTCAATGGTTACAATTAATTTCAATCGACATCCTTGCGTTGCCAAATCGTCAAACAAGCCAATGAATTAGGGTGATTTGACCTATGCGTCGAGGCTCCTTATATGGCTGTGTCGAAACCAGACTAGCCTTTGACTCGAATTATGAGACTCGGATTTAAGTATTGGGAATACAGTTTTGGAACGGATTCAACGACTTTTCGAGTTTAAATGCCATATGTTCCATTGGCTTAGTAATGATTTAGGTTTTTTTATTAGCAAACAACATAAAAGTCAAATAATTAACCTAATACTAGACACGGCCAACGTATAAGAAAAGCCCCGTCGATCTGGTAGGAATCAGAATGTTAATTTAAAAACATGTAAAAAAAATTTAAAATTGCTTCACCTATGCGAATGCAGATTTCGTTCATCTCTTAAGACTGCCTTTGAAGAATTCGTAATTGTCAATTTAACAAATAATCCAAACAACAATCTGGAAAATGCTAAATCCGTGGGATTAAATAATATTTTCAAATGTCAAATGATAAAAAATTGTGATTAGAAATCGCAGTTTACTCGAGACAGCGGTTTTTTGACATGTTGCTCTCAAATGAACGGAAAATACACCAATTTAAAGGATCTCACCACATTTTTTTAAAATTAAGGGGGCATAACTCTCATGTTTACAAGCAGGATTGCCCTGACAGGTTCAGAAAAATTGTTTTGCTTAGTTTTGTCTGATGCGTACTTAAATATCGATATTTGAGTTCTTAGTCTTCACTGAAAATCTTCAAAACTAAAGGAGTGGCCGGGAATTGTTCAGCTCAATAGATTCTCCTGTGGGGAGGGCCAATAGTTATTTTGATATTTTAATCGTTTTTATAAAAATCAAATGTGAATATATTCAATTAGTCCAAAACAGTGAATTATAACTTTTCTAAACTTTAACATTTTTGATTTATGATTCATTCATTTTTTAAACGATGAAGCGATTTCTGTAATGCTTTTCAGTTTTGAACTGTTCTTACGAAAACCCAAAACGGAAATTATTCCCATCGAGATACCGTTTTTCAATTATTCTTTGAATATTTGCACGTACAGGCCTGCAATTCGAGCCGCAAATACTCACTTGCACTCAAAATATTCTATTTAATCTAACTGATACTCAGTAAAATAGCTACGTGAATTTCAAATGTTTACTTTATAGGAGATGTGGAACTTTTGAACACGAATGAAATAGATGATTAGTAAGTCTTCTTTGAGGAACACCTTCAAATCTCGTCATTCGGAAAAATTTGGCCAAGCTTATTTTACTTCCAGTCATTCCATTCTATTTGGAGCTGGGAATTCATAAGAAATGGGTTAAATAACATTTGAATGCACCAAACTGTATCGATGTATGACACAAGAGAGAAATCTTTTGATATGACTTTGGGTTTTTCGTCGTGATTTATTTGTTTAAAAACAAACCACTTTCACAAGTATTTCAAAAATTTAAGGATGAATGGGATGCATTTTGTGCATGATCGTATCATCATAAAATTAGTTGAGACAAATTATCTAATCAGTTATATATTTAATTTACTCTTTAATTAAATAGGTCATGAATAAAATTTAGCAACTGTATGGCAAAATATAACTAAACCATCTCTTTTACGAAGTGTTTGTAATCGCTGGTGAATTGTATGATAAGTTGGTCATTTATCTCAAATACACCAATCTCGTGCATAGCGCAAGAGAACCGATTCAATGCAAGGTCGATATGACAGAATTTAAATACACCTGGGTGGGATTTCGTTGATGTATCTCAGGTGTCTGTCTGAGAGTAATGGCGTGCGTCCGCCTCATTTCTAGAGCGGGTGTCCTGTGCTTATTCGATGTGAGAGAGATGAATTACAAGCCTGAAGCAGCTTGGTTTGGAGCGTTCTGGGAAATGGCGGCTAGTTACGCTCAGCTCAAATGATCGATCTGCTTGAAGGTTAGCAGATGATGGCCGGAACAAAAGACGAATGCTGATGCTTTCAAATTAAGTAATTTTATTTGCTTATAAATGTTGTAATATAACCAATGAATAAAGAGTTTCAGCCCTACAAGAAGCACGTGCTCCCAATCCCTCATTATTTGAGGCACAGCTTTATTTGCCCTATGCACAGTTCATTTATAAGAATTGTGCAACTTGCCACCTGAGGGTTCGTTTTCAGTGGCCGAGGATGGCAAACCCAGTCTTAGACGAATGGTCGAAGAATACTCAACCCATCCTTACAACATGAGAAGCAAAATTGAAGAGAAGGGATCAGTCCAAATCTGGGCCAACCCAACGCTAAATACCACTTACAACCCATCATGTTCACAGATTGCCATTAACCTTCCTTTCGAGTGCAACGTCACGATTCAAGATCTGCATTTTGACTTTATTAGTGTAGAGGTATCAACTCCCCAATTTTTTAGATACCTTTAATTGGCTTTATAGAAAAAAATTAAAAGGAACTGTGTGCCTCGGGAGACTTTAAGTGGGCAGTGTATGTCATTTGCCTAGCAAAAAATATCCTTCATTAGTGGCACTGATCATCTTGTTGAAAACGTCATGCCTTTTGGACGACTCAAGTATGGCACTTTATAGCCATTGATGGCGCCTTTTATAAGGACAAACTGCTCTATTAATAAACTTGATCTTTGGGATATTTTCTGATTTGCCTTGATTTTCTCCTCGAGTGTTTAAAATTGAGGACCTTATCTGTGGGAGTGCTTCATGAGCAAGAATTTAGCGAAAAATGTAAATTCATGTTCTTTGTTGGGGCTGAAAATGCTTAATTTGTGAAATAGTAGAACCTGACCAAAAAATCTCCACTGACTACTTTATGAGCCGACAAAGAAGAGAGTGATTTTACGTTTTAGGAAATGACGCAATCGATGGTTGTCAAAACATGGTAACTGTAGATTATTCTCTCAAAAGTGTACAATTTGTGTGGTTATCTAGAAGCATACAGTAATGCTGCATCAGCAAAAGTGTGCGGTTTCAAACATTCGCAGATTTGAATAACAGCGCTAGCATATTCTACGACTTTCCTAGCTCTCCCATCTTATTAAGGGAACACATCTTCCTTCACATCACAGCATATAAGGTATAGGAATGTTAGGCACATGCATCCTTTATTGTTTTGGCTTTGAATCCTTCAGACGCCAAGGTTAGTAAACCTAGCCTCCTAAATTGAGGCTCCTTTTAGTCAGAATAACATTGGAAGGACTGCTTGTAACTACAAAATCCGAATGCACAGGTTCAACAACTGCCATGCCTGGTATTAAAGAACTCGTCATACTTTTGGCTGTCGTATTTTGTATGATGACTCTGCAGAGACCTTCCACTTACAAGAGGATTGATAAAATCCATTCGATAGCGCATCTCATCCTACTTCAAATTATGATAGTTGGTTTTACGTCAGAGGAGGAAGTGGGAAAAAAAGGTAAGAGTAAATCGTATTTTCTTTATACAAAAAGGCAAACCACAGTGAATGAAATTTACCAAAAAACGTTGAATCGAATGTTACCTAAAGGTGTTATACACTAGAAATATATAATTCCCATGAATTCTCTCAGTAAACAAACTGCAGAGAAAATGCTTTTATTAATCAGAATGTTGTTTATTTTAATATTGAAGACAACAGGTATATCGTGTTTCATGAATTTAATATTAATTAATTAATTAAGATTTACTAAGTAAAGTCAAAATAACGAAGTATCACAAGGTGCTCCATCACAACAGAAGTAAACGCTTTCAATCGTGTTCGATTGTTGAACTGAATTTTTTTGGCTATTGATGTAAAATTTCTTTTAAGAATCACAAATTGGCAGTACCCCTTAAATATCGAGGTTATATCACTGCAATTCCCACAAGTTTGCCACTTTTAATGCTAAAGAACTTCTCACTTTTCAACATCTTTGTAAGCCTACGGATTAATAATTAGTCAATTTGCCGAAACTAAAACACTGTGGTTAAACAAACGCCTGGTCAAGATAGCATCTCACACGGTAAGCGACTTTTTAAGTGCTAGGCTGAAATGTATCGAGATCAATACATCTCCCTTTTATGCCAAAACCAAAAAACGGCAACATTTGTTGCAAGTTAAGATTAACTACTGCCTATGAACTCTGGTACCTTCAGCTTATGGCGGATTAACTTCCCCGTATAAGAGAAGTCTCACTAACAGAGAGAGGAAATTGTTTACTAAAAGCATGTACGTGTGCGAATACAATGAAGCGGTTTTGTGTTGCATGAGAACAAAGGACATGACTCAGACTTCGATTGGATACGGGCCAGTGGACTGACTTGGTAGGCCTATGAAGCTGTCTAGTATCCTGGTTGTCGCCTCTGCATAGCTCACGTGACGCTGAGCCGCTGAATGAAATTGGGGCTTAATTAGGCCACCACGCGCTCCTCAGTACAATATATTGAGGAGGATGTGATCTTTTTGTTTCATTGATTGAAATTTGACCAGCTCTACGTAGGCTTGTTAATTCAGATGCTTAAATTAAACTCAATAGATCGAGGGAAAACGTATTTCTGGTGTGTAATAAGTTTTGGAATGCAAAAATACCTCTCGATAATTTCCGACACTCTTAAGATAATTTGGCCCGAACTATTTCTAAAATAATATTTGTAATAAAGAAAAGAGAAGTGCATTGCATTACATCTTAAAGCACGTTATAGTGTTTACTTTAAACTTACGTTTGTTGTTCATTTATAACTACGACATAGATACCTTTTTTGCACGTGACAGACAACAAAATGCTCTAACACCCCTCCGCTTTTGTGTCGGAGACATTTAGGATATTTTGTTACCTTTGAAATATTTTTTTGCTAAGATTGGCAATGGCAAATTTCAATGACTTCTCCCGACAAGATTTAATGAATCGTCGGTTTCCAGTGAATTTAGAAAACGTCACAGCTGGGGGAACATCAAGATACTCTCCTTTCCTACCAAGAAATTCAGTTCGGGTTTTGCCTTTTTTTAAAGTCAGCAAAATTATGCTTATAATTAAGTTGGCTTCTGTAGACTAGAACACGTCAGTACATTAGCAGTGGCCACGTTACCGTATTTCACATTCTCATCACGCGTTTAACGTGTCAGGATTTCCAGAAAAGTGTTTCAACTATTTGATAAGCAGTAAAGGTCACAGAATGTTTACTAAGCACGCGATTTATTTCTGAGTATTTTACTTCAACATCGTCATTGACAGGTATCCAGATTTGTAATGCTACGAAGTAAAATATACCTAAACTTGATCAAGGAAACATCGTTGAAGCATTTGTTAGCTGTCTGTTAATGATTCACTGATTGATTAGATCGAAACTACTCTTCTTATAGAAGTACCTATGTTCGGGGACTCGCCAGATTCGTTCGTCTCTCCCAATCGAAACTTCTATTGGCAAAGCGAATGCGATGAATAATTAAAGTTTTTTCATGACAATCCTCTTTCGGGTTTTAAGTTCTTTACTTATGCCTGTTTCAATGTAGCTGTTTAATCTCTATCATACAGATTATTTTCCAATGGGTTCGCCAAAGAAATCCAATGATACCGTGGAAGTGATTCCAGAAGCTTCAAACAAGGCGATCGAAGTGCTCAGTGCTCTCGCATTAGGGCTGACGGTTTCAGCTTTGCGAAATATAGAGGAATCTATGAAAAACACAAAAGTTTCGAATGAAACTAAAAGGAAAAGGAAGTGGAGAGCGTCAGGAAAAGAGGCAGAACCAAAACTGCCTGGGAGGAAATTCGAAGGTGAGTTAATGCACACGGTGAGGGAATCGGCAATGCATTCGATCGAAGTTGTTTATTTTGAGCCTCGGGTCAATAATAGACTCGAATCGTTTTTAAAACACCAGGAATTGAAAAACAAGCTGCTTCCTCTTTTAAAGAAATTAGGATAAAACATGCTAAAATGAATTGAAAGTCGAATAAATAGATTGGCAGGTTTTCATTTTTTTCACATTCATTAGATATATTAGCGGATAAAGAGGCAGAGGTGGTCGCACATAGGCTTCGTCTGGTCGAGGGGGACAGACCGGATATACTGAATAAATCCATCCATAGACTGCTCCCTTTTCCTTCATCCACTGCTTCATTCAGAAACAGATCAGGCTCTTAATTTTTGGAGCACAAATATTTACATGTCTCGAACCACTGGAAAATATGGACATTACCGGAGTCCATTAAAAGGAAACTCAAAGAAAGCGAGCTGGATCAGGCCTAGTGGAATGGTAATCTCTCAAAGCAGAACCATTCAACCGTTGATGATGAATCCGCATCAGCCCCGAGAGGCGAGCCTAGTGATCGTGAAAATCACTCATCTGATGATGAGGTGAAGGAAAAGTATTGAAAGAGTTATTCCCTACTGACGATTTCTTTCATTTGATCAATCTATGTTATTCAGGATTCTCTAATTTCTTCACGGTCCCTCCTACTTGGAAAGACCTGTTTGATACCCTTCGTGAGCAGCAGCCATCCCCTTACCTCGACCAATCTTGGTATTTGTACGTTAAACTCTTTCGATCACTCCGAACTCTCCATGCAACCCGAAAAACAAATAGAGCTGATGTTGTTCATTAATCTTTAAATACATTTCGTTAAAGGAATTTTAAGTTCATTTTCTGTTTTTGAGCGTCTTCTAAGTCATTAGAGAATATTTGCAAAGCAAATTCTGACAAAATTTTGTACTGGACTTGTATCTTTCTTTTTCAGAAATAGTAAGAATTGAAATAATGAGTTAAAAAGAAACCTGTATTTTCATTTGGCTTAATAGTCATAGCGCTACTCATAGGAAGTTCAGTAGCGCTTTTAGGTTTATTACTGCTAATATAATAACAGCACTAGCCATTAGGCGCAAAATTGCATTTTATTCTATGCCATTAAAATTTACTTCGATATAATATTAATGACACTTTTACATTGCATTTGCAAACATATTTCGATGGGCGGAGGAAGGGTATTTATAAAATCTCTAAGGCATACTTATATTCTCTCCAAGATAGATTAACAATCCTTTATTAGATGGTCCCACTATTGGTGCTAAAAGATGAGACATGTGCACTCGGCCGTTCATTAGAGGCATGTGATGATTGAGGGAAGAATGAAAGCGATTTTATATTGTATAAGAACAAGGGAGCTTGAGGCAGACTTAGATTAGAGACGGAGGAGTTGATTGTCTTGGTAGACCTAACTGCTTGTCTTGGAAGCTCTTTAGTACATAATCTGTAGCGTCATTGTTTATCAGGGGTGTTTACAATGATTGTATGGAGCTGAAAGACGAGGTGAATTACCCTGGACTGAAATGTGAGATTGGAGCTCGCTTGGCCGACTTTATTTGCCCCATGCTTTGAGCACCATTTGGTACACTTACACTGGCCTTCAACTTATCGATTTGCATTAGCTTTTAAAGTTTCACCCACTCACTAACCTAACGATCAACTCTACGGCAGAGATTTCAGGAAAGGCAATACATTTAGGGTATTAGTACGTTAAATAAATTGCGTCTTCTTTTTTAAAACAATTTTTGAATGACATTTAATCAATAATAAAAAGTCTTGCTCAAATGCCCTCATTAAATTAGGTTGACTATAACAAAGGATATTTTACATCACAATTAGCGTATGAATTAGAGTAATATAGTACTATTTAGCATTGTTTTAGCAGCATTCTAGATTAATAAACTCTACGGTCGCATTGAATTATTAATTTGATTAGCTACTTTGTTCCTTTTTGATTGTATTAAAAGTCAATTAATCTTCAAATTTTTTAGAGCCCTTTATGAAATACGAATTGGTCGATTGGTTTTTGGAACATCATTAGATGACGTGACTGATTGGTCGTAGGCTCTTTTGTTTTGCTGTAATCGAATGTCTCCAGACTGGGCACTCATTGAAGCTTTAATAAGAGGTAAGAGTCATACTTAACAATCCATTCGTAATTCCTGGACAGTAATTAAATAAGGAAATATTAATTTGCCTGACTAAATGCCTCATTTTGGCTGCCGCTATTCCTTGAAATTTAATAGAGCCTTTGAAACCCAAAGGGATGTTTTACAGATAATACTCGGAATTTAAATTTGTTACATTTTCTCTTAATTTGCCTCTTGAAAGTATGTTTGCTGTACCATTTGATGACCATCTTATTGTGGCGACTGAATTTTTCTCGAACCCACGGTTTTGTCACAATCTGTTTCCATTTTCGTTTTGGTAGTTCTGTAGCCATTGACTCCTAAGCAAGATTTTATATAGATATACCTCCGCCATCTATTTAGGTAACGAACAAATAAGTATCATTTGATTTAAGTGAACAAGATACCTTATAAGGAACGTCCAGTTTCGAAAAAATCAAAGTTTGAAATACAGCTCTACAGTCGTATTTCTCTTTGGGTTACGTTACCATTCCAAGTCTTTGATTTCATGCTCCATAAGCTAGTTTTGTTGCATCAGCATTTTGGGTTGAATTTTGGACCGGCACTTACAAATATGCATAACCCATTGGCTATGATTGTTTCACGAAGTGGGGACCAGAATGGCTTTATCTGCACCAGTTGTGGAGTTATTTCCTTTGGTGGCTTTGGGAATCAGCAAGTTTATCTCCTTAAACCGCTTTTAATTAACTCTATCGATTCAAGTTAATTTGAAGGAGATGAGGTGAAACAATTCAGTAGTGGAGGTCTGATTGAAGTGGGTACTATTCAGGTTTTCAAAAAGAGGACAGTGGTGTAGTAAAAGGATTCAGGCCAAGACTGGGTGTATCCAGTACCAGAGACGACTTTTAACTTTACACCATGATAAGAAAGGAACAGAGTGATTGGATGGTTTCCCGGTGGAATTGTAGAGCTCGTATATCCAGAAATGCCTTCTCTACACTATGTCTATCGATTGCATATAGGAAGCCTATGGAAGAGAGCACAGGGTTTTCTTGACTTGATTCAAATAAACCCTAGTAGTAGTGGTCAGGCTTAAGTCTCAGTGTGTCCTGCAGAGTTTTTGGTAGTTTTCTTGCCCTCCTTGTCTAAAAACACTGCGCTTTGTTCTCTGCACGCATTCACTACCAGTGACCAGATTATGTATCCAATACTTTGACTACAACCAGAAAGCTGATAGAATTCTTACTTTTGTCTTCTGACATTTGAATGGAGCAACAGATGAGTCATCTGGCTTGATAGGAGGCCGTTGCAGCTAGCCTATAGTTTGTGCGTTAGCACGAGAAGACGTCTATCAAGTGTCTATGTATAAGTGATTCAGTAAGGAGGATTGAGCCTATAATCAAGGTCTGTCTAGCCAGAAATGAGAAATTAATTGAGGTCCATAGAACTAAAAAACCTTTCCTAGGTCGTTCGATCTAATTGCCTTTAGTTGCTAGAATCGAGAAGGCACAATATAAATACCTATCTTTCAATAAGCAAACACCTCGAAGAAGCACGAAACACGAAAGCAAGTTATTGTAGCAGCAGGCTGAAATCTACTTTTCATATTAAAACTACTACCTGAATTGTCTATCAGAAGATGGAATTAACGGGGGAATGAATGAATACTGATGCACAAATTTCATTATAATGCTAGCTAGGAGGCAAGAATTTCTTGAACATCACTAAGTAGCCTGAAAAATACTGAAAGATACCGATAAATAGTTGTATGCAAGTAAAGAAGATCATCGACGCGTCTATTTTAGGGTCTTCTGTGTTTAGGTAAACATATATTAGAGGTAACAATGATTCAGGCGTTTTTTCAAAGCTTCAAGAGAGAGCTGAAGGGTGTCATCACTTGAAGTGTTACAACACAAGAGGAACATCTGTACAATCCTTCCAGAAACACACTTCCTTCCCCCCTACAGCTGATGACATTTTCCAGGGAGGGCAATTAAATTGAATTTATTTAAAACAGAAGTTCCTTCGAGCCCTTTAGGAAACATCTACTCATCATTCTAGGCCAAAATTGGTAATTTGTCCCACCATAATTGAATTCATTACACGAAGTTCTTGTGTACTGCAGCTACAACAGCTACAACAAATCAAACTCAGAATTTTAAAAAAATCCGAGATTATTTCACCTTGTGTGTTTAAAACAGACTTTCACTATGATTTGTTTTTCGGTGGAAACAATATTGGACCGTTTAGCAAGTTATGCCTAAAGTGACTGCTATTAAGCATTGCTACAACAACAAGCGGTGTACTGGATGTGTCATCAATATATTAATATTACAGTAGTAAATAATCTATTGCAATTACAAGGGAGTGAATTAATGGTTTATAGTTCCTGCATTGAATCGAGGCTTCTCTGGTTCGAAAGCTATCTAAACTCAACCATTATTATTTTTCAAAATCATTAACTTTATTCCCGACTTGGGGTTAGAAAAAAGAATTTTCAGCAATAACAAAACGAGAACTAGAAAATAAGTGATTATTTGAGCCATCTTGTGTCAAATAAACAATGGATTAAGTTAAAATTTGTTCGCGAACTTGTTTTGTTTTTATTTTTATGCCTAACAGCTCACTTCTGTTAGGGACTTTTCCCACTTAGCAAATATTTAGATTGCAAAATAAAAAATAAAAGATCCACTTCTTAATCAGGGCTTTTGAAAAAAGACTGCCAAATCTACTTTAACTGAGCATTTTCAAGTGAATCACTTAGGAATTCACGATTAGTAAACAACCTCGATTTTCCACTGACCTAGGATTCACCAATTTACAGACGGCAGATTAATATTTTGCAGTGGAATTTGCCAAGTCTTTATTAAATTCTAGATCTACGCTCTAATTTAGACATAATTGGCTAAAACAAGAAAACGGCCTAATTGTAGACAGTAGACGAAGTTCAAATGATAAAGGAATTTTGCATTAGAATCCAAATTTTTCAACCACTTTATTAGCTGCTTATTTTGGAGTAGAGGTAGATAATTTTAATAGGTAGTCTGCAGTTCTCACCTATTCTTCAGATTTTTTGAAAAAGGCTGTAGTGGCTTGGTGCCTACTACAATAATCTCCAACCCATGAGAGAAAGAACCACGTAATTACGCTGCGTACCAGTGTGTGTATTTGCTAGGAAAAAAGGACTAGCACAGGGCAGCGGAGTGGTGTTGACAACACGCCGTAGAACGGCGGTGTGTTAGCACGCCGGAAGTTGTCTATCTCGGCTGAGGAGAACTCGATGCTGATTGGTCGAGTAGTTCCTTGGCTTGCTCTTATTGGGTAGCCATAGTTGCCTTGATAGACATGCGTGGGCCAATCCTATTGGATGGCGTAAGTAAGGTTAATCGGCGCGCTACATAGCTCCTCCCCTAGAGCGTTGGTTGTATCTACAATGAAAACGCTCGATAAAGCTAGTGTACAAATTCGCTAAAGCGGGACGGGAATGTTACAGTATGTCCGAAAACTGTGCGAGTTACAGTGATTGGGGTTGGTACAGTAGCGAGGGGTGGGGAGTTAGTGGATCGAAGATATCTACGTGGATGTGCTGAAGACGGCCATCAGGTTGAGGGAACTGCGAGAGCGGGCTGTTGGTTTGCCTATAGACCTTGCTGGGTTGGCAGGCGAGGCAGTGTTTGGCCCAATGACGGTTGTCATGTCGCGTGTTGTTCCAGACGGAGTGGTCTGTGATCAACCTGGTGGTGGCACGCACACTTGAGTGTGACCATCCATGAAAGTGATTGAAGATCTTCCGGCGGTGTGCTTGCGGGACGAATGGTCTCGGCTTGCCGGTCGAAGCATCACAATGGATTTGGCGTCACCAGTGTGGATGTGTAGATATTCGATTGAATGGTTTAGGAAACGAGAGTAACAAGAGTAAGCAGAATGATGAAACTGGGCTGAAAAATGGGCAAATACACTGGAATATCCGGATTTGCGGTTTGTATAAGGAACGAATTGGCGTTCATCCGGCGTGTGCCTTGGTGAACTGGTTGATTACGCTAGAGTCCGGTGATCCGATTGAGTTGCTCTTGAGCGTGAGCATTAAGGATCGACGCACCGATTGAGATGCGGTTGGGCGTGGCGTTTGGCGGTTAGAAGACACTCTACATGGGATTGTACCCTTGTCCTTAACCTTGAGCCAGTAGTGAGCTCTTGTTGAGTGTGAGCGTTGCATAGCTGTAAGTAGGCCAGTTGTTTAGGCTTGTTGTGGATGCTTTCGTGGAGATGAAGTTGGGAATTGACCAGTCTACGAGAAAACTGCCGCTGAAGGAACGTAGACGGCATGACGGGATGCATCTCGGAGGCATCGGAGAAGCACAGGCTGGGAGGACGAGGAGGTAGTCCAGCAGGCTGTGGTGGTGGTAGTGGTTCGTCGGGGTTGTGATCAGCGCGCATACTGATCGCGGTGCTCGTTGTAAGAGGAACAGAAGTTGCGAGACTGTCCAAACGAGGGGTCACCATTTTGTAGTGGCTTGGTGCCTACTACAATAATCTCCAACCCATGTAAATGCGGCTATAGAGACAAATTACTTTGTGTTTTACGATACAAATAGAGCCGTTCCATCTCTTGAACCAGTTTCGACTAGTTACATAAAGATGAATCAAAATTTCATATCAGACGGATCTATCGTTGGCACTCTTACGTCATTTTTGAGTGGATGAGTCTACTCAAGTATCGTGGAACTTAATTAGACCTCTTGATATAATTCAGCAGAGAAACTTCAATGAAATACGGCTAAATAAGGAGCTTTCTGAACAAAATGAAATCGTACAACAAATAATAAAAGAAACTCATAACTTCGGTGTTTTGTGTTGTAACGAACAGTTGGAACCATTTAAAAATAAAAAAGCTTCGACGAAAATGGTAGCCAAGTAAAAGGACCTAAATCATGCATAAACCATTTTAATTGATTTTAGTACAGCATTTCAGCAGGTTCTATGCATAAAGGGTCAAGCGGTATTCTTACTCAGAGAACATTGCCTTTCACTGCAAAAAGATTTAAGGAATCGTATTTAGTGATAGTAAATGGATGGAGAGCCTTACTTTGGTTTTTCTATGAAATTTAAATTTCTAGCACAAGGGTATTTTACTTAACTTTTTTTTACTTTATCCCAGCCAGAGTATTACTTATTACCATTAATTTATACTGATTTTCCGAAACCAAGACGCAGTTGGTTTCTCTGGCACTGATCGATGCATTAGACCCTGACCTTGCGTTCCTGTAAAGCCTATAAAACCACTTAATAGTGCCACTTAACGCTGTGAAGATCATGCTCTCAATATACGCGCCATGTTTCTTTGGGTTGCTATTGATGCTCAAGGTGTCAGTGAATTAAACTCAAATATGAAATTGTATTCATACCATTTACTTATTAATATACCACTTATTTAGCTATCCAGAGGAACCACGCCTCATTTACCAAAGTAGATGAGAAGATACTCAAAAAAGAAATCGAAATCGCTGCACTTGAAAAAACCCATATTTAGATATTTCCAGGATCGAATAGCATTTTCAACTAATTATGCTTAAATATTAAAAATAATCCCTCTTTACTTGCAACATCACTACTCAAGACGTAAATCTTGATTTCATTTTTTTTCATTTATGCCTAGCGATATTCAAATAAAATGTTTAAACTAAAACAGCAAACATCGGTACCGATTGAGAGGTTTTCCATGGAGGCCTGGTTTCGCTTATCCCATCAAAAACCTTTTTCTTTCATCCGAAGTAGAGATCAATTCCGTCTAATTGGCAAAATTTTGGCAGTTATTACAAATTAATGATCCTTCCATCTAATTCTACGTTGTCTAATTTACAACGCGTATCATTTTGTGAATAAGCATACGAATAATATTTTTTCCTATTCGAATTTGAAAAGCCCATAAATGTAAACAGAGATATGGTCATGCAGTTTGGCTTCTGTCTGTTCAAGTTTGCGCCGAAGGTAAAAAATAGTGAAAGTTTTACTCAAGAAACTAGCAGTTTTTAGAGACAACTTTGCATCTAAGAATGTCCCAAATAATAGATTTACATGCCTTATTAACAAATAGCTGAACATTCTAAAATATGTAACTTTACAACTATTACGTACCTAAATGCCTGGTTTTTATATGTAAAATATTTATTCTTATCTGAACCATGAGGTTTGTTTGTTAACTAATTAACAGATACAGCCACGGACATTTTGTTTATTATTAACAAATAATTGTTCAGTCACAATAAGTTGTCTTTTATTTAAAAGGATTTACAGCCCGATGCTATCCTTGTTTATTTTATTTTCTAATAAACATTCACAAAGTCACTATGCCTTTGCAGTAAAGGTTCGTTGAAGCAAATTTTTTGAATGTGTCGGAAAAATTGTACTGGAAACCGCGCAATTTTGCTTCCAATGCTATAACGTTCACTTATAAAACATTTATAAAATTGAAGTACACTTCCGGGCGGGGGGGGGATGGCATTCCCTATTTGATGTCACTTTTTAATAGATTAAGGTCACTCCTCCACGGTAAATGTCCACTTTGTTGGAAGCCAAACCTGACCTCTTCAGTGTGAAGAGATGAGTGATCAGTTAGAAAATCGCCAAGCGTAAATTTGAAGGAACTGTAGTGAACGTGTGCATCTTTAACACTTCTGACGAAGCAGTCAAATATAATTTTGTTTGATTTATAACAAGCACCTCGAAACTGTTGTTACCCAGTTAAGTAAAACAACACCACAAAGATCTCGTCTTTGTGACTTTTGGTTTAAAAAATACGAATAACGTTTTAGGGATCAGCAGATTGCGAAGTCGTTGATAAGCGAAACTGAAGTAATCAGAATAGTATTGACTGACATGAGCTCCAAAAAAGCACTCCAGGCGTTTGGAAGAATTCCATTACTCATTCTGAATGCCAAATATAAACAGGCTTTGAAAAAGGACTAACGGCCAAGCGGTAGATATCATCATGAAAGGAGGATTATTCCTTGATAAATTCTTACAAATGCGTTTGGCTTAAAAGTAAAGCTGACAAAGCAGATTCGATGAACTGTAAAAAACAGCTATTGATAAATGAAGTGCTTGACCTGTTTCAGCTCTACATATTCTACTCCGACGATTAAAGATTCCAAAACACGTTATTCGCTTGAAAGACATGAATTGAATTTCGCACTCTATTGAACCAACACATACGTACATGCAAAACCGCATAAATAGAAGACTACGCATGTCATGTTTAATAGTAGCTACAATCACAACCCAAGTGTCTGTTATTAGAATCTTACTGCTATCTGCAAGCTAATATATATTAAAATTGCGTGTTTAGGTGCCATTCATGAAATCGAAACCCCATTGCAAGTTATGTCATTTGGTACTTCCCACCTGTGGATTTTTTAAAAGTTGAACAGCGTCTAAAACTCATCATGCTTAAGTGTTAATGCAACTCGTCGTTTCATTTGTGACATCACTATTGAAGACCTGAACCTTGAACTTTTTACATCACTGGTAATGAGTCTATGACATACGTGTTTATTCAAAGTAACAATATATAGGGCAAATGGAGCAACACTGAGGCACTGGGAGTAAGCGAAACTCTGCCTATTGAAAAAATTTCTTTGAAGATCTTGTTTTTACTTCTGTCTAAAAAACACTTATCTCTCATTAGAACGTACGACTACCTTTTGGGCAACATAACTCGTTTGGCTGTAACAAACGCTGACAACTCAGCAGAATAAATTATTCTTTTAAGGAATGCTTTCTACAATTATACTTACTTATTGCTATTTTGATGTACTCTATGGATAAATAGCAACGTGTGTGGTTTCAAGTAAATGAATTCGAAAAGTATGAAGATTAGCTCAGTGCTTATTAATCTATTATCATAATTTCTGACCAAAATGTTTGAATAAAAGCAACACCGCTTAAGCAAATGTAAACAAATAATCCCCTTCGATACAGCCTTTGAATTTATAATAAGGAAAAAATGAAGACAAGACGCGAATCCAAATTATTTCTAGTTTACGTAGTCCGGTGTCGGAATATTCCACAAGCAATCTTAACGGGGAGACGGGCGAGATCAAGTCGTCCTGATCAAATCACCGTGAGTATGTAAACGGCAGGTGAGTACTACAGTTGAGGTAAGAGACAAGCTTATTTTAAAACGAATGGAAGACAAGAAGGACCAAGCCTCTCAGATTAAATGTAAATTCACTAGTGGTTAATATAGTTAATATAGTCGGAGTTACGTATTTGAGAGTTCCTCTTTTACTTCGGTTTTTCTCTACTAAAATAAATTTATTTAAAGTTAGATTAATTTTTACATGGAAAACGAGCTGAAAATTAAGGTTCATACAACATTTTTCACAATTTTATTGTTTAACTGTTAACAAGTCACCTTCAAGAATTCGTACTCGTGTAATAAGATTGCTTATTGCAAATTCTGAAACAATGTGTAAACATGCGCATACTTTTTTGCCGTTCAGCTACTTATTAAATGTCTTTGGCTTTTGACTGACAGGAATATTGTCAGGATGATAGCCCTTTCAGCTTATGACATATTCTGGGACTAAAGGGAAGCACTATGGTAAAATTCCTTTTCTATAGTAATACACACCATATAAGTTTACCCAGTTCTCTGCAGTTAAATTGACAACTGCACCTTAGAGCAACTACCGTGAGTAACAATTGCGCTTTTCTTAATTATAAAAAGAAAGTGTTAAAATTTCCTTTTAAAAATAGCAAATTCGATATCAAAACGGTAGCGCTTTTTCAAGGTCGTTATAGTATTCAATTTATCTTCTCATTCAAAGGAATAACTGAGCAATCTGTATTTCAGTCATGCCTAAATTATTTAACAGTATAGGTTTTTCCGAATGTTTTTGTTGCCAATATTTCAGCAGGGACTCTTTAAGTAAAAAATCTGACTTCTAGCTAGGAAGAACGACCAACCGTACTGGCAGTGTTATCTTGTAAACTAAGGTTCATTTGAATTCTCCAGATAATAGAGCATATTTGAAGGTTGAAAGTAAATATCTCGTTAATTTTAATGAATACCCTATAAAAGCTCACTCAGATATGAACAGTTTAACATAGTTGCAATCATATTTACGAGTAGCCGATTAGGCTACACTTAGATTCTCTCCAAGACGGATTAACTGCGCTGTATAGCAGAAAAAAACATCATTGGTTGTAATTTAAGAATAATTTTTTGCCCGTGAACACTGATGCCTTTCACTTACACGTACTAGGCCACAAGACGGATTAACTTCTCCTTATAGAAGTCACACTACCAAAGGGAGGAGAGCGGCGTTTACTAGAACCGTGTAAGTGTGTGAATGCACTCAGACTGTTTTTCGTGGTATGGAGCAAGGGACATGCCTCATACGGGCGACGGGCGAGTGGATTCACTAGGACTATGAGGACTGTTTGTCGCCTCCACATAGCTCACGTGACACTAAGCCGCTGAATGGAATTGGGACCTAGCCAGGACGCTACACAAGCCTCTTACAACTAGGCTACATTGGCTCAGAATTAATGACATTACTGTATTCTCAAACTATGACCTCTACATTAGAATTCCTTAGTTGGTCTCATTTGAATTAAGCTATGCTGGAACCATAATAGCAACGACAACTGCAACTCAAAAAACTAATGCTCATTCTACATTTAAGCATTGCAACTTATATATACATATTATCGAAATCCAGTCATGCATTAATTCATAGAGCCTAAAATAAATTTAGAACCAACGCTCCTGCAACATTGTAACAAAGAAAAATTTATTAATGATTAAAAAGTGTTCGAATCTCCGATGATTCGTAGGTTTGTAGAGGATTGCTACATACAACAAAGTACCTCACTGAATGTAAGTAACCCGATCCCGTTCGGTATCCGCACCAACAAGGTAGAAGGACCAGAGATGCGTGTTAGAGCTCGTGTGTATTTAGTACGCGGCGTGCGAGTGTTTAAATAGGCTACATCTTATTTCTACTAAGCAGGAATCGACCCTTAGTTGGTTGATGGAGAGTTGTTCTCGAATGCGTTTTTTGTGCTTGGTGCTTCCTATGGGGTAACCGTAGGCCACAGGTTTTAATAAACTTAAAGCATTTTTACTAAGTAGTCATAAGACTTAATGTAGCTTCTGAAAGAAAAGATCATTCTTTTTTGACCCATTATTTAGTAACAGATGCGTCAGATTATATTTTAGTATCAGAAAACCAAGTACGAAGTAAAGTTTAAAAGGAATCAATGGCTATAATGCATTAATGAATGGCATCTCTTCGGCACCAAAATTAACCCACTAATTAAAACTCAAATAGCGATTTCGAGAGAGGAATTGAACGGTATTTGCTGTCCTTAATTTTGACAGCAATTGTGGTTCATGGATTCAATAAGACATGATTTTTACAATTTTATTTCATTTACTTAATATTCCGATGCAATTCATTTTTAACTAGTGAGGATTCACAAAGGTGACTAAAGAGTGCAGAAGTCATTAGGGGAACAAATGGTGAATAAAAACCATTTTTAAATGAAATTATGAAAAATTAGGTTGATTTACGACATATTTGGCTCCTCTCTTATCTCATGTGATAGTAAATCACACGATGTTGGGTCAGACGTAGCAAACCTAATTATTTCTCAAAAACATCTCATTGAACGACTTTTCCCTACCTTATTGAGTTTCACTGCACTCTTGTTTACTTTGTACAGTTAACTTCGCAGAACAAAGTTATGGTGATTACCTCAAGGTCACGTCTAATTTCCATGACATTTGCTGTTTCTTTCACTCATTTTAGCTGCAGTAAAGCTCTATGCAAATTACCATCAAGCAGTGTGAGTGTGTCAAAGATTCTTTCCAAAAAATAAGTATAGGTAGAGTCTTTCACAAACATTTTTGCAAATGCTTCCGAATAAATTGAAAGTATTTTATGAGCTATTATTGTATTAAAATGGGCATTTTGAAAGTTGGAGTAGATTTTCGAGATTTATTCATCGGAAACTGGTGACGGAAATCTCGTGCATAACGAAACAGCAATTTAATCACGAGTATTTTTCCCTGTGCAACACAGTTGGGGTCGTTGAAGCCTAAGAAATTGTCTACTAACGTCATAACTAAGAGGGATTTTGTGAGTCCCACCTCCGCCTACCGTACCTGATTAGTGCAATGTAATCATATCAGACGTCAAATTCAACCAATGAGTTTGATTACTCACCCAACCCAGCTCACCATCAAGTAAGGAGCTCCTGAAAACTCGCTTCGATTACCATTACTCCCTTAGCTCTAGTAAGTTAGCGATTTCAATGTACTAACCTCTAGGTATGCACTGAAAAATCAGATATCCGGTCAAACTGTAGTCTAAACTAGCATGAATTGCAATGTTCTTTACGATTATTTTTTGTTTTAATCATTTGATTCGTTTATTACGAGCCGATTATTGCTCATAAGAAAACTGATATTATATCACTCATATCACCAAAAGCCTTTACACGTTATCAGATTATTTTCAAGTTAGTCCGAAATATCTAAAAATGCCTAATTATTTGATTTTTTCGATTAACTCATAGAATTGGCTATAAAGAAATTATAACTCTTGGAATCCAATTGAAAATTAAAAGAATAAGAAATTAGTATTAAGGATAGAAAATTTAGCGAAACTTTACTAATGAAATTCTTAATGTCAGGGAAATAAAATTGACATTTTGAGATTTCAACAGTCGTTTTAGAAAAAAGAGCACTCTCGGGTGTGTGGATAAAACGGGTTTGTATATAAAATAGATCACTCAGAGCACAATTTTACAGTAAATATTGTGAAGTCTAGGTGCATCCTCGAATTAGAGCCAACAAGAAAATTAGTATTATAAAATGATTTGTAGTTTCACCCTAACAAGCAAGCGAGAAATTAAATTGGTAGTAACTTCATCGGAAAAACCAGTTAGGGTCGTTTGAATGTGGGCGTATTGCTTGCAAAAATTTCTCAGTTATAAACTTGATGTGGATAAAATTAGTCTAAATTGATGGGAAAGTAAGGATTCCAGACGTCTTATCCAAGGAAGTTGAATAGAAGAATGGATAGGTTTATATTGACAAGAAAATGATCTATCTATCTATCTGGAGAATAGGGGATTAAAAATGCCACTGAGCATCCGAATCGCGAAATTTTCTTCGTGGTTGGTCCGCTTGTCGTCGCTACACTCATGCTAGTCGCGATCGTAGGACTGTTCATCATAAAAGTTCTACTTAGGTGCCAAGGAATTTCGCTGCCATTGCCGTCTGCGTAGACAAAAGCCTGGCCAAAGGAGGGAGATCGACAAATCAGAAAAGGCAAGACGTGATTACGGCGACCAAATCGATGAAGGCATTTCGGATGGCGCAAATACAATAACTAGTGGAAAAGCGAATCGAATATTCGATAACGGATATGATGGCTATGCATACTATGGTGATGAATGCGAAGGTTCCAAACCTCGAAACCCTAGTTTTAGATATGAAGAGGTACTATATGGAGCCGGTGGATATCCAAAGGCGAGTTTATCTTTTTCTTTGAAAGTTTGACCTCAACATTTGACATTTGACTATAGTAACATGTTTGAGCAGTCAGCATCTTCATTTCCAGAGCTATTTGTTTTACAAACTCTTCAGCATTCTATTCTGCTTTTCTGCATATGATGGCAATTTTTTATATTTTTTCAGATGGTGGAGAGTTTTGAGGAATAGGGCATCAAAAAGAAACAAAATATATTAGACCCAACCGTTGGATTTTAGCTGAACTATGAAAACGACGGACTTTTTCCGCTTTAAGGCCTTTAAGTACAAAATGCTTATTTGCAGCAAACCTATTTACGTTTCATTTTTTGCACTGTGATTCATTTCGATATCGTAGCCCGATTTCTGAGGGGTGGTCAATTACTTCCATTTATGAAGTACTCTTTCCCACAAGAGGACGCATTTAACACTATGTAACTAGTCCAATGAACCAAAGTACACCGCCTGTAGGATCGCTTAGGCACATGCGATGGCGTGTTTCTCTCTCCTCTGTCTCACCCGATATCCACCGATATCTGTCTCCACACGGATTCTCAGCAAGAGTTTAGTATGTGCCAGTATTTGGAGCAAAGACTGGCGCTCTAGGCATTGGTAGAACAGCAAGTTCGAACAGAGTTTTGATTGGGTGACGGAAGGGCTTAGCTACCTGGTTCTACAATTGTCAGATTTAGCTCCATAGAGCTTGTTTATTGACACGGGAGATGTCCAATATTCGGTTTGGCTCACATGACTGTGTGTGCGTCAGCCGGTGAAGAAGATTAGGCTTTTTTCTGACCCTACACGTACATGCATTTAATAGACTTAACTAGTCAGCTCGCTCCTGATGGTAGAGTGATTTTAATCCTTCTGTCGGAAGAGCTTTTGGGACGGATTGAGCGGTCTATATGTATCCTGCAAATCTACTGTCTTTGGGAGCATCATGGACGAGAGTCAAGAGGAAATCATGGAGAAGGTTGAAGAGAAGTTAGATGCTTTGGCTGACAAGTCCGGATTCGTCCGGAGGCACCAGAACTGCTGTTGCTGTCACTTCATCACACTAGTTCTGGACGTGGCCTATGTGACCGCCTTCATCGTCTGCATCGTGATCTACATCTTGGCTGCACAGCAGGTCGCCGACACCTGCGGTTAACGCGGGTGTGACCGCCTGGCTCAATGGCCCTTCAACTACGTACAATTTCATATTAACCGACGAATTCGTTTTGACTAAGATTATTAAACTTTTGACTACGCATGTAACCGAATTTATTTTGACCCTGAGAGAAACTATGAACGGACTAGGACAGCGTCTGCAAGTAAGTGAAAAGCCTAACTACAGGGAAAGCGAAAAGTTTCTCTGGATTATTCTATTTATCTGAATTAGAGCTTAAATAGGCTAAAATATCTTTAAATCGGGTCGAATCCCTGATACCTGGCTTCATTCGCATTATCTGAAAATTGCCACTAACGTACATCATTTTATGCCAGACAATATTTTAGGTTGACGGATTTTAATGGCACTGTCTGTGGCAGAGTAGCCATTAAAAAGCAGCTTGATCTCTCGAATTCGTTATAATTGAACCTAAACCCCGAAATAATGATTTTACATTAATTTTTGGACTTTCTGATTGAGATTTGCATTTGCGTCGCTTTGAGATTCGTAGCAGTCAGTCCGATTGTGTCAGCAGGTTTGTATCTTTCCGTATTCAATTGATCATTAGAAAGCCAAGTAGTACAGTGAAAAAGGACCTCTAATAATGTTCTATCATTCAGGTAATTCTCCACCTTTGTAGGATCCCTTGCAAATAGAAAAGTTTCTTTTCGGAAGAAACCGATCATCAGAAATCTCTTAAAACCTGTTATCGCTTATTCTCGACGCTGCTGCATTAATTGTTCTTGAAGTTTGTTTAAGCTAATTAACTTATTAATTTCCATAATTCTGGGCAATGCTGTAGTTCATTTTGTGACCTATTTCGTAATTTGTAGTAATATATATAGATACGTTCGATGCTTCAAGAGCCAGGGAATTATAAAACTCCTATTTTGACTTTAAATAACGCGAAATATTTAGCTCTGAAAAAATTATGAGTTACTTGAATCCCACTGAAGACAATGTCGGGTCCTATATTCACTTTCATGAAGAACATAATTTCGATTGCTTTACTAGGTGAATCCAAACTAAAGAAAGGGATTCATATTGGATACCATAGTGCAGCACTGTAATGCTTGTTACCCGACCTGAACTCTTGATTACACGAATCAATGGATTTTCAAAATGTACTAAACTTTAGAATTGTATTATAGCCAATTATGGGGGCGGAGCGATGGCGATTTTCACAACTCTTCGGAGCGTTTCGCAAGAAGACAAAATTTTCAATCAAACGGATCAGAATTATGCAGACTTACAGAATTTCGAAAGGGCTATTGAGGATGGTGAGAAAGTTTATTCTGACACAATTAAACTAACTTCCGTGATGGCTTAAAACTTATACGCAACCTTGAAACTACAATCCGCTTGCCCTATTGATAAGCTTTTCAACTGCCGCTATGTATTTAACAACGAATTTGAAATTCTATTACAGGATAATTCAAAAACCACAAATCTTGATTTTCACATCAGCATTCTCATGCCAGTAGTTGACAGTTTCCGTAAATTAAAGGACAATCAAACCGAAATTAAACAGCAAATAGACGAAATGCCTGGACAGTTGGCTTCCAATTTCACAGAACAACGCTATTTCACCAGCCACATCGATCAAATTCAGGCCAAGTTAGAAAGTAGTCTAGAGCAGATCGTACTTCGGATCGGAACTTTTTGGAGCAGTTGCCGCGGTACTTTGCTTGATGGAAATATTTTTATTCCAGTGATTGGTGGAATGAGGTCGATTCCTCAACTGCTCAATAATCCCTATAGTGTTTGTAATTCTTGGTCTCTTGGCCGCTGTGATTTCGGCTATCAGCAGTGTCATGGCCGTGGAGGTGTGTCCTTACATCGCAGATGACAGGGGCATCAATCAGAGTGACTACGTTCTAAATAGCTTCTTTGCGGCCAACTGGCCTCTTATGCAAAACGAGTTGCTTGAGATGCCGGTGGCAGAAGATGTCAGGTATGCACTAAAATACTTCTCCAACCCTGTTGATGGAGACGACCCTAAACTCTTACGCAGTATAGGCGTCACTAAATTGACCAACTTAACCAAGCTTGCCGAGATGAGTGAGCTCAACAGCAAGTTGGATGATGTTATCGCGTAAACCTTTTAAATGACAATTTTAACGCATACAAATTCAAATGAGCGAATTATAAGCAACAGCTAGTTTTCGTACAACTCAAATTTTAAGAAAAGTATTAAATTATGTGAAATACCTATATATCCACTTTTTGTTTATTTATTTGTTAATCTCTAGTGATAATCAGTTTACTGCTTCTTAAATACACTTATGTTTTGACTTTTACTTATTGTTAAATAGTCAAATGGCCGAGGAACTTCCAAAACAAATACCCTAGGGAATTAGTGCCAAAATAATGGATGTGCAAAAATCAGTCGATGTACTTAAAACAGCCTTCTCGTATTACAGTGCAAAAGCAGGTTCAAAAAGCAAGCTGAGATGGCATTTGTTAAATTACTTCACTTGCATTCCACTGAAACAAATTTTTGCACCTCAAGGAAGCAATGAATGAATTGCAAAAGCTCATTAATAAGGATACGACTGAACTTGAAGAAATAGACCAACAAATAGGGGCTGATTCGCGCCCTGCGTGTCAAGAAGCTGGAGAGAGCTTGGGTATCGTCACCACTACTCTCGAAAACTATAAGTAAGGCATTTTAAACCTCAGTTTAGCCTATAAAGCCATTGAATAGCATTCAAATCTTCCAGGTCTTCTCGGAGATTACACCAATCTTGCAATTAGTGTACTTCAAGTAAGTCTACCTTAGCTTACACAAGCCATTACTGCAATTTCCTAGGATTTTAGGGATTCGTTGAAGCTACAATTGGTTTTGATGGCTAATATAAAGCCTATACTACACGATTACCTTATTCTGATATTAAATGATGGGACTGAAATTACGAACGAATTGGTGGACATAGTCCTTCCCTGTGGTGACATCCACTAAATCACGTGAGCTCTCGTTTCGACCGGGTGCTCCATCTCCGGACTCGTACCGAGACTCTTCGGATGGGCACTGGCGATGACCCTAGACACCCTCTTCACCTTCCTGTCGTTCGTCGGCCTCTTCAACCTCTGGTGCATCCAGTCACATCAGATCAAGCGCTTCTACGGCTGATCGGAGTCATCGTCTTTAATATTCTTATAAACATCCATACCGACTAATTTACATTTGAGTATTTTTGGATTATTTAAATATTCATTGGCTATTTTACTTCTATAAAGTTTACTCTCAAGCCTTATTAACATTTGCTTAGAATATTTTGAAATGCTACTGAAAAACATTAGGGTTCATACTCTCTTTCGAGCCACAAATTGTTTATATTTGGTACTTCTAAAGTCTACCGATTTGAGAAAGACATTGATTGGGATATCGTTAATACACTTTGTGTCATCATTTTGAAATGTCCAATATTTTAAGTTCCCGATTTATTAAAATCTAAAATTATACCAAAACAGTCATCTAAACTTTCTTTTCTTGAAAATTTAATCGAATAAAAAGATATCGAGTTAAACTTTCAAGAGTCTGCTTTGTGCAAACCGTCAAAAATTCATGTTAAAATTCCTTGTTTGAAGCCACAAGGAAGTGAACTTGAGGATGCTACAGGCCAGGAGGAAAAAAAGTGTGTCGAGAGCACTCGAATTTCACATATCTTACACATATCTACTTGTCTTTCGGTTTTATTTGCCCATCACAGATCTTCCTGACCAAAAATGGTTGCCAGTAAGTTTCGGAACATTTTCCTTAAGTGGACTATTCTGCCTAAAGAGATTGAACTTTGTATTCCCTTTTGAATAAACAAATTTACCTCTAAATGAATAAATAAGCATTGAGTTCATCCTTTATCGATTATTTACAAATACACTCACTGTTGTTTACATTTTGATGTAAAGTGAAAAATATTTGATATCGGGGAGATAGTGTATTCCGTCACAGTAGAATAATCAAAATGACTACTATTCTCAAATACCAGCGTTATTTAGCATCACTATGAATTCTATGATGAAGATCAAACATCTAAGCTCGTTATTTAAAGCAGCATAAACTTCATAGGCCTAATAAATAAGCTCTAGAATTTCATACCTTGAGAGGTGTATGTTTTAATTAAGGCTGCTGAGAACTCCAATGAGTAAGAACTTTTCAGTTAGCCTAAAGAGGATGTGATTTTTATTCGAATTATTTACGAGAGTTTCATTTCCTAAAGGAAGTTTATTGAAGGAATTCAGTTAAAGAATGACTTGTAATTTGTAACGCCTCAAATTTACTTTACTACATCATAGGAGTCATGACGAGTTCCATGTGCTGCTGGGCTTTGGAAAAATCAACACATGGACTGTGCCAAATTTAGCGATTTGCAGTGCCTTTTTGATAATCCGAATAGCACCTTCTTCAGCTACTTTCTTAAAGTGGCTATAGTTCCCTCGTTCAGCCTAAAATGTCTATTCATTATTATCGCAATGGTAATAATGATTAACTTGTTGAATCCTTGTGCCAGATATACAAGCAAAATAAAAAGTAGTAAAGACGTCGTCTGAACTCTACTTCGTGGGGTATTTATATGTATCACAGGATCATACGCTCACAATTTAATTCAATGTACTCAACCATACAAACAATTCACTTGAAACTTGAATTATAGGCTTGTAGTATCCTAAGCCATTGACGTCACGGAAAAGTGAACATAGCTTTTGCTTTGAGAAAAAAATCCCTTGTATTATCTGTGCCATATTCAAAAAACACATCGAATAAAGGTCAATAGATTGGATTTTTTAGAAGGTACATATAAATGTTTTGCTATATTCAGTCAGTAAAAATCTGTTAATGCATCCATCTCAAAGTGAAGGTATAATTTGTGGCGCTTAACTTTTTAAATGAATTGTAATACAACGTTTGGGATAGCCATTGTTCATTCGAAATACATATGACAATATTTAGCAAAATGGAATTTGAGAAAAATTGGACTTCGGTTACCTACGAGTTGAGAGCAAAAATTACTGTAATATAACAGCCTAGTTAAAATTAATTAATATATTGGCCCAGTTACGATTTGCACTATTTGGTTAGTTAGTTATTTTCCACATTTTTACATTCTCATGGGGTCAGTCGCGAACTGCTAACAAAGAGTTCACATTCCGTTTCAGAATGCAGTGAAGCATATCAATTGCAGTGAAGTTAACGTTTTTGTTGGCAAGTAGAATCATATCAGTAGCCATCATAAAAATAGCTCTATTTCCTCAAATAAAACTTGCATTAATTCTTACACAGATTATGATAACAACTTTTTTTGCTTTATCAGAGGGTAATAATGTTTTAGAAAGAATAAAATACAACAAAAATTGCCTAAAATACAATGAAAATTATATTTGCGGACTATGCTGAAATGCTAGCTTTTATAGCCATTTAATCAAAAAAAAAATGGAACAAATTGAAATTCAACAGTGTTCGAAATTCCCGTACGTGTCCTCTATCAATAAAGTAAGATAGAAGTCGCCTCTTTGGTTAGAATACTATGTCCAGATAGGCATTTCATATAGCATCCTCAGCGACGAATCTCACCTTTTCTAGAACTTCCGGTAGTTGAAAGTCAATTTGTTTCATTACCTAAGCGGTTAGTACTTAAGGATGTCCTAATCTCAGACGCTAGATTCTGGAATGGGTTTTGACACCATGATGCAGTAGTTGTCACAAACGAGCTGAATACACAGGTTCGGTTAAAAGCACACTGTTATGTTCCGAACTATTAAGCCTATATGCAAGTTCTTATGATTTAATTTGATTTTATTTATTACCACTTTTGCCTGTCATTGTTAACGTATTACTTTTGGGGGCCTGTATTTAAGAGAATAGGAAATACTACTACTGACTCAACTTCTCGAAAAAGCCCACGGAGCATTAATGGAATTCTCGCAAGCGTTGGTGGTGTCGGCATTCCAGACTCGTTAGCAAGCCCTCAACGGTGAGCGGAAATCTGCAACTTAATGCCCCCGTTATATAAAAAGAATGGTTGGTTAAAACAGAAGTGCAAGCATCCTGAAGACCTAACATTCTCAAAATGGTAGAATCCCATAAACTATGTGATTCGACTTTGGTTAAATTGTGTGTTCAATTATGAAAAACAGAGCGCAATTATCCTTCATGTGATCCAGCTTCTCAAAAGTGTTGGATTCGTACCGTTTTATTTTACACTGCATATTATTACAAATATGAAGTCCGAGAGCTATGCTGCCCAAATAATGTGGTTAGTAAACGTTAAGTTCGATCACGAATGACAACTGCCCACATGAGTCGGGACGCTTGGTAACTCCAAAAGCATATTTGACGCAGTACGAAGCGTCATAACAACCATTTAAACAGCTGTATATATTTACACACGATAACAAAGAGGTAATGTATTACAGTTTTGTGCCTTTTTGGTATGAGGGTATGCAGCGTCATTATTGCTGAGTTCCCTTACTTTGTCTTCGCTTAAACAAAGATTAGTTGATATATTTGCCACGCCGATTATGTTTTATAGTTTTTGACACATTTTTCTGCAATTTATTTAACAATTTGGGAAATCTGGTGTAATCAAAGGCTAAAAACTAATATGTAAGGTTTTTTAATACAAATACTAAAATGCAATGAGATAATGAAACTGTCATGAACTTAAAATTGCGAAGTTCTTTATATTCTCAATAGCTCTCACTTAATAATACATATCTTACTCTTTTGATGGTGAAAAACTTAATGAAGGACTCAACAATTCCAGCGTAAGTCACTCTCTTTCATTACGTTTCACGTAGAGTCTTGATACTGCTTTGGGCAAATCAAAAGCCTATTTCTCTTTTCCGCACCAATTGTGGACAGGTTTGTTCCTTTTTGGGAATAAGGAATGAAGTGAGTTTTGCGATTCGATCGTAAAAAAGCGATTTCGAGTCGAATTGAGAGACAAGAGGACCCAGCACCCAACAGCAAAGTAGATTCAGTAGAAGTATATTTGGGCTGTGTTTATTCTATGAAATTTCTTCATCTAGATTTTCGGTGGGTGTGATAGACATCCCGCTAATGAGTGTTCAGTATAATCTTAAGTTAAGATTCAAGGTGTTAACTACATGGGTTAACATGTTAACTACATGTTGGGTTTGATTTCGGTTTTTGTTAAATAAAAAGTACTGGAATGTTACGCTGCACAAATGAAAATTTCAGCTGCAAAAAATATTGCAACTGCCACACTCGGAAAGTAAGAAATTGTGAAACATGGTTAGATCTTGCCTCTAAAAGACTCTCCATGTTGTGTGATTTGCAGGATTTTGAAGATTCATATGCAGTATCAAGAGGAAGAATGGCTTTCTAGTAGCATTTCTATACATTCTATGGAAATTCAAATTTGCTAACCAAAACATCCATTTTATTCTTTGAACAGTTACTATAGACAAATAACCTCGATAACGTTGCCTAAGGCATCACAAGGGTGCCGTATTAAAAAATGCATTTTTCTTGTATTGCAAGATATTCCAGGTTTGAACTCATTATTACCCGACTAACACAGAGTGTCTGTATTTTATAATAAAAATTATGTGTAAGTTGGTTGTCTCTAAGTGAAATTGGCAGGTAGGACTTTAATTGCGAATGAGACCAACGTATACCCTAGTCTCTGTGCATGACCAATTACATATTATCTCTGGTGGTTGATAGGTGTCGGTGTTTAAAGAACCCTTCTACTCAAACTTCGTCCTTGTTTTGAAAGGCCAAAGGAAATCTCTTCAACAAGTTTTATGAGACCACATTTGCTATTTTCTTATTCTTCAAACGATTGAATCATTTAAAAGTGAATTGAGAAATCCTCAATGATTAGCTTATCCACTAAGTATAAACTGTATGTTAAATGAAAGGATGCCAAGGGCACCATTTCCTCTGGGTTCAGATAGCAAGTTTAAAGTCTTGAATCATGATAGTGCAAATTTTGTGAGACGAATCTTTTTTAAGTATTAAGAATTAACTGATCATTAGGGGCAGATATGGGTACAAGTAATTAGTTTAATCGCGATCTTAGTGGTGGATCCAGAGGAGGAAGGTTCTTCATGCAGTTAAATTTTAGAGAATATGTTACCATCTTCTCCTAACAGAACTTAATCAAATTAACAACTACGATATGTAGGACTTAAGAGCGAATCACTGAATAGGAGTAGTAGCTTACCCTAAAGGCAAATGGAATGTGGTCTGGAATTTCAGCCAATACATTTAGCACCCATGGAGTTATAAATTAATGAATAAGATACAGGTACCAGATCGTTTTCCTTACTCACATTTGAACCATGGTGTTTTGCAAAACTTCACCTACATCGTTATTTTTGGGTTTGTTAGGCTGAAAGCCTTAATATGCAATTATTATACTGAGTCATGTATTATGGTAGTATAATATAGGGTTAGTTATATTACTGTTTGTATTATGTTCCTTAATTTGTTTAGTGACAATACCACTAATGAATGATTCAATTTTACTTATTATTCCAACATACTCAGTAAATTCCATTCAAAGCCCTTCCTGTGCTATGGCGGAGGTACATTGCTAAAGAGGTGGCAATACGTTCCACAAGGCCTGACCCAACTCAACTCACCATAAATTATTCGAATTTATCAACTACGTTTACACATTGGGGAGATTAGAACCTCATAGGGCATTGGAATTTCGATAAGTCATATTCTTCAAAATTATTTGCTATCTTTATCTTTAAAAGTAGAAATCTGTTGACCTTCAACCACCAAGGCATTCTTACTAAATTACAAGTCAAAGTGTATGAATGGATTATTTAATTCCATGTTATGATGTTCATAATGCGATATCTTACTTTTGTCAGCTCAGATAATACATCTTCAGTTATACGAGAATTACTCGATTATAGCTTTGATAGAAGTAGAAATCACGGCCTACTTTTATGGGAAATGTTTTATAAGTTTCATGTTATCTTGAAAAAGGAGTTATCCTGCAATTTTAAATTAACTAACATAAACGAGCTCCTGATAAGGTAATACACAACAGAGGCAGTATTCCATTTCACAAAGAACCGAATTGAGTAGTTTAGTAGCTGCAGAATATCCAAGGCACACGAAACTGGAGAAGCCCGGGCTAAATAATTCAACAAGATTTTCATTTAACTCCTTCAATGCCATATCACAAATGTTCTGCTGAAGTATTAGAAGTATATTATTATTATAAGCAGTTAAAGCTAAAAATATTGATTTCTATCTCCTATCTAGCATTATTGAGTAGATTCCACTTCGTCTTCGTTATGAGATGTGATTTATGAAAGGGAAGATCCGAGAATGTACATTTCCTTTTATAATCTGCAGCTATAGCTAAGGGAAGGATAAGGGTTAGCATGAAGATAGTCCAGTTTTACTTCCTCACCATCATTTAGTATCCTTAGCAATGCCAATTTCAGACTAATTAACTGAAAATTCCCCTCCGTGTGTAGGCAAAACTTCTTGCATCCAAATATAATAATATATAATATTGTATATAATATATATTATACATAAGACACGGACTACATTTCTTGCACCAACATAATTGTATTCTTGAATGCAAACTCTGTAAAACCTTTCTAAAAATGTCTTCAATGTCGGTGTCTCTCTGATTTCTCTCTTATGTCAGGAACTGCAAGAAACAAACTAATCGAATTATTTTTATTAAATCCTGATTTCACTAAAAGGGGCTCAATTTAAATCTAATAAGCTTCATTGTGATATTTATTTTTCCCCTGCCTCGAACAGCTTATATTTAAAGCTTTTGAACTATGTTTTCGGTTTTGCATTCACGCAAGCCAAATAATGAGTTTCTAATTGTGTAACAATTGGTTTGAATCGGTAATGCTCACTCATTAATTACACGTGTTGAGCAATATGAAATCAGGCGTGTGATAAATGACCATTTAATCTTTGTTTAATTCCACATTCTTCTTTCATCTCTCATGGAAGCACACTTGACAGAAGAAAAGGATACTTTTCCAAAACCCAACATAAATAGAATTCTCACTTTTGAGCAGGCGAGGTCATAGGAATCTTACTTTATAGAAAATGAAACAATATGTACAGTGCATATCTACGGCAAACCTTGCGCAATGTATTATTTATTCGTTATGACTGTCAATAGTTTGCCCATCACTCCTGATTTGGTTTCGAAACGATGGCGGAGGCTTCGAATGAACTTAACGGAGGGTTTTCCCGTTAGGCGAAACCTGGCCTCCATGGAAAATTTCTCGATTGTTTGAGATGCTTCGGCTTTGATTTTGTATGAATTTCGCTAAATTTGAAAGACGCATTACTATGAAGTACGTTTAATACCTCTTTAGTATGCAAAACAAGAAAAATCTCCTTTATACTGATGTTACAAGCGAAAATAGCCGAATTATGAATACTTGAACAAGTCGAGTTGTAAACGCTATTTGACCAAAGGAATACCCAAATATAGTATTTGCGAAACACAGCAATTTGTAGGCCATTCTTCATTTCTTTAATCGATAAATTTTCAACCAATTTATTTAGGCCTGAAAAGTCTTTCCGAGTACCTAAATACGTGGTTCATTATTAAATGAAAGAATCAATTAGGTTTCCCTTGAGAAGATTAACTTACTGACTCCATGGGCAACAATTGCAATAAGAAAAAACAGTGGTGCATATAATGCAGGTAAGCCCCTCATTGTACTAACTGATATCAATGAGTGGTTCTTTGTAGTTTTGCAAGACTGCAAAGTCAAGGACCAATGCACTTTTCGTTAGCAAAGAGGCCAACCACGTTATGGGGTGATAATAGCAAAGTTCATTAAACCTTGCAGTAAATAAAGCTCTAATGGGTCTGAAGATGCAAGATAAGCTTTATTTGTAGTTATAATTTGATAAATAAATCATCGTTAAATAGTCCATCGATCCAATGTTGCTGTCTGTATACCTAGAATACTTAATAATGACTCATATAGTATAAATATTGTATCAGTATGAATGGCATTATTTTGCAAACTGCGTTCAACCTGCTGAATTTGAGTAATAAACTAATTGACTTGTTCACTTGCAAAAAGTTACCTGAGCGATTTTATAACTCGACACCATTTTCTTTGAAATGCTATTTAAATTCTTGGTGTTGCTAACTTTCTTTTGGCGTCAATAAGGCCTAACTGGTGCGATGCTTTAAACATTTACTGTATTGAGCTTCAAAAGCTCTCTTATTGATATCTTAATTCATCGCGAGGACTTATTAAGTTCCACGCTGCAGGGCTAAACTCATTTTTCACAAACGACGTAAACGAGTCGAAGATGGCTCTTTTAGATATTAAAATACTTAATTTTTACTCAAAAAGGTGATCTAGAATTATTCACCCATTCGCAATTATTAGACGAAAAATGACTGCTCTATTCTTATTGTAAAATCAAGCATACTACTGCATTGCAGCTACTTTCAAGTCAAAAATAAAACAGTATATTTAATGTCTGACCAATCACAATAGCCGGATGAACTGCGCTAAGTGGATGCACCGAAGATGTTGACGCATATGTTAATACTGAAAGATGGTGGGACAGAAATCAATGCGTCAGTGTTCTTCTATGTGTTAGTCCAATCAATCCAAAATACTGTATTAACTGTTAAGTGTCATGCTGCATTGTTTATACAACTGCTTGATATTGAAATACAACCAGAATGCCATTTTTCTGCTTCACTGAACGAAAAAATCTTTTTAACCAGCATTCAATGAAAGTTGGATACCAATTTAATTCCTAAGATAAAACGGTCATTTGATTATAATTGCTTATTGTTTCAGTTCTAGTAAAGAAAACTCAGGTGACAGTTTTCGCATCAAAGCAGACTTTAGTTTGCTGTTGCAACAACTTGCTTCAAATTCTTTGCTGCTAAAAGTTGCATTTGACAGTTTTCAGCTATTAGTTCTAATAACAGAAGCATATTTTAATCTAATATTAAGTCACGATGTGTCGGATTTATAAGAAGCACAAGTGAGTTGTGTACGAGAGCTTAGTGGAGCATGATAATAGCACCAATCTTCCTCATCTTCTGGTGTTGAACACATTCTCACATTCTCACAAAATTGGAGGTCGAATTATTTAGGTCATTCCATATTTGTTCATCCTCCAGTGATCTGTTTTCAGAATAAGGTAAAAGGAGCGGAGATAGAGGCAAAACGTCACAAATAATTGACCTTTTTAAACCTCGTAAACAATTAGTTGTAATTTTTACCTTAAAATTTTTAAGACTTGCAAACTAATTGAAGGGCTGAAACAGTTAAATTTTATCTATGTTGAGTATCAAATTAGCTACTTTAAACGGTTTGCACTGAAAATTGAACTTGCGCTTTTGATTAACACCATAAATACTGGATGTTTCAAGTATCATTTTTAAATTTAACAGAAGCAGTTTGCACCGGGTATTTAAGTTTTTCAAGTGGTATTTTCCTGTTCTTGTATGAAAAATAAAACTTGCTTCATCAAAGGGCTGGAAGACATGGACCTCGGAGTAAAGAATCAGACAATGAATTTAGTCACCGCTATTACTGAATCCCTTCGAAAACACAAAAGAATCGTTTGTAACGAAACTTCTAAGGTATATATCTTACAAAATGGAATATGTCTTAAAAGTATTTAATAAACAACTTTTTATAAAGCATCTTTTGGTGACACTGACTGTAACCTGAATCCGATACAAAAGTGATGCTTTTTATTTCGAAACCAAAATAAGTTTTGCTTGCGTCGATTAGTGAAGAAAATCCTATCAAGGCCCGGCCCTGTGTGGATGTTGCTGCATTGACGAAATCAGTCAAGCCTGCTGAGAAGGGAGATCACGTGTGGAATTATTCGTTCACATTTACTTTAGCGTGTTGACCTATGATGTAAGTTCTTTGACGCTCTTGGTAATGCCACGATAAACTCCTGTATTTTTGTTAAGAATGCTAAAGAGTTCGTTCTTTCGAGATAAATGGAGACTATATATGTTTATCACGTCTTCAAATAGACAATGTAGTTCCAAAATAAACACCCGAGAAGATCGTAATCAAAATCAGTGATATGGAATAATCAGTAGTCTCAATAAAAAGCATTCAAACATAGGTCTTTTAAACGAAGGCTGAGAGAAAATATCAATTTTCGTTTCTACTTTTAATCGATAAAACAATCCCTTTGGATTCCTGACGTCCTATTGCAAATAATTGGGGAGCCCAAATCTAGTACTAAGTAATCTTTAATAGTTAATGACTGTACTTGAATTGCAAGAAGTGTGATATGTGAGATTCCTCTCTAATGCGATATTTGGTGCATCTTTTTTGATTCCAATGGATGCTCCCTCTCGAGAGTCCTACCGATCCTTTTTGGCGAACATTGGAGCCAAATTTTCACTGTCTTTCCAGTTCGTTGGCCTCCTCAGCCTCTGCTACACCCGATCGCAACAGATCAAGGGACATATGGAAAATGAAACAGTAAACCAATTCATAGGTAACTTAGCTTTATGACGACTATTTATACATTAGTAAACCTATTTTTTAACTGAAATAGGATAATTCACATGAGTCAGAATAAATCTATGAAAATAATTCCATTTCAAGTGAGAATAATGACAAGTTCGAATGTTAGTAAAATATAATTAAGGAGCAGTGTATAATTAATGCATTTATTGACACACATGTCACGCTAAATGTGGTCTTGAATACCCTCCACTTCAAAATCCATTTTGAGGCGATTGGAATGGCGAAATGCCTAAGTGAAATCTCTTCCGATGGATTGAAACCCATTTTTTGGCTTGATTCAACGGAATAAAACTTAAAAAGTTAAAGTAAACCAATTAAAGGCTAATAAGATATAAAGGTTTGTTTTTCGGATAGGTCTAAGGACAACTCGGTAACGGGCTTCAAGAGCAAAATTCATTTGCATTGCATTGGTTGAAGAACGCGCTAGGATTATCCCCAAAGTGTAATTAAAATCTGCAACTTGAAGGCCTGTGGAAGTGAACCGGGAGATGCTGAGTTGAGGGGGTCAACTAAAATCGATTAAGGGAACTCCGACATCCCATTCACTGATTTCGGTCTAGATTGATTTGTCGTCTTTAAGCTCCATTCATGGAATTGCACTGCTGACATGACAGAGCTACGCACCACTTTTCTTTCCGTCAGTATCATCTGGTTTGGTCAATATCAGACGCGATAAGATTGTAATATCTTTTGCAAAGTCTACAATAAGATTGCACCTTTGTGAGCTTAATAAGGGTATATAATCCAAACAATCAAGAGGATATGGAATAAGCTCGACGTTTCATTTGACCTTTGCAGACTTCCTTTGATGGACTCGTCGACTGAGTACACTTAAGTGGAATCAGCTAATTTACCCCTGAGAATGGGGGAATGTGAATAGCAGACAGAGGGCTAACAGAACTATTTTCTCATGAAGAAACACTCATTATATTCATCATTACAATATTAAAAATTCTTTTGATTACTGCAGTACAGTTCATGGGCCACAAAAGACAAGATCTCGAAATTATTAGTTCGCATTTAGCCGCTGATTTTGCAGTTAAGTCTTTTAAATTGGTTCAGAATGAAATTTCACTAATTGGTTGTACTTTATCAAGGATTTTGCTTTCATACTATGGAGAAGTAGGCAACTAAATTGGCCATTTTTTACTAACACTTATTAATTAAATAAATAAGTAATTAATCTTTAATTTACCCCACTAACGATCACAAGCTAGGTTACACCCACATCTGGGATAATCTAATGTCGAATACTATTTTCAACTCTTTTTCACAACCGATTGACACTCTCGTTAAAAGAGATATTGAAAATCATAATGGCATAACACTACTTTCAAAATGAACTTGTTATATGATTCAACTTTTGTTCGGATTAAATAAGTTTGGTCTTACCTTTTTAAAATGCTGTTTTCTGTTAAAAATAATTAATTTTGCCTAGCCCGTTGTTCGATGATTAAGCAGAAGATGAAGTATTAGGCGTTGATCTCAGAATACTTGAGGAAAGACGTTTGGCAGTCTCATTCTCCAGTAAGTAAGAGGCGTATCGGGACATGAACCGAGTATCCATTTATTCCTTACAAAGGATGGGAAATTTGCCCTTGCTTAATATTATCCTAACAAGAAGATCGAATGCAGGCCAGAACCCACTAACGTGGCAGGATTAGACAAGTGTCTCCACACCAGTGTTCCCGCTCGAGGCTACCATCCAATAGCCAAAGTGTGCGTCCAGTATTTACAAGGCTGAACGCTGATTGGCTACCTGGTTTGGCAAGCCTAGGTTGCAGTGTCCACAGGGCATCTGACTTGTATGCTGGAATGCGAAAATGTCCAGTATCTAGCTAGGAGCATCTCCTAAGAGCAAGCAACTTTGAGGATGTTTCAGCCCGTGGCGAGGATTAGGCCCTAGTCAGGCCCCAAACAATAAAATCAAAAGTCTATCTCAGTTAACAATAACTACTTCCTTAAGACATCTGTATTAAGATGGTTAATTACTGAATCTTTTTTGAACAGAAAGTTATGCTTAACTAACATTCAGTGCTTATAATTAAATAAATAGCTTAAAAATAAAAATATATAATAATTGTGGAACAAATAATCTTTAGTTTTAACCTGGTTTAATCGAATAAAGAATGTTTTCCAAAATATAAGGTTTATTTTTCTGGACAATTATGACTTTAATTTAATTAAAAATAGAAGAGATTCTGAGCACGTTAGGAGATTTTCCACGAAGGCCTGGTTTGGCTTGTCGCACGAGAAAGTCGCTTCGAAAATGTGACACCATTCAATGCTTCATTCGTGCCAATTGGAAACCTATGATGCCACCTTTGTTACGTGGTTACGCTGATTGATCAAATGGGTGAAAGGATTGTGAATAGTAAATTTTCCCTTACACTTGTTTTAAAAAATCTCCATATTTTTATTAAAGGATTTATATTTATGCAAGATCCGAAAGTGAATGTAGAAATTAGGAATATACTTGGCAAGAATTTGACAAGACACAGCTATCTCAAGTCTTGTGTAGGAGGGTCTGAAGGCTTATGATCTGCGAAACAGCAAGATTATTTGCTAAAATACATCGATTAGAAACTTCTTCTACAAATAACTCCATGTCAAATAAATACTAGGTCAGGAACTAGCACTTTTGTATTACGAAATATAACTTTGTCATGTTTTGTGCTTAGAATTAATATTTTCTTGGAGGTGTTAAATACTGTGGCTGATCCAGGAGTGAGTCTTCTGTAGAGGGTTTGGACGAAACACTGGAAGCACCTAACTTCTTGCAGAATAATCGTTGAAGACTTTTAAGTAATCGAAACTTGACATATTTAAAAGTTTTTGCTATTTTATGCTTTCTTAAAATGACTGCTTTACGCAGGTGTTTAAAAAACTTGGTTACGATATTATAAAAATAGCAGACCTGTCGGACTTTCAAAGCAACCAAATAGTTGATGCTCGTTGGGCAGGCGTTAATGTTGTAGAAACTGCCCCCGTATGCTGCCTGGCGTTTCAAGAGGTACAGTCTCAAAAGTAATGCCTGCCACCTTTGAAAAGAATGAAAAACTTCAGCAGCAAGACCACTGCTCCTAAAATCACCACAGAGCTCAATGAAAACCTGCGGAAGCTAGTTTTCACAAAAAAACGGTTCGTAGAGAGCTGAACGCGGGAGCTGGATTCCAAGGAAGAGTTGCAGTTAGAAGTCCTCTATTCTCAAAGACAAATATTTCAGAGTTTAAAGTGGTGAAGAAATTTTCAGAATTGATCTCTCGAGCAGTGCAAAGAATGTGACTTTCTCTGACGAATCATCGCTTAGCTTATTTTAGACCTATGTCAAGTGCACATGTGTCTGGAGCTAGCCGCCTTCTTCCAACCGTAAAACGTGGCCTCAGTTAGTAGAGGAAATACAATCTATGACACTTCTGGAAGCAATTCGGATCTCCCAGTTCAACTTTTTTAGAATATTTCGTTTTCATTATTTCCTTTTGAGGTTATAATTAGTGGAGTTGTAGACAATGGTTTCATAAAGGAATTAATAAACACCAGCCAAAGCCGATAAGGAAATTTATCGCTAGAGAATGGCCACTTCTAATTGCAGCAACAGCTAATTCTTAAGTCAACTGCCAGCAATTAGGGCATTTGAACTAAGTTTTAGGTAGGAAAAGGATCTATTTCTGTGAATAAGAGAAAGCGATGTTTCATGAGGACGATGCACAAGTCCCTCACACAGATAAATCCCGTTGCAAAGGATCAAAGAGCATATTTAGGAGAGAACTCCTCATCCACCTTATTCACCCGACAGCCCTGTTCCTACCTTTACTAATATTTGGAAGAAACAATTTTTGCAACTCAGGAAGAGGTAGAAACTGACATTTGCGAGCTCTTCGATTCAACATGAAAAGAATATTAATAACGGGGGTACAGTTACCATACTACCCGCAATTCATGCAGACCGGTGAAAGAACACACTGAGGTCACAGGGCCATCAGGGCTTAGACATGACTCTGAATGTTGTCGCTTTGCCATAAGTGCATTTCAACTCTGAAAACAACGCCACACACTAAATTTGCTTTTGGTCAAAATTATTGCAAAATTGTTAGAGGCCATAGGGTCATCATGATCATCAATCAAGGAGATAATCAGATTGAAAGGGTGGATGAGTTGCGAGGAGACTGGCCTAACTTTAAAGATGCTCGGTAACAGCGAGAATCGAAGTCTCCTTGAAAAGCTCCTGTTGAGAGATATCAAAGTAGTGGAGAATTTGAAACCCCCCTCATATTGCAAAGAAGTGAAAGGTATAACATGCTGAAAAGCTTTGGTAGGATTAATCTTATCTTTTAGTAATATCCAATCAGTGTTATGTATCTGCGTTGTCCGGACTCCGTATGGAGGAGTTACTCGTTCCAAAAGTATGGTTTTTAAAGGGAAGCAGTTAGTTTTGTTTAATTAATGTCATAGAGCATCTATAAAGGAATATTACCTAATGTTTAAGAAAATTTTTGCCTTCTTTCATAGATTTCATTAATGAATTTTTTTGAATCTATGCTAGTCTTTCCACACGAGAGGGATTAATTTGTAGTGCACTCTTTAGAGGAGTTGATGAGAACTCTCATAAAATTAGACCAAATTAGGTCATAAATGGTGGTAAGATTTTAAATGTGAAGAGCATTTTTGGGGTAAAAACGGTATAACCGAAAATTGCTTGTAAGCATTTCTCATTCTCTCGGCGTTCCTGATTGTAGTAAGATAGTCACACTGGGTGCTTCACAGTAAACAGAACTCAAGTTGTAATCCAACCACTGCGTGAGTTTGAAAACGGTCAACAAGCAGGATAAATATTTAAGCAAATGCGGGTATGCATGGGCATTCGTCACGACAACCAACTGATTTCGACAATCGATTGGTTGGTCGATCCCCGCACTACTTTTATATCTCCGTACTAAGATCACCGAGGCTTTGATGAAACCATAAGATTCATGCTAATTCTCTAATAAAAATCAATCAAATTTATGCGTCAGGGGTTCAAATCCCTACACCCATGAGCCATAATTGGTGCTAGGTGCATGATTCATCTAACAATAGAGCAGATTAAGTTGCGGCGAATGTTCTCCTAATTTCGAGGAGACCTTTATCCACAGGGAAAGCTTAAAACCAACTAGTTCTAGTCTTATTCGTCATTTGGAGTCGAACTATTTGAGGACGACAGTTTAATTTCTTTGACTCTTCAATCCACCGCATTTTGTGCAATTTCTAACTACAGTTCCATCAAGAACAGCCCGTATTTTCGTGAGGACGAAAATCTTCTAATATAGCGAGTGACCCATATACGCCTGTCATAGGTTGACACATTGATTTCCCCAGGCCAGATGGATTTAAGCACCGATTTGGACCCTAGAGAGTTAGATCGTAATCCCTTCGTAAATCGTAATTCTTCGACTTGGGAAGGGAAATTACCCCAACAGTGGCTTTGAAGGAGGTGTCGAAGAAGCGTTGGGAACATACCGACCTCCTCTCTGATTTCTTGTGCAGCTCCCTCGCAAAGGTCTTCGTTTGGCTCCATCTTGCCATCTGGACAAACTCAGAATGGCTTACGAAAGCTTCTAACCAGGAGCAAGTGGGTTAGGCCTTCATTCAGAATGAAAGCTCCAACTACCTGGCAGTTGGCGTTGTACCGCAGCCACCAGACAAACTCACCTCTCCGGTTCAACTGGAACCTCGTCAGAAACCTCGAATGCGTACATACCGACCGCGAAGAACGTGAAAATCTCGTTCTTCTCGTCCTCCTCCCTTGTATTTACTTAGTTCAGAAAGCAGTCAATCTAATGTCAGAACGTCTTTTGGAGACACTGGAAGAGGACAAAGAATCCCTATTTCTTCTGCCTTTATCGTCAAAAATAAGAACTCATGGAAAGGGAGTGTGGGGGGAACAAGCAGCAGGCTGTTTGTGCAAGCCGGACGCAGATTGCACTCTGAGTCGTCAGGATGCTCTCGATTTTTGCAATACCGGGTTCCTCCACACCACAAGGAATCCTCTGTTACTGGCTCAGAGACTGAAGAAAAGCAGTTGCTGTGATCGTAAACGCTGAAAGCACACTTAATACAATTGATCGGCACGTTGCAGTCTTCGATGAATGCCTATCTCTTTTGCTTTCCTCTTCTGAGCTATTGTTACATGAAATAAAATGACGGCGATGACGGTATTTTATAAAAAAACTATAGGTGGCATCACTTTGGTAGGCAAGTCATTGATTGAATCCTCGTAAGAAATATTCAATTCGCGGTAACGTTCAGCGATATTTCAGTCTGATTGCTCCAAATTCGTTCTTAGAATAAATTGCTCCTTTTCAAAAATACTTGATTTGTTGAAACCTAAAACAATCCTTTATCTTTGACAAGGTGGAGCCGACCATGTGCCTGAACCACTTCACTGGCCAACATATTCATCACCACGTGTTGGACACGTTCTCGTGCTTACACACAAGCAGCGCACTCACTGCTATACCCCCTTTTTAAACTAGACGAATCAGCGTGCAATCAGCAAGCAGATCAATGAGCAATTCCCATCAGCCTTCTAATTACGGTCTATACTACTGGATACAAGCTCAGGGTACTGCCGGTGAACACCTGCAAAGACAAACTCACAGCTCCGTTATGCGGTGTGGAAAAGCAAGGAACGCAGGCTTTTGGAAGGGATATCACCTTTTCTGGAAGCGGGTGATCCAGTGACAAAAGAACTTCTGATGACTTAATTGTACCATATCAAACGTCCGTATGCATCCGGTCTCGCAAATGAAGCCCCCAAGAGAATGATCATACTGCATAACAAACCCCGAAATCCTAAAATGGTTGATGGAGGTGGATTATTTATTCTTTAAAACTCAGATGTAAAAAGTATCGCTCCCTGCGGGTGTCAGGCAGCGTTACTTTTCTCACGTTGATCAAGTTATAGAAATTCGCAATACCGATACTTTATATCTAACACGCCAAAACTATGTATCTCCTGTTTAGGCAAAACGTTAGTAAAGGGTATATTTACTTATCAAAATATATGGAGAAAATATTTTGTGTTCTTATATATGTCGCAGTGCCAATTTATGGCACTTTTGCCTACGATGTCTGACTCTAGATAAGATCGCCCCGGTGATGATGTTTGAAGAGACAGATCACCATCTATATATCACTGCCACCAGGGTCTTCATAAACCACAGCAGAGGAAATAAGTGTACCAGGGAACTCGGATTCATTAGCACTCCTAACTCTCTGACCGGTTGTTATCATCTCATTGGCACTGATTAAAACGGCATTTTTAGTAAAAGCTTCCAAGAGCTGCTTCCATGGATGCAGGCTTACGAAGTGATTGTGATTAGGCTGCCTGAATCCATAGATTCGTGTACCCGGCGGTTCCTTAATGATGTGGCCCAGCAGAAGCTTATAATTCACTTGTTTCTTCTGACTTGATGACAGCCTTCCCTCTCATCCTCGACAAACAGTGGTCTCAGTCTCTCCCGGTATTTTGTCAATGAAAATGTTTGTCAATGGCATTTTGTCATGAAAAACCGGACGTGTATATCCCTCCTTCGTAAGGTTAATATCCAAGGCTGCTTTTAAATGCAAAGACTAATACAGGAAGCAAGTATTTTTAAACACTCCTAACCATGTACTCCTGTATGCAATGGATATATAGCTGTAATGAAAAGATGCAATCAGAAAAGAGGCAGCCAATTTTTTGAGTCAATGATCGTGTACAAAGGCAAGATGAGCTCAAATGCAGAGTAAATTTCAGTGATTAATGTGTAACAAGCTAGTGTCTCACTATCCTGAAGTTGGATTTCTCGTTAGTCATTAACTGCTACACTTCATTTTTATCAGAGCCAATGTAGTTTTTATCTGCTTCCATCTCGGAAAGTCGAGTTTTCTAGCGCATGGTACAATATATCAGGGCAAAAGTTGTCTACCCGAACGGTAACGTCCTTGGAATAACATTTGAACGCTTCATTATTAAAATTAAGACACCCGTAGATAGGCCATAGCATTGAGCGCCGCCAAAAAGAAATCAGTTCTAAGCACAAAACATTGCGAAGATGTATTTATTATTCGACAATTGTGTGTGGCGTTGTTTTCAGAGTTGAAATGCACTTATGGCAAAGCGACAACATTCAGAGTCATGTCTAAGCCCTGATGGCCCTGTGACCTCAGTGTGTTCTTTCACCGGTCTGCATGAATTGCGGGTAGTATGGTAACTGTACCCCCGTTATTAATATTCTTTTCATGTTGAATCGAAGAGCTCGCAAATGTCAGTTTCTACCTCTTCCTGAGTTGCAAAAATAGTTTCTTCCAAATATTAGTAAAGGTAGGAAC